>OZ025254.1:28170983-28869432 GCA_964019135.1 Arenicola marina | reverse complement strand
TTTGGAGTGTTACATTTGTACGCATAGATCTCTTGACTAAATTAATTCAGAATAAATAGATCTAGACTCTACGTGTGCTCGTCGCGATCCTAAAATAACTCGGCTATGTCGCGATACCCTGACGGTTGATAGGGCCTGGGCAATGACTGGGCAATGGATGGGCAATGACTGGGCAATGACTGGGCAATGTCTGGGCAATGATTGTTTTAGGCAAACGAAAACTAAAGTATCGAATATCGCATAGAAATAATCAACAAAATTGTATTGGCCTCCTTCGCAAAGAGTAGGGGGTTACGCCCGGAGACATGGCTCCACTCTCTCTTCCTTCTCCCATTGACGCGATATGACCAAAAGTGAACGTCCTGGATATACAACCAACCAACCAAAAATTGTATTCGAATACGAAAACTGAATACGAATGTTGTACTATTTCTATGAATCGATAAGATTTTGTTTATATATGTTTGCATATATGTATAGGATTATTAAACTGTAAGCGAAGAAAGTGTACGAGTATGAAACCTGTTAGAACAATGGCTTTTATGTTTAAATATGAAACTGTAACTTGTGTAAGCGATGGAAAAGTATTAGCATTTCAAGCTCCATATTCCAAGCCAGGAAGTGGAGTATTGTGGCAAATTGTAGGCGTGAGTCATACGTGAGCTATGCTGAAACAATGGCTCGCCCTGACATGAAAGAACGACCGAGACTCAGTTGAGGGCACAGGGACAGCTTCGTTCGGAAAATAGATCAAGTATAGTTAAAGGACCGGCTTTAAAGGTTACGCTTGGTAACTGCGTGATGCAGTGGGCAGGGCTTTGGGGGACAACAGCTATGGATGTTGAATGCAAATAGGACTAAAATCAGGTTAATATACTCCACAATGGTCAAATACTAAATCGATTGCTGCGTGAATTCATCGATTGTAGACACCATTCCATTTTTTAGGGGCGCCGGAAAACTCGATATAAACCGTCAGAGCGTATTGAGTGCATCTCTCTTTTTTTGCCTGACCTTCTGACACGATTTCTCTGTTTTTCTCTATACCGTTGCCTTTCTATATCTGTTTTGTTTTTTTGCTACCGCTTTCCGTTGGCCTTTCATGCACCCGTCGTTTACATTATTCTTGTTTATATGGATATTCAGTCTACCCCGTCACGTGTTTTAAGTGATATATACATAAAATTACTGTTATACGTATAAAAGCTGTTGATATGGTAAATACAGAATGACGGGTATAAATATGTATATATAGGCCCCATCCGGATAATAACAATTGTAATCACGAAAATATTCAAAACAAATGTTATAACGTACCCTAAATTACTAGGGGACCCACAGTTGTTTGATTGATTGATTGATTTAGGCAGGAAGCTTCAACATGCGTATGTCATATGGCGACAGTGGAATTCAAGGTTTGTATAGGTCAAGGTGGTGCGGATCCATGCCTCCGGGAGTAATCCCCTACTCTTTGCGAAGAAAGACATGGGATGTTTATCCTGCACAAACTTAGACGTTTGCACAGGTGGGATTCCAACCACGTGCCGGCCGCTTGGGCCGGCCTAGCAGCGCACACTCGACATAACGCGCCCCCTACTAGGGGGGGAAATCCCTGGGACCCACCAGGAGAATAGCTCATACAGAAAGGCTATGTATGGCAGGCGAAGCTTCCAATTATAGCTTCCACTGAAGTCCTGAAATCCTATTCGCATATATATGTAGTTGTTAGTAAGCTTCGCCATTCCCTTGGTTATTCATAATACATGCTCGTTGGTCTACCGTTGCAGGGCGACATCTGTGAGCCGGACTTCATGCGGTACATCTTTCAGGAGGAGAGGATAGACACAGTCCTGCACCTCGCCGCCCAGTCCCACGTCGGTCAGTCCTAGAATTATCGATATCAGTCTCAACTCGGTTCTAATCAATGCACTCTGTCACCAATTTTGAAAAAAATAGGAACAGTTAGTAAATGGTTACTGATAAAATGTAGTTTTTCTACGATTAACATAAACCATCTCAAAAGTTGCCATGAAAACGGGTTGCTGTTGCTCATTCGTGCCTGAATGTTTCTTGGAAAGATATATAGTTATAATGAATTTTTATATCGGCCAAACATGATCATAACAAGACGTAGTCGTACCAGTCGTACGGATATATAGGAATATGAAGTAAATTTCCTTGCTTTAGAACCGGGATGAAGCGTAAGTATTTTTTAAATTAGTTGAAAATGAATTGGTATCATAGTAAAAATCAAAAGGCGGTTCGAATCGAAATTAGGTTGAGTAGCTTTTGTCCTAGATCAGTGTTTGAATTCTGAATCCGGAGCGATTAGTCCCTGGAAAGTACTAAATTGCTAAATTCAGAATTAGGGATACCGGGATGCAGTGTTCGGCTATTGGACATGCATGACGGGTCAGTCTGGCTGCCGTTACAGACCTCTCGTTCTGGAGCTCACTGGACTTCACGCGAACCAACGTGTATGGCAGTCACGTGCTTATTAACACGGCCCACGAGGCAGGGACCCGACTCTTTATCCACGTCAGCACGGACGAGGTGTACGGCGGCCAGTCTGATGTCAAGGTCAGTGTGCCATAGTCAAGGGCAGTGACCAATGTCAAGATCAGTGACCAATGTCAAGGTCAGTGACCAATGTCAAGGTCAGTGACCAATGTCAAGGTCAGTGACCAGTGTCAAGGTAAGTGTGTCATAATCAAGGTCAGTGACTAATGCAAGGTCAGTGTGCTATAATCAAGGTCAGTGGCCAATGTCATGATCATTGTCCAATATCAATATCAGTGTCCAATGTCAAGGTGAGCGTGCCATAATCAAGGTCAATGATCAATGTCGGGGTCAGTGTGCAATAATTAAGGTCAGTGGTAATATCATGGTCATTGTCCAATATCAAGGTCATTGTCCAATATCAAGGTCATTGTCCAGTATCAAGGTCAGGGGCCAATGTCATGGTCATTGTCCAATATCAAGGTCAGTTGCCAATGTCATGAGCATTGTCCAATATCAAGGTCAGTGGCCAATGTCATGGTCATTGTCCAATATCAAGGTCAGGGACCAATGTCATGGTCATTGTTCAATATGAAGGTCAGGGCCCAATGTCATGGTCAGTGTCCAATATCAAGGTCAGGGGTCAATGTCATGGTCATTGTCCAATATCTAGGTCAGTGGCCAATGTCATGGTCATTGTCCAATATCAAGGTCAGGGGCCCATGTTATGGTCATTGTCCAATATCAAGGTCAGTGGCCAATGTCATGGTCGGTGTCCAACATCAAGGTCAGTGGCCAATGTCATGGTCATTGTCCAATATCAAGGTCAGTGGCCAATGTCATGGTCGTTGTCCAATATCAAGGTCAGGGGCCAATGTCATGGTCATTGTCCAATATCAAGGTCAGTGACCAATGTCATGGTCATTGTCCAATTGGAAGGTCAGGGGCCAATGTCATGGTCATTGTCCAATATCAAGGTCAGTGGCCAATGTCATGGTCATTGTCCAATATCAAGGTCAGTGTCCAATGTCACGATCGTTGTCCAATATCAAGGTCAGTGGCCAATGTCATGGTCATTGTCCAATATCAAGGTCAGTGGCCAATGTCATGGTCAGTCCAATATCAAGGTCAGTGGCCAATGTAGTATCCATTTGGAGAGTAGTTCCTTTAAGTTACCACGGCCCAACGTAAATGCCTTGCTAATCAAGGGAATCATTTGAATGTTTATTGTCTAGAAAATACTGGGAGCGTTATGATGCCGACATAGCAATGCATGTTATGAGTCAGTCAACACTGTTCTAATTATGTTGATGACTTTAAAAAAAATCCTCAGGTTTTCGTTCACATATATAAGCTCAAATATACAACATTGGTAAACGTAAACCATACAGCTTGGACATATTTATAATTATCAAATACATAGATATATATATACTTACAATAAAACAACAACGCGTTTTTATTCAAATATGATCTGCGTCTATTGAGCATTGAGAGTGAGTTTGACGTTGTGGACTGTAGCTGACCTGTCCACCCCTGGGGTCGTTTCTCTTTGACCCAGGTTCACACCGAGGGTGCCAAGATGAACCCAACGAACCCATACGCTGCCAGCAAGGCGGCTGCCGAGTGCATCGTCCTGTCTTACTGGGAGTGCTTCAAGGTCAGTCCAAGGCCGCCGTTCAGTGTGTCGTGCTGTCTGCTTCCAGAAGTCATTAGGCCGCTCATCAATACATCCTGAGTTCCAATCCGGGCCCTGCTGCCTAATCTGGGGCATGTTGTAACATCCATTCAGCCTTCATTGTCCCTGGAGGACCCATATTTTAGCTCTTGTGTGCACAAAAGCGGCCTTAAACACCAATTCATTCATTACATTCTTCAAAGACGCTGATTTGAAACAGTTGAGGCAGCCAAATCCTTCTCGGCCAAGCAAATATGAATTCTGCCACATATATAGGTATTGCTTTACTGGGACAGTTGTGTATGTTGTTTGTCGGTTACTTTTTCAGTTTCCTGTGATTATCACCCGTGCCAATAACGTCTACGGACCACATCAGTATCCAGAGAAGGTAGGCCTAACGAGCGACTTGGAATCTTCGAGTGGGGTTGTGTCGTACGTACTGGATATTGCATCTAATTTCAACCTGAATTATGGTCATACTTAGCCGTACTAACCATCTTCTGTACTGGTTTATACAGAAAAGTTGAGCGCGGCCTACGGCGTTCGTTTTCGTCAAGTTTCGGAAACTCTCGGTGCGCATGTTTTTGATCTTGGTAACTGCAATAGTATACTTTACTGACTGTAGCATGGCACACAAGCCATAAAATGAGCATCCGTCAAAGAATGTTTGACAATTGTTACTGACATTCATTGTCTTAGATACATGTCTATTGTTCGTCACACGCAGGTCATTCCGAAGTTTATATCGCTGCTGGACAGAGGGCAAAAATGGTAAGTGGTAAAGGAGCGGATGGACATCGCAGATAGTTTACTAGCCTACATTGTGAGACGCCACTGGATGTGCGATGAATTCTTGGTATTATTTAGGTTTTCGCGCGATGTCAAGGCGGCAGCGTCACATAACAACATATTATGTCGACAATTAAAACCTACGATATTGTCATCAAGTAATATAATTACAGAAAAAACGCTTTAACACATATGTTACTTTGCACCAATATTAATGGCGTATTATTTTTGGCGGCGACCCGCGCGTCAGCTGTATCCATGGCGACGGGAACGCGATCCGTAACTTCATGTACGTCGCTGACGTGGCGGAGGCTTTCGACGCCATCCTGCACAAGGGCACTCCGGGCGAGATCTACAACGTCGGCAATGACTTCGGTCTCTCCGTCCTGGACCTCGCCAAGTTCCTCATTCACGAGGTTTGATAGCTTTCTTTCTTTAACACATAATATATTACAGGTTGGCCTTTACTAGTGTTGGGGGAAAGAACACCCAGTAGTGGCCCGGTAGGTGGCGCGTACGGCTATAGGATCCGTAAGTAATATCACAGAAAGCGCGCGCTCATCTCCAGTGAATCCGGTTTTGGGTACATGACATTTCACCGCCCCATATACAGAACGTGGGGAGCTCTTTGTAGTGAACAGAAAACCAGCGTCTTTCTATTCAAACCTAGTATGAGTATGAAGATACGCCCCAAACATTTATTCGATATGGTTTTCAATTCTAACAGTGCATTCATCTCTAAGACATCACTGAGTCTAGAGGCCCATAGTAAAGTATAGGGACCCGCTGACGCGTTATATGTACCTAGAATGATTGTTTCTAGAGGTGAGCGCGCGCTCCCCGTGACGTCACTTAGAGACCCTATTATCGAGTGCGCTCTGCTAGGTCAGCCCAAGCGGCCGGTGCAGGGTTCGAGTCCCACCTGTGTAAATGCATATTAGTGCGAGATAAAGATCCCATGCCTTTCTTCGCAAAGAGTTGGCGGTCACGCCCGGATATATAAGACTCTCTACCTTGGCCCTTCCCATTGTCGCGATGTGGTCTATTGGGGTTAAACTGGCTGACTTAAGCCAACGAAACTTTCTAAGATTAATCTATATAGTTTGTTGCATATATTCGAAACAATGGTAGTGTATTGCGGCAGTACAGCGAGCGATAATGGTTGTGGTGTGAAGAAACTCGTTAGGTTATATGCGGGATGGCTCTTTGTATAACTTCCCCATGTTTCCTAATCCTAATCCTTCTTAATCTGGAGATCATCCCGTCCACAGGACGAGGTAGCTGTGGATCAGTTAGCATAGCATTATAGTGTAATAAAGCCTCATTCTGTGTCCAGGGCCATAATGCATCATGCCACATACTGTTCATGCCAGCCAAGACGAAACATTGCATATATTAAATAAATTGTTGTATCAACCATTATATTCATGATTCCTCTACTTTCTGGACAGCATTTTAATCTCAAAACACGATAGAAATAGAATACAAAAGAAAGAAAAACAAGTCAGTCATGTGTTGAGCGTTAGTTGAAGTTACGTGTACGAAAGGTATGATACGTGAGTATTGTGTTAACAGTTGAGGGGAGACTGCGATGACGAAACCATGAAGCAATACTTAGACTACGTAGAGGATCGCCCCTTCAACGACCTCCGTTACCACATGGACTCCAGCAAGCTGCACCAGCTGGGCTGGACCCCCAAAGTCTCCTGGCTGGAGGGTATGGCGAACACCAGTGAGTACAGACAACAGTGTTGACACGGCGGGGGGGCGGGGAAAGCACGGCCATTCCGTACTGGCTTGCTCAGCCCCAGTGACGTCAAGTGAGTCAAAGGCATGCACTATATATTTTTTAACGTAGGAAGTGCTGCCATCTAGCGGGGTGATTTTCTATGTGGGGAGTGCTGCCATCTGGGAGGTCTCTTGGAGACAACATTCCTTGCGTATATAATTACGGTGTGATGGATGTTCTGTAGAATGACTATTTCAAGAAATTGATGATTGTATTAGATGTGTGACGTAAGTACAATAGTGTTATCAAACAACAACGTTCTTCTTACTTTTGACCAACGCCAGAGAGATAACTTTATGATAATCCAAGTTACAGTTGAATCGATGTAATGTCGCGTTTTTTTGTAAACGAAATCTCACTTTATGCTTTTGGTGGTCCCAAACTACTTCCACAGCCACGGTGGATGATATATTGTAAAAACAGAAAAAATACTGTAAGTGCAAACATTTTCTCCGGCTTTCCAGTTGCCTGGTACAAGAAGGAGAACAACTTTCACAGCTGGCCGACTGCAGTCGAAGCTCTCCGCCCCTACCCCCCAGGCTCCAACACCATCCGGTTACCTAGCAACCGGGCGGGGGGAAGGCCGTCGCTCGGGTCCAAGGATCGCGACCCGGTACAGCAGTCCTAGGCCGGCCACCCGCACCACCACACCTACCTCGGGACCAATGATCTAATCTTACAGTTGCTTAGCGACAATTATGACGTCATATCGAGGCGAATACGCTAATGCTGTAGTGCTAATTGTTCGTAAATTCGTGATTCAAAACACACGTCATTTTGTCGCATTGTTCACTTGGTTTAGCGCGACCCAGGTGAAATGACACGTCGCTAACTTGGTTTAGCGTGACCCAGGTGAAATGACACGTGGCTCACTTGGTTTAGCCTGACCCAGGTGAAATGACACATGGCTCACTTGGTTTAGCCTGACCCAGGTGAAATGACACGTGGCCCACTTGGTTTAGCCTGACCCAGGTCAAATGACACGTGGCTGACTTGGTTTGATTGATGGATTGATTTCCCGTAAATCATGTTGACAGCTATTGTGCGATTAATGCATTTTCTAGTCCTGTATGTTTCCAATGAACGAAAGTCTGCTATGAAAGTTGTAATGTTAATTACATATATATGTAATTATATTTATATAGTTATATGTAATTTTAATTTAATACGTTGCTGATCTGCGCTATCGTTTTTCCGGGGCTTTTTCTGTTATTATGTAGGCAAACAATGCCCTTAGTGGCGTGCTTCCAGTTTGTAGCTGGCTTTACTCTTTGAAGTCGAAGTTTCCTCGGGATTGCTCAACATGTAAAAGCTTGCCGCTTCATCGTCCTATTATAGGGCCCCTGAGGTGGGGGTAGCCATGTCGCGTGTCGATTTTAAGAAAAGCTCCTGTCGCGTGTCGATTTTAAGAAAAGGTCCATGTCGCGTGTCGATTTTAAGAAAAGTTCCATGAAAGTCTTATGTCGCATGTCGGTTCTAAGACAACCCCAATGTCGCGTTGTCGATTTAAAAAATCGCCGTGTCGCCGTGTCGAAAAAGCCCCTCAGGGGCCCTTAGGATGCACGCATTGAGGTGCGGATCCAGGAATGTGAAAAGGGATTCAAAATGCTACAGTTTTCATTGAAAACGAGGATCCTCGTTCCAAAATGGGGGGTCCAGGCACGCTAGACCCCCTCCCCCCCCCCCTCCCCACCACCCTCCCTTGATCCGCGCCTGGAGTAGTGTTGAGTAATAGTGTTTATAGCGTAGCAGTGTCCAATATCTAGCATGGCATTCTTTTTGCAGCTCCATTCCAGAACGGCTTCTGGATATTTATATTTTGTCTTTCTTGTTCAGTGAATATGTCGTTTCCTGCCTGATGGATGGGAGCACGAGCGCTCACGTCCGTTGATCACGGTCATAACGTATCCGTCCGCACACGGCTGGGGCCTCCGGCCGCCGTGTGCGGACGGATACGTTATGATCAAGATCAACGGCGGGGAGCGCTCGTGGATGGGAGGGACACTGCGTAACACCAGGACATGTCTTGGGTCCAGCCGCAGCATATCATTGCCTCAGTAGATTGATTAACACGTCCGCTTCAGACCTTAACCACTGCCCACTCCATCCACGTTTCTATCATTTAGAGAAAAGCCTCACCAGCAAAACGTGTCATGTTATTGTAGTGCATATATGCAAATTGCAGATGCAGGGGACATCCGTTGCCAAGGATACGGGGCCACACCATTGTTCATTTAGTTAGTGTGTATGTATAGGGTTTATGACAAAGTGCTATTATAATCATGGATTTCCTTTTACACATGTACGTGGTTTGACGATTTTATTGCCAAGTCTTTTAAGTTTCGTATGAAGTGACATCGACATTTATACCCGGTTTGGTGGTATCTATATCTGTTTTTGTCCTTGTGTTATTGCACAATGCTGGTGTTGGGGAAGGGATCAAATAACTTGGGAAGTATGTTTTATGAATATTTAAATAGTTACGCCTTGTTTTGCATTCCCATGAATGTTTCGGTAATCAGTTGTGATACTAATGCAGGTGACGATGTCATGTGTTTATTTCAATATTGATATATGATCAACCCTATATGGAATGGACTATGATCAATATTTAATATTTATTGATCTGATGTGGACAGGGAATATATGGACTGATCTGAGATGTGGACTGGAAATTTAATCATGGATCCATGGGATGGGGAGAGGGAATATATTGACGGATCTGGGATGTGGAGAGGGAATATATTGAGGGATCTGGGATGTGGAGAGGGCATATATTGACGGATTTGGGATGTGGAGAGAGAATATATTGACGGATCTGGGATGTGGAGAGGGAATATATTGAGGGATCTGGGGTGTGGAGAGGGAATATATTGACGGATCTGGGATGTGGAGAGGGAATATATTGAGGGATCTGGGATGTGAAGTGGTATCCAGTCATTGATCTGGGATGAAAGTGAGCCGTTGGTCAAATCACAAACTGATACCTCGTTATTGTGTGTGTGGAATAAACTGCGGTTTTATCTTAATGTTGTTTACTTGTTTAATTTTGTACATTAGAATGTGAATTCGACCTAAATCCTGTGCGCTGGTCTGCCACAGTCCGCCAATAACTCGAGGTGTAATGAAATGCATATGTCCGGCATCTAGATTTCTCTATTCATACCCACTTAACGCTGCGCAAACCTTGTTAATGCTATACGTGGGTCCAGCGATCCATTGGAACCTTCTACACCAAGAAATCTTTGAATGAGAATTGAACCGAAATTTAAGTAAATCTAAGTTTTTGTGCGTATGTTACGATAAGATTATGAATACAGTTTCAGATTCACCAGAAACTGGTTTGTGGTGTAACAAACAATTCATCGTTCATTATTAATCCCCTTGTCACTCATTGGTCTTTTTCGCCACGCCCCGCCTCCCTCCTAATGTAAGGGTAGCCTACTCCCGGGGACATGGCTCCACTTTCCCTTCCTTTTTCCCATTGACGCGATATGACCAAAAGTGGTTAAAGCGTCCTGAATAACCAACCAACATATAACGCCAGATCGCGCTATGCTCGCCCAGGCCCTGTTGAGGACAGCGGGACACTGTGGAGCTGCACTGTCTGTGTGGTCGCAGGATAAAGATCCCATGTGTTTCTTCGCAAAGAGTAGGGGGTTACCCCCGGGGAAATGGCTCCACTCTCCCTTCCTTCTCCCATTGACGCGATATGACCAGTGGTTAAAGCGACCTGAATATACAACCAACCAACCTAATGTAAGGGAGACTTCGCGTCCACGTGTATCCGGTACTAGGCCTATAGCCTGACCGGAGTATGGGCTTTGGTTTCCATGGGCGTGTCCAGGTGGGGACACAGGGGGTACGTGGTCCACCTTTCAGATTCTAAAGTATATATGTGCCCCCCCCCCCTTTCATGTTTCATGTTGTGATGCCACACCCCCCCCCCTCCCCCCGCCCCGGTCGTCACAAATAATAGACCAATGGCAAGATTTCCTTTACCATCCTCAGTTGTGTACTTTTATTTGGCTAATATAGACACATAATCTCATAATGGCAAATGCAAAATGGTATCCCAGCTGAACCAGTAACCAAGCCACGACCTCTGGCCGTCATATCTGCCGGGATTGGCCCGGTTACCGGCGACAAAGCCTTAATGCACCTCAGTACTGGTTAAAGTCGGTAAATGTAAGTAGAATTAACTTTTATAAAACGCAAAAAAAATCATACATCTTACGTAATTCCTAATACAGTGTTTTGAAACCGGCCCCAGGTAAGAGGTGCCCCCTCCCACCCCGGTCGTAAGTAAGATGCAGGTGACGTTGCACCATTACCCTACAACGGCATGATCGCGCGTGGCTCCTGAACTCACAAATAAGAGGTTCTGATAAGCCCCCATTATTGAAATAAAACACTGTGCAGGAGGGACAAATTTTTAATGAACTCCAAAGAAACTTTTATGAATAATGAACTTGCTTTCTGTGGCCATCGTTTTAGTTGTTATGGTCTATGTATGGCGTTGTGAGACGAGAGACTTTTCAGTATTTAGTAAATCTTAACGTGACAATGGTTTAAGTGTCGCCAAGGTATCCATGACGTCACAGAAGTCTCCACTAGCAACGGTTCTTATGGTCGTCAGTTTCATTGGGCACATGGCTTGACTCATCATTCGTCTCAACATGGCTGCAACGATGATGTGTCTTTTTCTTCTCGTTGTCACTCTGAGTGTCATACTGCAAAATGCGGATACCAAAATGCTATCTGCGATTCCTTCCGAAAACCAACGTCATGGTGGTTAGTATGAAGTTACATATGTGCATATGGACATACAGGGAACGTGTGTATTTTAATATGTTAAGACCAATATGGGAAAAAATACCTTTTTTTTTTACGGAAGCAACTTAAAATTAATACATGTTTTAATTAAGGGCTGCCGCTTCCAATAAAAAGGCAATTTCTTTTTGAAACGATAGTCACAATTATATTATCATACCTGATTTGTGCGCATGATTTAATAATGATTTACGCCTCGTCCAAGTTTTTGATAATTTGTTGCCATGCAACATTATTGTGACGTCATTTTAAAGTTGCATGTCGAGTTGTTTCCCGCCAAAAGTAAGCCCAGGCGAAGTTTATATCAAACCGGGGATAGACACGTTTGCCACATGACAGCCGAAACGGCGCTGTTTATTCTAGGTTTCTGAATTCATAGAATGAAACAATCGAGTTTTCTGCAAATTGTGATAAGCTTATATATAATATGTCGCCGTGGGCTTAGTTTCTTTAAATCTGCGAATGCCGCGCTCAATGCAGACACAAATTCCTGTTTCCTTATAGATGTGGTCGGTGAGCGGGTTGCTCGCCGCCCTATACGCCGCGCGAGGAGGGGTGTTCCCCGACAACGGCTGGAAAACCCTATTAGTGGTATCTCTGGTGACTCCGACGAAGATCTTTCTGGCCTTGGACAACGGCTGACGGGCTCCAGTGACGCCGTCCCCAGTCGTGGCCACCGACCGGATGATACCGGTGGTGTTATGCCTGGCCGTGAACCACGGCTAGGTGACACCACCGGTAATCTTCCCGGTGGTGGCCAACGACTAACGGCGCCCAAAGGTGACGTCTCTCCACGCCACCCGCCACAAGATGACCCCAACGGAGATGACCTTAGCTCCATACTATTGTGGGGTCACTCCGACGGTCATGACATTGACCTTGACCTTGACCTCGAAGATGACCCCGAGGTAGACAAGCGGGCGACTGAGCCATCGTCATCGGTCTTCGCCGAAAGCTTCGTCAGCTGTTTGGAGGTATGGTTTCCTTATATTTGCATCGAGAGTCACTATTTAAATCAAATTATATTAAATACTAACAGCATGGACATAAAGTAAGCAAGTAGAAATGCAAACAAGGGAAACAGATTAACATTTCTTCTTATCAATGATTATGTGTCATCAATCAGGATATTAACAATTTTTAATATTTTAAACAAGTTCATATTCACTAAGTTATGTAGTCTATAGCGAGTCACTCACCGCAACACATATTTAACATATCACTTCCCAGCAGTGTCCGCCGCCCATGGGGACTCGTCTGGACCCGAGGGGCCGGAGTCTGCCTCAGACCCACGTCATGATAATCTGCCTGATAGTGGCCGTCGCTGTCTGGCTTGGCGGTGTAAGTATTGCTAAAGAGTATACTCTGAAATCGACTTAGGAATCCCACTTATTTAAATGATGGCAAGGTCTTTAATCTATAATAGGGTCTTTCAGGAGTAGAACGGATAGATAATAGGTAATTATACAAATTTATTAATTGTTAATCTACTTTTTAATCTAATGTCAACTTTCTAATCTTAACAATCCCTTACCAAACCGGATATTGTGAATCACACTTCATATAATAAATAAGTTATATTGGTTTAGTACGGAATGACATGGTCAGACAGGGTCACAAATACATCTGAACACTTGATATCACCCCTATTGCCGCGATATACATGTTCTATCCAAACAGTTATTATTCGTTTCCGTTAGTAATATACATCTACTCTGATTGCATGGTTATTTCTTTAGATGGACTCGACAATTGTCGTATCTGACAAGGCAAGCGAAGGCCATCGGCAGCTGCAGGCGAAAAATAAAGTAAGATTTAGATGATGGTGACTATATACAAAAAGCAAAATGCAAACAAATTAACTGAGGCGTTACTTTCCGCTATACTGTGCACCAAAAAATTACCGTGATTTATTTTTATCCTATTTTCAATGTTTATGTGACATTTTGCCCGCTAACTGATCGAGATGTTCTGTTTTGAATTATCTCCGATTATATAAAATAAATAATAAATAAATAAATGCTATGGATAAGAGGTCTTGCAATCTTAATTATGTGAAACAACAATGTTCTGAAGACAACCCCCGTTTTTAGACATATTAGCAAGAACAAATATGTCATATTTGATTGAGGTTCCATAAATGCTATGGCAGCATGAGAAGTCACCGTTACATGTTGCTTGTTACCAGCTGCACCGAGACTAGCTGCTCCGGCAGCTCGCGGAGCGAGATCTCGAGGTCAACGACTTCAAGGCCAAGTTGGACGCTCAGACAAACCTCCAGCGAGAGGTCAGCTTATATAGCATAGTAGATTAGGCGCTGTGGGCTCGTGTATCCCTTATGACAATTCTATCTCGTATAGTACATGCACATACCTTGTGTTTGAAAGAAGAGCTAAAATATAATTAAAATATATTTGAAGCAATTAAGCAACTATTATTGTTTTATGTCTGATCCATTCCATTCAAAGACCTGTCTCGTTTAATATACGTTACAGAGAATACTGACCACTTGTGACATGATATTAAACAGTTTTTATTAGGACAGCCTTTAGCGATAATAAAAATAGCCCGCTCTAGCTTTTGAACCAAAGCAAAACACTCGTGCCTTACATTACATCCTTCCTACTACAGCTGGCTGAACTGCAGTCACATTATGCATGGCAACAAGAACAGTATTCTCTCCTTTACTACCAAGACATTGAGGTGAGTATATATATCAGTGATAAGATACAATTGTGTAATTATAGGGGAGTAATAATTTTGCGTCAATTTTGCCGCATGACAATACTTATTAACTGCATGGTGAACCTCGGTTTTGTTTAAAGTCACTTATGAACACGTTTTCTTCAGACAAAGAAAATAGAGGATGAACTACAGTCTCTGGCACAAACCAAGATCAAGGAACTGAATGTAGTTCAACAAACGGTTGGTATTCTCAACACTGTACTGGTCGTCATATGAACTCCAGAAGAAGCAGCTGAAATTATGTTCACTCGTTAGATTTCTTAACTTTCGCATATGATATTTCAAATGCGTGTTGTTTCTTTATCCTGTACCATGTTTATCTACTCAATTGTAGACCATTCTCTTCAACTTGGTGCCAGCTCGAATCAGTCTAAAAGAAATAGCATGAGCTGTGTTTATGAATAAGTGGAGATTACACCAAACACGGGACGATTGAACATAGTGTAAATCCATATCTCAATTACGTGCAATGTGTGACCTATATTTTAAACCTATTTACTGTCCCCTTCAGCTGGACGAACTAAAGTTGCATCAAACACAGCTGCAAAAAGAAAGTGCTTTACTTCACAGCCAAGTCCAGGAAGTAACATTGCTGTTCTGTTGCTTCTGGCGGCTCTATGATGCGCAGGACAATATTGCATAAACACCAATTCCTTAATCACCAAACTATAGCAGGCAAACCTGCCTACTGCATTGAGAATTGTATGCGTAGTTGGGAATACAATTACAAGAATACAATTACAATGTTAATTGTTTAGAAGTTGGTGGCTTGCGAACATACAACATGTCGTTGTCTTTGTAGGCGAAGAACGTCGAAGATAAGTTGCAAAGTCAGCTGGAGGCAAGAATCGAGGACTTATGTCAGGCTCGGCATTTGGTGCGTAGACCGGCTTGTCGCCTTTAGAAATAACCCTTTCTTATTGACATGAACAAGTTCTCATGAACGTCATGAGAACGTCGACACAACGTTCTTTTTGGTTGCGATAACGTTGTAACGACGTAAAAATGTATGTTTTTTTGTGACGTGGCCCGAACGTTTTCAGATAACGTTGTGAAACAATCAGTTCAGTTGTCCCTTCTGTAAGCAACAAATGCGTATATGATGAATTAATTAGCAGCATGACTGTCAAAGACAATCAATTACATATGGTTTTCATGATGTCGGACTTTTCAGGTAACGTTGTCTCAACGTTGTAAAAACGTTCACTCCCGACTTCTCACCATTTTATATTTATAACACCTGCTACACGCAGCCAATGTTTATTAGTCAGTACAAATGGCAAAGGTTTTATTGTTATATAATTTAGGCTAGAAAATATTGGTTCAATGTTTGCGACAAACGTTGTAACAACGTTGTCCTAATGTTAACTTTGAGATGACTTGATTACAACTCAAACCTAACGTTGTGCGAACGTTATGTGTTTGCTGGGATCGTGCCAGGAATTGTCCGTCCAGTCTCACCACTGGACGAGTGAACAGGGCTGATTTTGCACTTCTCGTTTCGGGCTCTTAATATCTTGCTTCGTCTTAGACACGAGTTAAACTAGTGATGTTTTTGCCATGATATTGCTTATTGGCTATTATTAATAGTTTTCATGAATTATTTGCTCCTCATGTGTATTTTTAGTCCGTGGTTCTAACAAAAAGAACATTACATCGTTTCGATTTGCAGATTAGTGTTCAGGAAGTTGTGAGCAAACGGAAAGACATGGAGGTTAGCCTATGAATGAAATATGTAGCTATAGACACCGCGAGACAGTGCTCGAGAATAAACAGCACCGTGGAGAATAGTATAAATAAATAACCCGAGCAAAAACCATTACGCAGATGAAATCCAAATTGGCTTAAATCAAAATATTACCTTATGATTTACATGAATATCACCCTATTTTAACAACTCACAAGCTTTGTTGATTTCAAAACTCTTAAACATATAATACATCAGTCATTTAGTAATTCGTCTACTTTTGTCGTTGGTAATAGTACCGACAGTTCCCTACAGGCAAATGGAATAGATTATCAGTAATTTCATGTACTTGCTTTTTCATTCTAGCTGGTTGAACTGGAGGAGAAACACAAAATTCTCCAAGAAGAACACGCTCTGCTACAGAAGGATTTCCATGATGTAAGGCGATTGTGCTACTTTCGCCGCTTCATTTACATTGTATATTGTTTGGGATATATGTGCAACATTACGTATGGAAACCAAATAAATAATTCATAAATTTATCAGCCCGCTTTCGGAAATCATTGTGAACATAACTACAGAATCTGCTGTGAGTCGTATTGTCGTTTAGCTCAACGAAAAACATCATATGGATTCTCTACGTAGGCAAAATACACCAAGGATGAGCTGCAGAATCAAGTGCAGGCACAGATCAAGCAGCTGATGCAACAACTGGTGGGAATTTCTCACCATTTTTGTCTATGAAACTGACTATGCTTACTAAAAGACAAATCGCGCTTATTCTTTTTTTCTTTCAAATGCCCCATTGACATTGCATTATCTTTATGTGCTTCGACTCGTACATGAAACGTCCCCATCGGCTTATGTATTTATGGTTTCCTTGGTAACCCATAGACGGAAGAACATGAGAAGGAGAAGGACAGTGGAAATGAGACGGATAATGAGGAACAGAAAGATGAAGAGGGTGATATGGATAAGCAGGATGAGAAGGATGATGAGGAACAGAAAGATGAAGAGGGTGATATGGATAAGCAGGATGAGAAGGATGATGAGGAACAGAAAGATGAAGAGGGTGATATGGATAAGCAGGATGAGAAGGATGATGAGGAACAGAAAGATGAAGAGGGTGATATGGATAAGCAGGATGAGAAGGATGATGAGGAACAGAAAGATGAAGAGGGTGATATGGATAAGCAGGATGAGAAGGATGATGAGGAACAGAAAGATGAAGAGGGTGATATGGATAAGCAGGATGAGAAGGATGATGAGGAACAGAAAGATGAAGAGGGTGATATGGATAAGCAGGATGAGAAGGATGATGAGGAACAGAAAGATGAAGAGGGTGATATGGATAAGCAGGATGAGAAGGATGATGAGGAACAGAAAGATGAAGAGGGTGATATGGATAAGCAGGATGAGAAGGATGATGAGGAACAGAAAGATGAAGAGGGTGATATGGATAAGCAGGATGAGAAGGATGATGAGGAACAGAAAGATGAAGAGGGTGATATGGATAAGCAGGATGAGAAGGATGATGAGGAACAGAAAGATGAAGAGGGTGATATGGATAAGCAGGATGAGAAGGATGATGAGGAACAGAAAGATGAAGAGGGTGATATGGATAAGCAGGATGAGAAGGATGATGAGGAACAGAAAGATGAAGAGGGTGATATGGATAAGCAGGATGAGAAGGATGATGAGGAACAGAAAGATGAAGAGGGTGATATGGATAAGCAGGATGAGAAGGATGATGAGGAACAGAAAGATGAAGAGGGTGATATGGATAAGCAGGATGAGAAGGATGATGAGGAACAGAAAGGTGAAGAGGGTGATATGGATAAGCAGGATGAGAAGGATGATGAGGAACAGAAAGATGAAGAGGGTGATATGGATAAGCAGGATGAGAAGGATGATGAGGAACAGAAAGATGAAGAGGGTGATATGGATAAGCAGGATGAGAAGGATGATGAGGAACAGAAAGATGAAGAGGGTGATATGGATAAGCAGGATGAGAAGGATGATGAGGAACAGAAAGGTGAAGAGGGTGATATGGATAAGCAGGATGAGAAGGATGATGAGGAACAGAAAGATGAAGAGGGTGATATGGATAAGCAGGATGAGAAGGATGATGAGGAACAGAAAGATGAAGAGGGTGATATGGATAAGCAGGATGAGAAGGATGATGAGGAACAGAAAGATGAAGAGGGTGATATGGATAAGCAGGATGAGAAGGATGATGAGGAACAGAAAGATGAAGAGGGTGATATGGATAAGCAGGATGAGAAGGATGATGAGGAACAGAAAGATGAAGAGGGTGATATGGATAAGCAGGATGAGAAGGATGATGAGGAACAGAAAGATGAAGAGGGTGATATGGATAAGCAGGATGAGAAGGATGATGAGGAACAGAAAGATGAAGAGGGTGATATGGATAAGCAGGATGAGAAGGATGATGAGGAACAGAAAGATGAAGAGGGTGATATGGATAAGCAGGATGACGAGGATGATGAGGAACAGAAAGATGAAGAGGGTGATATGGATAAGCAGGATGAGAAGGATGATGAGGAACAGAAAGATGAAGAGGGTGATATGGATAAGCAGGATGAGAAGGATGATGAGGAACAGAAAGATGAAGAGGGTGATATGGATAAGCAGGATGAGAAGGATGATGAGGAACAGAAAGATGAAGAGGGTGATATGGATAAGCAGGATGAGAAGGATGATGAGGAACAGAAAGATGAAGAGGGTGATATGGATAAGCAGGATGAGAAGGATGATGAGGAACAGAAAGATGAAGAGGGTGATATGGATAAGCAGGATGAGAAGGATGATGAGGAACAGAAAGATGAAGAGGGTGATATGGATAAGCAGGATGAGAAGGATGATGAGGAACAGAAAGATGAAGAGGGTGATATGGATAAGCAGGATGAGAAGGATGATGAGGAACAGAAAGATGAAGAGGGTGATATGGATAAGCAGGATGAGAAGGATGATGAGGAACAGAAAGATGAAGAGGGTGATATGGATAAGCAGGATGAGAAGGATGATGAGGAACAGAAAGATGAAGAGGGTGATATGGATAAGCAGGATGAGAAGGATGATGAGGAACAGAAAGATGAAGAGGGTGATATGGATAAGCAGGATGAGAAGGATGATGAGGAACAGAAAGGTGAAGAGGGTGATATGGATAAGCAGGATGACGAGGATGATGAGGAACAGAAAGATGAAGAGGGTGATATGGATAAGCAGGATGACGAGGATGATGAGGAACAGAAAGATGAAGAGGGTGATATGGATAAGCAGGATGAGAAGGATGATGAGGAACAGAAAGATGAAGAGGGTGATATGGATAAGCAGGATGACGAGGATGATGAGGAACAGAAAGATGAAGAGGGTGATATGGATAAGCAGGATGACGAGGATGATGAGGAACAGAAAGATGAAGAGGGTGATATGGATAAGCAGGATGACGAGGATGATGAGAAGAAGAAGGAGAAGGACGATTGTCAGAGGGATGAAAATTCTAAGAATGACGAGAAACCTGTGAGTGCGGAGGATGACCAGATGAGAGAAGAGGAAGTAGAGAGACAAGAGATACAGGCGACAGAAGTAGAAGAACAAGGAAGAGAAAGACAAGAGAAGATTCAAAATGTTCTCGCCGAGATGATGGATGTCGTCAAGGTAACACTTTGCGATACCCTCATTGCGTTTAAACTACATTTGCATTATTATTGGTTAAATGTTAAACTATATGATTGAGTCGTGGCTATATCCTGGTAATGGGCATCCATATACTTTGCCAGCAATGTAGGACTCAACTCTAACGCATGGCCTTCAAGGTGACCATAGGGCGATATCATATAGGGCGATATATCATATATTTTTCCTCAACGGATTTCGCTAGATGACAGTTGGTCTCTAACGCTCGTGATCTGCATGTTACAGGCCAATGTCCGTGCCGTTGCCTTGGTCAACGAGAACAAGGCTCTCCTGGAACAACTCAAGGTCCACGAAGGTAGGAGAAAATAATAGATGTTAACGTGGCGTGTAATAACGAGAGTAAGAGCATCAATTGTCCCAATGATGATATTTCATGTGTATTGTCTTGTGTATTTCAAAACCACTGTACTTGTTACAATGCTTTCTGGTGGTGACGTGGTGACGATTGTCAGAGGGATGAAAATTCTAAGAATGACGAGAAACCTGTGAGTGCGGAGGATGACCAGATGAGAGAAGAGGAAGTAGAGAGACAAGAGATACAGGCGACAGAAGTAGAAGAACAAGGAAGAGAAAGACAAGAGAAGATTCAAAATGTTCTCGCCGAGATGATGGATGTCGTCAAGGTAACACTTTGCGATACCCTCATTGCGTTTAAACTACATTTGCATTATTATTGGTTAAATGTTAAACTATATGATTGAGTCGTGGCTATATCCTGGTAATGGGCATCCATATACTTTGCCAGCAATGTAGGACTCAACTCTAACGCATGGCCTTCAAGGTGACCATAGGGCGATATCATATAGGGCGATATATCATATATTTTTCCTCAACGGATTTCGCTAGATGACAGTTGGTCTCTAACGCTCGTGATCTGCATGTTACAGGCCAATGTCCGTGCCGTTGCCTTGGTCAACGAGAACAAGGCTCTCCTGGAACAACTCAAGGTCCACGAAGGTAGGAGAAAATAATAGATGTTAACGTGGCGTGTAATAACGAGAGTAAGAGCCTCAATTGTCCCAATGATGATATTTCATGTGTATTGTCTTGTGTATTTCAAAACCACTGTACTTGTTACAATGCTTTCTGGTGGTGACGTGATGTTTGTTACTGGCCTATAGATAAGATCCGTTCGTTGGAAATCAGAAAGATGGCCGCCGAGGTTGCTGTGGAACTGAAAATGGCGAAATCCATCTACAAGAGTGTTTGCGTGGACTCGCACAGAGTCGAGTGAGTAGCGCAAAGGTTTTTTTTACCTTCTACTTAACTTAATTGTCATAATTAATTAATGCATTTATTCCCATGCATTGAAACGTGTAACATATACAGGACTGTTGCCTCCGGGGCTCTGGGGTCCAGGATGCCATTCATCCATTCAGGAGTCAAACCACAGCGATATGGGTCAAGGCAAAAACTAATTAAAAGTCATTTATTTGCTCTGTGCATGCATGGGACTTTTATATAATTATGCAGCCTATATATCATATGTTACGTCCTATAGTTCGAGGGTGTCCTAACCTACTTCCCATTGGTTTATTACAGGTCAATGGAGGCTCAGCTAGAACAGAACGAGGCTGAGACGGTCTCCTTGAGGTGAGCTCACGCTGCATGCTGATCCCTAAGGGCGACCATTTTGACCTACTCCACGTCAAATATACTCCTGGGGCCGGTTGCACCAAGCGGTCGCAAACGGTGGTCGCTTTTATGAAACGCCGGACGTACAAACGCCGGACGTATCACCGCCCTCTCTACGCCCGTGAGCTAACGTCGGTTGCACCAACCAAAATTTAGGCGGTCGCACGTACGTCCTTGCTTTACGCCCGCCCGCCGAAAGTTTCGGGTTTTCCCCGTTGAAATGTGTCATGTCTGTCATCACACTGACTCCGTGTCGTTCGCAGGGGCACGGTTCCCGCACAGGAGACGGTACCACATCGGTGAAAACTCATTTATTAAAGTCAAAGAACTACCGTTGCCAGATTGGGCGCGCAAAAGAGCCTTTTAGCACTCACTTTCACGCTCCCGTAACAGTGGCATTTTAAGCAAGTAAGACGTATTTACTTCAAATTTTTAGTTCATAGCTTACATGAAGATGGGGTCATTAAACAATCCTGTTAATTTAATACACAAAACTGTTGTTTTTAGCTGGTCATTATATGCACCATCCCCAAAGACTACAATATCTTATGGTATTGACGCTAAAACTTGCTTTTAATGACAATACTGCACCATTGGTGGAAACCCTTTTTATGTAAAACATCTATCTATTGATGACTCATGGACACTACTGGCATAGATATTCAATAAATTAGTAAAATACTGCTTTAATTTCGTACTGTGGCTGCTGTTGTAATGAAACTGCACCCTGGACGAGTGATATATTGCTGTCTCAGTGCTGTAGAGTAATACCAAAGGAAACATTGTTCAACCAATAACATTGAGTAATCGTTAAATTGTGCACAACAAAATAAGGAAATAAAAGTTGCATAAATAGTCCCGAAAAATTATTTCACAATATATTCATATTTGAAATAATTCTTTAAATGTGCTTTAGTCGATGCACAAATGATACAAGTTAAGCTTGAAAATATTTACTCATGTAAATATTGTGTTTAAACGAAGAAATGAGATGGTCTTGGTGGCTTTACCGATATACGACCACGGTACGCCTACCCCCTAGAGGTCGTATATTTACGCCCCCTTTTGCGACCGCGTACGATTTGCGACCACGTCGTGCAACCGACGTATGGAGGGCGTACCGTATACGACCACGATACGACCGGCGTAAATTTTACGACCGCTTGGTGCAACCGGCCCCTGGTTATTTACAAAAGCGGTTGATAAATGTGTCGTTATGTGTTAGCCACGACACCTATCTGTGCCGTCACCCTACTTACCTGTATAGCCGTCCCTAAAGCTGCGTGTCTCCTCGTGTTGATTGCAGGAAGTGGTATGATGGCTTCAAGAACGAGGCAGAAAAACGACAAGCCGATTATGAGAGGCAAATAACGCAGGGCGAGATGTCAGTCCGTGAACTCCTGGTGAGCCCCGTGTCCTTGCCATAGACTATCTTTGTCTTAATGGTACCCTCGCCCTACCTTCTACCCATGTACTCTCAAATGCATAATATTGATTGTCTTCTATATTTTTTCCGTCGGTCTTTATTTAACGCAAATAACGGCCTTCATTTATGTTTTCTTGGCAAATCAAGGCCATTTGCATGGAATTATTCTATCGGCAGGCTAGAGGACAGACATTCATGCAAAGACAAATTATAAAAGCAAGCACAGGATGTAATTTAAATATCACTAGTATTTCACATTGTCTTCTTCATTCTATGCAGTAGAACTATTATATCACGGTGATCAGTAAGCAATGCATTGCGTGGAATCTGTTCAGGGCTGCCATCTGCACCATCTGTGTGATGTATCTGGTAATGTATGAGTGCCATTGCAAGTTCGTTCATAGTCGTTGGTTGCTTACAGATTAAACTGAGGCGCGAAGAGCGCGTGCGCAAGGGGACTGACGTGGAAAACACCTTTCTACGCAGGAAGTAAGTCGAACCATTCACAAAGTCCATCCATCTAATTAAATTTTACTCCATACGGTCACAGATCACTTTTGTAATTATCCACATTTCGCATTTCATGAAATATTTATTGTAGTCCTGTAGTAAGAGTGATATTTTAAACATCATATCAATCAACTGTATATTAATTGAATGATGTCGTTCATCCTTTTGATTTTTTTTGTACCAGACTGACTCAGTACGTACGTCTGGCTGAGGACTACGCTGCTTGGGTACCGGTGTCACCAGGTGAGAGGGACTGGGGGCCGTTGTTATAAGACGCCGTTTTCAAACTGAAAAATTCACATTCCGTTTCTCAGATAATGAAGCTTGCGAGTATGCTAGATGCAATACCGCAGCCTATGTAATATGTCGGCTGTTATGTATTATAAAATACTTTTTTTCCTAGGGCAATATCCCCTGATTGTTTCTATCCGTATAAAATAATTTTACCACAAAATGCCTTGTCCTTCGCGACATCGATAATGGTTGTAAGTGGATTGAACATAGTTTCGTCATCACGCGGAAATGTCTGATATAGTAGTATTGTAGGGAAGGTCGAAGTATGGGTATGGTCATTGGTTGTAAGAGGAGAGCAGAATTAAAATGAACGTTAGAAATGAACGCAAGTGGCCGAGCTAACGTTATTCCACTGGTGTGCTTTCAGCTGATTTCTATGAAGGCAGCGAGTGGGACCACCCTATGGGTACCTCCAGGGTGTCTCACCCCGGCTACAAGTCATCCCCTAACTTCACGGAGCCTCCAAATGGCAGCAGGGGCCTCCCTCTACCTCCCGACGCCAGATACGGGGCCCGGGTAGACCTCCACCTCCTGCCGTCTCCGGAGATGACAGCCCCTCTTCACCCAGACCAGTGGAGTCCTCCCCATGAGCACCACGGGCGCCCACCTAGCCCTGACCGCGGCATGGCTCCCCAGTGGTCACCCGCCCACAACGAACATCCGCAGACACACGGGGGACACTCTGAGGGTGGGTAACCATACCATATAACTCTATGTCTAGCTTCTACAAGTCTTATAACTTTTGTGTGGTGTATTATTGACTGAAGAGCAGCAGTAAATCTTTGTCACTGAATCGCAATACGTTTTGAGTTGTTAGTTTACTTTAACATATTGGTTGCTTTAACAGTTCTGTATTTATAAACGATATCTCTTGGATTAGTAGTTGTGTTTTAGTAGTTGTGTTTTATACATGTGAAGTCTTTACTTGATGTGTGATTGTTCTTTTGACAGATCAAAGACTAGGCGATGATCTCGCTTAGTCACTGTCTCAGCGTCACGTCTCCACCGATGGCACTCCTACATCGCCTGCGCCTGCCAGCTTCACCTGTCATTACGCCTGCCAGCTTCACCTGTCACTACGCCTGCTGGCTTCACCTGTCACTACGCCTGCTTGCTTCACCTGTCACTACGCCTGCTTGCTTCACCTGTCACTACGCCTGTTTGATTCACCTGTCACTACGCCTGCTTGCTTCACCTGTCACTACGCCTGCTGGCTTCACCTGTCACTACGCCTGCTTGCTTCACCTGTCACTACGCCTGTTTGATTCACCTGTCTCTACGCCTGCTTGCTTTACATGTTTCTACACCTACTTGCTTCACATGTTACTACACCTACTTTCTTCACCTATTACTACGCCTGTTCCATAATGTTCTCATTATTACATATTATACCAGCTTATTCATTGCTATTTTCTTGCTGCTATGTAAAGCGACTTCGTCTAATGATCATATTTTAAAGATTTTTACCTCATCTTACCCTATACTATATGATGAGATTTATACACAATCGAACAACAGTTTTATTGATAACAGATTATGACACATATCGACATATATCGTCTGATCAAGTAAGAATTGTAAATTATCCCAGGCACCTCTCTGTATTTTAGCTTTTGCGACTTATTTGTGACCAGATGATATATTTTGATAAAAAAATGCAACATTTGAACACTAATCTTGTTTCTTTGTTATAACGCTATACCTTACTCAATCGCTTGACATATATAACTACGTGACAATCGTTGTTGTAGCGTTTCTATGGCATTCCACCATCCCCCCTCCCCACCCCCTCAAAAACTCATTCTCAACGTGTGTCGATATCAAGAGTTTCTGTTGATAATACAATTATATCTATGCCATCTCGTGCATTAACTGTCATGGGATCAATAACATGTTCATGAACTCGAAACCACGCCCCTCCCCGCCCCACTCGAACCAACGATGCACGTGCCGTTAAGCTCTCATGTGACCAGAGCACTCAGGGCGAGCGCGCTACCCACTGAGCTACCGGGTCGGCCCCCAAGGGAGCCGAAGTCCCTGCATAAAACCATGGCTAACGCTATTAGGAGCCTGTGCAATTAAAAAAAGCTGTAAGCTCAAAATGAGTGTTAAAAGTGTGCTATTAAATGGGTTTTGGTGAACACATGAATCCCGGGATATACCGTTTATTAGTTTTTCCTTTTGCTTCTGAACATTATAAAAGCAGAATGTTCCTTTTTAAAAATTTTCTTTCACAAAAGGTAAAGCAGAAAAGGGTTTCGGCAAGTCATTTTCCCATTACCGTTTTGAAACATGGAAAAGCAAAAAAGGTAAAAATCATCAAAAACCGTTTGCCCTTTTTTAAAGGAGTAAAACGGAAATAGGTAACGTGCGCGAGATACTTTTTACCCTTTTGTAAAGAACCAAACGGAAATAGGAAATAGGCGATACCGTTTTATCCTTTTGGTGAACTTCAAAACGAAAATGAGTAACACTCGAGCGAATCTGTTTTCCCGGCACCAAGAGCCATAGCCCGGAGCCATATCCCGGCACCAAGAGAACGCGAGGGCGAGAACGCGAGTGTGAGAATGCGATCGCCCTCGAGTTCTCGCCTCGTTTTGTGCCAGTCGAGAATGCGAAATAGCGAGTGGCACAATATAGATCTAATAAAAAAATAAAGTGTCTGCTGCCAATGGCGTGTCAGCATTGAAAAATATTATTTGTGTCTTAAAAAAGGATAACTTCGCAGTACAAACGTAAGTTTGGCATCATTAAAATGGTGTTGCTTTCTCACGTCAGTGATTTTCAGAGCGATAGCCGCAAATTCGCGGAAAATATGGGCCGAAACGTGAGTCTACAACATATACTGACTTTTTTTTTAGATATACTATGCATGCTAGGTGCGCGCACGGGTGCGGGTGAACGGGTTACGTAAAAGACTGTAAGAAGCATGTAACAAAAAAAATCGAAAAGAATGTACGAATCGATCGACCGATGTCTATTTCCATTTTGTACTTTACAAAAGGGTAAAATGTATCGCGAAAGTGTTACCTATTTTCGTTTGGCTCTTTCCAAAAAGGGTTTTTGATGACTTTTACCTTTTTTTGCTTTTTCATGCTTCAAAACGGCAAAAGGTAAAAGGAAATGCCGAACCCCTTTTCTGCTTTACTTTTTGTGAAATAGAAAACTGAAAAATGGGAAAATTCTGCTGTTATAATGTTCAGAAGCAAAAGAAAAAACGAACAAACGGTATATCCCGGGATCAGATGCAGCATTATGCTGAACCAAGAGTGCTTCTCTGTACCATAATCAACCACCACAACTTCGGTAGTATTTTAAAGGAGTGCGCTTGAAAACCAACATCATTATCCCATATATGAAAAATCTGTTTCTTCGGCCAGCAAATCGTGTACAAAAAGACCCGCTTTAATAGTCCGCTGGCTTGCTCGTCAGCTGCACTAAACATGCTAAAAGACCTTTTCCTGCCGTTGAGAGCCCGAGCGATCGCTTCCATCGCTCACAATCAGTACTGTGTCAGTCAGCACACAGCAGCCCTAAGTATAATTTACCTACATTTGTAAGTATTTAGTTCGGACCACGACGCTAGAAGCACGAAATTATGATAGATATAAAAACTAATTTAATGCGAAATTATGTAATCTAGCCCCATGTAGAGTAAACATGTGAATTAAACCCACTCTCAACCACGAGCGCTCACAATTGGTACTGTGTCAGTCATCACACAGCGGCCATATGTGTAATGTAGGTATATTATAAATAGGGCCGCCGTGGTCCGAAGTGAACACTTGTCATGGTCCGGTTTCTGTGGCCAATGAGACGGATTCGCACCATGTTGGATGTAGTGAGGCTCGTTTTGGCAAGCGCCAGGCATAAACCAGGAAAAGTACAACGTTAGCAACTGTAGTAAAGAATCAACGCTAGAAAAGGCTCTAAATTTTATGCATACAATCTTTGATATGCGGAAACAAGGAAAAGGGACTAAATTTTATGCATACAATCTTTGATATGCGGAAACAAGGAATGACAAGAAGGCAGTGTCAACGTTTATTTATTACCAACCAACAGCATTTATTGGAGTTAATCACTTAAATTTTATTAATTGCTACTTCTTCAATTCAGCCAGCTTATTTGTTCGATTTTTTCTTGGGTCTTTGCCAGTGCCCGGTTCAGTTTGAAATCAAGCATTTTTCATTGTAACTGCCCTATTTTCAGGCAAATTCAAACTCAAGGCCCATTTCTGTTTTTATGACCTTTTTTGGGCATCAGTCAAAATTCAAGCACTTTTCAAGCCTGTGCGCACCCTATATATGCAGTTGTATTTTCCCCTTTACTTGATACTGTTTATAATATTGGTATAATCATCAAGTAATAAGAGACATTAGTTTCAACACTAGCAATATACAGTGCCATGGGGTGTTAGTTGAGTGATATTGTTCCGATTGATATTATAAGAGTAAAACGTTGTTGACCTGAATACATTGTGAACACCATCCGTGTTGCTTCCGTTGTATTTGTACAGCAGGGGGTAAGGCATGGTATATAGAGTTCAGGAACTATTCTGAACCCCTATGTTAGTTGAGATGGGATAAACATCTTCGCACAAAATTAAATCACAGCCGTATAAAATTCCTGTTATGGTAAGATTCGGTATAATAAATGCTACAGGGATAGGTTTAAATATCGATAAACATCATATGTACCAGTTAGCATGTATTAAATTGTTGGTTGGTTGGTTGGCTTACGTAGGGCGCGGTCACCTGAGTGCATAGGTCATATCGCGAATATATTCAACTGTAAACAAGGTAAACATTCAGACGATCAAGGACAACAACCCGCTTTCAAACCGTTTAATGACATTTTATTTCAACTGGAATCTTACACACACAACCGTCTCCTTGGAGACGACCCCGCTAGTAGCGCCCTCCGGCGGGGGACTGTCTCCCAGAATATAGATCGAATAAGGCAGATGTTTAATAATGAAAATGGCTTGTGCATCGGACATACAGTCCCTGATGTAACAATGGGTTGTAAACCACGTACAGTTGATATTTACACACTCTTCGAGAATGTAGAAACGCTGGGAAGGGATCTAGACATAAAAGGCGGTTCGAGGGATGGGTGTAAGGATGTAAAGAGGGGATAGGGGGTCGGGCAAGGACGTGAAGGGTGATTAGTGGAATGGGCCGGCTGTACAAAGTGGCTAGTTAGATGGAAGGAGGGGAGGGGCGAAGACTTTAAGAGTGGCTTGTGGGAGCTGGGGGGGGGGGGGGGGGTAAAGATAGTGAAACGGCGGGTAGGATGGAAGGGGGGGGGGTAAAGATATAAGAGTTGCTAATGGGATAGGGAGTTTTAAATATGTATGAACGTCCACTTGGATGGGGGTGGAGGAGTGCCCTAGCAGTCATACAGAGGGGGGGGTTAATCGGTTCATGGTTACGCGACGAGTTATTTATATATTTCGTAACTCAATGGGCTGAGCGACGTAACGTGCGCGAATAAACACGACAATAACAAAAAAATGCCCTTCATGGGTGTTTGGTTCGGGTTGGTCACAGCTTCAAACAGAACCAATCTGCCCGTTACCATCGATACAACTTCCGTAAACCCAGTCTGTAGAAGCTGTCGCTCAGGTGTCAGCTTCAGATGTTCAGGTTGTCAAACATTCGGACTGGGAGAGATAGGCTCTTGTCATAACGTCTCCTTTAACAAGAACCTTTGATGAAGCGCGGACATCAGAGATTAATTAACTATTAATTACGTTACGCACTTCTGTGTAACTAGCTGATACGGCAGCTGACAGTTCTATGTACGCAGTAGCCCCTAGGAGCGCTGCACACAGTCAGTGGCTCAATAAAGTGAGCACATCGCTACTCTTCAATCATATTGCCAGCTTCGTAATCGACATGGTAACATATGCGGCAGCAAGCTACGACATACAATGCTTATAGACGTCATCACTTACGTCACATACCTTATGATACCTCGTGTTAATTGGTATCTTTACAGCACTCAACGTCACTAGCGAATTCACTACTTCATGCAATCACACGTCATCAGTTTTTATGATAGCTGACGTCTACACCATCTTCCATCATCATTTCACGTCATCAGTTCGTGATCACTCCCTATTATACACATTTTCCGTCATCATTTCATGTCATCGGCTCTAAACACTCCCTATCACCTACATCATTACTTCACGTCATCGATTTGTGGTCACTCCGCATCGTCTACATCATCATCTTTCGTCATGACTTAACATCGTCTTCCGTCACCACACGACATCATCTTCGATTATCTATCGTTGTCGATTCACATCGTTTGTGACGTCATCAACAGGCTACGATAAGACTGGCGCTACCGCACGTCATCAGCTTCATCATGACGTCATCAGCTCTATCATCACGTCATTAATTTCATCATCACGTCATTAGCTTCATCATCACGTCACCATGTCCAAACAAGTTCGCGTTCTCGGGCCTTTAGCACACAACGAAATATATCCACAGCTGCATCGCTTGCCATTCCCACCCACAACCGACCAATTTAACAACTAACTGTTCTTTGGTATTCAGACAATTTTGAACACTGTTTACCCTCGGCATTACCGACACAACCCGGCAATACCGATCAAAACCCCAGTAAAGAATAGCTAGAGCGCCAACCCTCAAAAAGCAACAGCCAAGGTATACAGAGCTCTTCCGAAAACAAAACATTTCTTATTGCAGTGTCACCAAGCGACGTAAAAGCACGCGCATCAGAGAAAAACGGATCACACATTCTTTAAACAAATTCTAAATCCAGATCAGGTTCAGATCCAAAATGGCGGAATCCAAAGCGGTCGCCACATATACAGCTATTCCAAACCAACCTCCTGCGCCGTCAAACGCCAAGAGGAAGCGTAGATTCTAACATACGACAGGAAGAGATAAGTCACCTTTATATACATATATCCTTAAAGCCATATATTATATAATATACATATATTAAGCTTATATCTACCATGGAGGTCAGGCGACAAATGAGGCAACGGTTGCCATGGTCCCCGTGGCGTATTGCGGTAGTTATGGTAACATTAAAGCATTGTTGATTGTGACGTCATCATCACGAGGTAGTTAATCCTCAGACCTTACACTGTCCCGACCTCTCCAGAACGAGGCGCCCTCTGTCGAGAGACTGCTGATAGACTTCTTCAATGATGGAGAGGTAACAGTATAATACAGGGAGAGTTCAACGCCACTTTCCTCTAGTACAGCAATGTTGGCAAGAAGACACTGAGTGACGTAGTTAATGAGTATGGTAAAGCCATCAGACTGGTGTATCTTTAACACTTACAAGCAAGCAGACACACCCCACGTCTCTTATATTAATTATACAGCTCATCCATTTCTCATCATTTTCTTATCGAGGCTCGCGTCCGATGTACTTAACGCTAGAGATAAAACCAATAGAAGTGTGATAAAATACGTTATTGATAACTATATATTATTATATATCCCTTCGCACACATTTGATTTATGACAATAAGTGTCACGCACACTAAGACTACAGATATCGAGCGACGAGAACTCAAGTATGTTTCGGTTCATATTCATGTTAAATAGGTCAGTCAAAGTTAAAGCCAGATTTTGAGCCCAGAGAAGTGCGAGAGCACTTTCCTCTGCTACGCAAACAGTTTCCCCACACCTTTCTGTAGTAAGACAACGCTAGCAGAGTGGGTAACCAATATACACACGTGTGGAATTCAATATTACCAATTAAAGACGTTCATTGATTAAGTGGACAATCATCATTAGCGTTAATATAAGAGGCTCAACGCGCGAGCGCTCCATCCAGTCACCGGTATGGACATAAAAAAGATCATAGCAGACTAGGGCGAAATGATAGCAATCCTCAGCGGCAGAAGCGTAATAAAGACCCTTAGCAAGCGCGCCATACAGCTGTGTACACAAACATGTCGCAGTGTACAAAAAAACACAGTATATATAAAAACAGGGTCAAGTCTCGACTCATCCAGTCCCTCGCGTCATCCTAAAATACAACTACACAGCAACATTTTACAACACGAGCTGTCGTTTCACAGAGAAGAAGCGCAGATATATATTGAGGCTAAAATCAGTAGCAGCGGTCGCGGGCGCCTCTGCAGTAGCCAATACACTAAGCCAACACACGGCGAAGCGCAAATTCATATTTAAACTGCGCATAATTAAAATAGAACTTAAGTATATATATATATATATATATATATATATATATATATATATATATATATATTAGCATACAAAGATCTGTATAAAAAAGCCAGAATTTACATCTTCTTTTTCAAGTGATATTCAGAGTCCCCATTTCACCACCGGTATCAACGACTGCATCGCACCAAACATACCACTGTCGTATCACAAGTCCACCAGGGTAACACATTGCCATGGTTACCAATCGCGGTCTCCTTCCCCCGGCCACGAGAGGGCCATTAAACCGCTTTATTATAAACTGGTGGCCATGCCGTCTGCATTCCATGCACGTGGCGTCTTTGGTTACCAATCGCTTGACGTATCTGCTTGGCATATACATGAATAATCAAGGCGCCTACACGCATAAGACTCGACCCTAATACCTTTTGTTCCCTTTGGCGGCTAGACTCTCTCGGCACACACACTGTAAGGTGCTATCACGATCATGTGCTCAGCACACTGGTCTCTGCGTTAAACACAACCGCGTAGCTAGCCGTCGCAGTCTTAAGGGGACTAGACGCTATTTACAACGAGACGGACCTGTGTACATCTGTCCTCCCAAGCAAGTCAGTACGTCATTATTATAACATCTCACCGTACTCTTCGCGGTCCTAGACCTCTGGCAGACTCACCATATCAACAAGTGTGAACATAACACGATCGCCGCCACATGTTATACGTCCCACGCTACAACTGTTGCCTTATGTGCACTAACCGCTTTGGGTGCAGTCACGGTCCTTGTCAAAGTACTACTTACTAATAAACTGCTGCAAGACGTCAAGCAATGCATTCTAAATGTAACACAAAGCTTAATTATATGTAAGAAGTTTAACTAATCACGTGGGAGGGACACTGCTGAGGTTTGCCAGATAGCATTAGGTGTAACATCCACTGTCATACAAAGGAACTGAGGTTTAACATGTAGCATTGGGTGCAATTTTTAGTTATACATAAAGAACTGAGGTTTCTGATGCAGCATATGGTGCAACGTCCGCTGTCAAACACAAATACTGAAGTGTCCGTTTGGTAATGTAAGCTATAACATATACTGTTATACACCACTCAAAGCCTCTAATGTATCTCTCGGTGTAACTGTTATACACATAGAACTCATGTGTCTCGTATAGCATTAGGTGTAACATCCAGTTATACTCCGCGAACTTAGGCTCCGCAGATAACATTATGTGTAACATCCACTGTTATACTCAAATAACTGGGTTTGTTTTTCATGCAGCATTAAGTGTAACCCACACTGTTATAGACTAAAAACTGAGGTTTCCCATGTAGCATTAGGTGTAACACACAATCACACGGACACAAGTGAGATTTCCAAGTAGCATTTGGTGCAACAATCATTGTTATATACACAAATGCAACTGAGTTTCGTCTTTGACATCGCACACTAAAGCCATAAATGAAATTTCCCAGATATCGTTTGATACCAGACATTGTTATACCCTATTTTATGGACATCTACACCGCTATTTTCCTCTTAGAAGTAGGTGTAGGTCAGTCATACAGAACACTGATGAGGTTCCCCAGATAGCATTAGGTAGTTACAATACTGACGCCTCAGATAGCAATAGGTGTAACACACATTGGTGGTAATCGAAGGCGATTAATAATATACCCCACATTGTGCGACAAACAGAGATCTAACCGGCCATCTGACCTTACTTCAAGAGAAGTTACAGCTACAGCGCACCGATTAACCCGCTAGACCTCCATTGATCATCGCCATGCAATCCTCTATAGATGCCAAAGGTTGTGCCGAGGGAGGCCCATCATTTCTGCCCAGACCCCTCAAGTCAACGTCTCGAATATATATATATGTATGTATATATATATGTGTACATTTCAACAAAATTTCCTCACATTACATATATAGCAGCGAAACGGCTCTGTTGAGTGAAGGGGATGGGGGAGGGGGAGTAGCAACCTTCGTGGATTGCCATGCCGACCAGTACACTGTTGCATATCTCCAAGAGGCATCTGCGTGAGTTGCTATATAACAAAGTAACGATGATATAATACCTTTCTTTGCGGCCGCTGTTTCCGCCCCACCGCCTCGGTCAGTGGATCCCATGATCCCCCTCCGCCCCAACCACGGCCACACGCCATAGCAACCAAGCCCCTGACCATACACCATACACCATAGCAACCAAGCCCCTGGCCAAACACCATAGCAACCAAGCCCCTGGCCACACACCCTCATAGCACTCTGGCGACAAACAAAACATAACACACACAAACAAACAAACCCATTATTTTGTGCCCCTCAACAGACAAATAGGCTCCCAGAAACAAGTGATATACATGTAATAATAAACAAACAAACGAACGAAGATGCGATCTGTGGAGGGTTATTTTCCTTTATCTTTGTGCCTCTGCGTTACCCTTACGGATTCGAGCGCGGATTGCAGTGTCAATCTCACCAATCGGGTCACGACGTCGGATGGATAGTCCACGAGGAAGGGGGGTGCGAGGTGGAGGGGCGGATTCGAACCTCCGCCCAAATCACCTTTTGTCCATGACCATCCGCTTGGCGATCTTCTCATCGAAGAAGTTGAGGAAGAGCAGCGCTCCGGAGGCGGTGGCCAGCGCGGTGCGCCGCGGCGCCCGGATCAGCCGGCTCCAGGCCTCCTTCTGGACGTCGTAGGTCCAGATGTCCTCCTCCGTGGCCTCGTAGTGCTCCCGGCTGATGGAGACGACGCCGCCGCGGTAGGGCAGGAAGTGGCCCACCGAGCGGCCGGCCAGCGTCGACGTCAGCATCGTCCACTGGTCGCTGGCCACGCTGTAGCTCTCGATGGGGATCTGCGTCTGCTGGTGGACGTTGTGCGAGCCGATGCCGCCGAGGACGAAGAGCGTGTGGCCCACGCAGGCCATGGCGTGCAGGCGGCGGGCGCACTGCATCGGCGCCTTGCCGTCCCACTGGCGCGTGCTCGGGTTGTAGCAGTACAGCTGCGACGTGGGGAAGTGCTCCCGCCCCGTCGTGCCGCCGCTCACGTAGATGAGGTCCTCGCAGGCGACGCCGGCGTGCGAGTGGACGGGCTGCGGCAGCGGCAGCAGGTCCACCCAGCCGTTGCTGCGCACGTCGTACAGCTCCACCGAGTCGAGCGTGCCGAAGTTCTCGTTGCGGCCGCCGGTCATGTACAGCCAGTGGCCCTCGCTTACCAGCGCCGGGTCGATGCGCAGCCGCTTGCACGGGTTCAACTCCTGCAGGGCCAAGTGGCGGGGGTCGAAGCGCAGCAGGGAGTTCATCAGCGTGCCCCCGCCGCAGTCGACCACGCGGCAGATGTAGGCGAAGTTGTCGACGCTGGCGATGCGGCAGTCGCGGCTGCCGCTGATGTCCGTGGCCAGCTGGTAGAAACGCTCCTCCGCCTGGTTGTAGGCCGTCACCTCGAAGGGCAGGTGGGCCGAGCCCTGGTGGATGAGCACCAGCGACTCGCCCTCCTCGCGCATCTTGCACGCCTCGGACAGGTACGGGTGGCCCATGGCCGCCTCGCGGTGGTACTTCACGCCCGCAGAGATGTAGTTGAGGGCGGCCGGGAACTGGAGCGTCAGCCAGTGCTGCTGTAGCTGCGCCAGCTGCACGTCTGACATCAGGCCGAAGCGGATGCACTTGACGACGTCGTCCAGGCTCTCGGCCCGGGTGCGGTCGTGCGCGTACCACTTGGACACCAGGTCGCACAGCACGTGCTCCGCGCGCACCTTCAGGCCGTCGTCGCCCAGGTAACCGGCCAGCGCCGCCGGCGACAGGTTCAAGAAGTGGTCTGTGTTGCTGAACTCCTCAAAGTTGTTAAGCACTTTGCGGTTGAAGAAGTCGCAGACCTTGGCCAGCGAGTACGTCTCGGCCACTTGCAGGTACTCGTCGGCGTTGGCGAAGGTGATGCGGGCGATAATGAAGTCGCTGCAGAGGTCGAGCGCCGAGTGGACCTGCAGGTGGCTGCCGGCGTTGAGGACCTCGCTCAGGTTGTCCATGTCCAGCTGCAGCTCGCCGCTGTAGATGAAGTCGACGATGTGCTGCATGGCGTCGGCCGACAGACCCTTCAGGTCCACCTCGCTCTCCACGCTCTCCTTCATGCGACCCCGCAACATGACCCGGAAGTAGTCGCTCGTCGCCGCCAGCAGGATCTTGTGCACCTGGTCGTCATGGCAACAGTATATATCAGGGTAACAGTTCCCAGTTGCGATTCGAGATAAATTTCAGAATTTAATATTAATGCCATTAAAAATGCAATAGCACTGTATCCTCGTCACTTAATTACGCGTTGAACTTGAAATGAATGGCATTCAAACGCTATGTTCAGAAACAGAGAAATCCAAGAACTTCTCTACCAGGTTAACAGGGTTACTACTTTGAGAGACCTGCTCGAAGCTCTTATACAAAGTTAATATGTGTTACTGACCTTGAGAGACCTACTCAAAGCTCTTATACAAGGTCAATATGTGTTACTGACCTTGAAAGACCTGCCCTTATACAAGGTTAATATGGGTTACTGAACTAGACACCTGCCTAAATTCATCTACAAGGTTAACATGGTTACTGACCTTGAGCTTCCTGCCCAAAGCTGTTCTCCAATGTCAACAGGGTTACTGACCTTGAGAGACCTGCTCAAATATCTTATACAAGGTTAATAAGGGTTACTGACCTTGAGAGACCTGCCCAAAGCCCTAACATAAGGTTAATATGGGTTACTGACCTAGAGACACCTGCCTAAATTCATCTACAAGGTAAACATGGTTAATGACCTTGAGCTTCCTGCCCAAAGCTGTTCTCCAATGTCAACAGGGTTACTGACCTTGAGAGACCTGCCCAAAGCCCTAACATAAGGTTAATATGGGTTACTGACCTTGAGAGAACTGCCTAAATCTCTTATACAGGGTTAATAAGGGTTACTGACATTGAGAGACCTGCCCAAAGCCCTTATACAAGGTTAATATGGGTAACTGACCTTGAGAGAAGTGCTCAAATCCCGTATACAAGGTTAGTATGGGTTAATGACCTTGAGAAACCTGCCCAAAGCCCTTATACAAGGTTAATATGGGTAACTGACCTTGAGAGACCTGCCGTCTGCGACGACGACGAAGTCGCACAGTTCGTCGTTTTGTCGGAGATTGGTGAGACCTCGGAGCACCTCGTCGCCATGGATACTAGACTTCATATGAACCTTCTTTCCCTCGACAGTGTTGGCCACAGCGCCGCCCCCTCCTCCGCTGCCGCTGGCCGTGGACATCCTGGGAACCTTTCCCTGCATCTAGCTCCTCTCTCCCCTCTTCACTGCAAAGGAGGAAACAGTGACAGGAGCATGGATTAAAAATAAGTCACTTAAAACAAAACTACAAAAAAATTAAAACAGTGCAAAGCCTTGCAATGAAGCTGCAGATTAACATGCAAAATGGACACGTGCTGACTGGGCATTGAAACAGGCAAAGACAACATTCTGTTTTCATCCGATCATTGCTGCCACTCTCAGATAATTCAGCATAGCAGTTGAAAACATAACATGAGAGACAAGGGAAATGGCTTATATTATAGTGACTGTATATGAACTTCCACATACCAGAGAATTATGAACAAGCATTCAGACTACTACCGGTATGCCAAAATATGCATAAGAGTTTGATTTCTTTTGCAATAACCAAGTGAATAGCCCCAAAGGTTGTGATAGTGTCTTCAACAGAAAGCAAAAAGACATACAGATAGATTTGTAAATGTATATCTTTGGCTTCAACCCTGCAACAGCCTTGTTAAGTCGACCAACCAGAGCAAAGAGCTGAATAAGCTAAATTTTTACTAGGCCAGGAAAAGTTATTAAGCTACTTCTCTCACCAAAGAGGAACAGAAAGAAGAGCAAGAATGTTAAATTATTTACCACAGTCTAAATTCATAGTTAATTTTTTCTTCCTTTTACATGCAAGAGTTAGCATGATGTAATACACTGGCTTTGGCTTTCAATTGAAAAACATCTACAAATCTATGTATATTATAGGGTATTGGTAGCAATTGAAACTGCTGTGTTATTATTTGGACAACTTTGAAATTCATGCCTAGATGTAATCAAGAATAGTGTATACCCTGATTACTAATTATAGGATACACTATTTAATGGTGCTACAACATACATGGCTCCAAGACCGTATCTGTACACATGAGTAAAAGTACCGTAAACTATTTTTTCCAAGCTGCAGGTTATCATTGGAATTTGGGTTTGATTGAAATGTTGTGGTGTGGCTTTAAATACAGCATTTCAGCAATTTCAAGTGAGATTGCAGGCAGAGATATATGGCAGGAGAGGGATGGTTCACCTACAGAGATGGGGTGAGATGTCTCGCAATTTAGATACTTAAAATATAATACAATCATAGCATCCAATACATTTCAGAGGTGCAAGTTAACTAAAGTGCATTAGAAATAGGATAAATTTTTTACGGTATCAGAAACTGAAGATCCCCCCCCATAAAATGTTCTATATACTGCAGCGCAGCACACATGTTATTTCGGGTATTGAAACGATTGTTATTTATATATGTGTCATGCAAGAGGATGTGAGCTGGGCCCTCAGTCTAATACATGTATATACACTGTATATGTACATGGTTACATAATGGATTGGAAAGGCTGGTTCCTGGATCTGAGAGAAAGGGCCTTGTATTCATTAGAGGATACAAGCAGGGGTAAGAGGTGGATTGTATTAGTCATGCAACTGCTACAATTGGTGCCAGAATAATTGTCTTCAAACATTGGATATGATACTGATAATGTAAGGATGGGAGAGGGTGGGGGGGGGGGGGGTGGCTGATAAAGAGTGGCAGAAAAGGGACCAGCTCATGAGGTTGTGAAATAATAACAATAATCATGTTATCTGTCCTATTTCGAGGTGGGTGGGTGGACATGACAGGACATAGATATTGATAAAAGTTATTGCATCATATCCCAGAATCAATGCTTCTAGTCTTCAAGTCCAATGGGATGACCGATACCTACTCCCTAACACTATAATGATTTGAAATGTCTGTGTTCCATCTTTGATGATGAAACAAAGTTAGAGCTGTGGGGTCGGTGAATGCAGGACGAGGGAACTTTGGGAGTCATGGGAGGCATAATTTAAAAAAACTGTTGTCAGCCAAGATGTCTGCTATTGCAAATGGAGCTGAAGTTGACCTTGAGACAGATTTACTTATTTCTCAAAAAGCTGACACTGTACAATAAAGTCCCCTGCTTGTTTACTGAGCAGCAAAACCCATCATTGTAACTAAAAATGCATTTGCACCAAACTACAACAATGAACTCGCGCTATCATTACAATATAAAATTAAGTCTTCCCTAACTATATTTTTCCAGGCAGTATGCACATTGCTTTAGTTGATTAGGATTTAGACACAGATGAATCAGTGTAAGAGGATGGGGGGGGGGGGGGGGGAGCCTAGCCCCATTAGATGGCTTGTAAAAGATATTTAAAAAAACTTATTTTGTATATATAAACTATACATAGATCGAGATCTATATCACGACAGATTTATCTTCCGATGCCATTACTGTGGGCTCTAACATTGAAGATAGACCTCAAAATACCTGTAAATCGGAGATAAAACATGCTGATAAAAGAGTAACACCTGTTTTTGCACATATTGGTGCAGCTGCCTGTTTGCTACAAACCATCTCCCACAGCAATAGGAGAATGAGAGTTCACTTGGTCCAGACCTAAATTTTACTATAGAGAAAGAGACTAGGCTGTGGGTGTGGCTGAATCTCAGCCCACATATAGACTAAGATTCTGGGCTATCCAGACGCTAACCTATCCCCCTCCTGCATCCCACCTTCTACCGCCTACCCACTCTGGCAGAAGGGTATTAAAGTCAAAGTCATAAATGCCGTAGACACACGTTTCGGCCCATATTTTCCGCGAATTTGCCTTGATCACTCTCAGAATTCCTGACGTGAGAAAGCAACACTAGACCATTTTAATGATACCAAACTTACGTTTGTACTGCGATGTTATCCTTTTTTATGACACAAAGAATATTTCTCCATGCTGACACGCCATTGGCAGAAAACGCTCTGTCGCCAAAATACTAAAACACGCCAAAATACTAAAACACGGGTCATAAAATGATGGTTGCCATGGCGCCGAACATGCTTTGAACAATACATGCTCTATATTTATACAAGCCACAAGGATGCCATGGCAACTATAGAGCCTTTCATTGTCTGGGATTTAGTCTATTTGTGAAAGTGTGTCTGCTGCCAATGGAGTGTCAGCATGGAGAAATATTGTTTGTGTCCTAAAAAAGGATAACATTGCAGTAAAAACGGGGCCGTAAAAACGTAAGTTTGGTATCATTAAAATGGTCTAGTGTTGCTTTCTCATGTCAGTGATTTGTAGAGCGATCGCAGCACAATCGCGGAAAATATGGGCCGAAACGTGTGTCTACGGTATTTATGACTTCGACTTTAGCCAGAGACCTACCTGCCCCATGGGTGGGTGGGTAGTTTTTTTAGGCAAACGGTCCCTCATATGCCCACAAATTTATATAACAACAATAACTGCTGATGTTTATTGAATTGTAAATTACAAGCTAAATATGTCATGACCCGATGATCGGCTGGTGCTATGTTATTTGTGTATATTGGACTGTATACTGAAAAAATTAATTGCCAATTTGTTTTGGGCTAACTTTATACCCTGCTTGGTGGTCAAATGGTATGGCGGTTAAAGTAGGCGTAAACCTGGATAAATTGGTGTAAATGCAGGACCCATTCAGGGTAAAACAATTATTGAATTAGAGTAAACTAGCCCGGTACACTAAGACTGAGGGAGAAAACAAACCTTTTCTTACACAGTTACAGTCTTGCGCAATGCCTTTAGCTTTACTTGCAGTTGCAGTGTAGACTTCAGTCTTCACTGAGGAAGGTAAATTTAGATTATTTAGCCTTGGACTGGTATAACTTTCGTGTTTCGTCAAAGAGAAATGTATTCATTCAGGAAAGCAAATATGCTTACCCTTTTAACGTTCAACTTCCTTCTCCCCTGCAAAGATGTTCAAGTTGATCACTCATGCAATCACATCGCATGCCATGGCATGGTAAACAGGAGTAAACGAGCATGACAAATGCCTTTCTCACTTCGCCTGATTTTCGCCCACTTTAAACTCGTGCAACCACCCAAACCACCCCATATCTTACGGGGGTCCCTTTTGTTGACATAGTTCCATCACTTGGCATCCGTTGTGGGGTCGCTGGCGGGTGAAACTGGCCCCCAGACAGCGCCCCTAATCCCATGCCAGACACCCCCTCACTGGCCAGCTAGAGTCAGACAGCCCCGTCCGCGCCCTAGACGGTGGCGGGGTCCGCGTGTCTACCGCCCTGTCACTGACACTCGCTTCCCTGTCAGCCCCCAAACAGGGTGGTATACGGTTCTTCAGTGGTCCCTCCGTCTAAACCCGTGTCCTACCAGCTGGCAAACCTCACCGCTAAGTCCTCCATGATTGGGCATTGTTTTTATCGGAAGCGTCCAACGTCGATTTGCCTCGCTCAGCCAGCCCAGCAGCCATGTCTTTTCAGTCCACTGTCTGGTTTTGCTGTCTGGGAGCCGAGGCAGGTCACATGCGGGGTCACGGAGGTCATTCGCGCGCCAAAGTACCGATATAACGCCGTTTGCTATTGGTCAATCCGCTTAGTGGTTCTCACGGAGTTTTATGTAAGGCTATCTTTGGTTCGCTCGCCAACTATGAATGGAGCGAGCGATGTAACCACGTGCGCGCTAACAACATCAGACGCGCGCATGCTAAAAATAGTACGGACGAGTGAGGTGTACTCTCGGCGTCTGGGCGGGTGATTTCGATCCCGTTTCGTTGTCAACACACTTGTCAGACATCAGCTCTGGCGAGCTATATCATGATCTTGGATAAGATTAGAATAATTTACACTTACAGTAGATTCCGTATGTTTCTAGCTGATTCAATTAGTGCACCACTGGAACTGCATGCTTTCCGATGCTTGCAAACATATGGCCACTTTCATGATACTTCACTCGAGTTTATCCGGTATCCAAGAATAAGTTTATTTTCCTGGAAAAACTGCTCAGCCAAAGGATTTAGGCCTAGATCCACCCAGTGATCTTCAAAGATTGTACCGTGACCGTGTAAACACGGTGTAACATTATAAACTGTCCGGGCGTGATAACCTGTCCAACCCGGACACGTTATGATATATATTAATGAAAAAAAAATAGGGCATTTGGAGCGCGAGAGAAAAGTGCGCGATTTTGTGGTCATTGCGACAGAAAGAAAGGTTTGGTTAAAAAAATAGACACCGACCGAATTTTTTGGTTAAAAATTAAGGCATCTATTTATAAAGGGGTCTGGAAGGGGTAAATGGCGACACGCGATTCAGGCATCTTGGAAAAAAATCGACATCCGACATTGACCTCCAAATTCCGACACTGAGGATCTGAAAAAGCGACATCGACACAGACAGTGACATTTTCGCCAAAAAAAACGACACTGACCTTAGCCAAAAAGCAGCACGGAATGTCGTGAAAGGTCCTCATTCGACATTTAAAATGTGGAAAACTCGACACTGCAGGGACACTAGACCCTCATGCCAGACCCCTATCTAAAATGGTCTTAGATGGGCCGGTCGGGATTGACAAAATGTGTTTTTCCTTCCCCCTAAATATTAATCAAGCAACAGACAGACATTACGCAGGGCAGACACCTTATCAAAGAGTGTAATATTGCACTCTTTGAACTTATCACAGGGGAAATCACACCGTGAGGAACCGTTCGACGACATGGCCTTTGTTCTACACGCTTTGGCATGTGGGTGATCAAAACCTTCTCCGCACACGAGGTGAAGGTTTTGTTGTCAACATGGTCAACGCTAAGGTAAACTATGGAAGCATGGGAGGGCCACAGTGAAAAAGTATCTTGAGGTACCAGACCGGTGCGGTTACATATTTCTTTGACTTGTCGATACGACTCGAGACTCTATCTTCGACTTACCCTTAGTTACGTGATTTTTTTTACGTCAGGTATACAATGAGCGCGTTTGTTTATTCTCAACAGGTTAAAATTTATACAAACCTTAAACATAAACCTTCTATAACGCATTTTTTTTATTCTCAACACGTTGGGAAACCGCAATAAGTGTACTTTAAATTCTTGCTGACACTTTGGTTTACATGATGACGTCAACATATTCAACAGAAATGTCGACAAAAGTAGAAATGCGTTTCTTTATCCTCAACAGGTTTACGTTGAAGATTCGTCAACAAAGGTAAATGTAAACAGTAAACCTTCAACAGGTTGAGAATAAACAAACACGCCTAATGTCTTTCACTAAAATCAACTTACGGCGTCGCGAGATTTTTAAAAAGCCTCAGTTATGTCTAAGAAAGCCCTGGGCCCTACGGTCACTAAAACAGCCCCCTTAATTAAAGTCACTTGATGGCGAGGTGATTACTGATCGTAGCAAACAATTGTCTGGCTGGTTTAATACTATATGTTGCACATGTATCGACAACGGCCGGGGATAGACGCATTACACCGACTACCAATTATATCTCTGCTGTTGAAACTAATTTCTTTCGAATTACTTAATGATCGACACCAATAACAGTATAAAATAACAATAACGCTAACCATCCACATAACATGCTAACGTTAAGTTAACGTTAGAATGTTGTTTGCATGGTTGATATATGGTTGCTGGTTAACTGACAACGTTCCTGCGACGTTAAATTAACGTTTATCAAGAAACGGTTACACGATGACGAAATATCAACGTTTGCATGGTTGATATATGGTTTCCAGCTACTTTACTACGTTAAATTAAAGTTTAATTTTCGTTTACAAATACACGTTTGCCAGTTAAACTTTGTAGAAAATTAACGTTAGAAAAACGTTTATAAATAAACGTTTGCAAGGTAGACTGAAAATTAATGTTAGAAAAACGTTTACAAATAAATGTTTGCAAGGTAAACTGAAAATTAACGTTAGAAAAAACGTTTACAAAAGAGAAAGATTCATTTCAATAACAGTTTTTCGAACACAAGTTTGAGGGTTATTAGTCACATTAAATTCCTGGGGCCATCATTTCATGAAATATGCAGTCACACAGGGTGTACAGCAGCAGGAAGGCCGACTTTCGCCGATCGCTACCGTTTGATATGCCTTTAAAAATTTAACGTTAAATCAATGAGAAAAATTACGTCAGAATATGGGGCCAAATACAACTTGTCATACTCATTGCAACCACGGGCATGAGAACTGGCACACACACAAAAAACATTAACCATATAGTTAATGTTCGTGCAACGGATTACTCCTATTCGCCAATGTGAGTTGTTAAACTCCTACAGGACGTGCTGAATTTCTTGAATTTACAATGGATTTTTTATTCCACCGTCGTAGAATATTTAGCTTATCCATTATATCATTGGTTTTACGGTCGCGTGAGGTTTATCTGCATAGCCTACTTCCGAAGCCTTCCAGCTAGTTCGTGCCACTGCAGGGCGGAACAACCAAGTCTTTGTTAAGATTTCCGGTTTTATGGATTCACCGCGGTCGATAGCAGCGCAATCTGTGAGATCATATATGACACTAACCCAGCCAACATGCCCGGATTGGGCCCAGATGGGCTAAGCATGGGCTACTGGGCCTGGGCTGTGGGTGGGATTTTCAATGGGCTCTATATGGGTCCCAGGTAGGCAAACCATGGATCTATGGAGCTATAATGCCCAGGCTGGGCCCATATGGGCCATGCATGGGCTCTTGGGCTACTTTTGTGTTCAGGGTTTTGGTGGGCACCGTGTGGGATTTGTTCGTTGGCTCTTGATGGGTCCCAGGTTGGCAGACCATGGATCTATGACCTATATTGCCCAGGCTGGGCCCACACGGGCCATGCATGGGCTTGTGGGCTACTTTTGTGTTCAGGATTTTGGTGGGCACCGTGTGGGATTTTTTCGTTGGGTCTTGATGGGTCCCAGATGGGCAAACCATGGAGCTTTATTGCCCAGGCTGGGTTCACATGGGCCATGCATGGGCTCTTCGGCTACTTTTGTGTGCAGGATTATGGTGGGCACCGTGTGGGATTTTTTCGTTGGCCCTTGATGGGTCCCAGGTTGGCAGACCATGGATCTATGACCTATATTGCCCAGGCTGGGCCCATATAGGCCATTTACTACGGATCCCCCCCCCCCTCACTCCGCAAACCCAACAATGTACTAAGCCCCCCCCCCACCACCACCGCGCCCTAAAACAGCAGTGAGATTTGCAGCGCGCCATAGCCCGCGAAGTGAGTGCGCTACCAGGCGGCAGAGCCGCCTAGCGTAGATGCGCAGCGAAGATCGCGAGGCGCATGCGCGAAGTTTGAAAAATGTTGCGGAAAGGCGACCGAAGTCCTACGGCATGTGTATACAATTTACGTCAATTAGCTTATATTCACGAATATTTGCTTATGTATGTGAATGAAAGGTATGTATTTATAAATCGAGCGTGACACCATAACATAGGGCGAAGAGAAGCCTTTATTAATTGAAACTTGTTTCAATAGTCAATACTGACAATAGATCTTAAGACTTAACCCTCCTACTAGCCTAGTAATGACAGTAATCATAATGTTCAGACGCCGAGACGGTCTACAGTCTTGACACTTGTTCTTGTGACTGTAACAGTAAGCAACAGACTGTCAAACTGTAACGTCTGAACATTGAGGCTAAACCTTTTGCCAGAGCTGGCCTGTGAGTGATGAAGTGGCCTGTCGTAATCTTACCCTAGCCCCAACCTTGTGGCGTTGTTGCCGAGAACAACGACTGTTGTCAGGCAGGGAGGCAGGTACGACTGGACGCCTGCTAAAACTGGCACGTAACGGGATTACACTGGTTTCATTACACTCACCCTGGACTCCCCCCCCCTCCCACCCCCTACCCTTCACCCCAGACTCCCCCCCCCCCCCCTCACTCCCCCTTTGCCCGGCCTGTGTCAGTTGATTTACAACGCCTGTGCAGTCACTGTGTTTCATGCGGAAACTTAGCCTGAATGTTCAGACTGTACAGTCTTGACACTTGTTCTTGTGACTTGTTACAGTAAGCATCATCAGACTGTCAAACTGTAATAACTGAACATTCAGGCCAGTGGGATCTCTGTACTACATTTTGTTTTAAGGCTAGTAGGGAAAGATATAACCGATTGCCAGACTGCCTGGGACAGTTGAATTGCAATGGCGGGCAGGTCAGATTACTGGTTGTAGGCCCGACGGGGCAGGTGAAGATTTAGAAGTCTCACTATTCAGCACTGTTCAGTAGTTACACTGAGCAATGTGAGCAAACTACCTGCAGGCACTGATCAATGAGGAACCATAACTGCATTGTAGATTTAGTTTTTTGTCCCCCACAGTATTGCATCGGAAAACTGCCCGACAGGACAGGCAACATCCAATGTTAATGTCTGTCCCTGGCTATACTGTTTATAACATTCTCTTTGGTATTTATTTTACTGCATAATATAATAATAAATGTGGTACAAAGTTTTGTAAGATAGCCTGCCAACATATTCAGATCTTAATTACCCATGTCTAACCATGTTAAACAGCATTGGTGAATGATAATTTACTAACACGATAAGTGTATCCTTTGTTACAGATCAAGTCAGCAGAGAATTTCCTGACAAAGATGTAAAAGAAATTTGCATGTTAATGCAAGAGAAGATTAGCAACGTTGTAAAGGCTGGACAATAACAACTAAAGGATCTACTTGTTTTACAAATTGAAAGGAATATATTCGTAAAAAAGATTGTTTATCTAGGTTATATGCATTGAATAGTAGTTTTAAAGTTGAGTAGTAGTTGCGATGTATTGCATGGTAGTGCATCTAATTTTTTTTTTTAGGTCATGTATATACTTTTAGTATGTTTATATACTGTGTGACTTTATTGTGCATATAATGACTGGACAGAATTCCATGATGGCTTTTTTTCAATTCGTTCAAATGTATAAGCTGTAAAGTGAATTTAATTTAATTCAAACTTTAATTTAGTATCAATGTATTAATCATTCAAACAAGCATTGTTTTAATTTGGCAAGGTCCTGTCTTTTTTTAGATGCAAAATTTTAATTTGAAGGTACGTAACTATGATGCTGCTATATGGTGTATATTAATATTATTTGTTGATTAAATTTTATGTCAATACGCATATAAGCAATTAACATTTCTTCACATAATGGTAGCATGTTTTTCTAATATATCTATATGGCTAGAATGTAGATATTATGAAAGTCTTTTGGCATTTGTGTCATTTACATGACAGGTAACCTTGAGTTAATTATGTGTATATAATGCATATATGTCACATACTGCACCTTTTTATAGTAATACATATATATGAAAGTGGATTGTGAATCTTTTTTTTTGTTATTCTTGTATTTTTCAGACTCATTATATATATATATATATATATATTCAGACTCATTATATATATATATATATATATTCAGACTCATTATATATATATATATATATATTCAGACTCATTATATATATATATATATATATAGGCATTATATATATATATCATAGCATTATATATATATATTGCTATATGTAATGGTAAGGTAGTAAAGTACCATGGTAAATTAGCATACATTGGTACTATGGTAATTTACCATGGTACATGGTATACCTGTTTCAAAAAACCATGGTATACCATGGTATATCATGATAATTTACCATAGTACTCCATGGTATATCATGGTATACCTGTTACAAAACACAATGATATACCATGCTAATTTATTGTGCATCTGTATACATGTTATCCGGTATGAAACCAAGCTAATTTCCCTGGACAGCAGCTCCAAGTGGGCAGCACGACCAGACTCCAGTTGGTTGGGAAGGTGGAGCTCATCTGGTTTTCCATCTGAACTACACATGGCTCATCGCTATAGGGAACCAGTCTAACCCGCAGTCCGAACCCAGTTGAACCGGCTTGGGCTACCTCTTCAGGCACCCAGTCTGAAACCCATGTCGACCTTACTTGAGCTACCCCTACAGGGACCCAGTCTGAACCCATTTTTAACCCGCTTGGGCTACTCCTACAGGGACCCAGTCTGAACCCATGTCGAACCTACTTGGGCTGCCCCTACAGGGACCCAGTCTGAACCCATGTCGAATCCACTTGGGCTGCCCCTTGAGGGGCCCAGTCTGAACCCACTTGGGCTGCCCCTACAGGGACCCAGTCTGAACCCATGTCGAACCCACTTGGGCTGCCCCTACAGGGACCCAGTCTAAACCCATGTCGAACCCACTTGGCTGGCCCATATGGGACCCGTTCTGATCCCATGTTGAACCCACTTGGGCTGGCCTATATGGGACCCGGTCTGAACCCACTTGGCTGGCCCATATGGGACCCGTTCTGATCCCATGTTGAACCCACTTGGGCTGGCCTATATGGGACCCGGTCTGAACCCATGTCGAACCCACGTGCGCTAGCCCATATGGGACCCATGTAATTGCCCCGGACATTTTGAGTTGGGTCCCAAATGGGCAGCCTAGCCGGGTCCCAGTTGGTAGCCCATTTAGGGCCCATTTGGGGCCCAGTAGGGAATGTTGGCTGGGAAGTTGTCGATCAATTATCGATCTGTCCGGGTGCATTGTTGTCGTTTTTATGGATAATATTCAACCAGAATTACCATGATCAAATTATAGCGACATAGAAGAAGAGTTCTGTATTGTTATACACACAACCATTGAGAGCCTATTCCAGCGTTGATTCTTTACTACAGTTGCTAACGTTGTACTTTTCCTGGTTTATGGTTGGTTTATGCCTGGCGCTTGCCAAAACGAGCCTCACTACATCCAACATGGTGCAAATCAGTCTCATTGACCACAGAAACCGGACCATGACAAGTGTTCACTTCGGACCACGGCGGCCCTATTTATAATATACCTATATATTACACATAGGCCCGCCGTGTGCTGACTGACACAGTACCGATTGTGAGCGCTCGTGGTTGAGAGTGGGTTTAATTCACATGTTTACTGTACATGGGGCTAGATTACATAATTTCGCATTAAATTAGTTTTTATATCTACCATAATTTCGTGCTTCTAGCGTCGTGGTCCGAACTAAATACTTACAAATGTAGGTAAATTATACTTAGGGCTGCTGTGTGCTGACTGACACAGTACTGATTGTGAGGGATGGAAGCGATCGCTCGGGCTCTCAACGGCAGGGAACGGTCTTTTAGCATGTTTAGTGCAGCTGACGAGCAAGCCAGCGGACTATTAAAGCGGGTCTTTTTGTACACGATTCGCTGGCCGAAGAAACAGATTTTTCATATTTGGGATAATGGTGTTGGTTTTCAAGCGCGCTCCTTTAGCCTACTACCGAAGTTTTGGTGGTTATGGTACAGAGAAACAGAAGCACCAGAAACTCATTTTGAGCTTACAGCTTTTTTTAATTGCACAGGCTCCTAATAGCGTTAGCCATGGTATTATGCAGGGACTTCGGCTCTCTTGGGGGCCAACCCGGTAGCTCAGTGGGTAGAGCGCTCGCCCTGAGTGATCTGGTCACATGAGAGCTTAACGGCACGTGGATCGATGTTTCGAGCCCCGCTGTGGCCATGTCTGTGTTGTCGCAGGATAAATATCCCACTGATGTTCTGCTTTGCAAAGAGTAGCGGGTTACCCCCGGGGATATGGCTCAACTCTCCTTTCCTTCTCCCATTGACGTGATATGACCCAAAGTGGTTAATGGGTTCTGAATATACACCCATTATATCACCCTTGGTCGCATCCACGAAACCCCGAGTTTCCTCTAGTCTACATATAGCAACGATTAAGCAATGAAAGAACGAGCGCTGGCAAGGCCTTGGTCCCGGCTTCGGTCGGCAAGTTTCGGCAAAGTCTTAACCACCATTATTCCAACAAACGCCGCTATTTCACCATTAGGAATACTTTAATTCTTAAAGCAGCCTATTTACATGCGCCATCTTTGATTTTTTTAATTTTAAAAATCAAGACAAAAAGTATCTTAAAATTATGATGCATATGTTTCATATGTCGTTGAGTCTGTAACATAACAATTTCAACATAAAACTGCGCGGACTATTTTATCGCGCGCGGACGCCTATAGCGAGTCGCGTCGATCGACATCACACAGAATACCGAACAGCGAACAGGCGCGCAGGGACATAGAACCGGCCACTAACTTCTGCTCCGGCGAACAAATTTGCTTTTATCCGTATAGCCCACAGGCTTTCGGGATTTAAATTCAAGACAGAATATACTTATTTGACATGGAGGAGAGGTTGGTAGTATAGAGCAACACACTCACGGCGGGTTTGCGACTGATCGGAATTGAATGTTTTCAACCGAGCGAACGTACTTTTATCTAGCAGCAGAGGGACATGCGATGACTATATAGTCAATAGTCGGAAGTTGTGGTGCGCATGCGTGACGCCCCACACAAACCTCATCGAATCCAACATCGATTACATCCGTCCTACAAATATAGAAACCAGGGGCGTGTGCAGGAATTCTCGAAAGGGGTGGGGGTGGGGGGGGGTTGCCACAAAAGCATAACGCATGCGTCTAAAACCTGAGACGTAGGTGATTGTGGTGCACATAATTGGCAAAGGGGAGAGGGGGGGGCGGGGGAGGTAAGGTATATCTTAGGGTCTGAGAGGTCTCTGTGCTACCCCCCATCCCTGGCCAGGGGGCACATAATTTTGAAATTATGCCCCCACGTGCCCCCTGTGCCTCCCCCTTCCTGGACACGCCCATGGTATACACCTAACTATACGTAGTGCCCCCCCCCCCGGAACCCCCCACGGCCTCCCACCCCACCCTCCCCCTTGGGCTTCACATTGATGAACCGTTGTTTCCCAAATTCTCACTCACGTATTAGTCGGGCAGTGCAATTGATACAATACTCGATTTCCTGTGTCCAAACAGGGAACTGGAACAACGCAAATCATGAACAAAACTAATGCCTTAATTTGTTTTAACAATTTTATATTTATATCTGTTGATCCCATGGCAGTTAATGCACGAGATGGCATAGATATAATTGTATTATCAACAGAAACTCTTGATATCGACACACGTTGAGAATGAGTTTTTGAGGGGGGTGGGGAGGGGGGATGGTGGAATGCCATAGAAACGCTACAACAACGATTGTCACGTAGTTATATATAAAGCGATTGAATGAGTAAGGTATAGCGTTATAACAAAAAACAAGAGCAGTGTTGAAATATTGTATTTATTTATCAAATATGTCATTGAAAACGATAGCGTGCGCAATTTTGGCTAATTAATACTATATTTCGCATGAAGTTTTTCTTTGTTAAAAATATTTGAGATAAATACATTGTTTATTCTTGTAAAAGTTAACTATACGAAACTTATGTCATCGTGATTCAAGGAAAACGGCACTCAGTAAAGGCACGAATTCTAATGACTTAATGCCGTTGCGTATATTTGGTGTTTTCTTATGAAGCTCTTTAGCTGCAGATACATCCAACCATGTTTTCGATCTGTCCCATCTATTACTTTCATTCATTATACGCACTAAGGTGCAACGAAAATAAAATGCAAGGAACACTAAATTGTGTGTTGTGCTGGTAAGCGATGACTTTATTCTAATGTATTATAAATCGAAAAATATTTGACATTCAGCCAAAAAAAGTATCACAAGAGTCACTGTAACAATACACGAATATATGAATATAAATAAACTACTTCCGCTTCATTGCTAAATATAGGAGGTTATAACACAGTGTCGGCGCCTGACACACTCTCTGTAAGGTATAAATCTCACTGATCATAACGTCCCCATGTATGACCTTAACATTCACACTCAGGGCAGGTGGTCAACCCTGCATCCGGTTATCACCGTCATAATGCTATCATGTATACATTGCACAATAGGATGCCTAACGCAAAATAGTGCTCCTCACAAGATATATAGCACAATATAAATTACGGAATGGGATTAAATTGAAGAGCGTTACTAACGACAAGTAATGAATAACTGCAAGTGGAACAGCATTACTTCCACGCCTACATACAACCAGACACATACACATAATGATAAAATATTTCGCTATAGACCGTTTGCACCAGAACAGTAAATTTGAAACAGCAATAATACCAGATACAACAAAGTATGGAGCGCCGTATGCTCCATCACCCTCGCTTCATATACAACAACATTCAGAAGAACGCATATCTCATCAAATGTACTTATCCTATTAATGAGTTATCCTGATATTGCAGTTTTTCTTGTAAAATAAACACTCCAGAGGGTTGTGACCTGGCTAGGAGGCTAAAAAATATCGGAGCTTATGGCTCTTATTGTGGACCAATTAAGCTTATAAAATAATAATCTCCAAAGAAAATAAACCCAAAGTAAAATTTGGATATAACTTTGGAAGTAACCGGACCAGGCAGTCGACAGTCAAAGTGGTAAGAGTTCACCCCCCAAACGCCATATCCCCTCCACAACCAACCGAATCATTAAAAAAAAGTCCATCAGTTGCCCAAAACCCGAAAAATTTAATATTTGAGAAGCTATCAAAGAGACCATTCTAATACATGAGAGTAGATCTAAGTGGCGACTGATTAAATAAAAAAAAAAATAAAAAAATTGGACTGGAGCCATGAAAGAAGAAAAAATGTGAAACCCAATAAGTTGGACAAAATGTAAACAAACAGCCGCCATTTTGTTTTAGGTCGCATACCACTAACTCCTCCCCAACCCTCCGCCTACCCTCAACCCCCCCCCACACGCTCCCGGCCTTCCAACTACCCCACTCTGGCGTACTGTCTACCCCCCTACACCTTTTACCCCGTCGTTCAACTACACCCCCCCCCCTGCTCAGTCACCGGATGTAAACAAACCACATCCCACGGCATCCAGCCCGTCCGCCCAGCGCTGGAGGAAGGCCTCAGGGTCCACCGTACACTCCTCCACCCACTCCACCACACGGGGCTCACTTCTCAGGAAATCCCTCCCCACCTCCCGACAGGCGGCCAGGGCCGCACCAGTCACCCGCACCCTCCACTCCGCCTCCTCCTTCACTCCCTCCCACATCACACTAACTGAAATGTCGAATTCGACACCCTCCGGTCTGACATCTGTCCCGTCGCCATGACTACCTACCAGCTTTAGACGGAGTCCTGCGAACAGGGGGTCCCTATTACCCACCTCCTCAACCAGATCACAAACATACCTCCAGAGTGCGTTCCTCAGGGCCACCGTGTCCGGGTCACCAGGGTTATAGGTCCCCCACTCCAGTCTATCCGTCTCCTCCGTCAGGGTGCCGGGGGGTCGGCGCTCCACTAGTGACCGGGCGGCGCAGACCTTGGCGGTCTGAGGGGGGTACTCCCCAGGCAACTCCGCCTCCCAGGTGAGGGTCCTTGTGGTTGTTGGGGCGGTCTGGCGGGTCCTTGACCTTGTGCTTGTTGGGGCGGTCTGGGGGGTCCTTGTGGTTGTTGAGGCGGTCTGGGGGGTTCTTGTGGTTGTTGGGGCGGTCTGGGGGGTCCTTGTGGTTATTGAGGCGGTCTGGGGGGTCCTTGTGGTTGTTGAGGCGGTCTGGGGGTTCCTTGTGTTTGTTGAGGCGGTCTGGGGGATCCTTGTGGTTGTTGAGGCGGTCTGGGGGATCCTTGTGGTTGTTGAGGCGGTCTGGGGGGTCCTTGTGGTTTTTGAGGCGATCTGGGGGGGTCCTTGTGTTTGTTGAGGCGGTCTGGGGGGTCCTTGTGGTTGTTGAGGCGGTCTAGGGGGTCCTTGTGGTTGTTGAGGCGGTCTGGCGGGTCCTTGTGGTTGTTGAGGCGGTCTGGAGGGTCCTTGTGGTTTTTGAGGCGGTATGTGGGGTCCTTGTGGTTGTTGAGGCGGTCTGGGGGGTCCTTGTGGTTGTTGGGGCGGTCTGGGGGGTCCTTGTGGTTTTTGAGGCGGTCTGGGGGGTCCTTGTGTTTGTTGAGGCGGTCTGGGGGGTCCTTGTGTTTGTTGAGGCGGTCTGGGGGGTCCTTGTGGTTGTTGAGGCGGTCTGGGGGGTCCTTGTGGTTGTTGAGGCGGTCTGGCGGGTCCTTGTGGTTGTTGAGGCGGTCTGGGGGGTCCTTGTGGTTTTTGAGGCGGTATGTGGGGTCCTTGTGGTTGTTGAGGCGGTCTGGGGGGTCCTTGTGGTTGTTGAGGCGGTCTGGGGGGTCCTTGTGGTTGTTAAGGCGGTCTGGGGCGTCCTTGTGGTTTTTGAGGCGGTCTGGGGGGTCCTTGTGGTTTTTGAGGCGATCTGGGGGGTCCTTGTGTTTGTTGAGGCGGTCTGGGGGTCCTTGTGGTTGTTGAGGCGGTCTAGGGGGTCCTTTTGGTTGTTGAGGCGGTCTGGCGGGTCCTTGTGGTTGTTGAGGCGGTCTGGAGGGTCCTTGTGGTTTTTGAGGCGGTATGTGGGGTCCTTGTGGTTGTTGAGGCGGTCTGGGGGGTCCTTGTGGTTGTTGAGGCGGTCTGGGGGGTTCTTGTGGTTGTTAAGGCGGTCTGGGGGGTCCTTGTGGTTTTTGAGGCGCTCTGGGGGGTCCTTGTGGTTTTTGAGGCGATCTGGGGGGTCCTTGTGGTTGTTGAGGCGGTCTGGGGGGTCCTTGTGGTTTTTGAGACGGTCTAGGGGGTCCTTGTGGTTGTTGAGGCGGTCTGGGGGGTCCCTTGTGGTTGTTGGGGCGGTCTGGGGGGTCCTTGACCTTGTGGTTGTTGAGGCGGTCTGGGGGGTCCTTGTGGTTGTTGAGGCGGTCTGGGGGGGTCCTTGTGGTTGTTGAGGCGGTCTGGGGGGTTCTTGTGGTTTTTGAGGCGGTCTGGGGGGTCCTTGTGGTTGTTGGGGCGGTCTGGGGGGTCCTTGACCTTGTGGTTGTTGAGGCGGTCTGGGGGGTCCTTGTGGTTGTTGGGGCGGTCTGGCGGGTCCTTGACCTTGTGGTTTTTGAGGCGGTCTGGGGGTTCCTTGTGGTTGTTGAGGCGGTCTGGGGGGTCCTTGTGGTTGTAGAGGCGGTCTGGGGGGGTCCTTGTGGTTTTTGAGGCGGTCTGGGGGGTCCTTGTGGTTGTTGAGGCAGTCTGGGGGGTCCTTGTGGTTGTTGAGGCGGTCTGGGGGGTTCTTGTGGTTTTTGAGGCGGTCTGGGGGGTCCTTGTGGTTGCTGGGGCGGTCTGGGGGGTCCTTGACCTTGTGGTTGTTGAGGCGGTCTGGGGGGTCCTTGTGGTTGTTGGGGCGGTCTGGCGGGTCCTTGACCTTGTGGTTTTTGAGGCGGTCTGGGGGTTCCTTGTGGTTGTTGAGGCGGTCTGGGGGGTCCTTGTGGTTGTTGAGGCGGTCTGGGGGGGTCCTTGTGGTTTTTGAGGCGGTCTGGGGGTCCTTGTGGTTGTTGAGGCGGTCTGGGGGGTCCTTGTGGTCGTTGAGGCGGTCTGGGGGGTTCTTGTGGTTTTTGAGGCGGTCTGGGGGCTCCTTGTGGTTGTTGGGGCGGTCTGGGGGTCCTTGACCTTGTGGTTGTTGAGGCGGTCTGGGAGGTCCTTGTGGTTGTTGAGGCGGTCTGGGGGGTCCTTGTGTTGGTTTGGACGGCGCCTCCAGATGATGTTGACCTTAAAAGGGGCAAATGTAACTGTAACTTGACCATGAAACAATAAAACATTCACAGCACCGCAATATTTAGATTAGCTTTATCTACAAATGGTTATCAGTAAAGCGTGTCAGACAAATCATTCTGTCAGCTTAATTAGCAGCTCTGCCTCTGACAAAATCTTTGCTTATTTACGATAATTGATAAGCTGAATAGATCTAAGTCTTAAATCTTACTTAAAAAATAACTTTTGCATGGACATGTAGGCTATTGTAGCTTAACTCTTCTTAGGTGTAGACATTCAGTAAGTTAGCTTGCCAGGCCTAGATCTAGTCTAATTTATTTATTTATTATGTCTTAGCATTAGAGCAATAGATATCATGCCAGGCTAATAATGACAATGACAGGGTTAAAGGTTTGTCCAAACGTGGCAAACGTCATTGACATTGAACGTGAAACTGATAGCGAAGCCGAAGGGGTGAGGGGGGCTAAACCGTGATTAATCCAGGAGCCACATCGTCTCTCTCCTGAGAAGGAATGGCAGATAAGGTTAGAGCTAGCTTTATTTCGCACCTAAAGACTAAAGTGGGAAGATACTTTAATCCAATATGCCACATCGTCTCCCTCCTGGGAGGGAATGGCTGCACCGACCGACTGATAAAAACTACAACTTGCGAAGCGACGACGAACAGTAAACAAACTTCGCGGACAGTGATCGGCGCGCGAGAATTCGAACGTCATATCATTTCTACTGTGGCCCATAGGGACAATTAAGGTGCGGGACTGAATGAGATCAAATTTCAGCGCGGAGTCGACCATATTTCAGCGCGGAGTCAACTAAATTTCTGCGCGGAGACGCTGAAATTTAGTTGACTCCGCGCTAAAATTTAGACGACTCCGCGCTGAAAATATGGTCGACTTCGCGCTGAATTTGATCTCATTCAAAGCCGCGCCGAAATTTTGTTGATTCCGCGCCGAAATGTGGTCGACTCCGCGCTGAAATTTAGGCGACTCTGCGCTGAAATTGGGTCTCAGGCGACTCCGCGCTAAAAATTGGTTGACTCCGCGCTGAAATTGGTTCTCACGCAACTTCGCGCTGAAATTTGGTCTAGTCAGCGAAGAAATTGTCCGTATGGGCCACAGTACATTTCACTGATTATTGTGTCACGCGCCACGCGTCAACTTCGCTGCTGAGGACAGAGTGGTCAGAGTGGTCAAGGCTCGTACAGGTTGCCATGTGTTTGTCAAACTGCGAGGCCAAAAAGCTAAATATAAATACATGGCTGGGCGGGTTGTCAAATGACGAGGCCAAAAGGCTATATACATCATAACAGAACTTCATGCTTATAACCTGAGACAGGCGCGGATCCACTGAGTGTGTGGCGGTGGGGCGCATTATGTTTGCGCAAGGATGCTATTTTTCATTGGCACTGTATGTTCTGTACTGGACCAACCACAAAGGGGGGGGGGGGGGGGTGGTAGTCAAGGGGCACTTGCGTTTCTCGGGGATGGGCTTTTCATTTCAACGTGAACTGAGAATGAAGACCGACAAGGTGGGGGGGGGGGGGGGTGTCTGGACTACAAAACTGAAATTGGGAAAGTTCCGCGGTATAGCCCGCCACCCCCCCACCCTCCCCTCCGCCCCTTTGTACCTCCAAAATCTGCTCGAAAGGAGTATCTATTTTTCAGGCCGCTTGGTTTTTGTTTCCGTACAACGCCTTTCTATGAACACACATTTTTAGAGTCGTCTCCTATCCAGCCCCCAAAGTGTTTGCTCTCTCAGGCATCATATTTGTATAGGCCTAATATTGCCGACCCCGGGGACTGAGGAAAATAATTCTCCGTGAACTGGGCATGTAACCTTTGTCGACCCTTCGTGAGTATGGACTTTCATTCATCATGAACTGGCAATTTTCATATAAGAATGGTTTTGAGTAGAGCCGCCCCCCCCCCCCCCACACCCACTCTTACCCATCCCAGTGATGTATTGTGGGTGGTGGTTGAGAGGCAGAGGCACAGAACACCCAGTCACCTGATCATAATGCGCCCATGCACTACAAGGATCGGTCATTGCCATCATTGCGCGCACCATCCAAGAAAAAGCCATAGAAGCGGTGATGTCAGACGAGTAACACACCAAAACAGGACACGAGGATCAGTTACGGACCCTGATTAACATACATAATGATTTGTCTTGCTATCTAAGCCATACCGTTGATGAATTTAAAAACTCATTTAAAGAACTGTTTTACCCCCCGTTTTTGTTTTAATCCGGTTAAGATAAATCCAAGCTACCACTGTTGCAAGACACGTACGAGCCAATTATTGACACACATGTGTGTCGATATGGTGTAAATTACAATTTCAGCCTACAAACTGTAAATTTAGCACAAAAGAGACGCGTTAATGAACAAATTATATGCCTGGGGCGGGCATCCACATTTTGTAAGTAGAGAGACTTCTACGCAAAGTTACCAATAGGTTGTGATTGGGATGAAGGGGTGGGTTGGGTTGGGGGGTGCTCAAAAATAATTCAATGAATTGGGGCATCCTCGCTGATAATGGGGCATGCCGGATGACCCGACCCGACCCCCCCCCCCCCCCCCCCCGCCCCATTCAGACCGCACATGGCGGACAGCGGTCAGTGTACCAGTCAGGTCGCTCATAGCGGACAGCGGTCAGTGTACCAGTCAGGTCGTTCATAGCGGACAGCGGTCAGTGTACCAGTCAGGCCGCTCATAGCGGACAGCGGTCAGTGTACCAGTCAGGTCGCTCATAGCGGACAGCGGTCAGCGTACCAGTCAGGCCTCTCATAGCGGACAGCGGTCAGTGTACCAGTCAGGCCGCTCATAGCGGACAGTGGTCAGCGTACCAGTCAGGTCGCTCATAGTGGACAGTGGTCAGCGTACCAGTCAGGCCGCTCATAGCGGACAGTGGTCAGCGTACAGTCAGGTCGCTCATAGTGGACAGTGGTCAGCGTACCAGTCAGGCCGCTCATAGCGGACAGTGGTCATTGTACCAGTCAGGCCGCTCATAGCGGGCAGTGATCTGTGTACCAGTCAGGTCGCTCATAGTGGACAGTGGTCAGCGTACCAGTCAGGTCGCTCATAGTGGAGAGGGATCAGTGTACCAGTAAGGCCGTTAATAGCAGACAGTGGTCAGTGTACCTGTCAACCGGTTTATAGCGGAGAGTGGTCGGTGTACCAGTCAGGTCGCTCATAGCGGACAGCGGTCAGTGTACTAGTCAGGCCGCTCATAGCGGACAGTGGTCAGCGTACCAGTCAGGTCGCTCATAGTGCAGAGGGATCAGTGTACCAGTAAGGCCGTTAATAGCAGACAGTGGTCAGTGTACCTGTCAACCGGTTTATAGCGGAGAGTGGTCGGTGTACCATTCAGGCCGCTCCTGGCCAACACCCCTGGGTCAAGAAACATCACGGGATGATGGCATGGGCTTCAATGCAGGTGCAAATCACGGATTGTTTTAAGGGGGGGGGGGGGGGGGGGCATCATCCAGGAAAGTATTGTGAAATATGTTTTTCGATTAATACATGCAAGTAACCAGTTGATACTAAATGGATTCCAAAAAGTTGAATTAAAAGTGTGTGGATGATGTGCCTGTATTTAACAATCGTACTATTTTTTAACGTCCCACAAAGTTATCGTTGTAAGCATGGGGTAATCATAATCAGTAATCGTAATCGATTGTAATCGATTACATTTTCCAAGTAATCTTAATCGATGACATTGGTTTTAAAGGCAATGTAATCGTAATCGATTACTTTCATATTTCCTGTAATAGTAATCGTAATCGTAATCATGAAATTTCCAAGTAATCGTAATCGATTACATTTACAATGTAATCACGCCATGCCTAAGCAACCAGTTTCATTCCCCAAGACCTTAAAATTAATTGCCGCTTACGACTAGTATGATAGTTGTGATTGGAGGAGTGTGTGGCAATTTTGCCCTAACATATTGATAACTCTGTAGGGGTGAAGGGTTACAGCAAGACCGACACCAAACTCGCCATAGGTATGGCCAAGGTCGAGGTCAAAATCACAGGCCACGGTCAACGATCGAAGTAATTGCCGTCTCTGTCAACACTAAAACAAGCAGTGTATATAATCGGGCGAGGGGGTGCATGGGTTAGGAACGCACCCCCTACCCCTTTGTAGAATAAAACCGACAAAACTAAGAGGCTTGGGAAGAGGGAGGCGGGCGCAACAATGCGTGTATGCGCGCCCACGTAATTTGCTAACCCCTCCATGACCTCCGAAATCTTTGGTGCGGGGCCTACAGGCCTGGCTACGCTTGTAGCATTTCATCCGGTTTCTAAAACGTTGCGCACTTACCCTGAAGTGGAAGCTTGGGGATCAGCGTCGCTTAATCTCCGTCTGTAAGTAGAGCACAACAACATTCTGTGTCATGAAACTCGTTCACGTCCTGGGTGAGATTTTGTTTATATGCAGATATGATATTCTGTACCAAATTATTAAACCTTCAGTAAATATTATATGGTTGACAAGTCACTCCAATTATCTTCCATGGTCCTATATGGAACCCAGGTTATCACCAAGACTCTCTGGGTTTAGAAAGGGAAACAGCTGTCAAATTTTACTGATGCGCTCCGTTGAAGATTTAAAAAATCCTGTAGATAATAATCATGTTACGAGAGCCATAATCCTGTTCGCCAGTTGCAAATCTTACGAACTGAGAACGGGGGGTAAAACTGGGACATAATCGGAGCGAATCTCAGAAAAGGAGCACCACCGGGTTCTGTTTTCGGCCCACATCTGTAGAATATATTTGCGAATGACATGCTGGTATCCAAATATAACCGTTTTTCTCAAAGCTATATTTATATATTTAAAAATGACACATATAACTTCAGAGTACACTGCATGTCGATGTAAGTTTCTGAACGTTACAGACACATATACAGACACAATCAGTTATACGCATTGCACAAACCAGTCCTAATATACGGTCATTCTTAATGCTTCTGTCTCGTCTCCCCTAAATATTTTCACAAGCTCTTCTATGTCATCAGCGTTGTATAGCAATCCGCAACACTTCAACAAGAGTGTACCGAATTCACTTGAAGGCTTTAATATTCAAGTTCAGTAGATTACAAAGTATTATTAGCCTGAGTATTGTTGTTATATTTTAGTTGACTTTTTACATGACATTCTTAGTAATCGTATTTCACTACCTGACATGACATTAATCAACCTCTTTGGTCGGGTTTTCTATGGCATTTTGTAATAAGCATTTCGTGCAAATATTAGCATTAGACACCATCGGTCTTATTTACTAATAGAATGCTGACAACTTCAACTCGGTGAGATCCGAGTACTCTTTACACCAAGGGGGGGGGGGGGGACATTTTTCCCCGAAACGGTTGAAATTTGTTATATACATTTTCTCTAAGATTCGATATTATAATTCTGTCGCAGCCTTATTGATATGCATATCTTACTTGTTTATTACAAACGCATCCATTTCCCTGTTCTAACTAAATGTACAATTATATTTCTCTTTGCATGTATATGCTCGAATTATTCTATATTTTATATCATCTTCTTAAACACTGCGCTTGAGCGTTTAATTTTAGTTCTTTTTGTGTTCGTTGCCCCTTTTTTTCCTTCCACGATTGCATTACTTCATGTTTAACATATTCCAAGCTCTGATGACCAACCTGGTTCATAAAACCATGCTAAGTACCGAAAACTATTTCGGATTGTTAACGGCCTTATGCTTTCCATACCTCGACGATAAACTGTAATGTGTTTTAACAGCGGTGGCCTTCATTTCGTCCAGTGTGTATTATTAGCACCAGGGCATTGTCGAAAATCACATGGATACTATCATTATTAACTTTGATGTCCATGGACAGTTCCTAAGATCACAAATGACGTGTTTCACATTTTTGGTTCTAGGACAACTCCCCCCCCCCGGATATCCCCCCCCCACCCCCGACCATTCATACCCCCCCCCCCTACAATTCTTCCCCGGACAACTCACCCCCGACAATTCCCCACTAGGACAGCTCCCCCCCCCCCCAGACAACTCCCCCCCACCCCCCGGACAATTCCCACCCCCAGACAACCACCCCCAAGACGAAAAAGCCTCGCCCCCTTTCCCCGAGACAATCCCGACCGGTCAAGCCGCAACACCGGACCACCAACAAAGTGTTGAGCGTGTGACGGAGCGTGGCGCTGTCTGTTCTAAAACCCGTTAGGTTGCATCGTAGATTCATTCATACATACTGAAAAGTGTTGTTTCAACAAGCTCACAATAAGCCCTGGGCCTCCATAGCCTTAGGCTGATGGCAGTTAACTTATGTAACATACATCGATGGCTCGGACGTATTAGAGAGACCCTGCGGATCTCAAGGGGTGGGAGGTCTGAGGGGGTGTTTGCTACGTAAATACTACAGGGAGATAAGATAATAAAACCTTGACGTCTCGTTAAATTTCGGTGGAATAAAAGGTGCATATGACATATTGGCCCAGACTGGGGGTTTGACGGACGGAGGATCGAGGCTGTTTGGGAGGGTACTTTCCGGTAGGGGTGGGGGTGACGTGTGTGGGTATGTGTTTCCAGGGGGTGGTTATCGTCCGGGGGCAATTGCTCGGAGGGGAATTGTCTGGGGTGGGGCTGGAGAGGGGGTTTCCGGGTGGTAATTGCCCGGAGGGAGGAACTCGTGGAGAACATACCGGGGGGCGGGGAGTTGTCCTAGGGGGACATTATCGAGGGGGGTTGTCCTAGGGGAAATTGTCCAGAGGGGAATAGTCGGGGAGGGGGGGGGGCGAGTTGCCCGGGTGGGGGGGGGGGAGTTGTCCGGGTGGGAGTAGTCTCGGGGGGAGTTGACCGGGGGAGACTTGTCCTAGGGGGGATTGTCTGTTGAGGAATAGTCGGTGAGGGGGGAATTGTCCGGGGGGGGGGGGGGGAGTTTTCCCGGTGGGAGTTGTCCGGGGGGAAATTGTCCTAGGAGGGGATTCTCTGGGGGGAATGGTTGGGCGGGAACTGACCGGGGGGGAACTGACCGGGGGGGGGGGGGGAGCTGACCGGGCGGGGGCAGTTGTCCGGGGCGGGGAATTGTCCGGGGGGGGGATGGGTTGTCCTGCTCTCCACATTTTTTACCTCCGCCGACGTCTAAACTCAATCCCCAAAGCAATTGGCCAAATTACCAGATTTTTTTGTCAGTTTTCGCCACTTCCCTTTAATCAACAAAGAACGAAGCCCTGCGATTGCAATGGGCGAACTCGACCGCCTATTGTGTCAAAGACACTGGTCCGGAAGGGCGGGACGAGGTGCGGGGGCTAGGTTCTGCACACGAAGATACGAAATGTTACCTTGGTTCTGTTGTCGCGTCTGGAATTATCCCGGCCATCTCCGCCTGTGCCATCTCGGAATTCCCGGACTCCGCCATCTCCGCCTGTCCCATCTCGAAATTCCCGGACTCCGCCACCTCCGCCTGTGCCATCTCGGAATTCCCGGACTCCGCCATCTCCGCCTGTGCCATCTTGGAATTCCCGGACTCCGCCATCTCCGCCTGTGCCATTTCGGAATTCCCGGACTCCGCCACCTCCGCCTGTGCTATCTCGGAATTCCCGGACTCCGCCATCTCCGCCTGTCCCATCTCGGAATTCCCGGACTCCGCCACCTCCGCCTGTCCCATCTCGAAATTCCCGGACTCCGCCACCTCCGCCTGTGCCATCTCGGAATTCCCGGACTCCGCCACCTCCGCCTGTCCCATCTCGGAATTCCCGGACTCAGCCATCTCCGCTATTCGCTTGATGTGTCAGAAGTAATCGACCGTCCTAGTCGAACGTTGTTTTGGGTTTGTTCTGAAAATCCATAATAGCTTTGTATAAACTGCATAATTGTTAATTAAAAAAAAGGTATGCATATGGCATTGGTTCGAGCGTGAGATAGACCTAAGCACAAGTTTTGCCCTCACCTGGCCGAGCCTTTAGTCGAGGGTAGGATAGAAGATTTGTGGTGAGATGAACCAATCTGGCATGGCAAGCAATGTCATATGCATTTACTCGCACGAACGTTAGTTCGCACTGAGAGGTGACAAATATATATCGTTTTCTTAAAGTACCCAATGGCGGATTTCGAGATGGGTGTATCCCAGACCTGGCGTCACAATGGGCTGCAGCCAAGTGAGTGCGAGAAATTGTAAATTGAAGAATAAATAAATAAACGCGGTCGGTATTATTAATATGCTACAGAAAGATGAAATACTTACATTTCCAAACCACAGATGTTACAGGAGGACAAGAAAGCACGCGTCTAACTTTAAGATGTCTCTCTTCTTAGCAGGGTGTGATCTCTGACTGAGCGCTCTCCGTCGAGTCAGATGAGTATTATCCGTGGTATCACGTGATCTGGGCGATACAGAAAAAGACATGGTCACCAGATAGCGACGCACTTCAAGTTGGCATTCAACGTTTGACGTCAGGGGCGTTATCGGATCTTGGAACAGATGTCCCAAATGTCACCTACAGACACCACCCTCACTCCACTCCACGTGCTACAGACATCCCCGGCCCCCTACTCACTCCGCCTCCACTCCACGTGCTACAGACATCCCCGGCCCCATACTCACTCCGCTACCACTCCACGTGCTACAGACATCCCCGGCCCCATACTCACCCCGCCCCCACTCCACGTGCTACAGACATCCTCGGCCCCATACTCACTCCGCCACCACTCCACGTGCTACAGACATCCCCGGCCCCATACTCACTCCGCCTCCACTCCACGTGCTACAGACATCCCCGGCCCCCTACTCACTCCGCCTCCACTCCACGTGCTACAGACATCCTCGGCCCCATACTCACTCCGCTACCACTCCACGTGCTACAGACATCCCCGGCCCCATACTCACCCCGCCCCCACTCCACGTGCTACAGACATCCTCGGCCCCATACTCACTCCGCCACCACTCCACGTGCTACAGACATCCCCGGCCCCATACTCACTCCGCCTCCACTCCACGTGCTACAGACATTCCCGGCCCCATACTCACTCCGCCTCCACTCCACGTGCTACAGACATTCCGGGCCCCATACTCCCTCCGCCACCACTCCACGTGCTACAGACATCCCCGGCCCCATACTCACCCCGCCCCCACTCCACGTGCTACAGACATCCTCGGCCCCATACTCACTCCGCCACCACTCCACGTGCTACAGACATCCCCGGCCCCATACTCACTCCGCCTCCACTCCACGTGCTACAGACATTCCGGGCCCCATACTCCCTCCGCCACCACTCCACGTGCTACAGACATCCACGGCCCCATACTCACTCCGCCACCACTCCACGTGCTATAGACATCCCCGGCCCCATACTCACTCCGCCTCCACTCCACGTGCTACAGACATCCTCGGCCCCATACTCACTCCGCCTCCACTCCACGTGCTACAGATATCCCCGGCCCCATACTCACTCCCCCTCCACTCCACGTGCTACAGACATCCTCGGCCCCATACCCTCTCCCCCTCCACTCTACGTGCTACAGATATCCCCGGCCCCATACTCAATCTGCCACCACTCCACGTGCTACAGACATCCCCGGTCCCATACTCAATCTGCCACCACTCCACGTACTACAAATATCCCTGGCCCCATACTCACTCCGCCAGCACTGCACGCGCTACAGACATCCCCGGCCCCATACTCACTCCGCCACGACTCCACGTGCTATAGACATTCCGGGCCCCATACTCACTCCGCCACCACTCCACGTGTTACAGATATCCCCGGTCCCATACTCAATCTGCCACCACTCCACGTGCTATAGACATCCCCGGCCCCATACTCACTCCGCCACCACTCCACGTGCTACAGACATTCCGGGGCCCATACTCACTCCGCCACCACTCTACGTGCTACAGACATCCTCGGCCCCATACTCACTCCGCCACCACTCCATGTGCTACAGACATCCCCGGCCCCATACTCACTCCGCCTCCACTCCACGTGCTACAGACATCCTCGGCCCCATACTCACTCCCCCTCCACTCCACGTGCTACAGATATCCCCGGCCCCATACTCAATCTGCCACCACTCCACGTGCTACAGACATCCCCGGTCCCATACTCAATCTGCCACCACTCCACGTGCTACAGATATCCCCGGCCCGATACTCACTCCGCCAGCACTCCACGTGCTACAGACATCCCCGGCCCCATACTCACTCCGCCACGACTCCACGTGCTATTATAGACATTCCGGGCCCCATACTCACTCCGCCACCACTCCATGTGCCACAGATATCCCCGGTCCCATACTCAATCTGCCACCACTCCACGTGCTATAGACATCACCGGCCCCATACTCACTCCGCCACCACTCCACGTGCTACAGACATTCCGGGGCCCATACTCACTCCGCCACCACTCCACGTGCTACAGACATCCCCGGCCCTATACTCACTGCGCCACCACTCCACGTGGTACAGACATCCCCGGCCCCATACTCACTCCGCCACGACTCCACGTGCTACAGACATCCTCGGCCCCATACTCACTCCCCCTCCACTCTACGTGCTACAGATATCCCCGGCGCCATACTCACTCCGCCTCCACTCCACGTGCTACAGACATCCTCGGCCCCATACTCACTCCGCAACCACTCCACGTGCTACAGACATCCCCGGCCCCATACTCACTCCGCCTCCACTCCACGTGCTACAGACATCCTCGGCCCCATACTCACTCCAACGCCACTCCACGTGCTACAGACATCCTCGGCCCCATACTCACTCCGCCACCACTCCATGTGCTACAGACATCCTCGGCCCCATACTCACTCCGCCACCACTCCACGTGCCACAGACATCCCCAGCCCCATATTCACTCCGCCTCCACTCCACGTGCTACAGACATCCCCGGCCCCATACTCACTCCGCCACCACTCCACGTGCTACCGACATCCTCGGCCCCATACTCACTCCACCGCCACTCCACGTGCTACAGACGTCCTCAGCCCCATACTCACTCCGCCACCACTCCACGTGCTACAGACATCCCCGGCCCCATACTCACTCCGCCACCACTCCTCGTTCTACAGACATCCTCGGCCCCATACTCACTCCGCCACCACTCCACGTGCTACAGACATCCCCGGCCCCATACTCACTCCGCCACCACTCCGCGTGCTACAGATATCCCCGGCCCCATACTCAATCTGCCACCACTCCACGTGCTACAGATATCCCCGGTCCCATACTCAATCTGCCACCACTCCACGTGCTATAGACATCCCCGGCCCCATACTCACTCCGCCACCACTCCACGTGCTACAGACATTCCGGGGCCCATACTCACTCCGCCACCACTCTACGTGCTACAGACATCCTCGGCCCCATACTCACTCCGCCTCCACTCCACGTGCTACAGACATCCTCGGCCCCATACTCACTCCGCCACCACTTCACGTGCTACAGATATCCCCGGCCCCATACTCACTCCGCCTCCACTCTACGTGCTACAGCCATCCTCGGCCCCATACTCACTCCGCCACCACTTCACGTGCTACAGATATCCCCGGCCCCATACTCACTCCGCCTCCACTCCACGTGCTACAGACATCCTCGGCCCCATACTCACTCCCCCTCCACTCCACGTGCTACAGATATCCCCGGCCCCATACTCAATCTGCCACCACTCCACGTGCTACAGACATCCCCGGTCCCATACTCAATCTGCCACCACTCCACGTGCTACAGATATCCCCGGCCCCATACTCACTCCGCCAGCACTCCACGTGCTACAGACATCCCCGGCCCCTTACTCACTCCGCCACGACTCCACGTGCTATTATAGACATTCCGGGTCCCATACTCACTCCGCCACCACTCCACGTGCTACAGATATCCCCGGTCCCATACTCAATCTGCCACCACTCCACGTGCTATAGACATCACCGGCCCCATACTCACTCCGCCACCACTCCACGTGCTACAGACATTCCGGGGCCCATACTCACTCCGCCACCACTCCACGTGCTACAGACATCCCCGGCCCTATACTCACTGCGCCACCACCCCACGTGCTACAGACATCCCCGGCCCCATACTCACTCCGCAACCACTCCACGTGCTACAGACATCCCCGGCCCCATACTCACTCCGACCCCACTCCACGTGCTACAGACATCCCCGGCCCCATACTCACTCCGCCACCACTCCACGTGCTACAGACATCCTCGGCCTCATACTCACTCCGCCACCACTCCACGTGCTACAGACATCCTCGGCCCCATACTCACTCCGCCACCACTCCACGTGCCACAGACATCCCCAGCCTTTCGGGTTACGGCCGCCCGCTCTGTCAATTCCACATCAGTACTATCCTTAGGGTTTAGGTACAGGGGGTAGATTGCGCTCGGGGTCGGGATGGGGTCAGGGTTAGGTACCCTCTTTTCCACCAGACGCCTTACGTGTCTTTCGGCCAATGTCCGCCCGCTCTGTCAAGGCCGCATGATTAACATGTTTAGGGGTTTAGGCATAGGGGGTAGATTGTGCTCAGGGTTTGGGTTGGGGTCCGGGTTAGGTACCCTCTTCTTCATCCGCCGCCTCACCTCCCTTGTGGATAAGGGCCGCCCGCTCTCTTAAGCCACATCATTACCATCTTTAGGGTTCAGGCGTAGGGTGTACATTGCATTCAGGGTTGGGTTGGGGTCAGGGTTAGGTACCCTCTGGACCCGCCTCCTCAACTGCATTTCGGATGAGGGTCGCCCGCTCTGTCAAGGCCACATGAGTACTATCTTTAGGGTTCAGGCGCAGGGTGTCGACTACGGTCAGGGTTGGGTTGGGGTCAGGGTTAGGTACCCTCTTTTTCACCCGCAGCCTAACCTGCATTCGGGTAAGGGCCGCCCGCTCTGTCAATGCCACATCAGTACTATCCTTAGGGTTTAGGTACAGGGGGTAGATTGCGCTCGAGGTCGGGTTGGGGTCAGGGTTAGGTTCCCTCTTTTTCACCCGCAGCCTAACCTGCCTTTAGGGTAAGGGCCGCCCGCTCTGTCAATGCCACATCAGTACTATCCTTAGGGTTTAGGTACAGGGGGTAGATTGCGCTCGGGGTCGGGATGGGGTCAGGGTTAGGTACCCTCTTTTTCACCCGCCGCTACACCTGCATTTCGGGTAAGGGCCGCCCGCTCTGTCAAGGCCACATGAGTACCATATTTAGGGTTCCGGCGAAGGGTGTAGATTGCGCTCAGGGTTGGGTTGGGGTCAGGGTTAGGTAGCCTCTTTTTCGCCCGCAGCCTAACCTGCATGCGGGTAAGGGCCGCCCGCCCTGTCAATGCCACATCAGTACTATCCTTAGGGTTTAGGTACAGAGGGTAGATTGCGCTCGGGGTCGGGATGGGGTCAGGGTTAGGTACCCTCTTTTTCACCCGCCGCTACACCTGCATTTCGGGTAAGGGCCGCCCGCTCTGTTAAGGCCACATGAGTACCATATTTAGGGTTCCGGCGAAGGGTGTAGATTGCGCTCAGGGTTGGATTAGGGTCAGGGTTAGGTACTCTCTTTTTCCCCCACAGCCTAACCTGCACTCGGGTAAGGGCCGCCCGCTCTGTCAATGCCACACCAGTACTATCCTTAGGGTTTAGGTACAGGGGGTAGATTGCGCTCGGGGTCGGGTTGGGGTCAGGGTTAGGTACCCTCTTTTTCACCCGCCGCCTCACCTCCCATGTGGATAAGGGCCGCCCGCTCTCTTAAGCCACATCATTACTATCTTTACGGTTCAGGCGTATGGTGTCCATTGCATTCAGGGTTGGGTTGGGGTCAGGGTTAGGTACCCTCTTCACCCGCCGCCTAACCTGCCTTTCGGGTAACCGCCGCCCGCTCTGTCAATGCCACATCAGTACTATCCTTAGGGTTTAGGTACAGAGGGTAGATTGCGCCCGGGGTCGGGTTGGGGTCAGGGTTAGGTACCCTCTTTTTCACCTGCAGCCTAACCTGCCTTTCGGGTTACGGCCGCCCGCTCTGTCAATGCCACATCAGTACTATCCTTAGGGTTTAGGTACAGAGGGTAGATTGCGCTCGGGGTCGGGTTGGGGTCAGGGTTAGGTACCCTCTTTTTCACCCGCAGCCTAACCTGCCTCTCGGGTTACGGCCGCCCGCTCTGTCAATGCCACATCAGTACTATCCTGAGGGTTTAGGTACAGGGCGTATATTGCGCTCGGGGTCGGGTTGGGGTCAGGGCTAGGTACCCTCTTTTTCACCCGCCGCCTCTCCTCCCTTGTGGATAACGGCCGCCCGGTCTCTCTTTAGCCACATCATTACGATCTTTAGGGTTCAGGCGTAGGGTGTACTTTGCATTCAGGGTTGGGTTGGGGTCAGGGTTACGTACCCTCTGGACCCGCCGCCTCAACTGCATTTCGGGTCAGGGCCGCCCGCTCTGTCAAGGCCACATGAGTACTATCTTTAGGGTTCAGGCGTAGGGTGTCGACTACGGTCAGGGTTGGGTTGGGGTCAGGGTTAGGTACCCTCTTTTTCGCCCGCAGCCTAACCTGCCTTTAGGGTAAGGGCCGCCCACTCTGTCAATGCCACATCAGTACTATCCCTAGGGTTTAGGTACAGGGGGTAGATTGCGCTCGGGGTCGGGTTGGGGTCAGGGTTAGGTAACCTCTTTTTCACCCGCCGCTACACCTGCATTTCGGGTAAGGGCCGCCCGCTCTGTCAAGTCCACATGAGTACCATATTTAGGGTTCCGGCGAAGGGTGTAGATTGCGCTCAGGGTTGGGTTGGGGTCAGGGTTAGGTACTCTCTTTTTCACCCACCGCCTCACCTCCCTTGTGGATAAGGGCCGCCCGCTCTCTTAAGCCACATCATTACCATCTTTAGGGTTCAGGCGTAGGGTGTACATTGCATTCAGGGTTGGGTTGGGGTCAAGGTTAGGTACCCTCTGGACCCGCCGCCTCAACTGCATTTCGGGTCAGGGCCGCCCGCTCTGTCAAGGCCACATGAGTACTATCTTTAGGGTTCAGGCGTACGGTGTCGACTACGGTCAGGGTTGGGTTGGGGTCAGGGTTAGGTATCCTCTTTTTCGCCCGCAGCCTAACCTGCCTTTATGGTAAGGGCCGCCCGCTCTGTCAATGCCACATCAGTACTATCCTTAGGGTTTAGGTACAGGGGGTAGATTGCGCTCGGGGTCGGGTTGGGGTCAGGGTTACGTACCCTCTTTTTCACCCGCCGCTACACCTGCATTTCGGGTAAGGGCCGCCCGCTCTGTCAAGGCCACATGGTTACCATATTTAGGGTTCCGGCGAAGGGTGTAGATTGCGCTCAGGGTTGGGTTGGGGTCAGGGTTAGGTACCCACTGGACCCGCCGCCTCAACTGCATTTCGGGTGAGGGCCGCCCGCTCTGTCAAGGCCACATGAGTACTATCTTTAGGGTTCAGGCGTAGGGTGTCGACTACGGTCAGGGTTAGGTTGGGGTCAGGGTTAGGTACCCTCTTTTTCACCCGCAGCCTAACCTGCCTTTCGGGTTACGGCCGCCCGCTCTGTCAATTCCACATCAGTATTATCCTTAGGGTTTAGGTACAGGGGGTAGATTGCGCTCGGGGTCGGGTTGGGGTCAGGGTTAGGTACCCTCTTTTTCACCCGCCGCCTCACCTCCCTTGTGGATAACGGCCGCCCGGTCTCTCTTTAGCCACATCATTACCATCTTTAGGGTTCAGGCGTAGGGTGTACTTTGTATTCAGGGTTGGGTTGGGGTCAGGGTTAGGTACCCTCTGGACCCGCCGCCTCAACTGCATTTCGGGTAAGGGCCGCCCGCTCTGTCAATGCCACATCAGTACTATCTTTAGGGTTCAGGCGTACGGTGTCGACTACGGTCAGGGTTGGGTTGGGGTCAGGGTTAGGTACCCTCTTTTTCACCCGCCGCTACACCTGCATTTCGGGTAAGGGCCGCCGGCTCTGTCAAGGCCACATGGGTACCATAATTAGGGTTCCGGCGAAGGGTGTAGATTGCGCTCAGGGTTGGGTTGGGGTCAGGGTTAGGTACCCTCTTTTTCACCCACCGCCTCACCTCCCTTGTGGATAACGGCCGCCCGGTCTCTCTTTGGCGACATCATTACCTTTAGGGTTCAGGCGTAGGGTGTACATTGCATTCAGGGTTTGGTTGGGGCCAGGGTTAGGTACCCACTTCACCCGCCGCCTAACCTGCCTTTCGGGTAACGGCCGCCCGCTCTGTCAATGCCACATCAGTACTATCCTTAGGGTTTAGGTACAGAGGGAAGATTGCGCTCGGGGTCGGGTTGGGGTCAGGGTTAGGTACCCTCTTTTTCACCCGCCGCTACACCTGCATTTCGGGTAAGGGCCGCCCGCTCTCTCAAGGCCACATGAGTACGATATTTACTGTTCCGGCGAAGGTCGGTGTATATACACGTGTTCGGTCTCCCTCTACATGGAGTCGACTAGGTCGGTGTATATGCACGTGTCGGTCTCCCGGTACATGGAGTCGACTAGGTCGGTGTATATGCACGTGTCGGTCTCCCGGTACATGGAGTCGACTAGGTCGGTGTATACGCACGTGTCGGTCTCCCGGTACATGGAGTCGACTAGGTCGGTGTATATACACGTGTCGGTCTCCCGGTACATGGAGTCGAATAGGTCGGTGTATATGCACGTGTCGGTCTCCCGGTACATGGAGTCGACTAGGTCAGTGTATATGCACGTGTCGGTCTCCCGGTACATGGAGTCGACTAGGTCATTTTACATGCACGTGTCGGTCTCCCGGTACATGGAGTCGACTAGGTCGATGTATATACAGGTGTCGGTCTCCCGGTACATGGAGTCGACTAGGTCGGTGTATATGCACGTGTCGGTCTCCCGGTACATGGAGTCGACTAGGTCATTTTATATACACGTGTCGGTCTCCCGGTACATGGAGTCGACTAGGTCGGTGTATATACACGTGTCGGTCTCCTGGTAAATGGAGTCGACTAGGTCGGTGTATATGCACGTGTCGGTCTCCCGGTAGATGGATTCGACTGGGCCGTTGTATATACACGTTTCGGTCTCCCGGTACATGGAGTCGACTAGGTCCGTGTATATACACGTGTCGGTCTCCCGGTACATGGAGTCGACTAGGTCGGTGTATATACACGTGTCGGTCTCCCGGTACATGGAGTCGACTAGGTCGGTGTATATACACGTGTCGGTCTCCCGGTACATGGAGTCGACTAGGTCGGTGTATATACACGTGTCGGTCTCCCGGTACATGGAGTCGACTAGGTCGGTGTATATGCACGTGTCGGTCTCCCGGTACATGGAGTCGACTAGGTCGGTGTATATGCACGTGTCGGTCTCCCGGTACATAGAGTCGACTAGGTCGGTGTATATGCACGTGTCGGTCTCCCGGTACATGGAGTCGACTAGGTCGGTGTATATGCACGTGTCGGTCTCCCGGTACATGGAGTCGACTAGGTCGGTGTATATGCACGTGTCGGTCTCCCGGTACATGGAGTCGACTAGGTTCGTGTATATACACGTGTCGGTCTCCCGGTACATGGAGTCGACTAGGTCGGTGTATATACACGTGTCGGTCTCACGTTAATTGGAGTCGACTAGGTCGGTGTATATACACGTGTCGGTCTCCCGGTACATGGAGTTGACTAGGTCGGTGTATATACACGTGTCGGTCTCCCGGTACATGGAGTCGACTAGGTCGGTGTATATACACGTGTCGGTCTCCCGGTAGATGGGGTCGACTAGGTCGGTGTATATACACGTGTCGGGCTCCCGGTACATGGACTCGACTAGGTCGGTGTATATACACGTGTCGGTCTCCCGGTAAATGGAGTCGACTAGGTCGGTGTGTATGCACGTGTCGGTCTCCCGGTACATGGAGTCGACTAGGTCGGTGTATATGCACGTTTCGGTCTCCCGGTACATGGAGTCGACTAGGTCGGTGTATATACACGTGTCGGTCTCCCGGTACATGGAGTCGACTAGGTCGGTGTAGATACACGTGTCGGTCGCCCGGTAAATGGAGTCGACTAGGTCGGTGTATATGCACGTGTCGATCTCCCGGTACATGGAGTCGACTAGGTCGGTGTATATACACGTGTCGGTCTCCCGGTACATGGAGTCGACTAGGTCGGTGTATATACACGTGTCGGTCTCCCGGTACATGGAGTCGACTAGGTCGGTGTATATACACGTGTCGGTCTCCCGGTACATGGAGTCGACTAGGTCGGTGTATAAACACGTGTCGGTCTCCCGGTACATGGAGTCGACTAGGTCGGTGTATATACACGTGTCGGTCTCCCGGTACATGGAGTCGACTAGGTCGGTGTCTATACACGTGTCGGTCTCCCGGTACATGGAGTCGACTAGGTCGGTGTATATGCACGTTACGGTCTCCCGGTACATGGAGTCGACTAGGTCGGTGTATATACACGTGTCGGTGTCCTGGTACATGGAGTCGACTAGGTCGGTGTATATACACGTGTCGGTTTCCCGGTACATGGAGTCGACTAGGTCGGTGTATATGCACGGGTCGGTCTCCCGGCACATGGAGTCGACTAGGTCGGTGTATATACACGTGTCGGTCTCCCGGTATATGGAGTCGACTATGTCGGTGTATATACACGTGTCGGTCTCCCGGTACATGGAGTCGACTAGGTCGGTGTATATACACGTGTTGGTCTCCCGGTACATGGAGTCGACTAGGTCGGTGTATATACACGTGTCGGTCTCCCGGTACATGGAGTCGACTAGGTCGGTGTATATACACGTGTCGGTCTCCCGGTACATGGAGTCGACTAGGTCCGTGTATATAGACGTGTCGGTCTCCGGTTCATGGAGTCGACTAGGTCGGTGTATATACACGTGTCGGTCTCCCGGTACATAGAGTCGACTAGGTCGGTGTATATACACATGTCGGTCTCCCGGTACATGGAGTCGACTAGGTCGGTGTATATGCACGTGTCGGTCCCATGGTACATGGAGTCGACTAGGTCGGTGTATATGCACGTGTCGGTCTCCCGGTACATGGAGTCGACTAGGTCGGTGTATATGCACGTGTTGGTCTCCCGGTACATGGAGTCGACTAGGTCGGTGTATATGCACGTGTCGGTCTCCCGGTACATGGAGTCGACTAGGTCGGTGTATATGCAAGTGTCGGTCTCCCGGTACATGGAGTCGACTAGGTCGGTGTATATACACGTGTCGGTCTCCCGGTACATGGAGTCGACTAGGTCGGTGTATATACACGTGTCGGTCTCCCGGTAAATGGAGTTGACTAGGTCGGTGTATATGCACGTGTCGGTCTCCCGGTACATGGAGTCGACTAGGTCGGTGTATACGCACGTGTCGGTCTCCCGGTACATGGAGTCGACTAGGTCGGTGTATATACACGTGTCGGTCTCCCGGTACATGGAGTCGAATAGGTCGGTGTATATGCACGTGTCGGTCTCCCGGTACATGGAGTCGACTAGGTCAGTGTATATGCACGTGTCGGTCTCCCGGTACATGGAGTCGACTAGGTCATTTTACATGCACGTGTCGGTCTCCCGGTACATGGAGTCGACTAGGTCGGTGTATATACAGGTGTCGGTCTCCCGGTACATGGAGTCGACTAGGTCGGTGTATATGCACGTGTCGGTCTCCCGGTACATGGAGTCGACTAGGTCATTTTATATACACGTGTCGGTCTCCCGGTACATGGAGTCGACTAGGTCGGTGTATATACACGTGTCGGTCTCCTGGTAAATGGAGTCGACTAGGTCGGTGTATATGCACGTGTCGGTCTCCCGGTAGATGGATTCGACTGGGTCGGTGTATATACACGTTTCGGTCTCCCGGTACATGGAGTCGACTAGGTCCGTGTATATACACGTGTCGGTCTCCCGGTACATGGAGTCGACTAGGTCGGTGTATATACACGTGTCGGTCTCCCGGTACATGGAGTCGACTAGGTCGGTGTATATACACGTGTCGGTCTCCCGGTACATGGAGTCGACTAGGTCGGTGTATATACACGTGTCGGTCTCCCGGTACATGGAGTCGACTAGGTCGGTGTATATGCACGTGTCGGTCTCCCGGTACACGGAGTCGACTAGGTCGGTGTATATGCACGTGTCGGTCTCCCGGTACATAGAGTCGACTAGGTCGGTGTATATGCACGTGTCGGTCTCCCGGTACATGGAGTCGACTAGGTCGGTGTATATGCACGTGTCGGTCTCCCGGTACATGGAGTCGACTAGGTCGGTGTATATGCACGTGTCGGTCTCCCGGTACATGGAGTCGACTAGGTTCGTGTATATACACGTGTCGGTCTCCCGGTACATGGAGTCGACTAGGTCGGTGTATATACACGTGTCGGTCTCACGTTAATTGGAGTCGACTAGGTCGGTGTATATACACGTGTCGGTCTCCCGGTACATGGAGTTGACTAGGTCGGTGTATATACACGTGTCGGTCTCCCGGTACATGGAGTCGACTAGGTCGGTGTATATACACGTGTCGGTCTCCCGGTAGATGGGGTCGACTAGGTCGGTGTATATACACGTGTCGGGCTCCCGGTACATGGACTCGACTAGGTCGGTGTATATACACGTGTCGGTCTCCCGGTAAATGGAGTCGACTAGGTCGGTGTGTATGCACGTGTGGGTCTCCCGGTACATGGAGTCGACTAGGTCGGTGTATATGCACGTTTCGGTCTCCCGGTACATGGAGTCGACTAGGTCGGTGTATATACACGTGTCGGTCTCCCGGTACATGGAGTCGACTAGGTCGGTGTAGATACACGTGTCGGTCTCCCGGTAAATGGAGTCGACTAGGTCGGTGTATATGCACGTGTCGATCTCCCGGTACATGGAGTCGACTAGGTCGGTGTATATACACGTGTCGGTCTTCCGGTACATGGAGTCGACTAGGTCGGTGTATATACACGTGTCGGTCTCCCGGTACATGGAGTCGACTAGGTCGGTGTATATACACGTGTCGGTCTCCCGGTACATGGAGTCGACTAGGTCGGTGTATAAACACGTGTCGGTCTCCCGGTACATGGAGTCGACTAGGTCGGTGTATATACACGTGTCGGTTTCCCGGTACATGGAGTCGACTAGGTCGGTGTATATGCACGTGTCGGTCTCCCGGTACATGGAGTCGACTAGGTCGGTGTATATGCACGTGTCGGTCTCCCGGTACATGGAGTCGACTAGGTCGGTGTATATACACGTGTCGGTCTCCCGGTACATGGAGTCGACTAGGTCGGTGTCTATACACGTGTCGGTCTCCCGGTACATGGCGTCGACTAGATCGGTGTATATGCACGTTACGGTCTCCCGGTACATGGAGTCGACTAGGTCGGTGTATATACACGTGTCGGTGTCCTGGTACATGGAGTCGACTAGGTCGGTGTATATACACGTGTCGGTTTCCCGGTACATGGAGTCGACTAGGTCGGTGTATATGCACGGGTCGGTCTCCCGGCACATGGAGTCGACTAGGTCGGTGTATATACACGTGTCGGTCTCCCGGTATATGGAGTCGACTATGTCGGTGTATATACACGTGTCGGTCTCCCGGTACATGGAGTCGACTAGGTCGGTGTATATACACGTGTTGGTCTCCCGGTACATGGAGTCGACTAGGTCGGTGTATATACACGTGTCGGTCTCCCGGTACATGGAGTCGACTAGGTCGGTGTATATACACGTGTCGGTCTCCCGGTACATGGAGTCGACTAGGTCGGTGTATATACACGTGTCGGTCTCCCGGTACATGGAGTCGACTAGGTCGGTGTATATGCACGTGTCGGTCTCCCGGTACATGGAGTCGACTAGGTCGGTGTATATGCACGTGTCGGTCTCCCGGTACATGGAGTCGACTAGGTCGGTGTATATGCACGTGTTGGTCTCCCGGTACATGGAGTCGACTAGGTCGGTGTATATGCACGTGTCGGTCTCCCGGTACATGGAGTCGACTAGGTCGGTGTATATGCACGTGTCGGTCTCCTGGTACATGGAGTCGACTAGGTCGGTGTATGTACACGTGTCGGTCTCCCGGTAAATGGAGTTGACTAGGTCGGTGTATATGCACGTGTCGGTCTCCCGGTACATGGAGTCGACTAGGTCGGTGTATATGCACGTGTCGGTCTCCTGGTACATGGAGTCGACTAGGTCGGTGTATATACACGTGTCGGTCTCCCGGTAAATGGAGTTGACTAGGTCGGTGTATATGCACGTGTCGGTCTCCCGGTACATGGAGTCGACTAGGTCGGTGTATATACACGTGTCGGTCTCCCGGTACATGGAGTCGACTAGGTCGGTGTATATACACGTGTCGGTCTCCCGGTGCATGGAGTCGACTAGGTCGGTGTATATACACGTGTCGGTCTCCCGGTACATGGAGTCGACTAGGTCGGTGTATATGCACGTGTCGGTCTCCCGGTACATGGAGTCGACTAGGTCGGTGTATATGCACGTGTCGGTCTCCCGGTACATGGAGTCGACTAGGTCGGTGTATATGCACGTGTCGGTCTCCCGGTACATGGAGTCGACTAGGTCGGTGTATATGCACGTGTCGGTCTCCCGGTACATGGAGTCGACTAGGTCGGTGTATATGCACGTGTCGGTCTCCTGGTACATGGAGTCGACTAGGTCGGTGCATGTACACGTGTCGGTCTCCCGGTAAATGGAGTTGACTAGGTCGGTGTATATGCACGTGTCGGTCTCCCGGTACATGGAGTCGACTAGGTCGGTGTATATACACGTGTCGGTCTCCCGGTACATGGAGTCGACTAGGTCGGTGTATATACACGTGTCGGTCTCCCGGTACATGGAGTCGACTAGGTCGGTGTATATACACGTGTCGGTCTCCCGGTACATGGAGTCGACTAGGTCGGTGTATATGCACGTGTCGGTCTCCCGGTACATGGAGTCGACTAGGTCGGTGTATATACACGTGTCGGTCTCCCGGTACATGGAGTCGACTAGGTCGGTGTATATACACGTGTCGGTCTACCGGTACATGGAGTCGACTAGGTCGGTGTATATACACGTGTCGGTCTCCCGGTACATGGAGTCGACTAGGTCGGTGTATATACACGTGTCGGTCTCCCGGTACATGGAGTCGACTAGGTCGGTGTATATACACGTGTCGGTCTCCCGGTACATAGAGTCGACTAGGTCGGTGTATATACACATGTCGGTCTCCCGGTACATGGAGTCGACTAGGTCGGTGTATATGCACGTGTCGGTCCCATGGTACATGGAGTCGACTAGGTCGGTGTATATGCACGTGTCGGTCTCCCGGTACATGGAGTCGACTAGGTCGGTGTATATGCACGTGTTGGTCTCCCGGTACATGGAGTCGACTAGGTCGGTGTATATGCACGTGTCGGTCTCCCGGTACATGGAGTCGACTAGGTCGGTGTATATGCAAGTGTCGGTCTCCCGGTACATGGAGTCGACTAGGTCGGTGTATATACACGTGTCGGTCTCCCGGTACATGGAGTCGACTAGGTCGGTGTATATACACGTGTCGGTCTCCCGGTAAATGGAGTTGACTAGGTCGGTGTATATGCACGTGTCGGTCTCCCGGTACATGGAGTCGACTAGGTTGGTGTATAAACACGTGTCGGTCTCGCGGTACATGGAGTCGACTAGGTCGGTGTATATACACGTGTCGGTCTCCCGGTACATGGAGTCGACTAGGTCGGTGTATATACACGTGTCGGTCTCCCGGTACATGGAGTCGACTAGGTCGGTGTATATACACGTGTCGGTCTCCCAGTACATGGAGTCTACTAGGTCGGTGTATATACACGTGTCGGTCTCCCGGCACATGGAGTCGACTAGGTCGGTGTATATACACGTGTCGGTCTCCCGGTACATGGAGTCGACTAGGTCGGTGTATATACACGTGTCGGTCTCCCGGTACATGGAGTCGACTAGGTCGGTGTATATGCACGTGTCGGTCTCCCGGTACATGGAGTCGACTAGGTCGGTGTATACGCACGTGTCGGTCTCCCGGTACATGGAGTCGACTAGGTCGGTGTATATGCACGTGTCGGTCTCCCGGTACATGGAGTCGACTAGGTCATTGTATATGCACGTGTCGGTCTCCCGGTACATGGAGTCGACTAGGTCGGTGTATATACAGGTGTCGGTCTCCCGGTACATGGAGTCGACTAGGTCGGTGTATATACACGTGTCGGTCTCCCGGTACATGGAGTCGACTAGGTCGGTGTATATACATGTGTCGGTCTCCTGGTAAATGGAGTCGACTAGGTCGGTGTATATGCACGTGTCGGTCTCCCGGTAGATGGAGTCGACTGGGTCGGTGTATATACGCGTCTCGGTCTCCCAGTACATGGAGTCGACTAGGTCGGTGTATATACACGTGTCGGTCTCCCAGTACATGGAGTCGACTAGGTCGGTGTATATACACGTGTCGGTCTCCCGGTACATGGAGTCGACTAGGTCGGTGTATATACACGTGTCGGTCTCCCGGTACATGGAGTCGACTAGGTCGGTGTATATGCACGTGTCGGTCTCCCGGTACATAGAGTCGACTAGGTCGGTGTATATGCACCTGTCGGTCTCCCGGTACATGGAGTCTGTTGTGTTATCGCTTTATAACGTAGACGCACAGATTCACCGAGGCGACAGGCATGTTGTTTTCTACCAGTATATCTTTATTCGACCGTCACTAATCCGGAGCTCACTTATTAAGACGAACTACCGTAGGTACGAATGTGGCGTATTGCAACATCCCCCTTCTTACAAAAAAAATAATTAGGCATCTACGGAAAAAGAACACAACGACAGGTTCTGATATCAACTTGAAACACTGAAACGTCATCATAGCTTTGAACTCCGTTACGAAGCATGTCTTGGTCAGTTCAGCACAACGACAAAAAAAACGCACAATAAATGTCACATGCAGCTCTCTCTTCACTGCATCTCTGGCACAAAACTAAACAATCATGTTCATCAGGAGCATCCTTAACACCATCTGGATGGTTTTTTAACCAGTCTCCCTGAACGTGTGTGGACTGGTTGGTCTTCTGTTCTCTTGAACGTAACATGTTTCTTCTGATTTGCACGCGGCTCCATGTCCACCGCGTCTCTTTGTCGTTGGATGTCGGCACTTTGAGATTGGGTCTGCATGTTAGGTGCTTTGTCCACGTGCCGAAACTCTGGCATGATGGGCCTGACGTGTCTCCTATTCCTGACGACCGTTGTTCCGGTTCCAGTTTTAATTTCATAGCTGCGCTGGTCCTTCCAAGCTGTTGTTATTTCCCCAGGTCTCCAATAGTTCCCATCCTGGAACATCACCTGCATTCCTTGCTGTAATGGCGCCAGTTCCCTAGCGTGTTGGTTATACCTATCCACAGTTCCTTGCTGTTTCGCCTGCCGACTTTCCAATATGGCATCAGATAGGGGGCAGGTCCTGATCGGTAGGTTGACTTGTATCTTGCGCCCAAACAGCAGTTCAGCGGGACTGCTTGTTTGACCGTCAAGAGGAGTGCATCTCCATGCCAACAACGCTAATTGTGGATCTTCGTATGATTCAACAGCTTTCTTCAAGATGTTCTTTGCGGTCCTGATTGCTCGCTCCGCAGCTCCATTACTTTGGGCATACGTGGGGCTGCTGCGATGATGAGTGATTCCCCACTCGGCGCAGAACACAGCGAACTCCCGCGAGTTATAGTGCGGGCCTCTATCGGACACGAGTTCACCAGGAACGCCGAATTCACCAAAGATTCCCTTGTGTTCTGCTATCACTGCATTTGACGGTGCTGTCGGGGGCAGCTGTCTCACCACAGCAAACTTCGACGTATAGTCAGTGACCATCAGGTATTGTCGATTGTGAAGATGGAACACATCGGACCCGACTTTGGCCCACGGCGTGTTTGGTACGTCATGTGGCATCATTTGCTCCTTGCCCTGCGCATCCTGATACTTCTGGCACACCATGCATCTACTGATTAGGTTCTTGATCTGCTGGTTTATTCCTGGCCAGAACACGGTATCCCGCGCCCTCAACTGGCACTTGGTGATTCCCATGTGCCCGGTATGGATCTTGTTGAGGATATAGTCCTGCATGGATGCCGGTATGATAATCCTGCAGCCTTTAATAATCAGTCCGTTTTCGACGGCCAGCTCATCACGGTAATCCCAGAACGCGCGGATGTTTTGCGGAATCTGTTTCACTGTTTTTGGCCAACCAATCAGTATTTGAGTTTTCACCTGTTGCAGCACTTCGTCTCTCTGCGTTTCCTTCTGCAACTCGACGAGCTTTTCTGGTGCAAAACTGATGAAATCGACACGCACGTCCAGCTGAACCGGCTCTTTGTTCCCCACATTTGGGGCTCGGGACAGCCAGTCAGGGACGACGAGGCTCTTGCCCGGCCTGTATTCAACCTTGAAATCGTACCCTTGTAACCGTAGTAATAAGCGTTGAACTCTGGGGGGTGCTTGGGTCAGGCTTTTCGTACAGATGGCTTCCAATGGCCGGTGATCCGTCACGACACAAAACCTTCTCCCGAACAGGTACGTACTGAATCTCTCCACACCAAAAACGATGGCCAGAAGTTCTCGCTCGAGGTTTGAGTATCTCTGTTCCGTTTCGGAGAGAGCTTTACTCGCGTATGCTACGGGTGCATACTCTGATTTGTTGCAGTCTTCCGTTTGCTGAAGTATCTCCCGGGGCTGCATCAGGCATGCCCCAGCACCCCGCATACTCGAGTCGCAATGCAACTGCACTGGTTTCATGGTATCGTAGTACTGGAGCGCGCAATCAGCCGAAACCAGCGTCTTTAGCTTGTGGAAGATGTGTGCGTGGTCTTCCTGCCACATCCATGGGGTGTCTTCCTTAAGTAGATCGCGCAATGGTGCTGCCTCTTGTGACAGGTTTGGTATGAAGGGCGACAGGAACTGAATGAAACCGAGGAATCTTTGAAGGTCCTCTTTGCACTCTGGCTCCTCGCAGTGCTGTAAATCATTGATCTTTTCCGGGCTAGGGGTCACTCCGCGTGCTCCATACTCGTTTCCGAAGAAGGTGACCTTTTCTACTGATATCTCACACTTCTTCTTATTGAATCTGAGCCCGTGCTTTTCTGCTGTTTGGAATAGCCGATGGAGGTTTCGGTCGTGTTCAACTTGATTTCTCCCGAACACGGTGATGTCATCGGCCTTTCCGATGACTCCTGCACATGTTTCTAATATCGTGTCCATGGCCTGTTGGAAGATATCTTGTGACACGGATAACCCGAACGGTAGTCTGTTGAAACAGTATCTGCCAACTGGAGTCCGGAACGTTGTCAGGAGTTGGCTCTGCTCGTCCAGGCGAATTGACCAATAGCCGGTCTTGGCGTCCACCTTGCTGAACGCCTTCGCGCCCGAGAGCTTGTAGTTCAGTTCCTCCAAATTCGGCATTTTATGAGGACACCTGGCTAATGCCTTGTTGAGTTTTGCTGGGTCGAGGCATATTCGTAGGCTGCCATCGCTTTTTGTCACGAATGCCAAGCTGCTGCACCATTCGGTGTGCTCTGTTACGCGTCGAATGACGCCTATGGACTCCATCCGGTCAAGTTCAGCCTGTATATCTGCTGTCTTGTGAATCGGGTACTTTCTTGGTGGGTCGATGTATGGTTCGGCGTCTTCCTTCAGGATCAGTTTCGCCTTGAATTTCTCTCCGAAGTCACCCAGACGGTCAAACTGGTCCGGGTATAACCTCTGAAGGTCGTCCACCGACCGGATTGGGTGTTTTGCCCGTTCATCTAGCTCCACCTCTGTGTTGCTCTTCCTTGTTGCATCTATACTGCAGTTCAGTTGGATCACGTGGAGGTGTTCGCTCGTAGGGAGGCCCAATATTGCTGGTCCTGGTGTGTCCACCACATAGAAATGGACGTTGCACCTTCTCTCCTCGAACGAACTGTCGATCCATACTTCTCCATAGCACTTTATGGGCGTTCCGTTGTACGCCGTTAGCCGTATACCCTGGGCTGGAGGGATGGTGGGAAGATCGTTTTGGTCCATGAGGTCTGGGAAGATGCTCTTGAACGTGCGTAGTGGCAGAGTGTTCCCCTCTGCGCCGCTGTCCACTTTCAGCTTTAGTGCCTGTTTACCTTTGTAGCCATTGTCTGGCTGAATATCCAGAATGACGAATGCTTTTTTTCTGCCGGCATTCTGCGGATCACCGTCGTTTACGGATGATATCCGGATGACGTCGATGTTGTCGTAAAAGCGTTCTGGGTTATCTCCCTGGCGACGGTCTCCTGGTTCCTCCATGCTGTGAATGTTTTTATACCTGCCTCTCCTATGGTCCTTCCTGTAGTGAGGTCTTGGGCCACCGCCACGACTCTGACCGGGGCTTCTCCCCCGTGCTCTGTTCAGGCATACCTTGCCCCAATGACCTATGCGACCGCACGCGTAGCACTTAGCATTTAGGGCTGGGCACGCTTTCCTAGGATGGTCTTTTCCACACCTCTTGCACAGTGTGGACTTTTTGACAGCATCAACTTCAATGGTGCTGCTGGTTGACATTCCCTTCAGCTTTTCCACGCTGAATACCGTGGCTTCATGCTTCCGCCCCGCGTCGATTGCTTGCTCCAAGGTAAGTGTTCCGTCTTTGCCCAGGAGTTCGTTCTGGTAAGCTTCCAATGGCGTACTGGCAATTATTTGCTCGATTATCCTGTCCTGCAATTCTTTCTCTTCAAAATCACACTTCAGAGCTTGGGTTCTGCATCTGGTGACAAAATTGTCCAGTGTCTCGCCCTTGTCCTGGTACATGTAGTGAAGTTGCAACCTGGCGACCCTAAAGTTGATGGTGGTCTGGCCTAGGGCATCTTCAAACGTCTTCACGACGTGGCCATAATTTTCAGCCTGGGCCCCCTGGATGTTCCAGGAGTTGAAAACTTCCAATGCGTCATCGTCCAATGCGCGAAGCAAATAATAACACTTCTCTCTAGCTTCTGTTATTTTCTTGAGTTTAAAATAAAGCTCCAGTCTTTGTTTAAAGAGTCTGAACTTATCTCGAAGGTTGTCCTGCTTCCATATCAGCTTCGGGAGCTCTGCCATCTTGATGTGTATCTCGTATGAGTCACGTTGTGTCTTGCGCAATACCGCATGGGCTGATGCCGCTCTCCACAGTGCTCAAAATAGTCACTTGCCTGTGTTCATAGGCTACGTCGCGTTGCTCGACATTTGTTCCTGGATACCTCATCAGCTTATATGACGTTGGATCAGACTCACCGCTGCCACCATGTTGTGTTATCGCTTTATAACGTAGACGCACAGATTCACCGAGGCGACAGGCATGTTGTTTTCTACCAGTATATCTTTATTCGACCGTCACTAATCCGGAGCTCACTTATTAAGACGAACTACCGTAGGTACGAATGTGGCGTATTGCAACAGAGTCGACTAGGTCGGTGTATATGCACGTGTCGGTCTCCCGGTACATGGAGTCGACTAGGTCGGTGTATATGCACGTGTCGGTCTCCCGGTAAAGGGAGTCGACAAGGTCGGTGTATATACACGTGTCGGTCTCCCGGTACATGGAGTCGACAAGGTCGGTGTATATGCACGGGTCGGTCTCCCGGTACATGGAGTCGACTAGGTCGGTGTATATACACGTGTTGGTCTCCCGGTACATGGAGTCGATTAGGTCGGTGTATATGCACGTGTCGGTCTCCCGGTACATGGAGTCGACTAGGTCGGTGTATATGCACGTGTCGGTCTCCCGGTACATGGAGTCGACTAGGTCAGTGTATATGCACGTGTCGGTCTCCTGGTACATGGAGTCGACTAGGTCGGTGTATATACACGTGTCGGTCTCCCGGTAAATGGAGTTGACTAGGTCGGTGTATATGCACGTGTCGGTCTCCCGGTACATGGAGTCGACTAGGTCGGTGTATATACACGTGTCGGTCTCCCGGTACATGTAGTCGACTAGGTCGGTGTATATACACGTGTCGGTCTCCCGGTACATGGAGTCGACTAGGTCGGTGTATATACACGTGTCGGTCTTCCGGTACATGGAGTCGACTAGGTCGGTGTATATGCACGTGTCGGTCTCCCGGTACATGGAGTCGACTAGGTCGGTGTATATGCACGTGTCGGTCTCCCGGTACATGGAGTCGACTAGGTCGGTGTATATGCACGTGTTGGTCTCCCGGTACATGGAGTCGACTAGGTCGGTGTATATGCACGTGTCGGTCTCCCGGTACATGGAGTCGACTAGGTCGGTGTATATGCACGTGTCGGTCTCCTGGTACATGGAGTCGACTAGGTCGGTGTATGTACACGTGTCGGTCTCCCGGTAAATGGAGTTGACTAGGTCGGTGTATATGCACGTGTCGGTCTCCCGGTACATGGAGTCGACTAGGTCGGTGTATATACACGTGTCGGTCTCCCGGTACATGGAGTCGACTAGGTCGGTGTATATACACGTGTCGGTCTCCCGGTACATGGAGTCGACTAGGTCGGTGTATATACACGTGTCGGTCTCCCGGTACATGGAGTCGACTAGGTCGGTGTATATGCACGTGTCGGTCTCCCGGTACATGGAGTCGACTAGGTCGGTGTATATACACGTGTCGGTCTCCCGGTACATGGAGTCGACTAGGTCGGTGTATATACACGTGTCGGTCTACCGGTACATGGAGTCGACTAGGTCGGTGTATATACACGTGTCGGTCTCCCGGTACATGGAGTCGACTAGGTCCGTGTATATACACGTGTCGGTCTCCCGGTACATGGAGTCGACTAGGTCGGTGTATATACACGTGTCGGTCTCCCGGTACATAGAGTCGACTAGGTCGGTGTATATACACATGTCGGTCTCCCGGTACATGGAGTCGACTAGGTCGGTGTATATGCACGTGTCGGTCCCATGGTACATGGAGTCGACTAGGTCGGTGTATATGCACGTGTCGGTCTCCCGGTACATGGAGTCGACTAGGTCGGTGTATATGCACGTGTTGGTCTCCCGGTACATGGAGTCGACTAGGTCGGTGTATATGCACGTGTCGGTCTCCCGGTACATGGAGTCGACTAGGTCGGTGTATATGCAAGTGTCGGTCTCCCGGTACATGGAGTCGACTAGGTCGGTGTATATACACGTGTCGGTCTCCCGGTACATGGAGTCGACTAGGTCTGTGTATATACACGTGTCGGTCTCCCGGTAAATGGAGTTGACTAGGTCGGTGTATATGCACGTGTCGGTCTCCCGGTACATGGAGTCGACTAGGTTGGTGTATAAACACGTGTCGGTCTCGCGGTACATGGAGTCGACTAGGTCGGTGTATATACACGTGTCGGTCTCCCGGTACATGGAGTCGACTAGGTCGGTGTATATACACGTGTCGGTCTCCCGGTACATGGAGTCGACTAGGTCGGTGTATATACACGTGTCGGTCTCCCAGTACATGGAGTCTACTAGGTCGGTGTATATACACGTGTCGGTCTCCCGGCACATGGAGTCGACTAGGTCGGTGTATATACACGTGTCGGTCTCCCGGTACATGGAGTCGACTAGGTCGGTGTATATACACGTGTCGGTCTCCCGGTACATGGAGTCGACTAGGTCGGTGTATATGCACGTGTCGGTCTCCCGGTACATGGAGTCGACTAGGTCGGTGTATACGCACGTGTCGGTCTCCCGGTACATGGAGTCGACTAGGTCGGTGTATATGCACGTGTCGGTCTCCCGGTACATGGAGTCGACTAGGTCATTGTATATGCACGTGTCGGTCTCCCGGTACATGGAGTCGACTAGGTCGGTGTATATACAGGTGTCGGTCTCCCGGTACATGGAGTCGACTAGGTCGGTGTATATACACGTGTCGGTCTCCCGGTACATGGAGTCGACTAGGTCGGTGTATATACATGTGTCGGTCTCCTGGTAAATGGAGTCGACTAGGTCGGTGTATATGCACGTGTCGGTCTCCCGGTAGATGGAGTCGACTGGGTCGGTGTATATACGCGTCTCGGTCTCCCAGTACATGGAGTCGACTAGGTCGGTGTATATACACGTGTCGGTCTCCCGGTACATGGAGTCGACTAGGTCGGTGTATATACACGTGTCGGTCTCCCGGTACATGGAGTCGACTAGGTCGGTGTATATGCACGTGTCGGTCTCCCGGTACATAGAGTCGACTAGGTCGGTGTATATGCACCTGTCGGTCTCCCGGTACATGGAGTCGACTAGGTCGGTGTATATGCACGTGTCGGTCTCCCGGTACATGGAGTCGACTAGGTCGGTGTATATGCACGTGTCGGTCTCCCGGTAAAGGGAGTCGACAAGGTCGGTGTATATACACGTGTCGGTCTCCCGGTACATGGAGTCGACAAGGTCGGTGTATATGCACGGGTCGGTCTCCCGGTACATGGAGTCGACTAGGTCGGTGTATATACACGTGTCGGTCTCCCGTTAATTGGAGTCGACTAGGTCGGTGTATATACACGTGTCGGTCTCCCGGTACATGGAGTCGACTAGGTCGGTGTATATACACGTGTCGGTCTCCCGGTACATGGAGTCGACTAGGTCGGTGTATATACACGTGTCGGTCTCCCGGTACATGGAGTCGACTAGGTCGGTGTATATACACGTGTCGGTCTCCCGGTACATGGAGTCGACTAGGTCGGTGTATATGCACGTGTCGGTCTCCCGGTACATGGAGTCGACTAGGTCGGTGTATATGCACGTGTCGGTCTCCCGGTACATGGAGTCGACTAGGTCGGTGTATATGCACATGTTGGTCTCCCGGTACATGGAGTCGACTAGGTCGGTGTATATGCACGTGTCGGTCTCCCGGTACATGGAGTCGACTAGGTCGGTGTATATGCACGTGTCGGTCTCCTGGTACATGGAGTCGACTAGGTCGGTGTATATACACGTGTCGGTCTCCCGGTAAATGGAGTTGACTAGGTCGGTGTATATGCACGTTTCGGTCTCCCGGTACATGGAGTCGACTAGGTCGGTGTATATACACGTGTCGGTCTCCCGGTACATGGAGTCGACTAGGTCGGTGTATATACACGTGTCGGTCTCCCGATACATGGAGTCGACTAGGTCGGTGTATATACACGTGTCGGTCTCCCGGTACATGGAGTCGACTAGGTCGGTGTATATGCACGTGTCGGTCTCCCGGTACATGGAGTCGACTAGGTCGGTGTATATACACGTGTCGGTCTCCCGGTACATGGAGTCGAATAGGTCGGTGTATATGCACGTGTCGGTCTCCCGGTACATGGAGTCGACTAGGTCAGTGTATATGCACGTGTCGGTCTCCCGGTACATGGAGTCGACTAGGTCATTTTACATGCACGTGTCGGTCTCCCGGTACATGGAGTCGACTAGGTCGGTGTATATGCACGTGTCGGTCTCCCGGTACATGGAGTCGACTAGGTCGGTGTATATACACGTGTCGGTCTCCCGGTACATGGAGTCGAATAGGTCGGTGTATATGCACGAGTCGGTCTCCCGGTACATGGAGTCGAATAGGTCGGTGTATATGCACGTGTCGGTCTCCCGGTACATGGAGTCGACTAGGTCCGTGTATATACACGTGTCGGTCTCCCGGTACATGGAGTCGACTAGGTCGGTGTATATACACGTGTCGGTCTCCCGGTACATAGAGTCGACTAGGTCGGTGTATATACACGTGTCGGTCTCCCGGTACATGGAGTCGACTAGGTCGGTGTATATGCACCTGTCGGTCCCATGGTACATGGAGTCGACTAGGTCGGTGTATATGCACGTGTCGGTCTCCCGGTACATGGAGTCGACTAGGTCGGTGTATATACACGTGTCGGTCTCCCGGTAAATTGAGTTGACTAGGTCGGTGTATATGCACGTGTCGGTCTCCCGGTACATGGAGTCGACTAGGTTGGTGTATAAACACGTGTCGGTCTCGCGGTACATGGAGTCGACTAGGTCGGTGTATATACACGTGTCGGTCTCCCGGTACATGGAGTCGACTAGGTCGGTGTATATACACGTGTCGGTCTCCCGGTAAATTGAGTTGACTAGGTCGGTGTATATGCACGTGTCGGTCTCCCGGTACATGGAGTCGACTAGGTTGGTGTATAAACACGTGTCGGTCTCGCGGTACATGGAGTCGACTAGGTCGGTGTATATACACGTGTCGGTCTCCCGGTACATGGAGTCGACTAGGTCGGTGTATATACACGTGTCGGTCTCCCGGTACATGGAGTCGACTAGGTCGGTGTATATACACGTGTCGGTCTCCCAGTACATGGAGTCGACTAGGTCGGTGTATATGCACGTGTCGGTCTCCCGGTACATGGAGTCGACTAGGTCGGTGTATACGCACGTGTCGGTCTCCCGGTACATGGAGTCGACTAGGTCGGTGTATATGCACGTGTCGGTCTCCCGGTACATGGAGTCGACTAGGTCATTGTATATGCACGTGTCGGTCTCCCGGTACATGGAGTCGACTAGGTCGGTGTATATACAGGTGTCGGTCTCCCGGTACATGGAGTCGACTAGGTCGGTGTATATACACGTGTCGGTCTCCCGGTACATGGAGTCGACTAGGTCGGTGTATATGCACGTGTCGGTCTCCCGGTACATGGAGTCGACTAGGTCATTGTATATGCACGTGTCGGTCTCCCGGTACATGGAGTCGACTAGGTCGGTGTATATACAGGTGTCGGTCTCCCGGTACATGGAGTCGACTAGGTCGGTGTATATACACGTGTCGGTCTCCCGGTACATGGAGTCGACTAGGTCGGTGTATATACATGTGTCGGTCTCCTGGTAAATGGAGTCGACTAGGTCGGTGTATATGCACGTGTCGGTCTCCCGGTAGATGGAGTCGACTGGGTCGGTGTCTATACACGTCTCGGTCTCCCAGTACATGGAGTCGACTAGGTCGGTGTATATACACGTGTCGGTCTCCCGGTACATGGAGTCGACTAGGTCGGTGTATATACACGTGTCGGTCTCCCGGTACATGGAGTCGACTAGGTCGGTGTATATGCACGTGTCGGTCTCCCGGTACATAGAGTCGACTAGGTCGGTGTATATGCACGTGTCGGTCTCCCGGTACATGGAGTCGACTAGGTCGGTGTATATGCACGTGTCGGTCTCCCGGTACATGGAGTCGACTAGGTCGGTGTATATGCACGTGTCGGTCTCCCGGTAAAGGGAGTCGACAAGGTCGGTGTATATACACGTGTCGGTCTCCCGGTACATGGAGTCGACAAGGTCGGTGTATATGCACGGGTCGGTCTCCCGGTACATGGAGTCGACTAGGTCGGTGTATATACACGTGTCGGTCTCCCGTTAATTGGAGTCGACTAGGTCGGTGTATATACACGTGTCGGTCTCCCGGTACATGGAGTCGACTAGGTCGGTGTATATACACGTGTCGGTCTCCCGGTACATGGAGTCGACTAGGTCGGTGTATATAGACGTGTCGGTCTCCCGGTACATGGAGTCGACTAGGTCGGTGTATAAACACGTGTCGGTCTCCCGGTACATGGAGTCGACTAGGTCGGTGTATATGCACGTGTCGGTCTCCCGGTACATGGAGTCGACTAGGTCGGTGTATATGCACGTGTCGGTCTCCCGGTACATGGAGTCGACTAGGTCGGTGTATATACACGTGTCGGTCTCCCGGTATATGGATTCGACTAGGTCGGTGTATATGCACGTGTCGGTCTCCCGGTAAATGGGTTCGACTAGGTCGGTGTATATACACGTGTCGGTCTCCCGGTACATGGAGTCGACTAGGTCGGTGTATATTCACGTGTCGGTCTCCCGGTACACGGAGTCGACTAGGTCGGTGTATATACACGTGTCGGTCTCCCGGTACATGGAGTCGACTAGGTCGGTGTACATACACGTGTCGGTCTCCCGGTACATGGAGTCGACTAGGTCGGGGTATATACACGTGTCGGTCTCCCGGTACATGGAGTCGACTAGGTCGGTGTATATGCACGTGTCGGTCTCCCGGTACATGGAGTCGACTAGGTCGGTGTATATGCACGTGTCGGTCTCCCGGTAGATGGAGTCGACTAGGTCGGTGTATATACACGTGTCGGTCTCCCGGTACATGGAGTCGACTAGGTCGGTGTATATACACGTGTCGGTCTCCTGGTACATGGAGTCGACTAGGTCGGTGTATATGCACGTGTCGGTCTCCAGGTACATGGAGTCGACTAGGTCGGTGTATATGCACGTGTCGGTCTCCCGGTACATGGAGTCGACTAGGTCGGTGTATATACACGTGTCGGTCTCCCGGTACATGGAGTCGACTAGGTCGGTGTATATACACGTGTCGGTCTCCCGTTAATTGGAGTCGACTAGGTCGGTGTATACACACGTGTCGGTCTCCCGGTACATGGAGTTGACTAGGTCGGTGTATATACACGTGTCGGTCTCCCGGTACATGGAGTCCACTAGGTCGGTGTAGATACACGTGTCGGTCTCCCGGTAGATGGGGTCGGCTAGGTCGGTGTATGTACACGTGTTGGTCTCCCGGTACATGGAATCGACTAGGTCGGTGTATATACACGTGTCGGTCTCCCGGTAAATGGAGTCGACTAGGTCGGTTTATATGCACGTGTCGGTCTCCCGGTACATGGAGTCGACTAGGTCGGTGTATATACAGGTGTCGGTCTCCCGGTACATGGAGTCGACTAGGTCGGTGTATATACACGTGTCGGTCTCCCGGTACCTGGAGTCGACTAGGTCGGTGTATATACACGTGTCGGTCTCCCGGTACATGGAGTCGACTAGGTCGGTGTATATACACGTGTCGGTCTCCCGGTACATGGAGTCGACTAGGTCGGTTTTTATGCACGTGTCGGTCTCCCGGTACATGGAGTCGACTAGGTCGGTGTATATGCACGTGTCGGTCTCCCGGTACATGGAGTCGACTAGGTCGGTGTATATGCACGTGTCGGTCTCCCGGTACATGGAGTCGACTAGGTCGGTGTATATGCACGTGTCGGTCTCCCGGTACATGGAGTCGACTAGGTCGGTGTATATACACGTGTCGGTCTCCCGGTAGATGGGGTCGACTAGGTCGGTGTATATACACGTGTCGGTCTCCCGGTACATGGAGTCGACTAGGTCGGTGTATATGCACGTGTCGGTCTCCCGGTACATGGAGTCGACTAGGTCGGTGTATATGCACGTGTCGGTCTCCCGGTACATGGAGTCGACCAGGTCGGTGTATATACACGTGTCGGTCTCCCGGTACATGGAGTCGACCAGGTCGGTGTATATACACGTGTCGGTCTCCCGGTACATGGAGTCGACTAGGTCGGTGTATATACACGTGTCGGTCTCCCGGTACATGGAGTCGACCAGGTCGGTGTATATACACGTGTCGGTCTCCCGGTACATGGAGTCGACTAGGTCGGTGTATATGCACGTGTCGGTCTCCCGGTACATGGAGTCGACTAGGTCGGTGTATATGCACGTGTCGGTCTCCCGGTACATGGAGTCGACTAGGTCGGTGTATATGCACGTGTCGGTCTCCCGGTACATGGAGTCGACTAGGTCGGTGTATATGCACGTGTCGGTCTCCCGGTACATGGAGTCGACTAGGTCGGTGTATATGCACGTGTCGGTCTCCCGGTACATGGAGTCGACTAGGTCGGTGTATATACACGTGTCGGTCTCCCGGTAGATGGGGTTGACTAGGTCGGTGTATATACACGTGTGTCGGTCTCCCGGTACATGGAGTCGACTAGGTCGGTGTATATGCACGTGTCGGTCTCCCGGTACATGGAGTCGACTAGGTCGGTGTATATGCACGTGTCGGTCTCCCGGTACATGGAGTCGACTAGGTCGGTTTTTATGCACGTGTCGGTCTCCCGGTACATGGAGTCGACTAGGTCGGTGTATATACACTTGTCGGTCTCCCGGTACATGGAGTCGACTAGGTCGGTGTATATGCACGTGTTGGTCTCCCGGTACATGGAGTCGACTAGGTCGGTGTATATGCACGTGTCGGTCTCCCGGTACATGGAGTCGACTAGGTCGGTGTATATGCACGTGTCGGTCTCCTGGTACATGGAGTCGACTAGGTCGGTGTATATACACGTGTCGGTCTCCCGGTAAATGGAGTTGACTAGGTCGGCGTGTATGCACGTGTCGGTCTCCCGGTACATGGAGTCGACTAGGTCGGTGTATATACACGTGTCGGTCTCCCGGTACATGGAGTCGACTAGGTCGGTGTATATACACGTGTCGGTCTCCCGGTACATGGAGTCGACTAGGTCGGTGTATATACACGTGTCGGTCTCCCGGTACATGGAGTCGACTAGGTCGGTGTATATGCACGTGTCGGTCTCCCGGTACATGGAGTCGACTAGGTCGGTGTATATACACGTGTCGGTCTCCCGGTACATGGAGTCGACTAGGTCGGTGTATATACACGTGTCGGTCTACCGGTACATGGAGTCGACTAGGTCGGTGAATATACACGTGTCGGTCTCCCGGTACATGGAGTCGACTAGGTCCGTGTATATACACGTGTCGGTCTCCCGGTACATGGAGTCGACTAGGTCGGTGTATATACACGTGTCGGTCTCCCGGTACATGGAGTCGACTAGGTCGGTGTATATGCACGTGTCGGTCTCCCGGTACATGGAGTCGACTAGGTCGGTGTATATGCACGTGTCGGTCTCCCGGTACATGGAGTCGACTAGGTCGGTGTATATACACGTGTCGGTGTCCTGGTACATGGAGTCGACTAGGTCGGTGTATATACACGTGTCGGTTTCCCGGTACATGGAGTCGACTAGGTCGGTGTATATACACGTGTCGGTCTCCCGGTACATGGAGTCGACTAGTTCGGTGTATAAACACGTGTCGGTCTCCCGGTACATGGAGTCGACTAGGTCGGTGTATATGCACGTGTCGGTCTCCCGGTACATAGAGTCGACTAGGTCGGTGTATATGCACGTGTCGGTCTCCCGGTACATGGAGTCGACTAGGTCGGTGTACATACGCATGTCGGTCTCCCGGTATATGGAGTCGATTAGGTCGGTGTATATGCACGTGTCGGTCTCCCGGTACATGGAGTCGACTAGGTCGGTGTATATACACGTGTCGGTCTCGCGGTACATGGAGTCGACTAGGTCGGTGTATATACACGTGTCGGTCTCCCGGTACATGGAGTCGACTAGGTCGGTGTATATACACGTGTCGGTCTCCCGGTACATGGAGTCGACTAGGTCGGTGTATATGCACGTGTCGGTCTCCCGGTACATGGAGTCGACTAGGTCGGTGTATATACACGTGTCGGTCTCCCGGTACATGGAGTCGACTAGGTCGGTGTATATACACGTGTCGGTCTCCCGGCACATGGAGTCGACTAGGTCGGTGTATATGCACGTGTCGGTCTCCCGGTACATGGAGTCGACTAGGTCGGTGTATATGCACGTGTCGGTCTCCCGGCACATGGAGTCGACTAGGTCGGTGTATATGCACGTGTCGGTCTCCCGGTACATGGAGTCGACTAGGTCGGTGTATATACACGTGTCGGTCTAACGGTACATGGAGTCGACTAGGTCATTGTATATGCACGTGTCGGTCTCCCGGTACATGGAGTCGACTAGGTCGGTGTATATACACGTGTCGGTCTCCCGGTACATGGAGTCGACTAGGTCGGTGTATATACACGTGTCGGTCTCCCGGTAAATGGAGTTGACTAGGTCGCTGTATATGCACGTGTCCGTCTCCCGGTACATGGAGTCGACTAGGTCGGTGTATATACACGTGTCGGTCTCCCGGTACATGGAGTCGACTAGGTCGGTGTATATACACGTGTCGGTCTCCCGGTACATGGAGTCGACTAGGTCGGTTTTTATGCACGTGTCGGTCTCCCGGTACATGGAGTCGACTAGGTCGCTGTATATGCACGTGTCGGTCTCCCGGTACATGGAGTCGACTAGGTCGGTGTATATGCACGTGTCGGTCTCCCGGTACATGGAGTCGACTAGGTCGGTGTATATGCACGTGTCGGTCTCCCGGTATATGGAGTCGACTAGGTCGGTGTATATACACGTGTCGGTCTACTGGTACATGGAGTCGACTAGGTCGGTGTATATACACGTGTCGGTTTCCCGGTATATGGAGTCGACTAGGTCGGTGTATATACACGTGTCGGTCTCCCGGTACATGGAGTCGACTAGTTCGGTGTATGAACACGTGTCGGTCTCCCGGTACATGGAGTCGACTAGGTCGGTGTATATGCACGTGTCGGTCTCCCGGTACATGGAGTCGACTAGGTCGGTGTATATGCACGTGTCGGTCTCCCGGTACATGGAGTCGACTAGGTCGGTGTATGTACACGTGTCGGTCTCCCGGTACATGGAGTCGACTAGGTCGGTGTATATACACGTGTCGGTCTCCCGGTAAATGGAGTCGACTAGGTCGGTGTATATACACGTGTCGGTCTCCCGGTACATGGAGTCGACTAGGTCGGTGTATATACACGTGTCGGTCTCCCGGTACATGGAGACGACTAGGTCGGTGTATATACACGTGTCGGTCTCCCGGTACATGGAGTCGACTAGGTCGGTGTATATGCACGTGTCGGTCTCCCGGTACATGGAGTCGACTAGGTCGGTGTATATGCAGGTGTCGGTCTCCCGGTACATGGAGTCGACTAGGTCGGTGTATATGCACGTGTCGGTCTCCCGGTACATGGAGTCGACTAGGTCGGTGTATATACACGTGTTGGTCTCCCGGTACATGGAGTCGACTAGGTCGGTGTATATACACGTGTCGGTCTCCCGGTACATGGAGTCGACTAGGTCGGTGTATATGCACGTGTCGGTCTCCCGGTACATGGAGTCGACTAGGTCGGTGTATATGCACGTGTCGGTCTCCCGGTACATGGAGTCGACTAGGTCGGTGTATATGCACGTGTCGGTCTCCCGGTACATGGAGTCGACTAGGTCGGTGTATATGCACGTGTCGGTCTCCCGGTGCATGGAGTCGACTAGGTCGGTGTATATGCACGTGTCGGTCTCCCGGTACATGGAGTCGACTAGGTCGGTGTATATACACGTGTCGGTCTCCTGGTACATGGAGTCGACTAGGTCGGTGTATATACACGTGTCGGTCTCCCGGTACATGGAGTCGAGTAGGTCGGTGTATATACACGTGTCGGTCTCCCGGTACATGGAGTCGACTAGGTCGGTGTATATACACGTGTCGGTCTCCCGGTACATGGACTCGACTAGGTCGGTGTATATGCACGTGTCGGTCTCCCGGTACATGGAGTGGACTAGGTCGGCGTATATACACGTGTCGGTCTCCCGGTATATGGAGTCGCCTAGGTCGGTGTATATACACGTGTCGGTCTCCCGGTACATGGAGTCGACTAGGTCGGTGTATATACACATGTCGGTCTCCTGGTACATGGAGTCGACTAGGTCGGTGTATATACACGTGTCGGTCTCCCGGTACATGGAGTCGAGTAGGTCAGTGTATATACACGTGTCGGTCTCCCGGTACATGGAGTCGACTAGGTCGGTGTATATACAAGTGTCGGTCTCCCGGTACATGGAGTCGACTAGGTCGGTGTATATACACGTGTCGGTCTCCCGGTACATGGAGTCGACTAGGTCGGTGTATATACACGTGTCGGTCTCCCGGTAAATGGAGTCGACTAGGTCGGTGTATATGCACGTGTCGGTCTCCCGGTACATGGAGTCGACTAGGTCGGTGTATATACACGTGTCGGTCTCCCGGTACATGGAGTCGACTAGGTCGGTGTATATACACGTGTCGGTCTCCCGGTACATGGAGTCGACTAGGTCGGTGTATATACACCTGACGGTCTCCCCGTAAATGGAGTCGACTAGGTCGGTGTATATGCACGTGTCGGTCTCCCGGTACATGGAGTCGACTAGGTCGGTGTATATGCACGTGTCGGTCTCCCGGTACATGGAGTCGACTAGGTCGGTGTATATGCACGTGTCGGTCTCCCGGTACATGGAGTCGACTAGGTCGGTGTATATGCACGTGTCGGTCTCCCGGTACATGGAGTCGACTAGGTCGGTATATATACACGTGTCGGTCTCCCGGTACATGGAGTCGACTAGGTCGGTGTATATACACGTGTCGGTCTCCCGGTAAATGGAGTTGACTAGGTCGGTGTATATGCACGTGTCGGTCTCCCGGTACATGGAGTCGACTAGGTCGGTGTATATACACGTGTCGGTCTCCCGGTACATGGAGTCGACTAGGTCGGTGTATATGCACGTGTCGGTCTCCCGGTACATGGAGTCGACTAGGTCGGTGTATATGCACGTGTCGGTCTCCCGGTACATAGTGTCGACTAGGTCGGTGTATATGCACGTGTCAGTCTCCCGGTACATGAAGTCGACTAGGTCGGTGTATATGCACGTGTCGGTCTCCCGGTACATGGAGTCGACTAGGTCGGTGTATATGCACGTGTCGGTCTCCCGGTACATGGAGTCGACTAGGTCGGTGTAGATACACGTGTCCGTCTCCCGGTACATGGAGTCGACTAGATCGGTGTATATGCACGTGTCGGTCTCCCGATACATGAAGTCGACTAGGTCGGTGTATATGCACGTGTCGGTCTCCCGGTACATAGAGTCGACTAGGTCGGTGTATATGCACGTGTCGGTCTCCCGGTACATGGAGTCGACTAGGTCGGTGTATATGCACGTGTCGGTCTCCCGGTACATGAAGTCGACTAGGTCGGTGTATATGCACGTGTCGGTCTCCCGGTACATGGAGTCGAATAGGTCGGTGTATATGCACGTGTCGGTCTCCCGGTACATGGAGTCGACTAGGTCGGTGTATATACACGTGTCGGTCTCCTGGTACATGGAGTCGACTAGGTCGGTGTATATACACGTGTCGGTCTCCCGGTACATGGAGTCGACTAGGTCGGTGTATATACACGTGTCGGTCTCCCGGTAAATGGAGTTGACTAGGTCGGTGTATATGCACGTGTCGGTCTCCCGATACATGAAGTCGACAAGGTCGGTGTATATGCACGTGTCGGTCTCCCGGTACATGAAGTCGACTAGGTCGGTGTATATGCACGTGTCGGTCTCCCGGTACATGAAATCGACTAGGTCGGTATATATACACGTGTCGGTCTCCCGGTACATGGAGTCGACTAGGTCGGTGTATATACACGTGTCGGTCTCCCGGTAAATGGAGTTGACTAGGTCGGTGTATATGCACGTGTCGGTCTCCCGGTACATGGAGTCGACTAGGTCGGTGTATATACACGTGTCGGTCTCCGGGTACATGGAGTCGACTAGGTCGGTGTATATACACGTGTCGGACTCCCGGTACATGGAGTCGACTAGCGTGGTGTATATACACGTGTCGGTCTCCCGGTACATGGAGTCGACTAGGTCGGTGTATATACACGTGTCGGTCTCCCGGTACATGGAGTCGACTAGGTCGGTGTATATGCACGTGTCGGTCTCCCGGTACATGGAGTCGACTAGGTCGGTGTATATGCACGTGTCGGTCTCCCGGTACATGGAGTCGACTAGGTCGGTGTATATACACGTGTCGGTCTCCCGGTAAATGGAGTCGACTAGGTCGGTGTATATGCACGTGTCGGTCTCCCGGTACATGGAGTCGACTAGGTCGGTGTATATGCACGTGTCGGTCTCCCGGTACATGGAGTCGACTAGGTCGGTGTATATACACGTGTCGGTCTCCCGGTACAAGGAGTCGACTAGGTCGGTGTATATACACGTGTCGGTGTCCTGGTACATGGAGTCGACTAGGTCGGTGTACATACACGTGTCGGTCTCCCGGTACATGGAGTCGACTAGGTCGGTGTATATGCACGTGTCGGTCTCCCGGTACATGGAGTCGACTAGGTCGGTGTATATGCACGTGGCGGTCTCCCGGTACATGGAGTCGACTAGGTCGGTGTATATACACGTGTCGGTCTCCCGGTACATGAAGTCGACTAGGTCGGTGTATATGCACGTGTCGGTCTCCCGGTACATAGAGTCGACTAGGTCGGTGTATATGCACGTGTCGGTCTCCCGGTACATGGAGTCGACTAGGTCGGTGTATATGCACCTGTCGGTCTCCCGGTACGTGAAGTCGACTAGGTCGGTGTATATGCACGTGTCGGTCTCCCGGTACATTGAGTCGACTAGGTCGGTGTATATGCACGTGTCGGTCTCCCGGTACATGGAGTCGACTAGGTCGGTGTATATGCACGTGTCGGCCTCCCGGTACATGGAGTCGACTAGGTCGGTGTATATGCACGTGTCGGTCCCCCGGTACATGGAGTCGACTAGGTCGGTGTATACACACGTGTCGGTCTCCCGGTACATGGTGTCGACTAGGTCGGTGTATATGCACGTGTCGGTCTCCCGGTATATGGAGTCGACTAGGTCGGTGTATATGCACGTGTCGGTCTCCCGGTACATGGAGTCGACTAGGTCGGTGTATATACACGTGTCGGTCTCCCGGTAAATGGAGTCGACTAGGTCGGTGTATATGCACGTGTCGGTCTCCCAGTACGTGGAGTCGACTAGGTCGGTGTATATACACGTGTCGGTCTCCCGGTACATGGAGTCGACTAGGTCGGTGTATATGCACGTGTCGGTCTCCCGGTACATGGAGTCGACGAGGTCGGTGTATATACACGTGTCGGTCTCCCGGTACATGGAGTCGACTAGGTCGGTGTATATACGCGTGTCGGTCTCCCGGTACATGGAGTCGACTAGGTCGGTGTATATACACGTGTCGGTCTCCCGGTACATGGAGTCGACTAGGTCGGTGTATATACACGTGTCGGTCTCCCGGTACATGGAGTCGACTAGGTCGGTGTATATGCACGTGTCGGTCTCCCGGTACATGGAGTCGACTAGGTCGGTGTATATACACGTGTCGGTCTCCCGGTACATGAAGTCGACTAGGTCGGTGTATATACACGTGTCGGTCTCCCGGTACATGGAGTCGACTAGGTCGGTGTATATACACGTGTCGGTTTCCCGGTACATGGAGTCGACTAGGTCGGTGTATATACAGGTGTCGGTCTCCCGGTACATTGAGTCGACTAGGTCGGTGTATAAACAGGTGTCGGTCTCCCGGTACATGGAGTCGACTAGGTCGGTGTATATGCACGTGTCGGTCTCCCGGTACATGGAGTCGACTAGGTCGGTGTATATGCACGTGTCGGTCTCCCGGTACATGGAGTCGACTAGGTCGGTGTGCATACACGTGTCGGTCTCCCGGTATATGGAGTCGACTAGGTCGGTGTATATGCACATGCCGGTCTCCCGGCACATGGAGTCGACTAGGTCGGTGTATATACACGTGTCGGTCTCCCGGTACATGGAGTCGACTAGGTCGGTGTATATGCACGTGTCGTTCTCCCGGTACATGGAGTCGACTAGGTCGGTGTAAATGCACGTGTCGGTCTCCCGGTACATGGAGTCGACTAGGTCGGTATATATACGCGTGTCGGTCTCCCGGTACATGGAGTCGACTAGGTCGGTGTATATACACGTGTCGGTCTCCCGGTAAATGGAGTTGACTAGGTCGGTGTATATGCACGTGTCGGTCTCCCGGTACATGGAGTCGACTAGGTCGGTGTATATAGACGTGTCGGTCTCCCGGTACATGGAGTCGACTAGGTCGGTGTATATACACGTGTCGGTCTCCCGGTACATGGAGTCGACTAGGTCGGTGTATATACACGTGTCGGTCTCCCGGTACATGGAGTCGACTAGGTCGGTGTATATACACGTGTCGGTCTCCCGGTACATGGAGTCGACTAGGTCGGTGTATATACACGTGTCGGTCTCCCGGTACATGGAGTCGACTAGGTCGGTGTATATGCACGTGTCGGTCTCCCGGTACATGGAGTCGACTAGGTCGGTGTATATACACGTGTCGGTCTCCCGGTACATGGAGTCGACTAGGTCGGTGTATATGCACGTGTCGGTCTCCCGGTACATGGAGTCGACTAGGTCGGTGTATATGCGCGTGTCGGTCTCCCGGTACATGGAGTCGACTAGGTCGGTGTATATGCACGTGTCGGTCTCCCGGTACATGGAGTCGACTAGGTCGGTGTATATGCACGTGTCGGTCTCCCGGTACATGGAGTCGACTAGGTCGGTGTATATGCACGTGTCGGTCTCCCGTTGCATGGAGTCGACTAGGTCGGTGTATATGCACGTGTCGGTCTCCCGGTACATGGAGTCGACTAGGTCGGTGTATATACACGTGTCGGTCTCCTGGTACATGGAGTCGACTAGGTCGGTGTATATACACGTGTCGGTCTCCCGGTATATGGAGTCGAGTAGGTCGGTGTATTTACATGTGTCGGTGTCCCGGTACATGGAGTAGACTAGGTCGGTGTATATACACGTGTCGGTCTCCCGGTACATGGAGTCGACTAGGTCGGTGTATATACACGTGTCGGTCTCCCGGTAAATGGAGTCGACTAGGTCGGTGTATATGCACGTGTCGGTCTCCCGGTACATGGAGTCGACTAGGTCGGTGTATATACACGTGTCGGTCTCCCGGTACATGGAGTCGACTAGGTCGGTGTATATACACGTGTCGGTCTCCCGGTACATGGAGTCGACTAGGTCGGTGTATATACACGTGTCGGTCTCCCGGTACATGGAGTCGACTAGGTCGGTGTATATACACGTGTCGGTCTCCCGGTACATGGAGTCGACTAGGTCGGTGTATATGCACGTGTCGGTCTCCCGGTACATGGAGTCGACTAGGTCGGTGTATATGCACGTGTCGGTCTCCCGGTACATGGAGTCGACTAGGTCGGTGTATATGCACGTGTCGGTCTCCCGGTACATGGAGTCGACTAGGTCGGTGTATATGCACGTGTCGGTCTCCCGGTACATGGAGTCGACTAGGTCGGTGTATATGCACGTGTCGGTCTCCCGGTGCATGGAGTCGACTAGGTCGGTGTATATGCACGTGTCGGTCTCCCGGTACATGGAGTCGACTAGGTCGGTGTATATCCACGTGTCGGTCTCCTGGTACATTGAGTCGACTAGGTCGGTGTATATACACGTGTCGGTCTCCCGGTACATGGAGTCGAGTAGGTCGGTGTATATACACGTGTCGGTCTCCCGGTACATGGAGTCGACTAGGTCGGTGTATATGCTCGTGTCGGTCTCCCGGTACATAGAGTGGACTAGGTCGGCGTATATACACGTGTCGGTCTCCCGGTATATGGAGTCGTCTAGGTCGGTGTATATACACGTGTCGGTCTCCCGGTACATTGAGTCGACTAGGTCGGTGTATATACACGTGTCGGTCTCCTGGTACATGGAGTCGACTAGGTCGGTGTATATACACGTGTCGGTCTCCCGGTACATGGAGTCGAGTAGGTCGGTGTATATACACGTGTCGGTCTCCCGGTACATGGAGTCGACTAGGTCGGTGTATATACACGTGTCGGTCTCCCGGTACATGGAGTCGACTAGGTCGGTGTATATAGACGTGTCGGTCTCCCGGTACATGGAGTCGACTAGGTCGGTGTATATACAAGTGTCGGTCTCCCGGTACATGGAGTCGACTAGGTCGGTGTATATACACGTGTCGATCTCCCGGTACATGGAGTCGACTAGGTCGGTGTATATGCACGTGTCGGTCTCCCGGTACATGGAGTCGACTAGGTCGGTGTATATGCACGTGTCGGTCTCCCGGTAAATGGAGTCGACTAGGTCGGTGTATATGCACGTGTCGGTCTCCCGGTACATAGAGTCGACTAGGTCAGTGTATATGCACGTGTCGGTCTCCCGGTACATGGAGTCGACTAGGTCGGTGTATATGCACGTGTCGGTCTCCCGGTGCATGGAGTCGACTAGGTCGGTGTATATGCACGTGTCGGTCTCCCGGTACATGGAGTCGACTAGGTCGGTGTATATGCACGTGTCGGTCTCCCGGTACATGGAGTCGATTAGGTCGGTGTATATACACGTGTCGGTCTCCCGCTACATGGAGTCGACTAGGTCGGTGTATATACACGTGTCGGTCTCCCGGTACATGGAGTCGACTAGGTCGGTGTATATGCACGTGTCGGTCTCCCGGTACATGGAGTCGACTAGGTCGGTGTATATGCACGTGTCGGTCTCCCAGTACATGGAGTCGACTAGGTCGGTGTATATGCACGTGTCAGTCTACCGGTACATGGAGTCGACTAGGTCGGTGTATATACACGTGTCGGTCTCCCGGTACATTGAGTCGACTAGGTCGGTGTATATGCACGTGTCGGTCTCCCGGTACATTGAGTCGACTAGGTCGGTGTATATGCACGTGTCGGTCTCCCGGTACATGGAGTCGACTAGGTCGGTGTATATGCACGTGTCGGCCTCCCGGTACATAGAGTCGACTAGGTCGGTGTATATGCACGTGTCGGTCCCCCGGTACATGGAGTCGACTAGGTCGGTGTATACACACGTGTCGGTCTCCCGGTACATGGTGTCGACTAGGTCGGTGTATATACACGTGTCGGTCTCCCGGTACATGGAGTCGACTAGGTCGGTGTATATACGCGTGTCGGTCTCCCGGTACATGGAGTCGACTAGGTCGGTGTAGATACACGTGTCGGTCTCCCGGTACATGGAGTCGACTAGGTCGGTGTATATGCACGTGTCGGTCTCCCGGTACATGGAGTCGACTAGGTCGGTGTATATGCACGTGTCGGTCTCCCGGTGCATGGAGTCGACTAGGTCGGTGTATATGCACGTGTCGGTCTCCCGGTACATGGAGTCGACTAGGTCGGTGTATATACACGTGTCGGTCTCCTGGTACATGGAGTCGACTAGGTCGGTGTATATACACGTGTCGGTCTCCCGGTACATGGAGTCGAGTAGGTCGGTGTATATACACGTGTCGGTCTCCCGGTACATGGAGTCGACTAGGTCGGTGTATATGCTCGTGTCGGTCTCCCGGTACATAGAGTGGACTAGGTCGGCGTATATACACGTGTCGGTCTCCCGGTATATGGAGTCGTCTAGGTCGGTGTATATACACGTGTCGGTCTCCCGGTACATTGAGTCGACTAGGTCGGTGTATATACACGTGTCGGTCTCCTGGTACATGGAGTCGACTAGGTCGGTGTATATACACGTGTCGGTCTCCCGGTACATGGAGTCGAGTAGGTCGGTGTATATACACGTGTCGGTCTCCCGGTACATGGAGTCGACTAGGTCGGTGTATATACACGTGCCGGTCTCCCGGTACATGGAGTCGACTAGGTCGGTGTATATAGACGTGTCGGTCTCCCGGTACATGGAGTCGACTAGGTCGGTGTATATACAAGTGTCGGTCTCCCGGTACATGGAGTCGACTAGGTCAGTGTATATACACGTGTCGGTCTCCCGGTACATGGAGTCGACTAGGTCGGTGTATATGCACGTGTCGGTCTCCCGGTACATGGAGTCGACTAGGTCGGTGTATATGCACGTGTCGGTCTCCCGGTAAATGGAGTCGACTAGGTCGGTGTATATGCACGTGTCGGTCTCCCGGTACATAGAGTCGATTAGGTCAGTGTATATGCACGTGTCGGTCTCCCGGTACATGGAGTCGACTAGGTCGGTGTATATGCACGTGTCGGTCTCCCGGTGCATGGAGTCGACTAGGTCGGTGTATATGCACGTGTCGGTCTCCCGGTACATGGAGTCGACTAGGTCGGTGTATATGCACGTGTCGGTCTCCCGGTACATGGAGTCGACTAGGTCGGTGTATATACACGTGTCGGTCTCCCGGTACATGGAGTCGACTAGGTCGGTGTATATGCACGTGTCGGTCTCCCGGTACATGGAGTCGACTAGGTCGGTGTATATGCACGTTTCGGTCTCCCGGTACATGGAGTCGACTAGGTCGGTGTATATGCACGTGTCAGTCTACCGGTACATGGAGTCGACTAGGTCGGTGTATATACACGTGTCGGTCTCCCGGTACATGGAGTCGACTAGGTCGGTGTATATGCACGTGTCGGTCTCCCGGTACATTGAGTCGACTAGGTCGGTGTATATGCACGTGTCGGTCTCCCGGTACATTGAGTCGACTAGGTCGGTGTATATGCACGTGTCGGTCTCCCGGTACATGGAGTCGACTAGGTCGGTGTATATGCACGTGTCGGCCTCCCGGTACATAGAGTCGACTAGGTCGGTGTATATGCACGTGTCGGTCCCCCGGTACATGGAGTCGACCAGGTCGGTGTATACACACGTGTCGGTCTCCCGGTACATGGTGTCGACTAGGTCGGTGTATATGCACGTGTCGGTCTCCCGGTATATGGAGTCGACTAGGTCGGTGTATATGCACGTGTCGGTCTCCCGGTACATGGAGTCGACTAGGTCGGTGTATATACACGTGTCGGTCTCCCGGTAAATGGAGTCGACTAGGTCGGTGTATATGCACGTGTCGGTCTCCCAGTACATGGAGTCGACTAGGTCGGTGTATATACACGTGTCGGTCTCCCGGTACATGGAGTCGACTAGGTCGGTGTATATGCACGTGTCGGTCTCCCGGTACATGGAGTCGACGAGGTCGGTGTATATACACGTGTCGGTCTCCCGGTACATGGAGTCGACTAGGTCGGTGTATATACGCGTGTCGGTCTCCCGGTACATGGAGTCGACTAGGTCGGTGTAGATACACGTGTCGGTCTCCCGGTACATGGAGTCGACTAGGTCGGTGTATATACACGTGTCGGTCTCCCGGTACATGGAGTCGACTAGGTCGGTGTATATACACGTGTCGGTCTCCCGGTACATGGAGTCGACTAGGTCGGTGTATATGCACGTGTCGGTCTCCCGGTACATGGAGTCGACTAGGTCGGTGTATATACACGTGTCGGTCTCCCGGTACATGGAGTCGACTAGGCCGGTGTATATACACGTGTCGGTCTCCCGGTACATGGAGTCGACTAGGTCGGTGTATATACACGTGTCGGTCTCCCGGTACATGGAGTCGACTAGGTCGGTGTATATACACGTGTCGGTCTCCCGGTAAATGGAGTCGACTAGGTCGGTGTATATGCACGTGTCGGTCTCCCGGTACATGGAGTCGACTAGGTCGGTGTATATGCACGTGTCGGTCTCCCGGTACATGGAGTCGACAAGGTCGGTGTATATGCACGTGTCGGTTTCCCGGTACATGGAGTCGACTAGGTCGGTGTATATACACGTGTCGGTCTCCCGGTACATGGAGTCGACTAGGTCGGTGTATATACACGTGTCGGTCTCCTGGTACATGGAGTCGACTAGGTCGGTGTATATGCACGTGTCGGTCTCCCGGTACATGGAGTCGACTAGGTCGGTGTATATACACGTGTCGGTCTCCGGTACATGGAGTCGACTAGGTCGGTGTATATACACGTGTCGGTCTCCCGGTACATGGAGTCGACTAGGTCGGTGTATATGCACGTGTCAGTCTCCCGGTACATGGAATCGACTAAGTCGGTGTATATGCACGTGTTGGTCTCCCGGTACATGGAGTCGACTAGGTTGGTGTATATGCACGTGTCGGTCTCCCGGTACATGGAGTCGACTAGGTCGGTGTATATGCACGTGTCGGTCTCCCGGTACATGTAGTCGACTAGGTCGGTGTATATACACGTGTCGGTCTCACGGTACATGGAGTCGACTAGGTCGGTGTATATACACGTGTCGGTCTCCCGGTACATGGAGTCGACTAGGTCGGTGTATATGCACGTGTCGGTCTCCCGGTACATGGAGTCGACTAGGTCGGTGTATATACACGTGTCGGTCTCCCGGTACATGGAGTCGACTAGGTTGGTGTATATACACGTGTCGGTCTCCCGGTAAATGGAGTCGACTAGGTCGGTGTATATGCACGAGTCGGTCTCCCGGTACATGGAGTCGACTAGGTCGGTGTATATACACGTGTCGGTCTCCCGGTACATGGAGTCGACTAGGTCGGTGTATATACACGTGTCGGTCTCCCGGTACATGGAGTCGACTAGGTCGGTGTATATGCACGTGTCGGTCTCCCCGTACATGGAGTCGACTAGGTCGGTGTATATGCACGTGTCGGTCTCCCGGTACATGGAGTCGACAAGGTCGGTGTATATGCACGTGTCGGTTTCCCGGTACATGGAGTCGACTAGGTCGGTGTATATACACGTGTCGGTCTCCCGGTACATGGAGTCGAGTAGGTCGGTGTATATACACGTGTCGGTCTCCCGGTACATGGAGTCGACTAGGTCGGTGTATATGCACGTGTCGGTCTCCCGGTACATGGAGTCGACTAGGTCGGTGTATATGCACGTGTCGGTCTCCCGGTACATGTAGTCGACTAGGTCGGTGTATATACACGTGTCGGTCTCCCGGTACATGGAGTCGACTAGGTCGGTGTATATACACGTGTCGGTCTCCCGGTACATGGAGTCGACTAGGTCGGTGTATATACACGTGTCGGTCTCCCGGTACATGGAGTCGACTAGGTCGGTGTATATACACGTGTCGGTCTCCCGGTACATGGAGTCGACTAGGTCGGTGTATATACACGTGTCGGTCTCCCGGTACATGGAGTCGACTAGGTCGGTGTATATACACGTGTCGGTCTCCCGGTACATGGAGTCGACTAGATCGGTGTATATACACGTGTCGGTCTCCCGGTACATGGAGTCGACTAGGTCGCTGTATATACACGTGTCGGTCTCCCGGTACATGGAGTCGACTAGGTCGGTGTATATACACGTGTCGGTCTCCCGGTACATGGAGTCGACTAGGTCGGTGTATATACACGTGTCGGTCTCCCGGTACATGGAGTCGACTAGGTCGGTGTATATACACGTGTCGGTTTCCCGGTACATGGAGTCGACTAGGTCGGTGTATATACACGTGTGGGTCTCCCGGTACATGGAGTCGACTAGGTCGGTGTATATACACGTGTCGGTCTCCCGGTACATGGAGTCGACTAGGCCGGTGTATATGCACGTGTCGGTCTCCCGGTACATGGAGTCGACTAGGTCGGTGTATATGCACGTGTCGGTCTCCCGGTACATGGAGTCGACAAGGTCGGTGTATATGCACGTGTCGGTTTCCCGGTACATGGAGTCGACTAGGTCGGTGTATATGCACGTGTCGGTCTCCCGGTACATGGAGTCGACTAGGTCGGTGTATATGCACGTGTCGGTCTCCCGGTACATGGAGTCGACTAGGTCGGTGTATATACACGTGTCGGTCTCTCGCTACATGGAGTCGACTAGGTCGGTGTATATACACGTGTCGGTCTCCCGGTACATGGAGTCGACTAGGTCGGTGTATATGCACGTGTCGGTCTCCCGGTACATGGAGTCGACTAGGTCGGTGTATATGCACGTGTCGGTCTCCCGGTACATGGAGTCGACTAGGTCGGTGTATATGCACGTGTCAGTCTACCGGTACATGGAGTCGACTAGGTCGGTGTATATACACGTGTCGGTCTCCCGGTACATGGAGTCGACTAGGTCGGTGTATATGCACGTGTCGGTCTCCCGGTACATGGAGTCGACTAGGTCGGTGTATATGCACGTGTCGGTCTCCCGGTACATTGAGTCGACTAGGTCGGTGTATATGCACGTGTCGGTCTCCCGGTACATGGAGTCGACTAGGTCGGTGTATATGCACGTGTCGGCCTCCCGGTACATAGAGTCGACTAGGTCGGTGTATATGCACGTGTCGGTCCCCCGGTACATGGAGTCGACCAGGTCGGTGTATACACACGTGTCGGTCTCCCGGTACATGGTGTCGACTAGGTCGGTGTATATGCACGTGTCGGTCTCCCGGTATATGGAGTCGACTAGGTCGGTGTATATGCACGTGTCGGTCTCCCGGTACATGGAGTCGACTAGGTCGGTGTATATACACGTGTCGGTCTCCCGGTAAATGGAGTCGACTAGGTCGGTGTATATGCACGTGTCGGTCTCCCAGTACATGGAGTCGACTAGGTCGGTGTATATACACGTGTCGGTCTCCCGGTACATGGAGTCGACTAGGTCGGTGTATATGCACGTGTCGGTCTCCCGGTACATGGAGTCGACGAGGTCGGTGTATATACACGTGTCGGTCTCCCGGTACATGGAGTCGACTAGGTCGGTGTATATACGCGTGTCGGTCTCCCGGTACATGGAGTCGACTAGGTCGGTGTAGATACACGTGTCGGTCTCCCGGTACATGGAGTCGACTAGGTCGGTGTATATACACGTGTCGGTCTCCCAGTACATGGAGTCGACTAGGTCGGTGTATATACACGTGTCGGTCTCCCGGTACATGGAGTCGACTAGGTCGGTGTATATGCACGTGTCGGTCTCCCGGTACATGGAGTCGACTAGGTCGGTGTATATACACGTGTCGGTCTCCCGGTACATGGAGTCGACTAGGCCGGTGTATATACACGTGTCGGTCTCCCGGTACATGGAGTCGACTAGGTCGGTGTATATACACGTGTCGGTCTCCCGGTACATGGAGTCGACTAGGTCGGTGTATATACACGTGTCGGTCTCCCGGTAAATGGAGTCGACTAGGTCGGTGTATATGCACGTGTCGGTCTCCCGGTACATGGAGTCGACTAGGTCGGTGTATATGCACGTGTCGGTCTCCCGGTACATGGAGTCGACAAGGTCGGTGTATATGCACGTGTCGGTTTCCCGGTACATGGAGTCGACTAGGTCGGTGTATATACACGTGTCGGTCTCCCGGTACATGGAGTCGACTAGGTCGGTGTATATACACGTGTCGGTCTCCTGGTACATGGAGTCGACTAGGTCGGTGTATATGCACGTGTCGGTCTCCCGGTACATGGAGTCGACTAGGTCGGTGTATATACACGTGTCGGTCTCCGGTACATGGAGTCGACTAGGTCGGTGTATATACACGTGTCGGTCTCCCGGTACATGGAGTCGACTAGGTCGGTGTATATGCACGTGTCAGTCTCCCGGTACATGGAATCGACTAAGTCGGTGTATATGCACGTGTTGGTCTCCCGGTACATGGAGTCGACTAGGTTGGTGTATATGCACGTGTCGGTCTCCCGGTACATGGAGTCGACTAGGTCGGTGTATATGCACGTGTCGGTCTCCCGGTACATGTAGTCGACTAGGTCGGTGTATATACACGTGTCGGTCTCCCGGTACATGGAGTCGACTAGGTCGGTGTATATACACGTGTCGGTCTCCCGGTACATGGAGTCGACTAGGTCGGTGTATATGCACGTGTCGGTCTCCCGGTACATGGAGTCGACTAGGTCGGTGTATATACACGTGTCGGTCTCCCGGTACATGGAGTCGACTAGGTTGGTGTATATACACGTGTCGGTCTCCCGGTAAATGGAGTCGACTAGGTCGGTGTATATGCACGAGTCGGTCTCCCGGTACATGGAGTCGACTAGGTCGGTGTATATACACGTGTCGGTCTCCCGGTACATGGAGTCGACTAGGTCGGTGTATATACACGTGTCGGTCTCCCGGTACATGGAGTCGACTAGGTCGGTGTATATGCACGTGTCGGTCTCCCGGTACATGGAGTCGACTAGGTCGGTGTATATGCACGTGTCGGTCTCCCGGTACATGGAGTCGACAAGGTCGGTGTATATGCACGTGTCGGTTTCCCGGTACATGGAGTCGACTAGGTCGGTGTATATACACGTGTCGGTCTCCCGGTACATGGAGTCGACTAGGTCGGTGTATATACAAGTGTCGGTCTCCCGGTACATGGAGTCGACTAGGTCGGTGTATATGCACGTGTCGGTCTCCCGGTACATGGAGTCGACTAGGTCGGTGTATATGCACGTGTCGGTCTCCCGGTACATGTAGTCGACTAGGTCGGTGTATATACACGTGTCGGTCTCCCGGTACATGGAGTCGACTAGGTCGGTGTATATACACGTGTCGGTCTCCCGGTACATGGAGTCGACTAGGTCGGTGTATATACACGTGTCGGTCTCCCGGTACATGGAGTCGACTAGGTCGGTGTATATACACGTGTCGGTCTCCCGGTACATGGAGTCGACTAGGTCGGTGTATATACACGTGTCGGTCTCCCGGTACATGGAGTCGACTAGGTCGGTGTATATACACGTGTCGGTCTCCCGGTACATGGAGTCGACTAGATCGGTGTATATACACGTGTCGGTCTCCCGGTACATGGAGTCGACTAGGTCGCTGTATATACACGTGTCGGTCTCCCGGTACATGGAGTCGACTAGGTCGGTGTATATACACGTGTCGGTCTCCCGGTACATGGAGTCGACTAGGTCGGTGTATATACACGTGTCGGTCTCCCGGTACATGGAGTCGACTAGGTCGGTGTATATACACGTGTCGGTTTCCCGGTACATGGAGTCGACTAGGTCGGTGTATATACACGTGTCGGTCTCCCGGTACATGGAGTCGACTAGGTCGGTGTATATACACGTGTCGGTCTCCCGGTACATGGAGTCGACTAGGTCGGTGTATATGCACGTGTCGGTCTCCCGGTACATGGAGTCGACTAGGTCGGTGTATATGCACGTGTCGGTCTCCCGGTACATGGAGTCGACAAGGTCGGTGAATATGCACGTGTCGGTTTCCCGGTACATGGAGTCGACTAGGTCGGTGTATATACACGTGTCGGTCTCCCGGTACATGGAGTCGACTAGGTCGGTGTATATACACGTGTCGGTCTCCTGGTACATGGAGTCGACTAGGTCGGTGTATATGCACGTGTCGGTCTCCCGGTACATGGAGTCGACTAGGTCGGTGTATATACACGTGTCGGTCTCCCGGTACATGGAGTCGACTAGGTCGGTGTATATACACGTGTCGGTCTCCCGGTACATGGAGTCGACTAGGTCGGTGTATATGCACGTGTCGGTCTCCCGGTACATGGAATCGACTAAGTCGGTGTATATGCACGTGTCGGTCTCCCGGTACATGGAGTCGACTAGGTCGGGGTATATGCACGTGTCGGTCTCCCGGTACATGGAGTCGACTAGGTCGGTGTATATGCACGTGTCGGTCTCCCGGTACATGTAGTCGACTAGGTCGGTGTGTATGCACGTGTCGGTCTCCCGGTACATGGAGTCGACTAGGTCGGTGTATATACACGTGTCGGTCTCCCGGTACATGGAGTCGACTAGGTCGGTGTATATGCACGTGTCGGTCTCCCGGTACATGGAGTCGACTAGGTCGGTGTATATGCACGTGTCGGTCTCCCGGTACATGGAGTCGACTAGGTCGGTGTATATGCACGTGTCGGTCTCCCGGTACATGGAGTCGACTAGGTCGGTGTATATGCACGTGTCGGTCTCCCGGTACATGGAGTCGACTAGGTCGGTGTATATACACGTGTCGGTCTCCCGGTACATGGAGTCGACTAGGTCGGTGTATATACACGTGTCGGTCTCCCGGTACATGGAGTCGACTAGGTCGGTGTATATACACGTGTCGGTCTCCCGGTAAATGGAGTCGACTAGGTCGGTGTATATGCACGTGTCGGTCTCCCGGTACATGGAGTCGACTAGGTCGGTGTATATGCACGTGTCGGTCTCCCGGTACATGGAGTCGACTAGGTCGGTGTATATGCACGTGTCGGTCTCCCGGTGCATGGAGTCGACTAGGTCGGTGTATATGCACGTGTCGGTCTCCCGGTACATGGAGTCGACTAGGTCGGTGTATATACACGTGTCGGTCTCCTGGTACATGGAGTCGACTAGGTCGGTGTATATACACGTGTCGGTCTCCCGGTACATGGAGTCGAGTAGGTCGGTGTATATACACGTGTCGGTCTCCCGGTACATGGAGTCGACTAGGTCGGTGTATATGCTCGTGTCGGTCTCCCGGTACATAGAGTGGACTAGGTCGGCGTATATACACGTGTCGGTCTCCCGGTATATGGAGTCGTCTAGGTCGGTGTATATACACGTGTCGGTCTCCCGGTACATTGAGTCGACTAGGTCGGTGTATATACACGTGTCGGTCTCCTGGTACATGGAGTCGACTAGGTCGGTGTATATACACGTGTCGGTCTCCCGGTACATGGAGTCGAGTAGGTCGGTGTATATACACGTGTCGGTCTCCCGGTACATGGAGTCGACTAGGTCGGTGTATATACACGTGTCGGTCTCCCGGTACATGGAGTCGACTAGGTCGGTGTATATAGACGTGTCGGTCTCCCGGTACATGGAGTCGACTAGGTCGGTGTATATACAAGTGGCGGTCTCCCGGTACATGGAGTCGACTAGGTCGGTGTATATACACGTGTCGGTCTCCCGGTACATGGAGTCGACTAGGTCGGTGTATATGCACGTGTCGGTCTCCCGGTACATGGAGTCGACTAGGTCGGTGTATATGCACGTGTCGGTCTCCCGGTAAATGGAGTCGACTAGGTCGGTGTATATGCACGTGTCGGTCTCCCGGTACATAGAGTCGACTAGGTCAGTGTATATGCACGTGTCGGTCTCCCGGTACATGGAGTCGACTAGGTCGGTGTATATGCACGTGTCGGTCTCCCGGTGCATGGAGTCGACTAGGTCGGTGTATATGCACGTGTCGGTCTCCCGGTACATGGAGTCGACTAGGTCGGTGTATATGCACGTGTCGGTCTCCCGGTACATGGAGTCGACTAGGTCGGTGTATATACACGTGTCGGTCTCCCGGTACATGGAGTCGACTAGGTCGGTGTATATACACGTGTCGGTCTCCCGGTACATGGAGTCGACTAGGTCGGTGTATATGCACGTGTCGGTCTCCCGGTACATGGAGTCGACTAGGTCGGTGTATATGCACGTGTCGGTCTCCCGGTACATGGAGTCGACTAGGTCGGTGTATATGCACGTGTCAGTCTACCGGTACATGGAGTCGACTAGGTCGGTGTATATACACGTGTCGGTCTCCCGGTACATGGAGTCGACTAGGTCGGTGTATATGCACGTGTCGGTCTCCCGGTACATTGAGTCGACTAGGTCGGTGTATATGCACGTGTCGGTCTCCCGGTACATTGAGTCGACTAGGTCGGTGTATATGCACGTGTCGGTCTCCCGGTACATGGAGTCGACTAGGTCGGTGTATATGCACGTGTCGGCCTCCCGGTACATAGAGTCGACTAGGTCGGTGTATATGCACGTGTCGGTCCCCCGGTACATGGAGTCGACCAGGTCGGTGTATACACACGTGTCGGTCTCCCGGTACATGGTGTCGACTAGGTCGGTGTATATGCACGTGTCGGTCTCCCGGTATATGGAGTCGACTAGGTCGGTGTATATGCACGTGTCGGTCTCCCGGTACATGGAGTCGACTAGGTCGGTGTATATACACGTGTCGGTCTCCCGGTAAATGGAGTCGACTAGGTCGGTGTATATGCACGTGTCGGTCTCCCAGTACATGGAGTCGACTAGGTCGGTGTATATACACGTGTCGGTCTCCCGGTACATGGAGTCGACTAGGTCGGTGTATATGCACGTGTCGGTCTCCCGGTACATGGAGTCGACGAGGTCGGTGTATATACACGTGTCGGTCTCCCGGTACATGGAGTCGACTAGGTCGGTGTATATACGCGTGTCGGTCTCCCGGTACATGGAGTCGACTAGGTCGGTGTAGATACACGTGTCGGTCTCCCGGTACATGGAGTCGACTAGGTCGGTGTATATACACGTGTCGGTCTCCCGGTACGTGGAGTCGACTAGGTCGGTGTATATACACGTGTCGGTCTCCCGGTACATGGAGTCGACTAGGTCGGTGTATATGCACGTGTCGGTCTCCCGGTACATGGAGTCGACTAGGTCGGTGTATATACACGTGTCGGTCTCCCGGTACATGGAGTCGACTAGGCCGGTGTATATACACGTGTCGGTCTCCCGGTACATGGAGTCGACTAGGTCGGTGTATATACACGTGTCGGTCTCCCGGTACATGGAGTCGACTAGGTCGGTGTATATACACGTGTCGGTCTCCCGGTAAATGGAGTCGACTAGGTCGGTGTATATGCACGTGTCGGTCTCCCGGTACATGGAGTCGACTAGGTCGGTGTATATGCACGTGTCGGTCTCCCGGTACATGGAGTCGACAAGGTCGGTGTATATGCACGTGTCGGTTTCCCGGTACATGGAGTCGACTAGGTCGGTGTATATACACGTGTCGGTCTCCCGGTACATGGAGTCGACTAGGTCGGTGTATATACACGTGTCGGTCTCCTGGTACATGGAGTCGACTAGGTCGGTGTATATGCACGTGTCGGTCTCCCGGTACATGGAGTCGACTAGGTCGGTGTATATACACGTGTCGGTCTCCTGGTACATGGAGTCGACTAGGTCGGTGTATATGCATGTGTCGGTCTCCCGGTACATGGAGTCGACTAGGTCGGTGTATATACACGTGTCGGTCTCCGGTACATGGAGTCGACTAGGTCGGTGTATATACACGTGTCGGTCTCCCGGTACATGGAGTCGACTAGGTCGGTGTATATGCACGTGTCGGTCTCCCGGTACATGGAATCGACTAAGTCGGTGTATATGCACGTGTCGGTCTCCCGGTACATGGAGTCGACTAGGTTGGTGTATATGCACGTGTCGGTCTCCCGGTACATGGAGTCGACTAGGTCGGTGTATATGCACGTGTCGGTCTCCCGGTACATGTAGTCGACTAGGTCGGTGTATATACACGTGTCGGTCTCCCGGTACATGGAGTCGACTAGGTCGGTGTATATACACGTGTCGGTCTCCCGGTACATGGAGTCGACTAGGTCGGTGTATATGCACGTGTCGGTCTCCCGGTACATGGAGTCGACTAGGTCGGTGTATATACACGTGTCGGTCTCCCGGTACATGGAGTCGACTAGGTTGGTGTATATACACGTGTCGGTCTCCCGGTAAATGGAGTCGACTAGGTCGGTGTATATGCACGAGTCGGTCTCCCGGTACATGGAGTCGACTAGGTCGGTGTATATACACGTGTCGGTCTCCCGGTACATGGAGTCGACTAGGTCGGTGTATATACACGTGTCGGTCTCCCGGTACATGGAGTCGACTAGGTCGGTGTATATACACGTGTCGGTCTCCCGGTACATGGAGTCGACTAGGTTGGTGTATATACACGTGTCGGTCTCCCGGTAAATGGAGTCGACTAGGTCGGTGTATATGCACGAGTCGGTCTCCCGGTACATGGAGTCGACTAGGTCGGTGTATATACACGTGTCGGTCTCCCGGTACATGGAGTCGACTAGGTCGGTGTATATACACGTGTCGGTCTCCCGGTACATGGAGTCGACTAGGTCGGTGTATATGCACGTGTCGGTCTCCCGGTACATGGAATCGACTAAGTCGGTGTATATGCACGTGTCGGTCTCCCGGTACATGGAGTCGACTAGGTCGGTGTATATGCACGTGTCGGTCTCCCGGTACATGGAGTCGACTAGGTCGGTGTATATGCACGTGTCGGTCTCCCGGTACATGTAGTCGACTAGGTCGGTGTATATACACGTGTCGGTCTCCCGGTACATGGAGTCGACTAGGTCGGTGTATATACACGTGTCGGTCTCCCGGTACATGGAGTCGACTAGGTCGGTGTATATACACGTGTCGGTCTCCCGGTACATGGAGTCGACTAGGTCGGTGTATATACACGTGTCGGTCTCCCGGTACATGGAGTCGACTAGGTCGGTGTATATACACGTGTCGGTCTCCCGGTACATGGAGTCGACTAGGTCGGTGTATATACACGTGTCGGTCTCCCGGTACATGGAGTCGACTAGATCGGTGTATATACACGTGTCGGTCTCCCGGTACATGGAGTCGACTAGGTCGCTGTATATACACGTGTCGGTCTCCCGGTACATGGAGTCGACTAGGTCGGTGTATATACACGTGTCGGTCTCCCGGTACATGGAGTCGACTAGGTCGGTGTATATACACGTGTCGGTCTCCCGGTACATGGAGTCGACTAGGTCGGTGTATATACACGTGTCGGTTTCCCGGTACATGGAGTCGACTAGGTCGGTGTATATACACGTGTCGGTCTCCCGGTACATGGAGTCGACTAGGTCGGTGTATATACACGTGTCGGTCTCCCGGTACATGGAGTCGACTAGGTCGGTGTATATGCACGTGTCGGTCTCCCGGTACATGGAGTCGACTAGGTCGGTTTATATGCACGTGTCGGTCTCCCGGTACATGGAGTCGACAAGGTCGGTGTATATGCACGTGTCGGTTTCCCGGTACATGGAGTCGACTAGGTCGGTGTATATACACGTGTCGGTCTCCCGGTACATGGAGTCGACTAGGTCGGTGTATATACACGTGTCGGTCTCCTGGTACATGGAGTCGACTAGGTCGGTGTATATGCACGTGTCGGTCTCCCGGTACATGGAGTCGACTAGGTCGGTGTATATACACGTGTCGGTCTCCCGGTACATGGAGTCGACTAGGTCGGTGTATATACACGTGTCTGTCTCCCGGTACATGGAGTCGACTAGGTCGGTGTATATGCACGTGTCGGTCTCCCGGTACATGGAATCGACTAAGTCGGTGTATATGCACGTGTCGGTCTCCCGGTACATGGAGTCGACTAGGTCGGTGTATATGCACGTGTCGGTCTCCCGGTACATGGAGTCGACTAGGTCGGTGTATATGCACGTGTCGGTCTCCCGGTACATGTAGTCGACTAGGTCGGTGTATATACACGTGTCGGTCTCCCGGTACATGGAGTCGACTAGGTCGGTGTATATACACGTGTCGGTCTCCCGGTACATGGAGTCGACTAGGTCGGTGTATATACACGTGTCGGTCTCCCGGTACATGGAGTCGACTAGGTCGGTGTATATACACGTGTCGGTCTCCCGGTACATGGAGTCGACTAGGTCGGTGTATATACACGTGTCGGTCTCCCGGTACATGGAGTCGACTAGGTCGGTGTATATACACGTGTCGGTCTCCCGGTACATGGAGTCGACTAGATCGGTGTATATACACGTGTCGGTCTCCCGGTACATGGAGTCGACTAGGTCGCTGTATATACACGTGTCGGTCTCCCGGTACATGGAGTCGACTAGGTCGGTGTATATACACGTGTCGGTCTCCCGGTAAATGGAGTCGACTAGGTCGGTGTATATGCACGTGTCGGTCTCCCGGTACATGGAGTCGACTAGGTCGGTGTAAATACACGTGTCGGTCTCACGGTATATGGAGTCGACTAGGTCGGTGTATATACACGTGTCGGTCTCCCGGTACATGGAGTCGACTAGGTCGGTGTAGATACACGTGTCGGTCTCCCGGTACATGGAGTCGACTAGGTCGGTGTATATACACGTGTCGGTCTCCCGGTACATGGAGTCGACTAGGTCGGTGTATATACACGTGTCGGTCTCCCGGTACATGGAGTCGACTAGGTCGGTGTATATACACGTGTCGGTCTCCCGGTACATGGAGTCGACTAGGTCGATGTATATACACGTGTCGGTCTCCAGGTACATGGAATCGACTAGGTCGGTGTATATACACGTGTCGGTCTCCCGGTACATGGAGTCGACTAGGTCGGTGTATATGCACGTGTCGGTTTCCCGGTACATGGAGTCGACTAGGTCGGTGTATATACACGTGTCGGTCTCCTGGTACATGGAGTCGACTAGGTCGGTGTATATGCACGTGTCGGTCTCCCGGTACATGGAGTCGACTAGGTCGGTGTATATACACGTGTCGGTCTCCCGGTACATGGAGTCGACTAGGTCGGTGTATATACACGTGTCTGTCTCCCGGTACATGGAGTCGACTAGGTCGGTGTATATGCACGTGTCGGTCTCCCGGTACATGGAATCGACTAAGTCGGTGTATATGCACGTGTCGGTCTCCCGGTACATGGAGTCGACTAGGTCGGTGTATATGCACGTGTCGGTCTCCCGGTACATGGAGTCGACTAGGTCGGTGTATATGCACGTGTCGGTCTCCCGGTACATGTAGTCGACTAGGTCGGTGTATATACACGTGTCGGTCTCCCGGTACATGGAGTCGACTAGGTCGGTGTATATACACGTGTCGGTCTCCCGGTACATGGAGTCGACTAGGTCGGTGTATATACACGTGTCGGTCTCCCGGTACATGGAGTCGACTAGGTCGGTGTATATACACGTGTCGGTCTCCCGGTACATGGAGTCGACTAGGTCGGTGTATATACACGTGTCGGTCTCCCGGTACATGGAGTCGACTAGGTCGGTGTATATACACGTGTCGGTCTCCCGGTACATGGAGTCGACTAGATCGGTGTATATACACGTGTCGGTCTCCCGGTACATGGAGTCGACTAGGTCGCTGTATATACACGTGTCGGTCTCCCGGTACATGGAGTCGACTAGGTCGGTGTATATACACGTGTCGGTCTCCCGGTAAATGGAGTCGACTAGGTCGGTGTATATGCACGTGTCGGTCTCCCGGTACATGGAGTCGACTAGGTCGGTGTAAATACACGTGTCGGTCTCACGGTATATGGAGTCGACTAGGTCGGTGTATATACACGTGTCGGTCTCCCGGTACATGGAGTCGACTAGGTCGGTGTAGATACACGTGTCGGTCTCCCGGTACATGGAGTCGACTAGGTCGGTGTATATACACGTGTCGGTCTCCCGGTACATGGAGTCGACTAGGTCGGTGTATATACACGTGTCGGTCTCCCGGTACATGGAGTCGACTAGGTCGGTGTATATACACGTGTCGGTCTCCCGGTACATGGAGTCGACTAGGTCGATGTATATACACGTGTCGGTCTCCAGGTACATGGAATCGACTAGGTCGGTGTATATACACGTGTCGGTCTCCCGGTACATGGAGTCGACTAGGTCGGTGTATATACACGTGTCGGTCTCACGGTACATGGAGTCGACTAGGTCGGTGTATATACACGTGTCGGTCTCCCGGTACATGGAGTCGACTAGGTCGGTGTATATACACGTGTCGGTCACCCGGTACATGGAGTCGACTAGGTCGGTGTATATACACGTGTCGGACTCTCTGTACCTGTTGAGACGACTGGGTCGTTGTACTTACACGCGTCGGACTCGCTGTACCTGTTGAGACGACTAGGTCGGTATACATACACGTGTCGGACTCGCTGTAACTGGTGAGAGGACTAGGTCGGTGTACAAACACGTGTCGGTTTCCCTGTAGCTGGAGTCGAATAGGTCGGTGTACATACACGTGTCGGATTCGCTGTACCTGGTGAGGCGACTAGGTCGGTGTATAAACACGTGTCGGTCTCCCGGTACATGGAGTCGACTAGGTCGGTGTATATGCATGTGTCGGGTCCGCTGTACCTGTTGAGACGACTAGGTCGGTGTACATACACGTTTCGGACTCGCTGTACCTGGTGAGACGACTAGGTCAGTGTATAAACACGTGTCGGTCTCCCGGTACATGGAGTCGACTAGGTCGGTGTATTTACACGTGTCGGTCTCCCGGTACATGGAGTCGACTAGGTCGGTGTATATACACGTGTCGGTCTCCCGGTACATGGAGTCGACTAGGTCGGTGTATATACACGTGTCGATCTCCCGGTACATGGAGTCGACTAGGTCGGGGTATATACACGTGTCGGTCTCGCGGTACATGGAGTCGACTAGGTCGGTGTATATACACGTGTCTGTCTCCCGGTACATGGAGTCGACTAGGTCGGTGTATATGCACGTGTCGGTCTCCCGGTACATGGAGTCGACTAGGTCGGTGTATATACACGTGTCGGTCTCCCGGTACATGGAGTCGACTAGGTCGGTGTATATGCACGTGTTGGTCTCCCGGTACATGGAGTCGACTAGGTCGGTGTATATGCACGTGTCGGTCTCCCGGTACATGAAGTCGACTAGGTCGGTGTATATGCACGTGTCGGTCTCCCGGTACATGGAGTCGAACAGGTCGGTGTATATGCACGTGTCGGTCTCCCGGTACATGGAGTCGACTAGGTCGGTGTATATGCACGTGTCGGTCTACCGGTACATGGAGTCGACTAGGTCGGTGTATATACACGTGTCGGTCTCCCGGTACATGGAGTCGACTAGGTCGTTGTATATACACGTGTCGGTCTCCCGGTACATGGAGTCGACTAGGTCGGTGTATATGCACGTGTCGGTCTCCCGGTAAATGGAGTCGACTAGGTCGGTGTATATGCACGTGTCGGTCTCCCAGTCCATAGAGTCGACTAGGTCGGTGTATATACACGTGTCGGTCTCCCGGTACATGGAGTCGACTAGGTCGGTGTATATACACGTGTCGGTCTCCCGGTACATGGAGTCGACTAGGTCGGTGTATATACACGTGTCGGTCTCCCGGTACATGGAGTCGACTAGGTCGGTGTATATACACGTGTCGGTCTCACGGTACATGGAGTCGACTAGGTCGGTGTATATACACGTGTCGGTCTCACGGTACATGGAGTCGACTAGGTCGATGTATATACACGTGTCGGTCTCCCGGTACATGGAGTCGACTAGGTCGGGGTATATACACGTGTCGGTCTCCCGGTACATGGAGTCGACTAGGTCGGTGTATATACACGTGTCTGTCTCCCGGTACATGGAGTCGACTAGGTCGGTGTATATGCACGTGTCGGTCTCACGGTACATGGAGTCGACTAGGTCGGTGTATATGCACGTGTCGGTCTCCCGGTACATGGAGTCGACTAGGTCGGCGTATATGCACGTGTCGGTCTCCCGGTACATGGAGTCGACTAGGTCGGTGTATATGCACGTGTCGGTCTCTCGGTACATGGAGTCGACTAGGTCGGTGTATATGCACGTGTCGGTCTCCCGGTACATGGAGTCGACTAGGTCGGTGTATATACAGGTGTCGGTCTCCCGGTACATGGAGTCGACTAGGTCGGTGTATATACACGTGTCGGTCTCCCGGTACATGGAGTCGACTAGGTCGGTGTATATACACGTGTCGGTCTCCCGGTACATGGAGTCGACTAGGTCGGTGTATATACACGTGTCGGTCTCCCGGTACATGGGGTCGACTAGGTCGGTGTATATGCACGTGTCGGTCTCCCGGTACATGGGGTCGACTAGGTCGGTGTATATGCACGTGTCGGTCTCCCGGTACATGAAGTCGACTAGGTCGGTGTATATGCACGTGTCGGTCTCCCGGTACATGGAGTCGACTAGGTCGGCGTATATGCACGTGTCGGTCTCCCGGTACATGGAGTCGACTAGGTCGGTGTATATGCACGTGTCGGTCTCTCGGTACATGGAGTCGACTAGGTCGGTGTATATGCACGTGTCGGTCTCCCGGTACATGGAGTCGACTAGGTCGGTGTATGTACACGTGTCGGTCTCTCGGTACATGGAGTCGACTAGGTCGGTGTATATACAGGTGTCGGTCTCCCGGTACATGGAGTCGACTAGGTCGGTGTATATACACGTGTCGGTCTCCCGGTACATGGAGTCGACTAGGTCGGTGTATATACACGTGTCGGTCTCCCGGTACATGGAGTCGACTAGGTCGGTGTATATACACGTGTCGGTCTCCCGGTACATGGAGTCGACTAGGTCGGTGTATATGCACGTGTCGGTCTCCCGGTACATGGAGTCGACTAGGTCGGTGTATATGCACGTGTCGGTCTCCCGGTACATGGAGTCGACTAGGTCGGTGTATATGCACGTGTCGGTCTCCCGGTACATGAAGTCGACTAGGTCGGTGTATATGCACGTGTCGGTCTCCCGGTACATGGAGTCGACTAGGTCGGTGTATATGCACGTGTCGGTCTCCCGGTACATGGGGTCGACTAGCTCGGTGTATATGCACGTGTCGGTCTCCCGGTACATGAAGTCGACTACGTCGGTGTATATGCACGTGTCGGTCTCCCGGTACATGGAGTCGAACAGGTCGGTGTATATGCACGTGTCGGTCTCCCGGTACATGAAGTCGACTACGTCGGTGTATATGCACGTGTCGGTCTCCCGGTACATGGAGTCGAATAGGTCGGTGTATATGCACGTGTCGGTCTCCCGGTACATGGAGTCGACTAGGTCGGTGTATATGCACGTGTCGGTCTCCCGGTACATGGAGTCGACTAGATCGGTGTATATGCACGTGTCGGTCTCCCGGTACATGGAGTCGACTAGGTCGGTGTATATGCACGTGTCGGACTCCCGGTACATGGAGTCGACTAGGTCGGTGTATATACACGTGTCGGTCTACCGGTACATGGAGTCGACTAGGTCGGTGTATATACACGTGTCGGTCTCCCGGTACATGGAGTCGACTAGGTCGGTGTATATACACGTGTCGGTCTCCCGGTACATGGAGTCGACTAGGTCGGTGTAAATACACGTGTCGGTCTCCCGGTAAATGGAGTCGACTAGGTCGGTGTATATGCACGTGTCGGTCTCCCAGTCCATAGAGTCGACTAGGTCGGTGTATATACACGTGTCGGTCTCCCGGTACATGGAGTCGACTAGGTCGGTGTATATACACGTGTCGGTCTCCCGGCACATGGAGTCGACTAGGTCGGTGTATATACACGTGTCGGTCTCCCGGTACATGGAGTCGACTAGGTCGGTGTATATACACGTGTCGGTCTCACGGTACATGGAGTCGACTAGGTCGATGTATATACACGTGTCGGTCTCCCGGTACATGGAGTCGACTAGGTCGGTGTATATGCACGTGTCGGTCTCCCGGTACATGGAGTCGACTAGGTCGGTGTATATGCACGTGTCGGTCTCCCGGTACATGGAGTCGACTAGGTCGGTGTATATACACGTGTCGGTCTCCCGGTAAATGGAGTCGACTGGGTCGGTGTATATGCACGTGTCGGTCTCGTCCTTCGCGTCGTCTCGTCCTTCCTGTCGTCTCGTCCTTCGGGTCGTCTCGTCCTTCGGGTCGTCTCGTCCTTCGGGTCGTCTCGTCCTTCGGGTCGTCTCGTCCTTCGGGTCGTCTCGTCCTTCGGGTCGTCTCGTCCTTCGGGTCGTCTCGTCCTTCGGGTCGTCTCGTCCTTCGGGTCGTCTCGTCCTTCGGGTCGTCTCGTCCTTCGGGTCGTCTCGTCCTTCGGGTCGTCTCGTCCTTCGGGTCGTCTCGTCCCTCGGGTCGTCTCGTCCCTCGGGTCGTCTCGTCCTTCGAGTCGTCTCGTCCTTCGGGTCGTCTCGTCTTTCGGGTCGTCTCGTCTTTCGGGTCGTCTCGTCCTTCGGGTCGTCTCGTCCTTCGGGTCGTCTCGTCCTTCGGGTCGTCTCGTCCTTCGGGTCGTCTCGTCCTTCGGGTCGTCTCGTCCTTCGGGTCGTCTCGTCCTTCGGGTCGTCTCGTCCTTCGGGTCGTCTCGTCCTTCGGGTCGTCTCGTCCTTCGGGTCGTCTCGTCCTTCGGGTCGTCTCGTCCTTCGGGTCGTCTCGTCCTTCGGGTCGTCTCGTCCTTCGGGTCGTCTCGTCCTTCGGGTCGTCTCGTCCTTCGAGTCGCCTCGTCCTTCCAGTCGTCTCGTCCTTCGGGTCGTCTCGTCCTTTGAGTCGTCTCGTCCTTCGGGTCGTCTCGTCCTTCGGGTCATCTCGTCCTTCGAGTCGTCTCGTCCTTCGGGTCGTCTCGTCTTTCGGGTCGTCTCGTCCTTCGGGTCGTCTCGTCCTTCGGGTCGTCTCGTCCTTCGGGTCGTCTCGTCCTTCGGGTCGTCTCGTCCTTCGGGTCGTCTCGTCCTTCGGGTCGTCTCGTCCTTCGGGTCGTCTCGTCCTTCGGGTCGTCTCGTCCTTCGGGTCGTCTCGTCCTTCGGGTCGTCTCGTCCTTCGGGTCGTCTCGTCCTTCGGGTCGTCTCGTCCTTCGGGTCGTCTCGTCCTTCGGGTCGTCTCGTCCTTCGGGTCGTCTCGTCCTTCGGGTCGTCTCGTCCTTCGGGTCGTCTCGTCCTTCGGGTCGTCTCGTCCTTCGGGTCGTCTCGTCCTTCGAGTCGTCTCGTCCCTCGAGTCGTCTCGTCCCTCGAGTCGTCTCGTCCTTCGGGTCGTCTCGTCCTTCGGGTCGTCTCGTCCTTCGGGTCGTCTCGTCCTTCGGGTCGTCTCGCCCTTCGGGTCGTCTCGCCCTTCGGGTCGTCTCGCCCTTCGAGTCGTCTCGTTCTTCGAGTCGTCTCGTCCTTCGAGTCGTCTCGTCCCTCGAGTCATCTCGTCCTTCGGGTCGTCTCGTCCTTCGAGTCGTCTCGTCCTTCGAGTCGTCTCGTCCTTCGAGTCGTCTCGTCCTTCGAGTCGTCTCGTCCTTCGAGTCGTCTCGTCCTTCGAGTCCTCTCGTCCTTCGAGTCGTCTCGTCCTTCGAGTCGTCTCGTCCTTCGAGTCGTCTCGTCCTTCGAGTCGTCTCGTCCTTCGAGTCGTCTCGTCCTTCGGGTCGTCTCGTGCTTCGGATCGTCTCGTGCTTCGGGTCGTCTCGTCCTTCGGGTCGTCTCGTCCTTCGGGTCGTCTCGTCCTTCGGGTCGTCTCGTCCTTCGGGTCGTCTCGTCCTTCGGGTCGTCTCGTCCTTCGGGTCGTCTCGTCCTTCGGGTCGTCTCGTCCTTCGGGTCGTCTCGCCCTTCGGGTCGTCTCGCCCATCGGGTCGTCTCGTCCTTCGAGTCGTCTCGTCCTTCGAGTCGTCTCGTCCCTCGAGTCGTCTCGTCCTTCGAGTCGTCTCGCCCTTCGGGTCGTCTCGTCCTTCGGGTCGAGTCGTCTCGTCCTTCGGGTCGTCTCGTCCTTCGAGTCGTCTCGTCCTTCGAGTCGTCTCGTCCTTCGAGTCGTCTCGTCCTTCGGGTCGTCTCGTCCTTCGGGTCGTCTCGTCCTTCGGGTGGTCTCGCCCTTCGGGTGGTCTCGCCCTTCGGGTCGTCTCGTCCTTCGGGTCGTCTCGTCCTTCGGGTCGTCTCGTCCTTCGGGTCGTCTCGTCCTTCGGGTCGTCTCGTCCTTCGGGTCGTCTCGTCCTTCGGGTCGTCTCGTCCTTCGGGTCGTCTCGTCCTTCGAGTCGCCTCGTCCTTCCAGTCGTCTCGTCCTTCCAGTCGTCTCGTCCTTTGAGTCGTCTCGTCCTTCGGGTCGTCTCGTCCTTCGGGTCGTCTCGTCCTTCGGGTCGTCTCGTCCTTCGGGTCGTCTCGTCCTTCGGGTCGTCTCGTTCTTCGGGTCGTCTCGTCCTTCGGGTCGTCTCGTCCTTCGGGTCGTCTCGTCCTTCGAGTTGTCTCGTCCTTCGAGTCGTCTCGTCCCTCGAGTCGTCTCGTCCCTCGAGTCGTCTCGTCCCTCGAGTCGTCTCGTCCTTCGGGTCGTCTCGTCCTTCGGGTCGTCTCGTTCTTCGGGTCGTCTCGTCCTTCGGGTCGTCTCGTCCTACGGGTCGTCTCGTCCTTCGGGTCGTCTCGTCCTTCGGGTCGTCTCGTCCTTCGAGTCGTCTCGTCCTTCGAGTCGTCTCGTCCTTCGAGTCGTCTCGTCCTTCGGGTCGTCTCGTCCTTCGGGTCGTCTCGTCCTTCGGGTGGTCTCGCCCTTCGGGTGGTCTCGTCCTTCGGGTCGTCTCGTCCTTCGGGTCGTCTCGTCCTTCGGGTCGTCTCGTCCTTCGGGTCGTCTCGTCCTTCGGGTCGTCTCGTCCTTCGGGTCGTCTCGTCCTTCGGGTCGTCTCGTCCTTCGAGTCGCCTCGTCCTTCCAGTCGTCTCGTCCTTCCAGTCGTCTCGTCCTTTGAGTCGTCTCGTCCTTCGGGTCGTCTCGTCCTTCGGGTCGTCTCGTCCTTCGGGTCGTCTCGTCCTTCGGGTCGTCTCGTCCTTTGGGTCGTCTCGTCCTTCGGGTCGTCTCGTCCCTCGGGTCGTCTCGTCCCTCGGGTCGTCTCGTCCTTCGAGTCGTCTCGTCCTTCGGGTCGTCTCGTCTTTCGGGTCGTCTCGTCTTTCGGGTCGTCTCGTCCTTCGGGTCGTCTCGTCCTTCGGGTCGTCTCGTCCTTCGGGTCGTCTCGTCCTTCGGGTCGTCTCGTCCTTCGGGTCGTCTCGTCCTTCGGGTCGTCTCGTCCTTCGGGTCGTCTCGTCCTTCGGGTCGTCTCGTCCTTCGGGTCGTCTCGTCCTTCGGGTCGTCTCGTCCTTCGGGTCGTCTCGTCCTTCGGGTCGTCTCGTCCTTCGGGTCGTCTCGTCCTTCGAGTCGCTTCGTCCTTCCAGTCGTCTCGTCCTTCAGGTCGTCTCGTCCTTTGAGTCGTCTCGTCCTTCGGGTCGTCTCGTCCTTCGGGTCGTCTCGTCCTTCGAGTCGTCTCGTCCTTCGGGTCGTCTCGTCTTTCGGGTCGTCTCGTCCTTCGGGTCGTCTCGTCCTTCGGGTCGTCTCGTCCTTCGGGTCGTCTCGTCCTTCGGGTCGTCTCGTCCTTCGGGTCGTCTCGTCCTTCGGGTCGTCTCGTCCTTCGGGTCGTCTCGTCCTTCGGGTCGTCTCGTCCTTCGGGTCGTCTCGTCCTTCGGGTCGTCTCGTCCTTCGGGTCGTCTCGTCCTTCGGGTCGTCTCGTCCTTCGGGTCGTCTCGTCCTTCGGGTCGTCTCGTCCTTCGGGTCGTCTCGTCCTTCGGGTCGTCTCGTCCTTCGGGTCGTCTCGTCCTTCGGGTCGTCTCGTCCTTCGGGTCGTCTCGTCCTTCGGGTCGTCTCGTCCTTCGGGTCGTCTCGTCCTTCGGGTCGTCTCGTCCTTCGGGTCGTCTCGTCCTTCGAGTCGTCTCGTCCCTCGAGTCGTCTCGTCCCTCGAGTCGTCTCGTCCTTCGGGTCGTCTCGTCCTTCGGGTCGTCTCGTCCTTCGGGTCGTCTCGCCCTTCGGGTCGTCTCGCCCTTCGGGTCGTCTCGTCCTTCGAGTCGTCTCGTTCTTCGAGTCGTCTCGTCCTTCGAGTCGTCTCGTCCCTCGAGTCATCTCGTCCTTCGGGTCGTCTCGTCCTTCGAGTCGTCTCGTCCTTCGAGTCGTCTCGTCCTTCGAGTCGTCTCGTCCTTCGAGTCGTCTCGTCCTTCGAGTCGTCTCGTCCTTCGAGTCGTCTCGTCCTTCGAGTCGTCTCGTCCTTCGAGTCGTCTCGTCCTTCGAGTCGTCTCGTCCTTCGAGTCGTCTCGTCCTTCGAGTCGTCTCGTCCTTCGGGTCGTCTCGTGCTTCGGGTCGTCTCGTGCTTCCGGTCGTCTCGTCCTTCGGGTCGTCTCGTCCTTCGGGTCGTCTCGTCCTTCGGGTCGTCTCGTCCTTCGGGTCGTCTCGTCCTTCGGGTCGTCTCGTCCTTCGGGTCGTCTCGTCCTTCGGGTCGTCTCGTCCTTCGGGTCGTCTCGCCCTTCGGGTCGTCTCGCCCATCGGGTCGTCTCGTCCTTCGAGTCGTCTCGTCCTTCGAGTCGTCTCGTCCCTCGAGTCGTCTCGTCCTTCGAGTCGTCTCGCCCTTCGGGTCGTCTCGTCCTTCGGGTCGAGTCGTCTCGTCCTTCGGGTCGTCTCGTCCTTCGAGTCGTCTCGTCCTTCGAGTCGTCTCGTCCTTCGAGTCGTCTCGTCCTTCGGGTCGTCTCGTCCTTCGGGTCGTCTCGTCCTTCGGGTGGTCTCGCCCTTCGGGTGGTCTCGTCCTTCGGGTCGTCTCGTCCTTCGGGTCGTCTCGTCCTTCGGGTCGTCTCGTCCTTCGGGTCGTCTCGTCCTTCGGGTCGTCTCGTCCTTCGGGTCGTCTCGTCCTTCGGGTCGTCTCGTCCTTCGAGTCGCCTCGTCCTTCCAGTCGTCTCGTCCTTCCAGTCGTCTCGTCCTTTGAGTCGTCTCGTCCTTCGGGTCGTCTCGTCCTTCGGGTCGTCTCGTCCTTCGGGTCGTCTCGTCCTTCGGGTCGTCTCGTCCTTCGGGTCGTCTCGTTCTTCGGGTCGTCTCGTCCTTCGGGTCGTCTCGTCCTTCGGGTCGTCTCGTCCTTCGAGTTGTCTCGTCCTTCGAGTCGTCTCGTCCCTCGAGTCGTCTCGTCCCTCGAGTCGTCTCGTCCCTCGAGTCGTCTCGTCCTTCGGGTCGTCTCGTCCTTCGGGTCGTCTCGTTCTTCGGGTCGTCTCGTCCTTCGGGTCGTCTCGTCCTACGGGTCGTCTCGTCCTTCGGGTCGTCTCGTCCTTCGGGTCGTCTCGTCCTTCGGGTCGTCTCGTCCTTCGAGTCGTCTCGTCCTTCGAGTCGTCTCGTCCTTCGAGTCGTCTCGTCCTTCGGGTCGTCTCGTCCTTCGGGTCGTCTCGTCCTTCGGGTGGTCTCGCCCTTCGGGTCGTCTCGTCCTTCGGGTCGTCTCGTCCTTCGGGTCGTCTCGTCCTTCGGGTCGTCTCGTCCTTCGGGTCGTCTCGTCCTTCGGGTCGTCTCGTCCTTCGGGTCGTCTCGTCCTTCGGGTCGTCTCGTCCTTCGAGTCGCCTCGTCCTTCCAGTCGTCTCGTCCTTCCAGTCGTCTCGTCCTTTGAGTCGTCTCGTCCTTCGGGTCGTCTCGTCCTTCGGGTCGTCTCGTCCTTCGGGTCGTCTCGTCCTTCGGGTCGTCTCGTCCTTCGGGTCGTCTCGTTCTTCGGGTCGTCTCGTCCTTCGGGTCGTCTCGTCCTTCGGGTCGTCTCGTCCTTCGAGTTGTCTCGTCCTTCGAGTCGTCTCGTCCCTCGAGTCGTCTCGTCCCTCGAGTCGTCTCGTCCCTCGAGTCGTCTCGTCCTTCGGGTCGTCTCGTCCTTCGGGTCGTCTCGTTCTTCGGGTCGTCTCGTCCTTCGGGTCGTCTCGTCCTACGGGTCGTCTCGTCCTTCGGGTCGTCTCGTCCTTCGAGTCGTCTCGTCCTTCGAGTCGTCTCGTCCTTCGAGTCGTCTCGTCCCTCGAGTCGTCTCGTCCCTCGAGTCGTCTCGTCCCTCGAGTCGTCTCGTCCTTCGGGTCGTCTCGTCCTTCGGGTCGTCTCGTCCTTCGAGTCGTCTCGTCCTTCGAGTCGTCTCGTCCTTCGGGTCGTCTCGTCCTTCGGGTCGTCTCGTCCTTCGGGTCGTCTCGCCCTTCGGGTCGTCTCGCCCATCGGGTCGTCTCGTCCTTCGAGTCGTCTCGTCCTTCGAGTCGTCTCGTCCCTCGAGTCGTCTCGTCCTTCGAGTCGTCTCGCCCTTCGGGTCGTCTCGTCCTTCGGGTCGGGTCGTCTCGTCCTTCGGGTCGTCTCGTCCTTCGAGTCGTCTCGTCCTTCGAGTCGTCTCGTCCTTCGAGTCGTCTCGTCCTTCGAGTCGTCTCGTCCTTCGGGTCGTCTCGTCCTTCGGGTCGTCTCGTCCTTCGAGTCGGGTCGTCTCGTCCTTCGGGTCGGGTCGTCTCGTCCTTCGGGTCGGGTCGTCTCGTCCTTCGAGTCGTCTCGTCCTTCGGGTCGTCTCGTCCTTCGGGTCGTCTCGTCCTTCGGGTCGTCTCGTTCTTCGGGTCGTCTCGTCCTTCGGGTCGTCTCGTCCTTCGGGTCGTCTCGTCCTTCGAGTTGTCTCGTCCTTCGAGTCGTCTCGTCCCTCGAGTCGTCTCGTCCCTCGAGTCGTCTCGTCCCTCGAGTCGTCTCGTCCTTCGGGTCGTCTCGTCCTTCGGGTCGTCTCGTTCTTCGGGTCGTCTCGTCCTTCGGGTCGTCTCGTCCTACGGGTCGTCTCGTCCTTCGGGTCGTCTCGTCCTTCGGGTCGTCTCGTCCTTCGAGTCGTCTCGTCCTTCGAGTCGTCTCGTCCCTCGAGTCGTCTCGTCCCTCGAGTCGTCTCGTCCCTCGAGTCGTCTCGTCCCTCGAGTCGTCTCGTCCTTCGGGTCGTCTCGTCCTTCGGGTCGTCTCGTCCTTCGAGTCGTCTCGTCCTTCGGGTCGTCTCGTCCTTCGGGTCGTCTCGTCCTTCGGGTCGTCTCGCCCTTCGGGTCGTCTCGCCCATCGGGTCGTCTCGTCCTTCGAGTCGTCTCGTCCTTCGAGTCGTCTCGTCCCTCGAGTCGTCTCGTCCTTCGAGTCGTCTCGCCCTTCGGGTCGTCTCGTCCTTCGGGTCGGGTCGTCTCGTCCTTCGGGTCGTCTCGTCCTTCGAGTCGTCTCGTCCTTCGAGTCGTCTCGTCCTTCGAGTCGTCTCGTCCTTCGAGTCGTCTCGTCCTTCGGGTCGTCTCGTCCTTCGGGTCGTCTCGTCCTTCGAGTCGGGTCGTCTCGTCCTTCGGGTCGGGTCGTCTCGTCCTTCGGGTCGGGTCGTCTCGTCCTGCGAGTCGTCTCGTCCTTCGGGTCGTCTCGTCCTTCGAGTCGTCTCGTCCTTCGAGTCGTCTCGTCCTTCGGGTCGTCTCGTCCTTCGGGTCGTCTCGTCCTTCGGGTCGGGTCGTCTCGTCCTTCGGGTCGGGTCATCTCGTCCTTCGGGTCGGGTCGTCTCGTCCTTCGGGTCGGGTCGTCTCGTCCTTCGGGTCGTCTCGTCCTTCGAGTCGTCTCGTCCTTCGAGTCGCCTCGTCCTTCGAGTCGTCTCGTCCTTCGAGTCGTCTCGTCCCTCGAGTCGTCTCGTCCTTCGAGTCGTCTCGTCCTTCGAGTCGTCTCGTCCTTCGAGTCGTCTCGTCCTTCGAGTCGTCTCGTCCCTCGAGTCGTCTCGTCCTTCAGGTCGTCTCGTCCTTCGGGTCGTCTCGTCCTTCGGATCGTCTCGTCCTTCGGATCGTCTCGTCCTTCGGGTCGTCTCGTCCTTCGGGTCGTCTCGTCCTTCGGGTCGTCTCGTCCTTCGGGTCGTCTCGTCCTTCGGGTCGTCTCGTCCTTCGGGTCGTCTCGTCCTTCGGTTCGTCTCGTCCTTCGGGTCGTCTCGTCCTTCGGGTCGTCTCGTCCTTCGGGTCGTCTCGTCCTTCGGGTCGTCTCGTCCTTCGGGTCGTCTCGTCCTTCGGGTCGTCTCGTCCTTCGGGTCGTCTCGTCCTTCGGGTCGTCTCGTCCTTCGGGTCGTCTCGTCCTTCGGGTCGTCTCGTCCTTCGGGTCGTCTCGTCCTTCGGGTCGTCTCGTCCTTCGGGTCGTCTCGCCCTTCGGGTCGTCTCGCCCTTCGGGTCGTCTCGTCCTTCGGGTCGTCTCGTCCTTCGGGTCGTCTCGTCCTTCGGGTCGTCTCGTCCTTCGGGTCGTCTCGTCCTTCGGGTCGTCTCGTCCTTCGGGTCGTCTCGTCCTTCGGGTCGTCTCGTCCTTCGGGTCGTCTCGTCCTTCGAGTCGTCTCGTCCTTCGAGTCGTCTCGTCCCTCGAGTCGTCTCGTCCCTCGAGTCGTCTCGTCCCTCGGGTCGTCTCGTCCCTCGGGTCGTCTCGTCCTTCGGGTCGTCTCGTCCTTCGGGTCGTCTCGTCCTTCGGGTCGTCTCGTCCTACGGGTCGTCTCGTCCTTCGGGTCGTCTCGTCCTTCGGGTCGTCTCGTCCTTCGGGTCGTCTCGTCCTTCGGGTCGTCTCGTCCTTTGGGTCGTCTCGTCCTTCGGGTCGTCTCGTCCTTCGGGTCGGGTCGTCTCGTCCTTCGGGTCGGGTCGTCTCGTCCTTCGGGTCGGGTCGTCTCGTCCTTCGAGTCGTCTCGTCCTTCGGGTCGTCTCGTCCTTCGGGTCGTCTCGTCCTTCGGGTCGTCTCGTCCTTCGGGTCGTCTCGTCCTTCGGGTCGTCTCGTCCTTCGAGTCGTCTCGTCCTTCGAGTCGTCTCGTCCTTCGAGTCGTCTCGTCCTTCGGGTCGTCTCGTCCTTCGGGGCGGCTCTTCCTTCGGGTCGGCTCGTCCTTCGGGTCGGCTCGTCCTTCGGGTCGTCTCGTCCTTCGGGTCGTCTCGTCCTTCGGGTCGTCTCGTCCTTCGGGTCGTCTCGTCCTTCGGGTCGTCTCGTCCTTCGGGTCGTCTCGTCCTTCGGGTCGTCTCGTCCCTCGGGTCGTCTCTTCCTTCGGGTCGTCTCGTCCTTCGAGTCGTCTCGTCCTTCGAGTCGTCTCGTCCTTCGAGTCGTCTCGTCCTTCGAGTCGTCTCGTCCTTCGAGTCGTCTCGTCCCTCGAGTCGTCTCGTCCTTCGGGTCGTCTCGTCCTTCGGGTCGTCTCGTCCTTCGGGTCGTCTCGTCCTTCGGGTCGTCTCGTCCTTCGGGTCGTCTCGTCCTTCGGGTCGTCTCGTCCTTCGGGTCGTCTCGTCCTTCGGGTCGTCTCGTCCTTCGGGTCGTCTCGTCCTTCGGGTCGTCTCGGCCTTCGGGTCGTCTCGTCCTTCGGGTCGTCTCGTCCTTCGGGTCGTCTCGTCCTTCGAGTCGTCTCGTCCTTCGAGTCGTCTCGTCCCTCGAGTCGTCTCGTCCCTCGAGTCGTCTCGTCCCTCGGGTCGTCTCGTCCCTCGAGTCGTCTCGTCCCTCGAGTCGTCTCGTCCCTCGGGTCGTCTCGTCCTTCGGGTCGTCTCGTCCTTCGGGTCGTCTCGTCCTTCGGGTCGTCTCGTCCTTCGGGTCGTCTCGTCCTTCGGGTCGTCTCGTCCTTCGGGTCGTCTCGTCCTTCGGGTCGTCTCGTCCTTCGGGTCGTCTCGTCCTTCGGGTCGTCTCGTCCTTCGGGTCGTCTCGTCCTTCGGGTCGTCTCGTCCTTCGGGTCGTCTCGTCCTTCGGGTCGTCTCGTCCTTCGGGTCGTCTCGGCCTTCGGGTCGTCTCGGCCTTCGGGTCGTCTCGTCCTTCGGGTCGTCTCGTCCTTCGAGTCGTCTCGTCCTTCGAGTCGTCTCGTCCCTCGAGTCGTCTCGTCCCTCGAGTCGTCTCGTCCCTCGGGTCGTCTCGTCCCTCGAGTCGTCTCGTCCCTCGGGTCGTCTCGTCCCTCGGGTCGTCTCGTCCTTCGGGTCGTCTCGTCCTTCGGGTCGTCTCGTCCTTCGGGTCGTCTCGTCCTTCGGGTCGTCTCGTCCTTCGGGTCGTCTCGTCCTTCGGGTCGTCTCGTCCTTCGGGTCGTCTCGTCCTTCGGGTCGTCTCGTCCTTCGGGTCGTCTCGTCCCTCGAGTCGTCTCGTCCTTTGGGTCGTCTCGTCCTTCGGGTCGTCTCGTCCTTCGGGTCGTCTCGTCCTTCGGGTCGTCTCGTCCTTCGGGTCGTCTCGTCCTTCGGGTCGTGTCGTCCTTCGGGTCGTCTCGTCCTTCGGATCGTCTCGTCCTTCGGATCGTCTCGTCCTTCGGGTCGTCTCGTCCTTCGGGTCGTCTCGTCCTTCGGGTCGTCTCGTCCTTCGGGTCGTCTCGTCCTTCGGGTCGTCTCGTCCTTCGGGTCGTCTCGTCCTTCGGGTCGTCTCGTCCTTCGGGTCGTCTCGTCCTTCGGGTCGTCTCGTCCTTCGGGTCGTCTCGTCCTTCGGGTCGTCTCGTCCTTCGGGTCGTCTCGCCCATCGGGTCGTCTCGTCCTTCGAGTCGTCTCGTCCTTCGAGTCGTCTCGTCCTTCGAGTCGTCTCGTCCTTCGAGTCGTCTCGTCCCTCGAGTCGTCTCGTCCTTCGAGTCGTCTCGCCCTTCGGGTCGTCTCGTCCTTCGGGTCGGGTCGTCTCGTCCTTCGGGTCGTCTCGTCCTTCGAGTCGTCTCGTCCTTCGAGTCGTCTCGTCCTTCGAGTCGTCTCGTCCTTCGGGTCGTCTCGTCCTTCGGGTCGTCTCGTCCTTCGAGTCGGGTCGTCTCGTCCTTCGGGTCGGGTCGTCTCGTCCTTCGGGTCGGGTCGTCTCGTCCTTCGAGTCGTCTCGTCCTTCGGGTCGTCTCGTCCTTCGAGTCGTCTCGTCCTTCGAGTCGTCTCGTCCTTCGGGTCGTCTCGTCCTTCGGGTCGTCTCGTCCTTCGGGTCGGGTCGTCTCGTCCTTCGGGTCGGGTCGTCTCGTCCTTCGGGTCGGGTCGTCTCGTCCTTCGGGTCGGGTCGTCTCGTCCTTCGGGTCGTCTCGTCCTTCGAGTCGTCTCGTCCTTCGAGTCGCCTCGTCCTTCGAGTCGTCTCGTCCTTCGAGTCGTCTCGTCCCTCGAGTCGTCTCGTCCTTCGAGTCGTCTCGTCCTTCGAGTCGTCTCGTCCTTCGAGTCGTCTCGTCCTTCGAGTCGTCTCGTCCCTCGAGTCGTCTCGTCCTTCAGGTCGTCTCGTCCTTCGGGTCGTCTCGTCCTTCGGATCGTCTCGTCCTTCGGGTCGTCTCGTCCTTCGGGTCGTCTCGTCCTTCGGGTCGTCTCGTCCTTCGGGTCGTCTCGTCCTTCGGGTCGTCTCGTCCTTCGGGTCGTCTCGTCCTTCGGGTCGTCTCGTCCTTCGGGTCGTCTCGTCCTTCGGGTCGTCTCGTCCTTCGGGTCGTCTCGTCCTTCGGGTCGTCTCGTCCTTCGGGTCGTCTCGTCCTTCGGGTCGTCTCGTCCTTCGGGTCGTCTCGTCCTTCGGGTCGTCTCGTCCTTCGGGTCGTCTCGTCCTTCGGGTCGTCTCGTCCTTCGGGTCGTCTCGCCCTTCGGGTCGTCTCGCCCTTCGGGTCGTCTCGTCCTTCGGGTCGTCTCGTCCTTCGGGTCGTCTCGTCCTTCGGGTCGTCTCGTCCTTCGGGTCGTCTCGTCCTTCGGGTCGTCTCGTCCTTCGGGTCGTCTCGTCCTTCGGGTCGTCTCGTCCTTCGGGTCGTCTCGTCCTTCGGGTCGTCTCGTCCTTCGGGTCGTCTCGCCCTTCGGGTCGTCTCGCCCTTCGGGTCGTCTCGTCCTTCGGGTCGTCTCGTCCTTCGGGTCGTCTCGTCCTTCGGGTCGTCTCGTCCTTCGGGTCGTCTCGTCCTTCGGGTCGTCTCGTCCTTCGGGTCGTCTCGTCCTTCGGGTCGTCTCGTCCTTCGGGTCGTCTCGTCCTTCGAGTCGTCTCGTCCTTCGAGTCGTCTCGTCCCTCGAGTCGTCTCGTCCCTCGAGTCGTCTCGTCCCTCGGGTCGTCTCGTCCCTCGGGTCGTCTCGTCCTTCGGGTCGTCTCGTCCTTCGGGTCGTCTCGTCCTTCGGGTCGTCTCGTCCTACGGGTCGTCTCGTCCTTCGGGTCGTCTCGTCCTTCGGGTCGTCTCGTCCTTCGGGTCGTCTCGTCCTTCGGGTCGTCTCGTCCTTTGGGTCGTCTCGTCCTTCGGGTCGTCTCGTCCTTCGGGTCGGGTCGTCTCGTCCTTCGGGTCGGGTCGTCTCGTCCTTCGGGTCGGGTCGTCTCGTCCTTCGAGTCGTCTCGTCCTTCGGGTCGTCTCGTCCTTCGGGTCGTCTCGTCCTTCGGGTCGTCTCGTCCTTCGGGTCGTCTCGTCCTTCGGGTCGTCTCGTCCTTCGAGTCGTCTCGTCCTTCGAGTCGTCTCGTCCTTCGAGTCGTCTCGTCCTTCGGGTCGTCTCGTCCTTCGGGGCGGCTCTTCCTTCGGGTCGGCTCGTCCTTCGGGTCGGCTCGTCCTTCGGGTCGTCTCGTCCTTCGGGTCGTCTCGTCCTTCGGGTCGTCTCGTCCTTCGGGTCGTCTCGTCCTTCGGGTCGTCTCGTCCTTCGGGTCGTCTCGTCCTTCGGGTCGTCTCGTCCCTCGGGTCGTCTCTTCCTTCGGGTCGTCTCGTCCTTCGAGTCGTCTCGTCCTTCGAGTCGTCTCGTCCTTCGAGTCGTCTCGTCCTTCGAGTCGTCTCGTCCTTCGAGTCGTCTCGTCCCTCGAGTCGTCTCGTCCTTCGGGTCGTCTCGTCCTTCGGGTCGTCTCGTCCTTCGGGTCGTCTCGTCCTTCGGGTCGTCTCGTCCTTCGGGTCGTCTCGTCCTTCGGGTCGTCTCGTCCTTCGGGTCGTCTCGTCCTTCGGGTCGTCTCGTCCTTCGGGTCGTCTCGTCCTTCGGGTCGTCTCGGCCTTCGGGTCGTCTCGTCCTTCGGGTCGTCTCGTCCTTCGGGTCGTCTCGTCCTTCGAGTCGTCTCGTCCTTCGAGTCGTCTCGTCCCTCGAGTCGTCTCGTCCCTCGAGTCGTCTCGTCCCTCGGGTCGTCTCGTCCCTCGAGTCGTCTCGTCCCTCGAGTCGTCTCGTCCCTCGGGTCGTCTCGTCCTTCGGGTCGTCTCGTCCTTCGGGTCGTCTCGTCCTTCGGGTCGTCTCGTCCTTCGGGTCGTCTCGTCCTTCGGGTCGTCTCGTCCTTCGGGTCGTCTCGTCCTTCGGGTCGTCTCGTCCTTCGGGTCGTCTCGTCCTTCGGGTCGTCTCGTCCTTCGGGTCGTCTCGTCCTTCGGGTCGTCTCGTCCTTCGGGTCGTCTCGTCCTTCGGGTCGTCTCGTCCTTCGGGTCGTCTCGGCCTTCGGGTCGTCTCGGCCTTCGGGTCGTCTCGTCCTTCGGGTCGTCTCGTCCTTCGAGTCGTCTCGTCCTTCGAGTCGTCTCGTCCCTCGAGTCGTCTCGTCCCTCGAGTCGTCTCGTCCCTCGGGTCGTCTCGTCCCTCGAGTCGTCTCGTCCCTCGGGTCGTCTCGTCCCTCGGGTCGTCTCGTCCTTCGGGTCGTCTCGTCCTTCGGGTCGTCTCGTCCTTCGGGTCGTCTCGTCCTTCGGGTCGTCTCGTCCTTCGGGTCGTCTCGTCCTTCGGGTCGTCTCGTCCTTCGGGTCGTCTCGTCCTTCGGGTCGTCTCGTCCTTCGGGTCGTCTCGTCCCTCGAGTCGTCTCGTCCTTTGGGTCGTCTCGTCCTTCGGGTCGTCTCGTCCTTCGGGTCGTCTCGTCCTTCGGGTCGTCTCGTCCTTCGGGTCGTCTCGTCCTTCGGGTCGTGTCGTCCTTCGGGTCGTCTCGTCCTTCGGATCGTCTCGTCCTTCGGATCGTCTCGTCCTTCGGGTCGTCTCGTCCTTCGGGTCGTCTCGTCCTTCGGGTCGTCTCGTCCTTCGGGTCGTCTCGTCCTTCGGGTCGTCTCGTCCTTCGGGTCGTCTCGTCCTTCGGGTCGTCTCGTCCTTCGGGTCGTCTCGTCCTTCGGGTCGTCTCGTCCTTCGGGTCGTCTCGTCCTTCGGGTCGTCTCGTCCTTCGGGTCGTCTCGCCCATCGGGTCGTCTCGTCCTTCGAGTCGTCTCGTCCTTCGAGTCGTCTCGTCCTTCGAGTCGTCTCGTCCTTCGAGTCGTCTCGTCCCTCGAGTCGTCTCGTCCTTCGAGTCGTCTCGCCCTTCGGGTCGTCTCGTCCTTCGGGTCGGGTCGTCTCGTCCTTCGGGTCGTCTCGTCCTTCGAGTCGTCTCGTCCTTCGAGTCGTCTCGTCCTTCGAGTCGTCTCGTCCTTCGGGTCGTCTCGTCCTTCGGGTCGTCTCGTCCTTCGAGTCGGGTCGTCTCGTCCTTCGGGTCGGGTCGTCTCGTCCTTCGGGTCGGGTCGTCTCGTCCTTCGAGTCGTCTCGTCCTTCGGGTCGTCTCGTCCTTCGAGTCGTCTCGTCCTTCGAGTCGTCTCGTCCTTCGGGTCGTCTCGTCCTTCGGGTCGTCTCGTCCTTCGGGTCGGGTCGTCTCGTCCTTCGGGTCGGGTCGTCTCGTCCTTCGGGTCGGGTCGTCTCGTCCTTCGGGTCGGGTCGTCTCGTCCTTCGGGTCGTCTCGTCCTTCGAGTCGTCTCGTCCTTCGAGTCGTCTCGTCCTTCGAGTCGTCTCGTCCTTCGAGTCGCCTCGTCCTTCGAGTCGTCTCGTCCTTCGAGTCGTCTCGTCCTTCGGGTCGTCTCGTCCTTCGGGTCGTCTCGTCCTTCGGGTCGTCTCGTCCTTCGGGTCGTCTCGTCCTTCGGGTCGTCTCGTCCTTCGGGTCGTCTCGTCCTTCGGGTCGTCTCGTCCTTCGGGTCGTCTCGTCCTTCGGGTCGTCTCGTCCTTCGGGTCGTCTCGTCCTTCGGGTCGTCTCGTCCTTCGGGTCGTCTCGTCCTTCGGGTCGTCTCGCCCTTCGGGTCGTCTCGCCCTTCGGGTCGTCTCGTCCTTCGGGTCGTCTCGTCCTTCGGGTCGTCTCGTCCTTCGGGTCGTCTCGTCCTTCGGGTCGTCTCGTCCTTCGGGTCGTCTCGTCCTTCGGGTCGTCTCGTCCTTCGGGTCGTCTCGTCCTTCGGGTCGTCTCGTCCTTCGGGTCGTCTCGTCCTTCGGGTCGTCTCGCCCTTCGGGTCGTCTCGCCCTTCGGGTCGTCTCGTCCTTCGGGTCGTCTCGTCCTTCGGGTCGTCTCGTCCTTCGGGTCGTCTCGTCCTTCGGGTCGTCTCGTCCTTCGGGTCGTCTCGTCCTTCGGGTCGTCTCGTCCTTCGGGTCGTCTCGTCCTTCGGGTCGTCTCGTCCTTCGGGTCGTCTCGTCCTTCGAGTCGTCTCGTCCTTCGAGTCGTCTCGTCCCTCGAGTCGTCTCGTCCCTCGAGTCGTCTCGTCCCTCGGGTCGTCTCGTCCCTCGGGTCGTCTCGTCCTTCGGGTCGTCTCGTCCTTCGGGTCGTCTCGTCCTACGGGTCGTCTCGTCCTACGGGTCGTCTCGTCCTTCGGGTCGTCTCGTCCTTCGGGTCGTCTCGTCCTTCGGGTCGTCTCGTCCTACGGGTCGTCTCGTCCTTCGGGTCGTCTCGTCCTTCGGGTCGTCTCGTCCTTCGGGTCGTCTCGTCCTTCGGGTCGTCTCGTCCTTTGGGTCGTCTCGTCCTTCGGGTCGTCTCGTCCTTTGGGTCGTCTCGTCCTTCGGGTCGTCTCGTCCTTCGGGTCGGGTCGTCTCGTCCTTCGGGTCGGGTCGTCTCGTCCTTCGGGTCGGGTCGTCTCGTCCTTCGAGTCGTCTCGTCCTTCGGGTCGTCTCGTCCTTCGGGTCGTCTCGTCCTTCGGGTCGTCTCGTCCTTCGGGTCGTCTCGTCCTTCGAGTCGTCTCGTCCTTCGAGTCGTCTCGTCCTTCGAGTCGTCTCGTCCTTCGGGTCGTCTCGTCCTTCGGGGCGGCTCGTCCTTCGGGTCGGCTCGTCCTTCGGGTCGTCTCGTCCTTCGGGTCGTCTCGTCCTTCGGGTCGTCTCGTCCTTCGGGTCGTCTCGTCCTTCGGGTCGTCTCGTCCTTCGGGTCGTCTCGTCCTTCGGGTCGTCTCGTCCTTCGGGTCGTCTCGTCCTTCGGGTCGTCTCTTCCTTCGGGTCGTCTCGTCCTTCGAGTCGTCTCGTCCTTCGAGTCGTCTCGTCCTTCGAGTCGTCTCGTCCTTCGAGTCGTCTCGTCCTTCGAGTCGTCTCGTCCCTCGAGTCGTCTCGTCCTTCGGGTCGTCTCGTCCTTCGGGTCGTCTCGTCCTTCGGGTCGTCTCGTCCTTCGGGTCGTCTCGTCCTTCGGGTCGTCTCGTCCTTCGGGTCGTCTCGTCCTTCGGGTCGTCTCGTCCTTCGGGTCGTCTCGTCCTTCGGGTCGTCTCGTCCTTCGGGTCGTCTCGTCCTTCGGGTCGTCTCGTCCTTCGGGTCGTCTCGGCCTTCGGGTCGTCTCGTCCTTCGGGTCGTCTCGTCCTTCGGGTCGTCTCGTCCTTCGGGTCGTCTCGTCCTTCGAGTCGTCTCGTCCTTCGAGTCGTCTCGTCCCTCGAGTCGTCTCGTCCCTCGAGTCGTCTCGTCCCTCGGGTCGTCTCGTCCCTCGAGTCGTCTCGTCCCTCGAGTCGTCTCGTCCCTCGGGTCGTCTCGTCCTTCGGGTCGTCTCGTCCTTCGGGTCGTCTCGTCCCTCGGGTCGTCTCGTCCTTCGGGTCGTCTCGTCCTTCGGGTCGTCTCGTCCTTCGGGTCGTCTCGTCCTTCGGGTCGTCTCGTCCTTCGGGTCGTCTCGTCCTTCGGGTCGTCTCGTCCTTCGGGTCGTCTCGTCCTTCGGGTCGTCTCGTCCTTCGGGTCGTCTCGTCCTTCGGGTCGTCTCGTCCTTCGGGTCGTCTCGTCCTTCGGGTCGTCTCGTCCTTCGGGTCGTCTCGGCCTTCGGGTCGTCTCGGCCTTCGGGTCGTCTCGGCCTTCGGGTCGTCTCGTCCTTCGGGTCGTCTCGTCCTTCGAGTCGTCTCGTCCTTCGAGTCGTCTCGTCCCTCGAGTCGTCTCGTCCCTCGAGTCGTCTCGTCCCTCGGGTCGTCTCGTCCCTCGAGTCGTCTCGTCCCTCGAGTCGTCTCGTCCCTCGGGTCGTCTCGTCCTTCGGGTCGTCTCGTCCTTCGGGTCGTCTCGTCCTTCGGGTCGTCTCGTCCTTCGGGTCGTCTCGTCCTTCGGGTCGTCTCGTCCTTCGGGTCGTCTCGTCCTTCGGGTCGTCTCGTCCTTCGGGTCGTCTCGTCCTTCGGGTCGTCTCGTCCTTCAGGTCGTCTCGTCCCTCGAGTCGTCTCGTCCTTTGGGTCGTCTCGTCCTTCGGGTCGTCTCGTCCTTCGGGTCGTCTCGTCCTTCGGGTCGTCTCGTCCTTCGGGTCGTCTCGTCCTTCGGGTCGTCTCGTCCTTCGGGTCGTGTCGTCCTTCGGGTCGTCTCGTCCTTCGGATCGTCTCGTCCTTCGGATCGTCTCGTCCTTCGGGTCGTCTCGTCCTTCGGGTCGTCTCGTCCTTCGGGTCGTCTCGTCCTTCGGGTCGTCTCGTCCTTCGGGTCGTCTCGTCCTTCGGGTCGTCTCGTCCTTCGGGTCGTCTCGTCCTTCGGGTCGTCTCGCCCTTCGGGTCGTCTCGCCCTTCGGGTCGTCTCGCCCTTCGGGTCGTCTCGTCCTTCGGGTCGTCTCGTCCTTCGGGTCGTCTCGTCCTTCGGGTCGTCTCGTCCTTCGGGTCGTCTCGTCCTTCGGGTCGTCTCGTCCTTCGGGTCGTCTCGTCCTTCGGGTCGTCTCGTCCTTCGGGTCGTCTCGTCCTTCGAGTCGTCTCGTCCTTCGAGTCGTCTCGTCCCTCGAGTCGTCTCGTCCCTCGAGTCGTCTCGTCCCTCGGGTCGTCTCGTCCCTCGGGTCGTCTCGTCCTTCGGGTCGTCTCGTCCTTCGGGTCGTCTCGTCCTTCGGGTCGGGTCGTCTCGTCCTTCGGGTCGGGTCGTCTCGTCCTTCGGGTCGGGTCGTCTCGTCCTTCGAGTCGTCTCGTCCTTCGGGTCGTCTCGTCCTTCGGGTCGTCTCGTCCTTCGGGTCGTCTCGTCCTTCGGGTCGTCTCGTCCTTCGGGTCGTCTCGTCCTTCGAGTCGTCTCGTCCTTCGAGTCGTCTCGTCCTTCGAGTCGTCTCGTCCTTCGGGTCGTCTCGTCCTTCGGGGCGGCTCGTCCTTCGGGTCGGCTCGTCCTTCGGGTCGTCTCGTCCTTCGGGTCGTCTCGTCCTTCGGGTCGTCTCGTCCTTCGGGTCGTCTCGTCCTTCGGGTCGTCTCGTCCTTCGGGTCGTCTCGTCCTTCGGGTCGTCTCGTCCTTCGGGTCGTCTCTTCCTTCGGGTCGTCTCGTCCTTCGAGTCGTCTCGTCCTTCGAGTCGTCTCGTCCTTCGAGTCGTCTCGTCCTTCGAGTCGTCTCGTCCTTCGAGTCGTCTCGTCCCTCGAGTCGTCTCGTCCTTCGGGTCGTCTCGTCCTTCGGGTCGTCTCGTCCTTCGGGTCGTCTCGTCCTTCGGGTCGTCTCGTCCTTCGGGTCGTCTCGTCCTTCGGGTCGTCTCGTCCTTCGGGTCGTCTCGTCCTTCGGGTCGTCTCGTCCTTCGGGTCGTCTCGTCCTTCGGGTCGTCTCGTCCTTCGGGTCGTCTCGTCCTTCGGGTCGTCTCGTCCTTCGGGTCGTCTCGGCCTTCGGGTCGTCTCGTCCTTCGGGTCGTCTCGTCCTTCGGGTCGTCTCGTCCTTCGAGTCGTCTCGTCCTTCGAGTCGTCTCGTCCCTCGAGTCGTCTCGTCCCTCGAGTCGTCTCGTCCCTCGGGTCGTCTCGTCCCTCGAGTCGTCTCGTCCCTCGAGTCGTCTCGTCCCTCGGGTCGTCTCGTCCTTCGGGTCGTCTCGTCCTTCGGGTCGTCTCGTCCTTCGGGTCGTCTCGTCCTTCGGGTCGTCTCGTCCTTCGGGTCGTCTCGTCCTTCGGGTCGTCTCGTCCTTCGGGTCGTCTCGTCCTTCGGGTCGTCTCGTCCTTCGGGTCGTCTCGTCCTTCGGGTCGTCTCGTCCTTCGGGTCGTCTCGTCCTTCGGGTCGTCTCGTCCTTCGGGTCGTCTCGTCCTTCGGGTCGTCTCGTCCTTCGGGTCGTCTCGTCCTTCGGGTCGTCTCGTCCTTCGGGTCGTCTCGGCCTTCGGGTCGTCTCGTCCTTCGGGTCGTCTCGTCCTTCGGGTCGTCTCGTCCTTCGAGTCGTCTCGTCCTTCGAGTCGTCTCGTCCCTCGAGTCGTCTCGTCCCTCGAGTCGTCTCGTCCCTCGGGTCGTCTCGTCCCTCGAGTCGTCTCGTCCCTCGAGTCGTCTCGTCCCTCGGGTCGTCTCGTCCTTCGGGTCGTCTCGTCCTTCGGGTCGTCTCGTCCTTCGGGTCGTCTCGTCCTTCGGGTCGTCTCGTCCTTCGGGTCGTCTCGTCCTTCGGGTCGTCTCGTCCTTCGGGTCGTCTCGTCCTTCGGGTCGTCTCGTCCTTCGGGTCGTCTCGTCCTTCGGGTCGTCTCGTCCTTCGGGTCGTCTCGTCCTTCGGGTCGTCTCGTCCTTCGGGTCGTCTCGTCCTTCGGGTCGTCTCGTCCCTCGAGTCGTCTCGTCCTTCGGGTCGTCTCGTCCTTCGGGTCGTCTCGTCCTTCGGGTCGTCTCGTCCTTCGGGTCGTCTCGTCCTTCGGGTCGTCTCGTCCTTCGGGTCGTCTCGTCCTTCGGGTCGTCTCGTTCTTCGGGTCGTCTCGTCCTTCGGGTCGTCTCGTCCTTCGGGTCGTCTCGTCCTTCGAGTCGTCTCGTCCTTCGAGTCGTCTCGTCCCTCGAGTCGTCTCGTCCCTCGAGTCGTCTCGTCACTCGAGTCGTCTCGTCTTTCGGGTCGTCTCGTCCTTCGGGTCGTCTCGTCCTTCGGGTCGTCTCGTCCTTCGGGTCGTCTCGTCCTACGGGTCGTCTCGTCCTTCGGGTCGTCTCGTCCTTCGGGTCGTCTCGTCCTTCGGGTCGTCTCGTCCTTCGGGTCGTCTCGTCCTTCGGGTCGTCTCGTCCTTCGGGTCGTCTCGTCCTTCGGGTCGTCTCGTCCTTCGGGTCGTCTCGTCCTTCGGGTCGTCTCGTCCTTCGGGTCGTCTCGTCCCTCGAGTCGTCTCGTCCTTCGGGTCGTCTCGTCCTTCGGGTCGTCTCGTCCTTCGGGTCGTCTCGTCCTTCGGGTCGTCTCGTCCTTCGGGTCGTCTCGTCCTTCGGGTCGTCTCGTCCTTCGGGTCGTCTCGTCCTTCGGGTCGTCTCGTCCTTCGGGTCGTCTCGTCCTTCGGGTCGTCTCGTCCTTCGGGTCGTCTCGTCCTTCGGGTCGTCTCGTCCTTCGGGTCGTCTCGTCCTTCGGGTCGTCTCGTCCTTCGGGTCGTCTCGTCCTTCGAGTCGTCTCGTCCTTCGGGTCGTCTCGTCCTTCGGGTCGTCTCGTCCTTCGGGTCGTCTCGTCCTTCGGGTCGTCTCGTCCTTCGGGTCGTCTCGTCCTTCGGGTCGTCTCGTCCTTCGGGTCGTCTCGTCCTTTGAGTCGTCTCGTCCTTCGGGTCGTCTCGTCCCTCGAGTCGTCTCGTCCTTCGGGTCGTCTCGTCCCTCGAGTCGTCTCGTCCTTCGGGTCGTCTCGTCCCTCGAGTCGTCTCGTCCTTCGGGTCGTCTCGTCCTTCGGGTCGTCTCGTCCTTCGGGTCGTCTCGTCCTTCGGGTCGTCTCGTCCTTCGGGTCGTCTCGTCCTTCGGGTCGTCTCGTCCTTCGGGTCGTCTCGTCCTTCGGGTCGTCTCGCCTAGCTCGGTTTATATGCACGTGTCGGTCTCCCGGTACATGGAGTCGACTAGGTCGATGTATATGCACGTGTCGGTCTCCCGGTACATGGAGTCGATAAGGTCGGTGTATATACACGTGTCGGTGTCCTGGTACATGGAGTCGACTAGGTCGGTGTATATACACGTGTCGGTTTCCCGGTACATGGAGTCGACTAGGTCGGTGTATATACACGTGTCGGTCTCCCGGTACATGGAGTCGACTAGGTCGGTGTATATACACGTGTCGGTCTCCCGGTACATGGAGTCGATTAGGTCGGTGTATATACACGTGTCGGTCTCCCGGTACATGGAGTCGACTAGATCGGTGTATATGCACGTGTCGGTCTCCGGGTACATGGAGTCGACTAGGTCCGTGTATATGCACGTGTCGATCTCCCGCTACATGGAGTCGACTAGGTCGGTGTATATGCACGTGTCGGTCTCCCGGTACATGGAGTCGACTAGGTCGGTGTATATGCACGTGTCGGTCTCCCGGTACATGGAGTCGACTAGGTCGGTGTATATACACGTGTCGGTCTCCCGGTACATGGAGTCGACTAGGTCGGTGTATATGCACGTGTCGGTCTCCCGGTACATGGAGTCGACTAGGTCGGTGTATATACACGTGTCGGTCTCCCGGTATATGGAGTCGACTAGGTCGGTGTATATACACGTGTCGGTCTCCCGGTACATGGAGTCGACTAGGTCGGTGTATATACACGTGTCGGTTTCCCGGTACATGGAGTCGACTAGGTCGGTGTATAAACACGTGTCGGTCTCCCGGTACATGGAGTCGACTAGGTCGGTGTATATACACGTGTCGGTCTCCCGGTACATGGAGTCGACTAGGTCGGTGTATATACACGTGTCGGTCTCCCGGTACATGGAGTCGACTAGGTCGGTGTATATACACGTGTCGGTCTCCCGGTACATGGAGTCGACTAGGTCGGTGTATATACACGTGTCGGTCTCCCGGTACATGGAGTCGACTAGGTCGGTGTATATACACGTGTCGGTCTCCCGGTACATGGAGTCGACTAGGTCGGTGTATATACACGTGTCGGTCTCCCGGTACATGGAGCCGAGTAGGTCGGTGTATATACACGTGTCGGTCTCCCGGTACATGGAGTCGACTAGGTCGGTGTATATACACGTGTAGGTCTCCCGGTACATGATGTCGACTAGGTCGGTGTATATACACGTGTCGGTCTCCCGGTACATGGAGTCGACTAGGTCGGTGTATATGCACGTGTCGGTCTCCAGGTACATGGAGTCGACTAGGTCGGTGTATATGCACGTGTCGGTCTCCCGGTACATGGAGTCGACTAGGTCGGTGTCTATACACGTGTCGGTCTCCTGGCACATGGAGTCGACTAGGTCGGTGTATATACACGTGTCGGTCTCCCGGTACATGGAGTCGATTAGGTCGGTGTATATACACGTGTCGGTCTCCCGGTACATGGAGTCGACTAGATCGGTGTATATGCACGTGTCGGTCTCCGGGTACATGGAGTCGACTAGGTCCGTGTATATGCACGTGTCGGTCTCCCGCTACATGGAGTCGACTAGGTCGGTGTATATGCACGTGTCGGTCTCCCGGTACATGGAGTCGACTAGGTCGGTGTATATACACGTGTCGGTCTCCCGGTACATGGAGTCGACTAGGTCGGTGTATATGCACGTGTCGGTCTCCCGGTACATGGAGTCGACTAGGTCGGTGTATATACACGTGTCGGTCTACCGGTATATGGAGTCGACTAGGTCGGTGTATATACACGTGTCGGTCTCCCGGTACATGGAGTCGACTAGGTCGGTGTATATACACGTGTCGGTTTCCCGGTACATGGAGTCGACTAGGTCGGTGTATAAACACGTGTCGGTCTCCCGGTACATGGAGTCGACTAGGTCGGTGTATATACACGTGTCGGTCTCCCGGTACATGGAGTCGACTAGGTCGGTGTATATACACGTGTCGGTCTCCCGGTACATGGAGTCGACTAGGTCGGTGTATATACACGTGTCGGTCTCCCGGTACATGGAGTCGACTAGGTCGGTGTATATACACGTGTCGGTCTCCCGGTACATGGAGTCGACTAGGTCGGTGTATATACACGTGTCGGTCTCCCGGTACATGGAGTCGACTAGGTCGGTGTATATACACGTGTCGGTCTCCCGATACATGGAGCCGAGTAGGTCGGTGTATATACACGTGTCGGTCTCCCGGTACATGGAGTCGACTAGGTCGGTGTATATACACGTGTAGGTCTCCCGGTACATGATGTCGACTAGGTCGGTGTATATACACGTGTCGGTCTCCCGGTACATGGAGTCGACTAGGTCGGTGTATATGCACGTGTCGGTCTCCAGGTACATGGAGTCGACTAGGTCGGTGTATATGCACGTGTCGGTCTCCCGGTACATGGAGTCGACTAGGTCGGTGTCTATACACGTGTCGGTCTCCTGGCACATGGAGTCGACTAGGTCGGTGTATATACACGTGTCGGTCTCCCGGTACATGGAGTCGACTAGGTAGGTGTATATACACGTGTCGGTCTCCGGGTACATGGAGTTAACTAGGTCGGTGTATATACACGTGTCGGTCTCCCCGTACATGGAGTCGAATAGGTCGGCGTATATACACGTTTCGATCTCCCGGTACATGGAGTCGACTAGGTCGGTGTATATACACGTGTCGGTCTCCCGGTAAATGGAGTCGACTAGGTCGGTGTATATGCACGTGTCGGTCTCCCGGTACAGGGAGTCGACTAGGTCGGTGTAAATACACGTGTCGGTCTCCCGGTACATGGAGTCGACTAGGTCGGTGTATATACACGTGTCGGTCTCCCGGTACATGGAGTCGACTAGGTCGGTGTATATACACGTGTCGGTCTCCCGGTACATGGAGTCGACTAGGTCGGTGTATATACACATGTCGGTCTCCCGGTACATGGAGTCGACTAGGTCGGTGTATATACACGTGTCGGTCTCCCGGTACATGGAGTCGACTAGGTCGGTGTATATACACGTGTCGGTCTCCCGGTACATGGAGTCGACTAGGTCGGTGTATATACACGTGTCGGTCTCCAGGTACATGGAATCGACTAGGTCGGTGTATATACACGAGTCGGTCTCCCGGTACATGGAGTCGACTAGGTCGGTGTATATACACGTGTCGGTCTCACGGTACATGGAGTCGACTAGGTCGGTGTATATACAGGTGTCGGTCTCCCGGTACATGGAGTCGACTAGGTCGGTGTATATACACGTATCGGTCACCCGGTACATGGAGTGGACTAGGTCGGTGTATATACACGTGTCGGACTCTCTGTACCTGTTGAGACGATTGGGTCGTTGTACTTACACGCGTCGGACTCGCTGTACCTGTTGAGACGACTAGGTCGGTGTACATACACGTGTCGGACTCGCTGTAACTGGTGACAGGACTAGGTCGGTGTACAAACACGTGTCGGTTTCCCTGTAGCTGGAGGCGAATAGGTCGGTGTATATACACGTGTCGGTCTACCTGTACCTGGAGTCGACAAGGTCGGTGTACATACACGTGTCGGATTCGCTGTACCTGGTGAGGCGACTAGGTCGGTGTATAAACACGTGTCGGTCTCAAGGTACATGGAGTCGACTAGGTCGGTGTATATGCATGTGTCGGGTCCGCTGTACCTGTTGAGACGACTAGGTCGGTGTACATACACGTTTCGGACTCGCTGTACCTGGTGAGACGACTAGGTCAGTGTATAAACACGTGTCGGTCTCCCGGTACATGGAGTCGACAAGGTCGGTGTATAAACACGTGTCGGTCTCAAGGTAAATGGAGTCGACTAGGTCGGTGTATATGCACGTGTCGGTCTCCCGGTACATGGAGTCGACTAGGTCGGTGTATATACACGTGTCGGTCTCCCGGTACATGGAGTCGACTAGGTCGGTGTATATACACGTGTCGGTCTCCCGGTACATGGAGTCGACTAGGTCGGTGTATATACACGTGTCGGTCTCCCGGTACATGGAGTCGACTAGGTCGGTGTATATACACGTGTCGGTTTCCCGGTACATGGAGTCGACTAGGTCGGTGTATATACACGTGTCGGTCTCCCGGTACATGGAGTCGACTAGGTCGGTGTATATACACGTGTCGGTCTCCCGGTACATGGAGTCGACTAGGTCGGTGTATATACACGTGTCGGTTTCCCGGTACATGGAGTCGACTAGGTCGGTGTATATACACGTGTCGGTCTCCCGGTACATGGAGTCGACTAGGTCGGTGTATATACACGTGTCGGTCTCCGGGTACATGGAGTTAACTAGGTCGGTGTATATACACGTGTCGGTCTCCCCGTACATGGAGTCGAATAGGTCGCCGTATATACACGTTTCGATCTACCGGTACATGGAGTCGACTAGGTCGGTGTATATACACGTGTCGGTCTCCCGGTAAATGGAGTCGACTAGGTCGGTGTATATGCACGTGTCGGTCTCCCGGTACAGGGAGTCGACTAGGTCGGTGTAAATACACGTGTCGGTCTCCCGGTACATGGAGTCGACTAGGTCGGTGTATATACACGTGTCGGTCTCCCGGTACATGGAGTCGACTAGGTCGGTGTATATACACGTGTCGGTCTCCCGGTACATGGAGTCGACTAGGTCGGTGTATATACACATGTCGGTCTCCCGGTACATGGAGTCGACTAGGTCGGTGTATATACACGTGTCGGTCTCCCGGTACATGGAGTCGACTAGGTCGGTGTATATACACGTGTCGGTCTCCCGGTACATGGAGTCGACTAGGTCGGTGTATATACACGTGTCGGTCTCCAGGTACATGGAATCGACTAGGTCGGTGTATATACACGAGTCGGTCTCCCGGTACATGGAGTCGACTAGGTCGGTGTATATACACGTGTCGGTCTCACGGTACATGGAGTCGACTAGGTCGGTGTATATACACGTGTCGGTCTCCCGGTACATGGAGTCGACTAGGTCGGTGTATATACACGTATCGGTCACCCGGTACATGGAGTGGACTAGGTCGGTGTATATACACGTGTCGGACTCTCTGTACCTGTTGAGACGATTGGTTCGTTGTACTTACACGCGTCGGACTCGCTGTACCTGTTGAGACGACTAGGTCGGTGTACATACACGTGTCGGACTCGCTGTAACTGGTGACAGGACTAGGTCGGTGTACAAACACGTGTCGGTTTCCCTGTAGCTGGAGTCGAATAGGTCGGTGTATATACACGTGTCGGTCTACCTGTACCTGGAGTCGACAAGGTCGGTGTACATACACGTGTCGGATTCGCTGTACCTGGTGAGGCGACTAGGTCGGTGTATAAACACGTGTCGGTCTCAAGGTACATGGAGTCGACTAGGTCGGTGTATATGCATGTGTCGGGTCCGCTGTACCTGTTGAGACGACTAGGTCGGTGTACATACACGTTTCGGACTCGCTGTACCTGGTGAGACGACTAGGTCAGTGTATAAACACGTGTCGGTCTCCCGGTACATGGAGTCGACAAGGTCGGTGTATAAACACGTGTCGGTCTCAAGGTAAATGGAGTCGACTAGGTCGGTGTATATGCACGTGTCGGTCTCCCGGTACATGGAGTCGACTAGGTCGGTGTATATACACGTGTCGGTCTCCCGGTACATGGAGTCGACTAGGTCGGTGTATATACACGTGTCGGTCTCCCGGTACATGGAGTCGACTAGGTCGGTGTATATACACGTGTCGGTCTCCCGGTACATGGAGTCGACTAGGTCGGTGTATATACACGTGTCGGTTTCCCGGTACATGGAGTCGACTAGGTCGGTGTATATACACGTGTCGGTCTCCCGGTACATGGAGTCGACTAGGTCGGTGTATATACACGTGTCGGTCTCCCGGTACATGGAGTCGACTAGGTCGGTGTATATACACGTGTCGGTTTCCCGGTACATGGAGTCGACTAGGTCGGTGTATATACACGTGTCGGTCTCCCGGTACATGGAGTCGACTAGGTCGGTGTATATACACGTGTCGGTCTCCCGGTACATGGAGTCGACTAGGTCGGTGTATATACACGTGTCGGTCTCCCGGTACATGGAGTCGACTAGGTCGGTGTATATACACGTGTCGGTCTCCCGGTACATGGAGTCGACTAGGTCGGTGTATATACACGTGTCGGTTTCCCGGTACATGGAGTCGACTAGGTCGGTGTATATACACGTGTCGGTCTCCCGGTACATGGAGTCGACTAGGTCGGTGTATATACACGTGTCGGTCTCCCGGTACATGGAGTCGACTAGGTCGGTGTATAAACACGTGTCGGTCTCCCGGTACATGGAGTCGACTAGGTCGGTGTATATACACGTGTCGGTCTCCCGGTACATGGAGTCGACTAGGTCGGTGTATATACACGTGTCGGTCTCCCGGTACATGGAGTCGACTAGGTCGGTGTATATACACGTGTCGGTCTCCCGGTAAATGGAGTCGACTAGGTCGGTGTATATGCACGTGTCGGTCTCCCGGTACATGGAGTCGACTAGGTCGGTGTATATACACGTGTCGGTCTCCCGGTACATGGAGTCGACTAGGTCGGTGTATATACACGTGTCGGTCTCCCGGTACATGGAGCCGACTAGGTCGGTGTATATACACGTGTCGGTCTCCCGGTACATGGAGTCGACTAGGTCGGTGTATATAGACGTGTAGGTCTCCCGGTACATGATGTCGACTAGGTCGGTGTATATACACGTGTCGGTCTCCCGGTACATGGAGTCGACTAGGTCGGTGTATATGCACGTGTCGGTCTCCCGGTACATGGAGTCGACTAGGTCGGTGTATGTGCACGTGTCGGTCTCCCGGTACATGGAGTCGACTAGGTCGGTGTCTATACACGTGTCGGTCTCCTGGTACATGGAGTCGACTAGGTCGGTGTATATACACGTGTCGGTCTCCCGGTACATGGAGTCGACTAGGTAGGTGTATATACACGTGTCCGTCTCCGGGTACATGGAGTTAACTAGGTCGGTGTATATACACGTGTCGGTCTCCCGGTACATGGAGTCGAATAGGTCGGTGTATATACACGTTTCGATCTCCCGGTACATGGAGTCGACTAGGTCGGTGTATATACACGTGTCGGTCTCCCGGTAAATGGAGTCGACTAGGTCGGTGTATATGCACGTGTCGGTCTCCCGGTACATGGAGTCGACTAGGTCGGTGTAAATACACGTGTCGGTTTCTCGGTACATGGAGTCGACTAGGTCGGTGTATATACACGTGTCGGTCTCCGGGTACATGGAGTCGACTAGGTCGGTGTATATACACGTGTCGGTCTCCCGGTACATGGAGTCGACTAGGTCGGTGTATATACACGTGTCGGTCTCCCGGTACATGGAGTCGACTAGGTCGGTGTATATACACGTGTCGGTCACCCGGTACATGGAGTCGACTAGGTCGGTGTATATACACGTGTCGGACTCTCTGTACCTGTTGAGACGACTGGGTCGTTGTACTTACACGCGTCGGACTCGCTGTACCTGTTGAGACGACTAGGTCGGTGTACATACACGTGTCGGATTCGCTGTAACTGGTGACAGGACTAGGTCGGTGTACAAACACGTGTCGGTTTCCCTGTAGCTGGAGTCGAATAGGTCGGTGTATATACACGTGTCGGTCTCCCTGTACCTGGAGTCGACTAGGTCGGTGTACATACACGTGTCGGATTCGCTGTACCTGGTGAGGCGACTAGGTCGGTGTATAAACACGTGTCGGTCTCAAGGTACATGGAGTCGACTAGGTCGGTGTATATGCATGTGTCGGGTCCGCTGTACCTGTTGAGACGACTAGGTCGGTGTACATACACGTTTCGGACTCGCTGTACCTGGTGAGACGACTAGGTCAGTGTATAAACACGTGTCGGTCTCCCGCTACATGGAGTCGACTAGGTCGGTGTATATGCACGTGTCGGTCTCCCGGTACATGGAGTCGACTAGGTCGGTGTAAATACACGTGTCGGTTTCTCGGTACATGGAGTCGACTAGGTCGGTGTATATACACGTGTCGGTCTCCGGGTACATGGAGTCGACTAGGTCGGTGTATATACACGTGTCGGTCTCCCGGTACATGGAGTCGACTAGGTCGGTGTATATACACGTGTCGGTCTCCCGGTACATGGAGTCGACTAGGTCGGTGTATATACACGTGTCGGTCACCCGGTACATGGAGTCGACTAGGTCGGTGTATATACACGTGTCGGACTCTCTGTACCTGTTGAGACGACTGGGTCGTTGTACTTACACGCGTCGGACTCGCTGTACCTGTTGAGACGACTAGGTCGGTGTACATACACGTGTCGGATTCGCTGTAACTGGTGACAGGACTAGGTCGGTGTACAAACACGTGTCGGTTTCCCTGTAGCTGGAGTCGAATAGGTCGGTGTATATACACGTGTCGGTCTCCCTGTACCTGGAGTCGACTAGGTCGGTGTACATACACGTGTCGGATTCGCTGTACCTGGTGAGGCGACTAGGTCGGTGTATAAACACGTGTCGGTCTCAAGGTACATGGAGTCGACTAGGTCGGTGTATATGCATGTGTCGGGTCCGCTGTACCTGTTGAGACGACTAGGTCGGTGTACATACACGTTTCGGACTCGCTGTACCTGGTGAGACGACTAGGTCAGTGTATAAACACGTGTCGGTCTCCCGGTACATGGAGTCGACTAGGTCGGTGTATATGCACGTGTCGGTCTCCCGGTACATGGAGTCGTCTAGGTCGGTGTATATACACGTGTCGGTCTCCCGGTACATGGAGTCGACTAGGTCGGTGTATATACACGTGTCGGTCTCCCGGTACATGGAGTCGACTAGGTCGGTGTATATACACGTGTCGGTCTCCCGGTACATGGAGTCGACTAGGTCGGTGTATATACACGTGTCGGTCTCCCGGTACATGGAGTCGACTAGGTCGGTGTATATACACGTGTCGGTCTCCCGGTACATGAAGTCGACTAGATCGGTGTATATACACGTGTCGGTCTCCCGGTACATGGAGTCGACTAGGTCGCTGTATATACACGTGTCGGTCTCCCGGTACATGGAGTCGACTAGGTCGGTTTATATACACGTGTCGGTCTCCCGGTACATGGAGTCGACTAGGTCGGTGTATATACACGTGTCGGTCTCCCGGTACATGGAGTCGACTAGGTCGGTGTATATACACGTGTCGGTCTCCCGGTACATGGAGTCGACTAGGTCGGTGTATATACACGTGTCGGTCTCCCGGTACATGGAGTCGACTAGGTCGGTGTATATACACGTGTCGGTCTCCCGGTACATGGAGTCGACTAGGTCGGTGTATATGCACGTGTCGGTCTCCCGGTACATGGAGTCGACTAGGTCGGTGTATATGCACGTGTCTGTCTCCCGGTACATGGAGTCGACTAGGTCGGTGTCTATACACGTGTCGGTCTCCTGGTACATGGAGTCGACTAGGTCGGTGTATATACACGTGTCGGTCTCCCGGTACATGGAGTCGACTAGGTAGGTGTATATACACGTGTCGGTCTCCGGGTACATGGAGTTAACTAGGTCGGTGTATATACACGTGTCGGTCTCCCGGTACATGGAGTCGAATAGGTCGGTGTATATACACGTTTCGATCTCCCGGTACATGGAGTCGACTAGGTCGGTGTATATACACGTGTCGGTCTCCCGGTAAATGGAGTCGACTAGGTCGGTGTATATGCACGTGTCGGTCTCCCGGTACATGGAGTCGACTAGGTCGGTGTAAATACACGTGTCGGTCTCCCGGTACATGGAGTCGACTAGGTCGGTGTATATACACGTGTCGGTCTCCGGGTACATGGAGTCGACTAGGTCGGTGTATATACACGTGTCGGTCTCCCGGTACATGGAGTCGAATAGGTCGGTGTATATACACGTGTCGGTCTCCGGGTACATGGAGTCGACTAGGTCGGTGTATATACACGTGTCGGTCTCCCGGTACATGGAGTCGACTAGGTCGGTGTATATACACGTGTCGGTCTCCCGGTACATGGAGTCGACTAGGTCGGTGTATATACACGTGTCGGTCTCCAGGTACATGGAATCGACTAGGTCGGTGTATATACACGTGTCGGTCTCCCGGTACATGGAGTCGACTAGGTCGGTGTATATACACGTGTCGGTCTCACGGTACATGGAGTCGACTAGGTCGGTGTATATACACGTGTCGGTCTCCCGGTACATGGAGTCGACTAGGTCGGTGTATATACACGTGTCGGTCACCCGGTACATGGAGTCGACTAGGTCGGTGTATATACACGTGTCGGACTCTCTGTACCTGTTGAGACGACTGGGTCGTTGCACTTACACGCGTCGGACTCGCTGTACCTGTTGAGACGACTAGGTCGGTGTACATTCACGTGTCGGACTCGCTGTAACTGGTGACAGGACTAGGTCGGTGTACAAACACGTGTCGGTTTCCCTGTAGCTGGAGTCGAATAGGTCGGTGTATATACACGTGTCGGTCTCCCTGTACCTGGAGTCGACTAGGTCCGTGTACATACACGTGTCGGATTCGCTGTACCTGGTGAGGCGACTAGGTCGGTGTATAAACACGTGTCGGTCTCAAGGTACATGGAGTCGACTAGGTCGGTGTATATGCATGTGTCGGGTCCGCTGTACCTGTTGAGACGACTAGGTCGGTGTACATACACGTTTCGGACTCGCTGTACCTGGTGAGACGAGTAGGTCAGTGTATAAACACGTGTCGGTCTCCCGGTACATGGAGTCGACTAGGTCGGTGTATATGCACGTGTCGGTCTCCCGGTACATGGAGTCGACTAGGTCGGTGTATATACACGTGTCGGTCTCCCGGTACATGGAGTCGACTAGGTCGGTGTATATACACGTGTCGGTCTCCCGGTACATGGAGTCGACTAGGTCGGTGTATATACACGTGTCGGTCTCCCGGTACATGGAGTCGACTAGGTCGGTGTATATACACGTGTCGGTCTCCCGGTACATGGAGTCGACTAGGTCGGTGTATATACACGTGTCGGTCTCCCGGTACATGGAGTCGACTAGATCGGTGTATATACACGTGTCGGTCTCCCGGTACATGGAGTCGACTAGGTCGCTGTATATACACGTGTCGGTCTCCCGGTACATGGAGTCGACTAGGTCGGTGTATATACACGTGTCGGTCTCCCGGTACATGGAGTCGACTAGGTCGGTGTATATACACGTGTCGGTCTCCCGGTACATGGAGTCGACTAGGTCGGTGTATATACACGTGTCGGTCTCCCGGTACATGGAGTCGACTAGGTCGGTGTATATACACGTGTCGGTCTCCCGGTACATGGAGTCGACTAGGTCGGTGTATATACACGTGTCGGTCTCCCGGTACATGGAGTCGACTAGGTCGGTGTATATGCACGTGTCGGTCTCCCGGTACATGGAGTCGACTAGGTCGGTGTATATGCACGTGTCGGTCTCCCGGTACATGGAGTCGACTAGGTCGGTGTCTATACACGTGTCGGTCTCCTGGTACATGGAGTCGACTAGGTCGGTGTATATACACGTGTCGGTCTCCCGGTACATGGAGTCGACTAGGTAGGTGTATATACACGTGTCGGTCTCCGGGTATATGGAGTTAACTAGGTCGGTGTATATACACGTGTCGGTCTCCCGGTACATGGAGTCGAATAGGTCGGTGTATATACACGTTTCGATCTCCCGGTACATGGAGTCGACTAGGTCGGTGTATATACACGTGTCGGTCTCCCGGTAAATGGAGTCGACTAGGTCGGTGTATATACACGTGTCGGTCTCCCGGTACATGGAGTCGACTAGGTCGGTGTATATACACGTGTCGGTCTCCCGGTACATGGAGTCGACTAGGTCGGTGTATATACACGTGTCGGTCTCCCGGTACATGGAGTCGACTAGGTCGGTGTATATACACGTGTCGGTCTCCCGGTACATGGAGTCGACTAGGTCGGTGTATATACACGTGTCGGTCTCCCGGTACATGGAGTCGACTAGGTCGATGTATTTACACGTGTCGGTCTCCAGGTACATGGAATCGACTAGGTCGGTGTATATACACGTGTCGGTCTCCCGGTACATGGAGTCGACTAGGTCGGTGTATATACACGTGTCGGTCTCACGGTACATGGAGTCGACTAGGTCGGTGTATATACACGTGTCGGTCTCCCGGTACATGGAGTCGACTAGGTCGGTGTATATACACGTGTCGGTCACCCGGTACATGGAGTCGACTAGGTCGGTGTATATACACGTGTCGGACTCTCTGTACCTGTTGAGACGACTGGGTCGTTGTACTTACACGCGTCGGACTCGCTGTACCTGTTGAGACGACTAGGTCGGTATAAATACACGTGTCGGACTCGCTGTAACTGGTGAGAGGACTAGGTCGGTGTACAAACACGTGTCGGTTTCCCGGTACATGGAGTCGACTAGATCGGTGTATATACACGTGTCGGTCTCCCGGTACATGGAGTCGACTAGGTCGCTGTATATACACGTGTTGGTCTCCCGGTACATGGAGTCGACTAGGTCGCTGTATATACACGTGTCGGTCTCCCGGTACATGGAGTCGACTAGGTCGGTGTATATACACGTGTCGGTCTCCCGGTACATGGAGTCGACTAGGTCGGTGTATATACACGTGTCGGTCTCCCGGTACATGGAGTCGACTAGGTCGGTGTATATACACGTGTCGGTCTCCCGGTACATGGAGTCGACTAGGTCGGTGTATATACACGTGTCGGTCTCCCGGTACATGGAGTCGACTAGGTCGGTGTATATACACGTGTCGGTCTCCCGGTACATGGAGTCGACTAGGTCGGTGTATATGCACGTGTCGGTCTCCCGGTACATGGAGTCGACTAGGTCGGTGTATATGCACGTGTCGGTCTCCCGGTACATGGAGTCGACTAGGTCGGTGTCTATACACGTGTCGGTCTCCTGGTACATGGAGTCGACTAGGTCGGTGTATATACACGTGTCGGTCTCCCGGTACATGGAGTCGACTAGGTAGGTGTATATACACGTGTCGGTCTCCGGGTACATGGAGTTAACTAGGTCGGTGTATATACACGTGTCGGTCTCCCGGTACATGGAGTCGAATAGGTCGGTGTATATACACGTTTCGATCTCCCGGTACATGGAGTCGCCTAGGTCGGTGTATATACACGTGTCGGTCTCCCGGTAAATGGAGTCGACTAGGTCGGTGTATATGCACGTGTCGGTCTCCCGGTACATGGAGTCGACTAGGTCGGTGTAAATACACGTGTCGGTCTCCCGGTACATGGAGTCGACTAGGTCGGTGTATATACACGTGTCGGTCTCCCGGTACATGGAGTCGACTAGGTCGGTGTATATACACGTGTCGGTCTCCCGGTACATGGAGTCGACTAGGTCGGTGTATATACACGTGTCGGTCTCCCGGTACATGGAGTCGACTAGGTCGGTGTATATACACGTGTCGGTCTCCCGGTACATGGAGTCGACTAGGTCGGTGTATATACACGTGTCGGTCTCCCGGTACATGGAGTCGACTAGGTCGATGTATATACACGTGTCGGTCTCCAGGTACATGGAATCGACTAGGTCGGTGTATATACACGTGTCGGTCTCCCGGTACATGGAGTCGACTAGGTCGGTGTATATACACGTGTCGGTCTCACGGTACATGGAGTCGACTAGGTCGGTGTATATACACGTGTCGGTCTCCCGGTACATGCAGTCGACTAGGTCGGTGTATACACGTGTCGGTCACCCGGTACATGGAGTCGACTAGGTCGGTGTATATACACGTGTCGGACTCTCTGTACCTGTTGAGACGACTGGGTCGTTGTACTTACACGCGTCGGACTCGCTGTACCTGTTGAGACGACTAGGTCGGTATACATACACGTGTCGGACTCGCTGTAACTGGTGAGAGGACTAGGTCGGTGTACAAACACGTGTCGGTTTCCCTGTAGCTGGAGTCGAATAGGTCGGTGTACATACACGTGTAGTTCTTCCGGTACCTGGAGTCCATTAGGTCGGTGTATATACACGTGTCGGTCTCCCTGTACCTGGAGTCGACTAGGTCGGTGTACATACACGTGTCGGATTCGCTGTACCTGGTGAGGCGACTAGGTCGGTGTATAAACACGTGTCGGTCTCCCGGTACATGGAGTCGACTAGGTCGGTGTATATGCATGTGTCGGGTCCGCTGTACCTGTTGAGACGACTAGGTCGGTGTACATACACGTTTCGGACTCGCTGTACCTGGTGAGACGACTAGGTCAGTGTATAAACACGTGTCGGTCTCCCGGTACATGGAGTCGACTAGGTCGGTGTATTTACACGTGTCGGTCTCCCGGTAAATGGAGTCGACTAGGTCGGTGTATATGCACGTGTCGGTCTCCCGGTACATGGGGTCGACTAGGTCGGTGTATATACACGTGTCGGTCTCCCGGTACATGGAGTCGACTAGGTCGGTGTATATACACGTGTCGGTCTCCCGGTACATGGAGTCGACTAGGTCGGTGTATATACACGTGTCGGTCTCCCGGTACATGGAGTCGACTAGGTAGGTGTATATACACGTGTCGGTCTCCGGGTACATGGAGTTAACTAGGTCGGTGTATATACACGTGTCGGTCTCCCGGTACATGGAGTCGAATAGGTCGGTGTATATACACGTTTCGATCTCCCGGTACATGGAGTCGACTAGGTCGGTGTATATACACGTGTCGGTCTCCCGGTAAATGGAGTCGACTAGGTCGGTGTATATGCACGTGTCGGTCTCCCGGTACATGGAGTCGACTAGGTCGGTGTAAATACACGTGTCGGTCTCCCGGTACATGGAGTCGACTAGGTTGGTGTATATACACGTGTCGGTCTCCGGGTACATGGAGTCGACTAGGTCGGTGTATATACACGTGTCGGTCTCCCGGTACATGGAGTCGACTAGGTCGGTGTATATACACGTGTCGGTCTCCCGGTACATGGAGTCGACTAGGTCGGTGTATATACACGTGTCGGTCTCCCGGTACATGGAGTCGACTAGGTCGGTGTATATACACGTGTCGGTCTCCCGGTACATGGAGTCGACTAGGTCGGTGTATATACACGTGTCGGTCTCCAGGTACATGGAATCGAGTAGGTCGGTGTATATACACGTGTCGGTCTCCCGGTACATGGAGTCGACTAGGTCGGTGTATATACACGTGTCGGTCTCACGGTACATGGAGTCGACTAGGTCGGTGTATATACACGTGTCGGTCTCCCGGTACATGGAGTCGACTAGGTCGGTGTATATACACGTGTCGGTCACCCGGTACATGGAGTCGACTAGGTCGGTGTATATACACGTGTCGGACTCTCTTTACCTGTTGAGACGACTGGGTCGTTGTACTTACACGCGTCGGACTCGCTGTACCTGTTGAGACGACTAGGTCGGTGTACATACACGTGTCGGATTCGCTGTAACTGGTGACAGGACTAGGTCGGTGTACAAACACGTGTCGGTTTCCCTGTAGCTGGAGTCGAATAGGTCGGTGTATATACACGTGTCGGTCTCCCTGTACCTGGAGTCGACTAGGTCGGTGTACATACACGTGTCGGATTCGCTGTACCTGGTGAGGCGACTAGGTCGGTGTATAAACACGTGTCGGTCTCAAGGTACATGGAGTCGACTAGGTCGGTGTATATGCATGTGTCGGGTCCGCTGTACCTGTTGAGACGACTAGGTCGGTGTACATACACGTTTCGGACTCGCTGTACCTGGTGAGACGACTAGGTCAGTGTATAAACACGTGTCGGTCTCCCGGTACATGGAGTCGACTAGGTCGGTGTATATGCACGTGTCGGTCTCCCGGTACATGGAGTCGACTAGGTCGGTGTATATACACGTGTCGGTCTCCCGGTACATGGAGTCGACTAGGTCGGTGTATATACACGTGTCGGTCTCCCGGTACATGGAGTCGACTAGGTCGGTGTATAAACACGTGTCGGTCTCCCGGTACATGGAGTCGACTAGGTCGGTGTATATACACGTGTCGGTCTCCCGGTACATGGAGTCGACTAGGTCGGTGTATATACACGTGTCGGTCTCCCGGTACATGGAGTCGACTAGATCGGTGTATATACACGTGTCGGTCTCCCGGTACATGGAGTCGACTAGGTAGGTGTATATACACGTGTCGGTCTCCCGGTACATGGAGTCGACTAGGTCGGTGTATATACACGTGTCGGTCTCCCGGTACATGGAGTCGACTAGGTTGGTGTATATACACGTGTCGGTCTCCCGGTACATGGAGTCGACTAGGTCGGTGTATATACACGTGTCGGTCTCCCGGTACATGGAGTCGACTAGGTCGGTGTATATACACGTGTCGGTCTCCCGGTACATGGAGTCGACTAGGTCGGTGTATATACACGTGTCGGTCTCCCGGTACATGGAGTCGACTAGGTCGGTGTATATGCACGTGTCGGTCTCCCGGTACATGGAGTCGACTAGGTCGGTGTATATGCACGTGTCGGTCTCCCGGTACATGGAGTCGACTAGGTCGGTGTCTATACACGTGTCGGTCTCCTGGTACATGGAGTCGACTAGGTCGGTGTATATACACGTGTCGGTCTCCCGGTACATGGAGTCGACTAGGTAGGTGTATATACACGTGTCGGTCTCCGGGTACATGGAGTTAACTAGGTCGGTGTATATACACGTGTCGGTCTCCCGGTACATGGAGTCGAATAGGTCGGTGTATATACACGTTTCGATCTCCCGGTACATGGAGTCGACTAGGTCGGTGTATATACACGTGTCGGTCTCCCGGTAAATGGAGTCGACTAGGTCGGTGTATATGCACGTGTCGGTCGGTCTCCCGGTACATGGAGTCGACTAGGTCGGTGTAAATACACGTGTCGGTCTCCCGGTACATGGAGTCGACTAGGTCGGTGTATATACACGTGTCGGTCTCCCGGTACATGGAGTCGACTAGGTCGGTGTATATACACGTGTCGGTCTCCCGGTACATGGAGTCGACTAGGTCGGTGTATATACACGTGTCGGTCTCCCGGTACATGGAGTCGACTAGGTCGGTGTATATACACGTGTCGGTCTCCCGGTACATGGAGTCGACTAGGTCGGTGTATATACACGTGTCGGTCTCCCGGTACATGGAGTCGACTAGGTCGATGTATATACACGTGTCGGTCTCCAGGTACATGGAATCGACTAGGTCGGTGTATATACACGTGTCGGTCTCCCGGTACATGGAGTCGACTAGGTCGGTGTATATACACGTGTCGGTCTCACGGTACATGGAGTCGACTAGGTCGGTGTATATACACGTGTCGGTCTCCCGGTACATGGAGTCGACTAGGTCGGTGTATATACACGTGTCGGTCACCCGGTACATGGAGTCGACTAGGTCGGTGTATATACACGTGTCGGACTCTCTGTACCTGTTGAGACGACTGGGTCGTTGTACTTACACGCGTCGGACTCGCTGTACCTGTTGAGACGACTAGGTCGGTATACATACACGTGTCGGACTCGCTGTAACTGGTGAGAGGACTAGGTCGGTGTGCAAACACGTGTCGGTTTCCCGGTACATGGAGTCGACTAGATCGGTGTATATACACGTGTCGGTCTCCCGGTACATGGAGTCGACTAGGTCGCTGTATATACACGTGTCGGTCTCCCGGTACATGGAGTCGACTAGGTCGGTGTATATACACGTGTCGGTCTCCCGGTACATGGAGTCAACTAGGTCGGTGTATATACACGTGTCGGTCTCCCGGTACATGGAGTCGACTAGGTCGGTGTATATACACGTGTCGGTCTCCCGGTACATGGAGTCGACTAGGTCGGTGTATATACACGTGTCGGTCTCCCGGTACATGGAGTCGACTAGGTCGGTGTATATACACGTGTCGGTCTCCCGGTACATGGAGTCGACTAGGTCGGTGTATATACACGTGTCGGTCTCCCGGTACATGGAGTCGACTAGGTCGGTGTATATGCACGTGTCGGTCTCCCGGTACATGGAGTCGACTAGGTCGGTGTATATGCACGTGTCGGTCTCCCGGTACATGGAGTCGACTAGGTCGGTGTATATACACGTGTCGGTCTCCTGGTACATGGAGTCGACTAGGTCGGTGTATATACACGTGTCGGTCTCCCGGTACATGGAGTCGACTAGGTAGGTGTATATACACGTGTCGGTCTCCGGGTACATGGAGTTAACTAGGTCGGTGTATATACACGTGTCGGTCTCCCGGTACATGGAGTCGAATAGGTCGGTGTATATACACGTTTCGATCTCCCGGTACATGGAGTCGACTAGGTCGGTGTATATACATGTGTCGGTCTCCCGGTAAATGGAGTCGACTAGGTCGGTGTATATGCACGTGTCGGTCTCCCGGTACATGGAGTCGACTAGGTCGGTGTAAATACACGTGTCGGTCTCCCGGTACATGGAGTCGACTAGGTCGGTGTATATACACGTGTCGGTCTCCCGGTACATGGAGTCGACTAGGTCGGTGTATATACACGTGTCGGTCTCCCGGTACATGGAGTCGACTAGGTCGGTGTATATACACGTGTCGGTCTCCCGGTACATGGAGTCGACTAGGTCGGTGTATATACACGTGTCGGTCTCCCGGTACATGGAGTCGACTAGGTCGGTGTATATACACGTGTCGGTCTCCCGGTACATGGAGTCGACTAGGTCGATGTATATACACGTGTCGGTCTCCAGGTACATGGAATCGACTAGGTCGGTGTATATACACGTGTCGGTCTCACGGTACATGGAGTCGACTAGGTCGGTGTATATACACGTGTCGGTCTCCCGGTACATGGAGTCGACTAGGTCGGTGTATATACACGTGTCGGTCACCCGGTACATGGAGTCGACTAGGTCGGTGTATATACACGTGTCGGACTCTCTGTACCTGTTGAGACGACTGGGTCGTTGTACTTACACGCGTCGGACTCGCTGTACCTGTTGAGACGACTAGGTCGGTATACATACACGTGTCGGACTCGCTGTAACTGGTGAGAGGACTAGGTCGGTGTACAAACACGTGTCGGTTTCCCTGTAGCTGGAGTCGAATAGGTCGGTGTACATACACGTGTAGTTCTCCCGGTACCTGGAGTCCATTAGGTCGGTGTATATACACGTGTCGGTCTCCCTGTACCTGGAGTCGACTAGGTCGGTGTACATACACGTGTCGGATTCGCTGTACCTGGTGAGGCGACTAGGTCGGTGTATAAACACGTGTCCATCTCCCGGTACATGGAGTCGACTAGGTCGGTGTATATGCATGTGTCGGGTCCGCTGTACCTGTTGAGACGACTAGGTCGGTGTACATACACGTTTCGGACTCGCTGTACCTGGTGAGACGACTAGGTCAGTGTATAAACACGTGTCGGTCTCCCGGTACATGGAGTCGACTAGGTCGGTGTATTTACACGTGTCGGTCTCCCGGTAAATGGAGTCGACTAGGTCGGTGTATATGCACGTGTCGGTCTCCCGGTACATGGGGTCGACTAGGTCGGTGTATATACACGTGTCGGTCTCCCGGTACATGGAGTCGACTAGGTCGGTGTATATACACGTGTCGGTCTCCCGGTACATGGAGTCGACTAGATCGGTGTATATACACGTGTCGGTCTCCTGGTACATGGAGTCGACTAGGTCGGTGTATATACACGTGTCGGTCTCCCGGTACATGGAGTCGACTAGGTCGGTGTATATACACGTGTCGGTCTCCCGGTACATGGAGTCGACTAGGTCGGTGTATATACACGTGTCGGTCTCCCGGTACATGGAGTCGACTAGGTCGGTGTATATACACGTGTCGCTCTCCCGGTACCTGGAGTCCATTAGTTCGGTGTATATACACGTGTCGGTCTCCCTGTACCTGGAGTCGACTAGGTCGATGTACATACACGTGTCGGACTCGCTGTACCTGGTGAGGCGACTGGGTCGGTGTATGAACACGTGTCGGTCTCCCGGTACATGGAGTCGACTAGGTCGGTGTATATACACGTGTCGGACTCTCTGTACCTGTTGAGACGACTGGGTCGTTGTACTTACACGCGTCGGACTCGCTGTACCTGGTGAGACGACTAGGTCAGTGTATAAACACGTGTCGGTCTCCCGGTACCTGGAGTCGACTAGGTCGGTGTACATGCACGTGTCGGACTCGCTGTACCTGTTGAGACGACTAGGTCGGTGTATATACACGTGTCGGTCTCCCGGTACATGGAGTCGACTAGGTCGGTGTATATGCACGTGTCGCTCTCCCGGTACCTGGAGTCCATTAGGTCGGTGTATATACACGTGTCGGTCTCCCTGTACCTGGAGTCGACTAGGTCCGTGTACATACACGTGTCGGACTCGCTGTACCTGGTGAGGCGACTAGGTCGGTGTATAAAAACCTGTCGGTCTCCCGGTACATGGAGTCGACTTGGTCGGTGTATATACACGTGTCGGTCTCCCGGTACATGGAGTCGACTAGGTCGGTGTATATACACGTGTCGGTCTCCCGGTACATGGAGTCGACTAGGTCGGTGTATATACACGTGTCGGTCTCCCGGTAAATGGAGTCGACTAGGTCGGTGTATATGCACGTGTCGGTCTCCCGGTACATGGAGTCGAATAGGTCGGTGTGTATACACGTGTCGGTCTCCCGGTACATGGAGTCGACTAGGTCGGTGTATATACACGTGTCGGTCTCCCGGTACATGGAGTCGACTAGGTCGGTGTATATACACGTGTCGGTCTCCCGGTACATGGAGTCGACTAGGTCGGTGTATATACACGTGTCGGTCTCCCGGTACATGGAGTCGACTAGGTCGGTGTATATACACGTGTCGGTCTCCCGGTACATGGAGTCGACTAGGTCGGTGTATATACACGTGTCGGTCTCCCGCTACATGGAATCGACTAGGTCGGTGTATATACACGTGTCGGTCTCCCGGTACATGGAGTCGACTAGGTCGGTGTATATACACGTGTCGCTCTCCCGGTACATGGAGTCGACTAGGTCGGTGTATATACACGTGTCGGTCTCCCGGTACATGGAGTCGACTAGGTCGGTGTATATACACGTGTCGGTCTCCCGGTAAATGGAGTCGACTAGGTCGGTGTATATGCACGTGTCGGTCTCCCGGTACATGGAGTCGACTAGGTCGGTGTATATACACGTGTCGGTCTCCCGGTACATGGAGTCGACTAGGTCGGTGTATATACACGTGTCGGTCTCCCGGTACATGGAGTCGACTAGGTCGGTGTATATACACGTGTCGGTCTCCCGTTACATGGAATCGACTAGGTCGGTGTATATACACGTGTCGGTCTCACGGTACATGGAGTCGACTAGGTCGGTGTATATACACGTGTCGGTCTCCCGGTACATGGAGTCGACTAGGTCGGTGTATATACACGTGTCGGTCTCCCGGTACATGGAGTCGACGAGGTCGGTGTACATACACGTGTCGGGTCCGCTGTACCTGTTGAGACGACTAGGTCGGTGTACAAACACGTTTCGGACTCGCTGTACCTGGTGAGACGACTAGGTCAGTGTATAAACACGTGTCGGTCTCCCTGTAGCTGGAGTCGACTAGGTCTGTGTATAGACACGTGTCGGTCTCCCGGTACATGGAGTCGACTAGGTCGGTGTATATGCACGTGTCGGTCTCCCGGTACCTGGAGTCCATTAGGTCGGTGTATATACACGTGTCGGTCTCCCTGTACCTGGAGTCGACTAGGTCGGTGTACATACACGTGTCGGACTCGCTGTACCTGGTGAGGCGACTAGATCGGTGTATAAACACGTGTCGGTTCGCTGTACCTGGAGTCGACTAGGTCGGTGTACATACACGTGTCGGACTCGCTGTACCTGGTGAGACGGGTAGGTCGGTGTATAAACACGTGTCGGTCTCCCTGTAGCTGGAGTCGACTAGGTCGGTGTACATACACGTGTCGGACTCGCTGTACCTGTTGGGACGACTAGGTCGGTGTACATACACGTGTCGGACTCGCTGTACCTGGTGAGACGATTAGGTCACTGCATAAACACGTGTCGGTCTCCCTGCAGCTGGAGTCGACTAGGTCTGTGTATTACACGTGTCGGTCTCCCGGTCCCTGGAGTCGACTAGGTCGGTGTTTAAACACGTGTCGGACTCTCTGTACCTGTTGAGACGACTGGGTCGATGTACTTACAAGTGTCAGACTCGCTGTACCTGTTGAGACGACTAGGTCGGTGTACATACACGTGTCGGTCTCCCTGTACCTGGAGTCGACTAGGTCGGTGTATATACACGTGTCGGTCTCCTGGTACATGGAGTCGACTAGGTCGGTGTATATACACGTGTCGGTCTCCCGGTACATGGAGTCGACTAGGTAGGTGTATATACACGTGTCGGTCTCCGGGTACATGGAGTTAACTAGGTCGGTGTATATACACGTGTCGGTCTCCCGGTACATGGAGTCGAATAGGTCGGTGTATATACACGTTTCGATCTCCCGGTACATGGAGTCGACTAGGTCGGTGTATATACATGTGTCGGTCTCCCGGTAAATGGAGTCGACTAGGTCGGTGTATATGCACGTGTCGGTCTCCCGGTACATGGAGTCGACTAGGTCGGTGTAAATACACGTGTCGGTCTCCCGGTACATGGAGTCGACTAGGTCGGTGTATATACACGTGTCGGTCTCCCGGTACATGGAGTCGACTAGGTCGGTGTATATACACGTGTCGGTCTCCCGGTACATGGAGTCGACTAGGTCGGTGTATATACACGTGTCGGTCTCCCGGTACATGGAGTCGACTAGGTCGGTGTATATACACGTGTCGGTCTCCCGGTACATGGAGTCGACTAGGTCGGTGTATATACACGTGTCGGTCTCCCGGTACATGGAGTCGACTAGGTCGATGTATATACACGTGTCGGTCTCCAGGTACATGGAATCGACTAGGTCGGTGTATATACACGTGTCGGTCTCACGGTACATGGAGTCGACTAGGTCGGTGTATATACACGTGTCGGTCTCCCGGTACATGGAGTCGACTAGGTCGGTGTATATACACGTGTCGGTCACCCGGTACATGGAGTCGACTAGGTCGGTGTATATACACGTGTCGGACTCTCTGTACCTGTTGAGACGACTGGGTCGTTGTACTTACACGCGTCGGACTCGCTGTACCTGTTGAGACGACTAGGTCGGTATACATACACGTGTCGGACTCGCTGTAACTGGTGAGAGGACTAGGTCGGTGTACAAACACGTGTCGGTTTCCCTGTAGCTGGAGTCGAATAGGTCGGTGTACATACACGTGTAGTTCTCCCGGTACCTGGAGTCCATTAGGTCGGTGTATATACACGTGTCGGTCTCCCTGTACCTGGAGTCGACTAGGTCGGTGTACATACACGTGTCGGATTCGCTGTACCTGGTGAGGCGACTAGGTCGGTGTATAAACACGTGTCGGTCTCCCGGTACATGGAGTCGACTAGGTCGGTGTATATGCATGTGTCGGGTCCGCTGTACCTGTTGAGACGACTAGGTCGGTGTACATACACGTTTCGGACTCGCTGTACCTGGTGAGACGACTAGGTCAGTGTATAAACACGTGTCGGTCTCCCGGTACATGGAGTCGACTAGGTCGGTGTATTTACACGTGTCGGTCTCCCGGTAAATGGAGTCGACTAGGTCGGTGTATATGCACGTGTCGGTCTCCCGGTACATGGGGTCGACTAGGTCGGTGTATATACACGTGTCGGTCTCCCGGTACATGGAGTCGACTAGGTCGGTGTATATACACGTGTCGGTCTCCCGGTACATGGAGTCGACTAGATCGGTGTATATACACGTGTCGGTCTCCTGGTACATGGAGTCGACTAGGTCGGTGTATATACACGTGTCGGTCTCCCGGTACATGGAGTCGACTAGGTCGGTGTATATACACGTGTCGGTCTCCCGGTACATGGAGTCGACTAGGTCGGTGTATATACACGTGTCGGTCTCCCGGTACATGGAGTCGACTAGGTCGGTGTATATACACGTGTCGCTCTCCCGGTACCTGGAGTCCATTAGTTCGGTGTATATACACGTGTCGGTCTCCCTGTACCTGGAGTCGACTAGGTCGATGTACATACACGTGTCGGACTCGCTGTACCTGGTGAGGCGACTGGGTCGGTGTATGAACACGTGTCGGTCTCCCGGTACATGGAGTCGACTAGGTCGGTGTATATACACGTGTCGGACTCTCTGTACCTGTTGAGACGACTGGGTCGTTGTACTTACACGCGTCGGACTCGCTGTACCTGGTGAGACGACTAGGTCAGTGTATAAACACGTGTCGGTCTCCCGGTACCTGGAGTCGACTAGGTCGGTGTACATGCACGTGTCGGACTCGCTGTACCTGTTGAGACGACTAGGTCGGTGTATATACACGTGTCGGTCTCCCGGTACATGGAGTCGACTAGGTCGGTGTATATGCACGTGTCGCTCTCCCGGTACCTGGAGTCCATTAGGTCGGTGTATATACACGTGTCGGTCTCCCTGTACCTGGAGTCGACTAGGTCCGTGTACATACACGTGTCGGACTCGCTGTACCTGGTGAGGCGACTAGGTCGGTGTATAAAAACCTGTCGGTCTCCCGGTACATGGAGTCGACTTGGTCGGTGTATATACACGTGTCGGTCTCCCGGTACATGGAGTCGACTAGGTCGGTGTATATACACGTGTCGGTCTCCCGGTACATGGAGTCGACTAGGTCGGTGTATATACACGTGTCGGTCTCCCGGTAAATGGAGTCGACTAGGTCGGTGTATATGCACGTGTCGGTCTCCCGGTACATGGAGTCGAATAGGTCGGTGTGTATACACGTGTCGGTCTCCCGGTACATGGAGTCGACTAGGTCGGTGTATATACACGTGTCGGTCTCCCGGTACATGGAGTCGACTAGGTCGGTGTATATACACGTGTCGGTCTCCCGGTACATGGAGTCGACTAGGTCGGTGTATATACACGTGTCGGTCTCCCGGTACATGGAGTCGACTAGGTCGGTGTATATACACGTGTCGGTCTCCCGGTACATGGAGTCGACTAGGTCGGTGTATATACACGTGTCGGTCTCCCGCTACATGGAATCGACTAGGTCGGTGTATATACACGTGTCGGTCTCCCGGTACATGGAGTCGACTAGGTCGGTGTATATACACGTGTCGCTCTCCCGGTACATGGAGTCGACTAGGTCGGTGTATATACACGTGTCGGTCTCCCGGTACATGGAGTCGACTAGGTCGGTGTATATACACGTGTCGGTCTCCCGGTAAATGGAGTCGACTAGGTCGGTGTATATGCACGTGTCGGTCTCCCGGTACATGGAGTCGACTAGGTCGGTGTATATACACGTGTCGGTCTCCCGGTACATGGAGTCGACTAGGTCGGTGTATATACACGTGTCGGTCTCCCGGTACATGGAGTCGACTAGGTCGGTGTATATACACGTGTCGGTCTCCCGTTACATGGAATCGACTAGGTCGGTGTATATACACGTGTCGGTCTCACGGTACATGGAGTCGACTAGGTCGGTGTATATACACGTGTCGGTCTCCCGGTACATGGAGTCGACTAGGTCGGTGTATATACACGTGTCGGTCTCCCGGTACATGGAGTCGACGAGGTCGGTGTACATACACGTGTCGGGTCCGCTGTACCTGTTGAGACGACTAGGTCGGTGTACAAACACGTTTCGGACTCGCTGTACCTGGTGAGACGACTAGGTCAGTGTATAAACACGTGTCGGTCTCCCTGTAGCTGGAGTCGACTAGGTCTGTGTATAGACACGTGTCGGTCTCCCGGTACATGGAGTCGACTAGGTCGGTGTATATGCACGTGTCGGTCTCCCGGTACCTGGAGTCCATTAGGTCGGTGTATATACACGTGTCGGTCTCCCTGTACCTGGAGTCGACTAGGTCGGTGTACATACACGTGTCGGACTCGCTGTACCTGGTGAGGCGACTAGATCGGTGTATAAACACGTGTCGGTTCGCTGTACCTGGAGTCGACTAGGTCGGTGTACATACACGTGTCGGACTCGCTGTACCTGGTGAGACGGGTAGGTCGGTGTATAAACACGTGTCGGTCTCCCTGTAGCTGGAGTCGACTAGGTCGGTGTACATACACGTGTCGGACTCGCTGTACCTGTTGGGACGACTAGGTCGGTGTACATACACGTGTCGGACTCGCTGTACCTGGTGAGACGATTAGGTCACTGCATAAACACGTGTCGGTCTCCCTGCAGCTGGAGTCGACTAGGTCTGTGTATTACACGTGTCGGTCTCCCGGTCCCTGGAGTCGACTAGGTCGGTGTTTAAACACGTGTCGGACTCTCTGTACCTGTTGAGACGACTGGGTCGATGTACTTACAAGTGTCAGACTCGCTGTACCTGTTGAGACGACTAGGTCGGTGTACATACACGTGTCGGTCTCCCTGTACCTGGAGTCGACTAGGTCGGTGTACATACACGTGTCGGACTCGCTGTACCTGTTGAGACGACTAGGTCGGTGTATATACACGTGTCGGTTTCCCGGTACCTGGAGTCGACTAGGTCGGTGTACATACACGTGTCGGACTCGTGGTACCTGTTGAGACGACTAGGTCGATGTACATACACGTGTCGGACTCGCTGTACCTGTTGAGACGACTAGGTCGGTGTACATACACATGTCGGCCACCCGGTACCTGGAGTCGACTAGGTCGGTGTACTTACACGTGTCGGACTCGCTGTTCCTGGTGAGACGACTAGGTCACTGTATAAACACGTGTCGGTCTCCCTGTAGCTGGAGTCGACTAGGTCTGTGTATAGACACGTGTCGGTCTCCCGGTACCTGGAGTCGACTAGGTCGGTGTATATGCACGTGTCGGTCTCCCGGTACCTGGAGTCCATTAGGTCGGTGTATATACACGTGTCGGTCTCCCTGTACCTGGAGTCGACTAGGTCGGTGTACATACACGTGTCGGACTCGCTGTACCTGGTGAGGCGACTAGATCGGTGTATAAACACGTGTCGGTCTCCCGGTACCTGGAGTCGACTAGGTCGGTGTATATGCACGTGTCGGTCTCCCGGTACCTGGAGTCCATTAGGTCGGTGTATATACACGTGTAGTTCTCCCGGTACCTGGAGTCGAATAGGTCGGTGTATATGCACGTGTCGGTCTCCCGGTACATGGAGTCGACTAGGTCGGTGTATATACACGTGTCGGTCTCCCTGTACCTGGAGTCGACTAGGTCGGTGTACACACACGTGTCGGACTCGCTGTACCTGGTGAGGCGACTAGATCGGTGTATAAACACGTGTCGGCCTCCCTGTACCTGGAGTCGACTAGGTCGGTGTACATACACGTGTCGGACTCGCTGTACCTGGTGAGACGGGTAGGTCGGTGTATAAACACGTGTCGGTCTCCCTGTAGCTGGAGTCGACTAGGTCGGTGTACATACACGTGTCGGACTCGCTGTACCTGTTGGGACGACTAGGTCGGTGTACATACACGTGTCGGACTCGCTGTACCTGGTGAGACGATTAGGTCACGGTATAAACACGTGTCGGTCTCCCTGCAGCTGGAGTCGACTAGGTCTGTGTATTACACCTGTCGGTCTCCCGGTACCTGGAGTCGACTAGGTCGGTGTATATACACGTGTCGGACTCTCTGTACCTGTTGAGACGACTGGGTCGGTGTACTTACACGTGTCGGACTCGCTGTACCTGGTGAGACGACTAGGTCGGTGTATAAACACGTGTCGGTCTCCCTGTAGTTGGAGTCAAATAGGTCGGTGTACATACACGTGTCGGTCTCCCTGTACCTGGATTCGACTAGGACGGTGTACATGCACGTGTCGGACTCTCTGTACCTGTTGAGACGACTGGGTCGGTGTACTTACACGTGTCAGACTCGCTGTACCTGTTGACACGACTGGGTCGGTGTACTTACACGTGTCGGACTCTCTGTACCTGGTGAGACGACTAGGTCGGTGTATAAACACGTGTCGGTCTCCCGGTACCTGAAGTCGACTAGGTCGGTGTATATACTGGTGTCTGTTTCCCGGTACTTGGAGTCGACTAGGTCGGTGTATATAAACGTGTCGGACTCGCTGTACCTGTTGATACGACTAGGTCGATGTATATACACGTGTCGGTCTCCCGGTACCTGTAGTCGACTAGGTCGGTGTACATACACGTGTCGAACTCGCTGTACCTCTTGAGACGACTAGGTCGGTGTACATACACGTGTCGGACTCGCTGTACCTGGTGAGATGGGTAGGTCGGTGTATAAACACGTGTCGGTCTCCCTGTAGCTGGAGTCGACTAGGTCGGTGCATATACACGTGTCGATCTCCCGGTACCTGGAGTCGACTAGGTCGGTGTACTTACACGTGTCGGACTCGCTGTACCTGTTGAGACGACTAGGTTGGTGTATATACACGTGTCGGTCTCCCTGTACCTGGAGTCGACTAGGTCGGTGTACATACACGTGTCGGACTGGCTGTACCTGTTGAGACGACTAGGTCGGTGTACATACACGTGTCGGACTCGCTGTACCTGGTGAGACGACTAGATCGGTGTATATACACGTGTTGGTCTCCCTGTAACTGGAGTCGACTAGGTCGGTGTATATACATGTGTCGGTCTCCCGCTTCCCTGGGGTCGACTAGGTCGGTGTATATACACGCGTCGGTCTCCCGGTACCTAGAGTCAACTAAGTCGGTGTACATACACGTGTCGGACTTGCTGTACCTGGAGTCGACTAGGTTGGTGTACATACACGTGTCGGACTCGCTGTACCTGGTGAGACGACTAGGTCGGTGTATAAACACGTGTCGGTCTCCCTGTAGCTGGAGTCGACTAGGTCGGTGTATATACACGTGTCGGTCTCCCTGTACCTGGAGTCGACTAGGTCTGTGTATATGCACGTGTCGGTCTCTCGGTACATGGAGTCGACTAGGTCGGTGTATATACACGTGTCGGTCTCCCGGTACATGGAGTCGACTAGGTCGGTGTATATACACGTGTCGGTCTCCCGGTACATGGAGTCGACTAGGTCGGTGTATATACACGTGTCGGTCTCCCGGTACATGGAGTCGACTAGGTCGGTGTATATACACGTGTCGGTCTCCCGGTACATGGAGTCGACTAGGTCGGTGTATATACACGTGTCGGTCTCCCGGTACATGGAGTCGACTAGGTCGGTGTATATACACGTGTCGGTCTCCCGGTAAATGGAGTCGACTAGGTCGGTGTATATGCACGTGTCGGTCTCCCGGTACATGGAGTCGACTAGGTCGGTGTATATACACGTGTCGGCCTCCCGGTACATGGAGTCCACTAGGTCGGTGTATATACACGTGTCGGTCTCACGGTACATGGAGTCGACTAGGTCGGTGTATATACACGTGTCGGTCTCCCGGTACATGGAGTCGACTAGGTCGGTGTACATACACGTGTCGGTCTCCCGGTACATGGAGTCGACTAGGTCGGTGTATATGCACGTGTCGGTCTCCCGGTACATGGAGTCAACTAGGTCGGTGTATATACACGTGTCGGTCTCCCGGTACATGGAGTCCACTAGGTCGGTGTATATACACGTGTCGGTCTCACGGTACATGGAGTCGACTAGGTCGGTGTATATACACGTGTCGGTCTCCCGGTACATGGAGTCGACTAGGTCGGTGTATATACACGTGTCGGTCTCCCGGTACATGGAGTCGACTAGGTCGGTGTATATACACGTGTCGGTCTCCCGGTACATGGAGTCGACTAGGTCGGTGTACATACACGTGTCGGGTCCGCTGTACCTGTTGAGACGACTAGGTCGGTGTACATACACGTGTCTCACTCGCTGTTTCTGGTGAGACGACTAGGTCACTGTATAAACACGTGTCGGTCTCCCTGTAGCTGGAGTCGACTAGGTCTGTGTATAGACACGTGTCGGTCTCCCGGTACCTGGAGTCGACTAGGTCGGTGTATATACACGTGTCGGACTCTCTGTACCTGTTGAGACGACTGGGTCGTTGTACATACACGCGTCGGACTCGCTGTACCTGTTGAGACGACTAGGTCGGTGTACATACACGTGTCGGACTCGCTGTACCTGGTGAGACGACTAGGTCGGTGTATAAATACGTGTCGGTCTCCCTGTAGCTGGAGTCGACTAGATCGGTGTCTATACACGTGTCGGACTCTCTGTACCTGTTGAGACGACTAGGTCGGTGTACATACACGTGTCTCACTCGCTGTTCCTGGTGAGACGACTAGGTCACTCTATAAACACGTGTCGGTCTCCCTGTAGCTGGAGTCGACTAGGTCTGTGTATAGACACGTGTCGGTCTCCCGGTACCTGGAGTCGACTAGGTCGGTGTATATACACGTGTCGGACTCTCTGTACCTGTTGAGACGACTGGGTCGTTGTACATACACGCGTCGGACTCGCTGTACCTGTTGAGACGACTAGGTCGGTGTACATACACGTGTCGGACTCGCTGTACCTGGTGAGACGACTAGGTCGGTGTATAAACACGTGTCGGTCTCCCGGTACATGGAGTCGACTAGGTCGGTGTATATGCACGTGTCGGTCTCCCGGTACCTGGAGTCGACTAGGTCGGTGTACATACACGTGTCGGACTCGCTGTACCTGGTGAGGCGACTAGATCGGTGTATAAACACGTGTCGGTCTCCCTGTACCTGGAGTCGACTAGGTCGGTGTACATACACGTGTCGGACTCGCTGTACCTGTTGGGACGACTAGGTCGGTGTACATACACGTGTCGGACTCGCTGTACCTGGTGAGACGATTAGTTCACTGTATAAACACGTGTCGGTCTCCCTGCAGCTGGAGTCGACTAGGTCTGTGTATTACACGTGTCGGTCTCCCGGTACCTGGAGTCGACTAGGTCGGTGTATATACACGTGTCGGACTCTCTGTGCCTGGTGAGACGACTAGATCTGTGTATAAACACGTGTCGGTCTCCCTGTAGTTGGGGTCAAATAGGTCGGTGTACATACACGTGTCGGTCTCCCTGTACCTGGAGTCGACTAGGACGATGTACATGCACGTGTCGGACTCTCTGTACCTGTTGAGACGACTGGGTCGGTGTACTTACACGTGTCAGACTCGCTGTACCTGGTGAGACGACTAGGTCGGTGTATAAACACGTGTCGGTCTCCCTGTAGCTGGAGTCGACTAGGTCGGTGTATATACACGTGTCGGTCTCCCGGTACCTAGAGTCAACTAAGTCGGTGTACATACACGTGTCGGACTTGCTGTACCTGGAGTCGACTAGGTTGGTGTACATACACGTGTCGGACTCGCTGTACCTGGTGAGACGACTAGGTCGGTGTATAAACACGTGTCGGTCTCCCTGTAGCTGGAGTCGACTAGGTCGGTGTATATACACGTGTCGGTCTCCCTGTACCTGGAGTCGACTAGGTCGGTGTACATACACGTGTCGGACTCGCTGTACCTGTTGAGACGACTAGGTCGGCGTATATACACGTGTCGGTTTCCCGGTACCTGGAGTCGACTAGGTCGGTGTACATACACGTGTCGGTCTCCCTGTACCTGGAGTCGACTAGGTCGGTGTACATACACGTGTCGGACTCGCTGTACCTGTTGAGACGACTAGGTCGGCGTATATACACGTGTCGGTTTCCCGGTACCTGGAGTCGACTAGGTCGGTGTACATACACGTGTCGGACTCGTGGTACCTGTTGAGACGACTAGGTCGGTGTACATACACGTGTCGGACTCGCTGTACCTGTTGAGACGATTAGGTCGGTGTACATACACATGTCGGCCACCCTGTACCTGGAGTCGACTAGGTCGGTGTACATACACGTGTCGGACTCGCTGTACCTGTTGAGACGACTGGGTCGGTTTACTTACACGTGTCGGACTCTCTGTACCTGGTGAGACGACTAGGTCGGTGTATAAACACGTGTCGGTCTCCCGGTACCTGAAGTCGACTAGGTCGGTCTATATACTGGTGTCTGTCTCCCGGTACTTGGAGTCGACTAGGTCGGTGTATATAAACGTGTCGGACTCGCTGTACCTGTTGATACGACTAGGTCGGTGTATATACACGTGTCGGTCTCCCGGTACCTGTAGTCGACTAGGTCGGTGTACATACACGTGTCGAACTCGTTGTACCTCTTGAGACGACTATGTCGGTGTACATACACGTGTCGGACTCGCTGTACCTGGTGAGACGGGTAGGTCGGTGTACAAAAACGTGTCGGTCTCCCTGTAGCTGGAGTCGACTAGGTCGGTGCATATACACGTGTCGGTCTCCCTGTACCTGGAGTCGACTAGGTCGGTGTACATACACGTGTCGGACTGGCTGTACCTGTTGAGACGACTAGGTCGGTGTACATACACGTGTCGGACTCGCTGTACCTGGTGAGACGACTAGATCGGTGTATATACACGTGTTGGTCTCCCTGTAACTGGAGTCGACTAGGTCGGTGTATATACATGTGTCGGTCTCCCGGTACCTGGGGTCGACTAGGTCGGTGTATATACACGTGTCGGTCTCCCGGTACCTGGGGTCAACTAAGTCGGTGTACATACACGTGTCGGACTCGCTGTACCTGGAGTCGACTAGGTTGTTGTACATACACGTGTCGGACTCGCTGTACCTGGTGAGACGACTAGGTCGGTGTATAAACACGTGTCGGTCTCCCTGTAGCTGGAGTCGACTAGGTCGGTGTATATACACGTGTCGGTCTCCCGGTACCTGGAGTAGACTAGGTCGTTGTATATACACGTGTCGGTCTCCCTGTACCTGGAGTCGACTAGGTCTGTGTATATACACGTGTCGGACTCTCTGTACCTGTTAAGACGACTGGGTCGGTGTACTTACACGTGTCGAAATCGCTGTACTTGTTGAGACGACTAGGTCGGTGTACATACACGTGTTGGTCTCCCTGTACCTGGAGTCGACTAGGTCGGTGTACATACACGTGTTGGTCTCCCTGTACCTGGAGTCGACTAGGTCGGTGTACATACACGTGTCGGACTCGCTGTACCTGTTGAGACGACTGGGTCGGTGTACTTACACGTGTCGGACTCTCTGTACCTGGTGAGACGACTAGGTCGGTGTATAAACACGTGTCGGTCTCCCGGTACCTGAAGTCGACTAGGTCGGTGTATATAAACGTGTCGGACTCGCTGTACCTGTTGATACGACTAGGTCGGTGTATATACGCGTGTCGGTCTCCCGGTACCTGTAGTCGACTAGGTCGGTGTACATACACGTGTCGAACTCGTTGTACCTCTTGAGACGACTAGGTCGGTGTACATACACGTGTCGGACTCGCTCTACCTGGTGAGACGGGTAGGTCGGTGTATAAAAACGTGTCGGTCTCCCTGTAGCTGGAGGCGACTAGATCGGTGTATAAACACGTGTCGGTCTCCCTGTACCTGGAGTCGACTAGTTCGGTGTACATACACGTGTCGGACTCGCTGTACCTGTTGGGACGACTAGGTCGGTGTACATACACGTGTCGGACTCGCTGTACCTGGTGAGACGATTAGTTCACTGTATAAACACGTGTCGGTCTCCCTGCAGCTGGAGTCGACTAGGTCTGTGTATTACACGTGTCGGTCTCCCGGTACCTGGAGTCGACTAGGTCGGTGTATATACACGTGTCGGACTCTCTGTACCTGTTGAGACGACTAGGTCGGTGTATAAACACGTGTCGGTCTCCCTGTAGTTGGGGTCAAATAGGTCGGTGTACATACACGTGTCGGTCTCCCTGTACCTGGAGTCGACTAGGACGATGTACATGCACGTGTCGGACTCTCTGTACCTGTTGAGACGACTGGGTCGGTGTACTTACACGTGTCAGACTCGCTGTACCTGTTGAGACGACTAGGTCGGTGTACATACACGTGTCGGTCTCCCTGTACCTGGAGTCGACTACGTCGGTGTACATACACGTGTCGGACTCGCTGTACCTGTTGAGACGACTAGGTCGGCGTATATACACGTGTCGGTTTCCCGGTACCTGGAGTCGACTAGGTCGGTGTACATACACGTGTCGGACTCGTGGTACCTGTTGAGACGACTAGGTCGGTGTACATACACGTGTCGGACTCGCTGTACCTGTTGAGACGATTAGGTCGGTGTACATACACATGTCGGCCACCCTGTACCTGGAGTCGACTAGGTCGGTGTACATACACGTGTCTGACTCGCTGTACCTGTTGAGACGACTGGGTCGGTTTACTTACACGTGTCGGACTCTCTGTACCTGGTGAGACGACTAGGTCGGTGTATAAACACGTGTCGGTCTCCCGGTACCTGAAGTCGACTAGGTCGGTGTATATACTGGTGTCTGTCTCCCGGTACTTGGAGTCGACTAGGTCGGTGTATATAAACGTGTCGGACTCGCTGTACCTGTTGATACGACTAGGTCGGTGTATATACACGTGTCGGTCTCCCGGTACCTGTAGTCGACTAGGTCGGTGTACATACACGTGTCGAACTCGTTGTACCTCTTGAGACGACTAGGTCGGTGTACATACACGTGTCGGACTCGCTCTACCTGGTGGGACGGGTAGGTCGGTGTATAAAAACGTGTCGGTCTCCCTGTAGCTGGAGTCGACTAGGTCGGTGCATATACACGTGTCGATCTCCCGGTACCTGGAGTCGACTAGGTCGGTGTACTTACACGTGTCGGACTCGCTGTACCTGGGGTCAACTAAGTCGGTGTACATACACGTGTCGGACTCGCTGTACCTGGAGTCGACTAGGTTGTTGTACATACACGTGTCGGACTCGCTGTACCTGGTGAGACGACTAGGTCGGTGTATAAACACGTGTCGGTCTCCCTGTAGCTGGAGTCGACTAGGTCGGTGTATATACACGTGTCGGTCTCCCGGTACCTGGAGTCGACTAGGTCGTTGTATATACACGTGTCGGTCTCCCTGTACCTGGAGTCGACTAGGTCTGTGTATATACACGTGTCGGACTCTCTGTACCTGTTAAGACGACTGGGTCGGTGTACATACACGTGTCGGACTCGCTGTACCTGTTGAGACGACTAGGTCGGTGTATATACACGTGTCGGTGTCCCGGTACCTGGAGTCGACTAGGTCGGTGTATATGCACGTGTCGGTCTCCCGGTACATGGAGTCGACTAGGTCGGTGTATATACACGTGTCGGTCTCCCGGTACATGGAGTCGACTAGGTCGGTGTATATACACGTGTCGGTCTCCCGGTACATGGAGTCGACTAAGTCGGTGTATATACACGTGTCGGTCTCCCGGTACATGGAGTCGACTAGGTCGGTGTATATACACGTGTCGGTCTCCCGGTACATGGAGTCGACTAGGTCGGTGTATATACACGTGTCGGTCTCCCGGTAAATGGAGTCCACTAGGTCGGTGTATATGCACGTGTCGGTCTCCCGGTACATGGAGTCGACTAGGTCGGTGTATATACACGTGTCGGTCTCCCGGTACATGGAGTCGACTAGGTCGGTGTATATACACGTGTCGGTCTCCCGGTAAATCGAGTCGACTAGGTCGGTGTATATACACGTGTCGGTCTCCCGGTACATGGAATCGACTAGGTCGGTGTATATACACGTGTCGGTCTCCCGGTACATGGAGTCGACTAGCTCGGTGTATATACACGTGTCGGTCTCCCGGTAAATGGAGTCGACTAGGTCTGTGTATATACACGTGTCGGTCTCCCGGTACATGGAGTCGACTAGGTCGGTGTATATACACGTGTCGGTCTCCCGGTACATGGAGTCGACTAGGTCGGTGTACATACACGTGTCGGGTCCGCTGTACCTGTTCGGACGACTAGGTCGGTGTACATACACGTTTCGGACTCGCTGTACCTGGTGAGACGACTAGGTCAGTGTATAAACACGTGTCGGTCTCCCTGTAGCTGGAGTCGACTAGGTCGGTGTCTATACACGTGTCGGACTCTCTGTACCTGTTGAGACGACTAGGTCGGTGTACATACACGTGTCTCACTCGCTGTTCCTGGTGAGACGACTAGGTCACTGTATAAACACGTGTCGGTCTCCCTGTAGCTGGAGTCGACTAGGTCTGTGTATAGACACGTGTCGGTCTCCCGGTACCTGGAGTCGACTAGGTCGGTGTACATACACGTGTCGGTCTCCCTGTACCTGGAGTCGACTAGGACGGTGTACAAACACGTGTCGGACTCTCTGTACCTGTTGAGTCGACTAGGTCGGTGTATATACACGTGTCGGCCTCCCGGTACCTGGAATCGACTAGGTCGCTGTACATACACGTGTCGGACTCGCTGTACCTGTTGAGACGACTAGGTCGGTGTACATACACGTGTCTCACTCGCTGTTCCTGGTGAGACGACTAGGTCACTGTATAAACACGTATCGGTCTCCCTGTAGCTGGAGTCGACTAGGTCTGTGTATAGACACGTGTCGGTCTCCCGGTACCTGGAGTCGACTAGGTCGGTGTATATACACGTGTCGGTCTCCCGGTACATGGAGTCGACTAGGTCGGTGTATATACACGTGTCGGACTCTCTGTACCTGTTGAGACGACTGGGTCGTTGTACTTACACGCGTCGGACTCGCTGTACCTGTTGAGACGACTAGGTCGGTGTACATACATGTGTCGGACTCGCTGTACCTGGTGAGACGACTAGATCGGTGTATATACACGTGTTGGTCTCCCTGTAACTGGAGTCGACTAGGTCGGTGTATATACATGTGTCGGTCTCCCGGTACCTGGGGTCGACTAGGTCGGTGTATATACACGTGTCGGTCTCCCGGTACCTGGGGTCAACTAAGTCGGTGTACATACACGTGTCGGACTCGCTGTACCTGGAGTCGACTAGGTTGTTGTACATACACGTGTCGGACTCGCTGTACCTGGTGAGACGACTAGGTCGGTGTATAAACACGTGTCGGTCTCCCTGTAGCTGGAGTCGACTAGGTCTGTGTATATACACGTGTCGGACTCTCTGTACCTGTTAAGACGACTGGGTCGGTGTACTTACACGTGTCGAAATCGCTGTACTTGTTGAGACGACTAGGTTGGTGTACATGTACGTGTTGGTCTCCCTGTACCTGGAGTCGACTAGGTCGGTGTACATACACGTGTTGGTCTCCCTGTACCTGGAGTCGACCAGGTCGGTGTACATACACGTGTCGGACTCGCTGTACCTGTTGAGACGACTAGGTCGGTGTACATACACGTGTCGGTCTCCCGGTACCTGGAGTCGACTAGGTCAGTGTATATACACGTGTCGGTCTCCCGGTACATGGAGTCGCCTAGGTCGGTGTATATACACGTGTCGGTCTCCCGGTACATCGAGTCGACTAGGTCGGTGTATATACACGTGTCGGTCTCCCGGTAAATGGAGTCGACTAGGTCGGTGTATATGCACGTGTCGGTCTCCCGGTACATGGAGTCGACTAGGTCGGTGTATGTACACGTGTCGGTCTCCCGGTACATGGAGTCGACTAGGTCGGTGTATATACACGTGTCGGTCTCCCGGTACATGAAGTCGACTAGGTCGGTGTATATACACGTGTCGGTCTCCCGGTACATGGAGTCGACTAGGACGGTGTACATACACGTGTCGGACTCTCTGTACCTGTTGAGACGACTAGGTCGGTGTACATACACGTGTCGGTCTCCCTGTACCTGCAGTCGACTAGGACGGTGTACATACACGTGTCGGACTCTCTGTACCTGTTGAGTCGACTAGTTCGGTGTATATACACGTGTCGGCCTCTCGGTACCTGGAGTCGACTAGGTCGGTGTACATACACGTGTCGGTCTCCCTGTACCTGCAGTCGACTAGGACGGTGTACAAACACGTGTCGGACTCTCTGTACCTGTTGAGTCGACTAGGTCGGTGTATATACACGTGTCGGCCTCCCGGTACCTGGAATCGACTAGGTCGCTGTACATACACGTGTCGGACTCGCTGTACCTGTTGAGACGACTAGGTCGGTGTACATACACGTGTCTCACTCGCTGTTCCTGGTGAGACGACTAGGTCACTGTATAAACACGTATCGGTCTCCCTGTAGCTGGAGTCGACTAGGTCTGTGTATAGACACGTGTCGGTCTCCCGGTACCTGGAGTCGACTAGGTCGGTGTATATACACGTGTCGGTCTCCCGGTACATGGAGTCGACTAGGTCGGTGTATATACACGTGTCGGACTCTCTGTACCTGTTGAGACGACTGGGTCGTTGTACTTACACGCGTCGGACTCGCTGTACCTGTTGAGACGACTAGGTCGGTGTACATACATGTGTCGGACTCGCTGTACCTGGTGAGACGACTAGATCGGTGTATATACACGTGTTGGTCTCCCTGTAACTGGAGTCGACTAGGTCGGTGTATATACATGTGTCGGTCTCCCGGTACCTGGGGTCGACTAGGTCGGTGTATATACACGTGTCGGTCTCCCGGTACCTGGGGTCAACTAAGTCGGTGTACATACACGTGTCGGACTCGCTGTACCTGGAGTCGACTAGGTTGTTGTACATACACGTGTCGGACTCGCTGTACCTGGTGAGACGACTAGGTCGGTGTATAAACACGTGTCGGTCTCCCTGTAGCTGGAGTCGACTAGGTCTGTGTATATACACGTGTCGGACTCTCTGTACCTGTTAAGACGACTGGGTCGGTGTACTTACACGTGTCGAAATCGCTGTACTTGTTGAGACGACTAGGTCGGTGTACATGTACGTGTTGGTCTCCCTGTACCTGGAGTCGACTAGGTCGGTGTACATACACGTGTTGGTCTCCCTGTACCTGGAGTCGACCAGGTCGGTGTACATACACGTGTCGGACTCGCTGTACCTGTTGAGACGACTAGGTCGGTGTACATACACGTGTCGGTCTCCCGGTACCTGGAGTCGACTAGGTCAGTGTATATACACGTGTCGGTCTCCCGGTACATGGAGTCGCCTAGGTCGGTGTATATACACGTGTCGGTCTCCCGGTACATCGAGTCGACTAGGTCGGTGTATATACACGTGTCGGTCTCCCGGTAAATGGAGTCGACTAGGTCGGTGTATATGCACGTGTCGGTCTCCCGGTACATGGAGTCGACTAGGTCGGTGTATGTACACGTGTCGGTCTCCCGGTACATGGAGTCGACTAGGTCGGTGTATATACACGTGTCGGTCTCCCGGTACATGAAGTCGACTAGGTCGGTGTATATACACGTGTCGGTCTCCCGGTACATGGAGTCGACTAGGACGGTGTACATACACGTGTCGGACTCTCTGTACCTGTTGAGACGACTAGGTCGGTGTACATACACGTGTCGGTCTCCCTGTACCTGCAGTCGACTAGGACGGTGTACATACACGTGTCGGACTCTCTGTACCTGTTGAGTCGACTAGTTCGGTGTATATACACGTGTCGGCCTCTCGGTACCTGGAGTCGACTAGGTCGCTGTACATACACGTGTCGGACTCGCTGTACCTGTTGGGACGACTAGGTCGGTGTACATACACGTGTCGGACTCGCTGTATCTGTTGAGACGACTAGGTCGGTGTACATACACATGTCGGCCTCCCTGTACCTGGAGTCGACTAGGTCGGTGTACATACACATGTCGGACTCGCTGTACCTGTTGAGACGACTGGGTCGGTGTACTTACACGTGTCGGACTCTCTGTACCTGGTGAGACGACTAGGTCGGTGTATAAACACGTGTCGGTCTCCCTGTAGCTGGAGTCGACTAGGTCGGTGTATATACACGTGTCGATGTCCCTGTACCTGGAGTCGACTAGGTCGGTGTATATACACGTGTCGATCTCCCGGTACCTGGAGTCGACTAGGTCTGTGTATATACACGTGTCGGACTCTCTGTACCTGTTAAGACGACTGGGTCGGTGTACTTACACGTGTCGAAATCGCTGTACTTGTTGAGACGACTAGGTCGGTGTACATACACGTGTTGGTCTCCCTGTACCTGGAGTCGAATAGGTCGGTGTACATACACGTGTTGGTCTCCCTGTACCTGGAGTCGACCAGGTCGGTGTACATACACGTGTCGGACTCGCTGTACCTGTTGAGACGACTAGGTCGGTGTACATACACGTGTCGGTCTCCCGGTACCTGGAGTCGACTAGGTCAGTGTATATACACGTGTCGGTCTCCCGGTACATGGAGTCGCCTAGGTCGGTGTATATACACGTGTCGGTCTCCCGGTACATCGAGTCGACTAGGTCGGTGTATATACACGTGTCGGTCTCCCGGTAAATGGAGTCGACTAGGTCGGTGTATATGCACGTGTCGGTCTCCTGGTACATGGAGTCGACTAGGTCGGTGTATGTACACGTGTCGGTCTCCCGGTACATGGAGTCGACTAGGTCGGTGTATATACACGTGTCGGTCTCCCGGTACATGAAGTCGACTAGGTCGGTGTATATACACGTGTCGGTCTCCCGGTACATGGAGTCGACTAGGTCGGTGTATATACACGTGTCGGTCTCCCGGTACATGGAGTCGACTAGGTCGGTGTATATACACGTGTCGGTCTCCCGGTACATGGAGTCGACTAGGTCGGTGTACATACACGTGTCGGGTCCGCTATACCTGTTGAGACGACTAGGTCGGTGTACATACACGTTTCGGACTCGCTGTACCTGGTGAGACGACTAGGTCAGTGTATAAACACGTGTCGGTCTCCCTGTAGCTGGAGTCGACTAGGTCGGTGTCTATACACGTGTCGGACTCTCTGTACCTGTTGAGACGACTAGGTCGGTGTACATACACGTGTCTCTCTCGCTGTTCCTGGTGAGACGACTAGGTCACTGTATAAACACGTGTCGGTCTCCCTGCAGCTGGAGTCGACTAGGTCTGTGTATAGACACGTGTCGGTCTCCCGGTACCTGGAGTCGACTAGGTCGGTGTATATACACGTGTCGGACTCTCTGTACCTGTTGAGACGACTGGGTCGTTGTACTTACACGCGTCGGACTCGCTGTACCTGTTGAGACGACTAGGTCGGTGTACATACACGTGTCGGACTCGCTGTACCTGGTGAGACGACTAGGTCGGTGTATAAACACGTGTCGGTCTCCCGGTACATGGAGTCGACTAGGTCGGTGTATATGCACGTGTCGGTCTCCCGGTACCTGGAGTCCATTAGGTCGGTGTATGTACACGTGTCGGTCTCCCTGTACCTGGAGTCGACTAGGTCGGTGTACATACACGTGTCGGACTCGCTGTACCTGGTGAGGCGACTAGATCGGTGTATAAACACGTGTCGGTCTCCCGGTACATGAAGTCGACTAGGTCGGTGTATATGCACGTGTCGGTCTGGCGGTACCTGGAGTCGACTAGGTCGGTGTATATGCACGTGTCGGTCTCCCGGTACCTGGAGTCCATTAGGTCGGTGTATGTACACGTGTCGGTCTCCCTGTACCTGGAGTCGACTAGGTCGGTGTACATACACGTGTCGGACTCGCTGTACCTGGTGAGACGACTAGGTCGGTGTATATACACGTGTCGGTCTCCCGGTACATGAAGTCGACTAGGTCGGTGTATATGCACGTGTCGGTCTCCCGGTACCTGGAGTCCATTAGGTCGGTGTATGTACACGTGTCGGTCTCCCTGTACCTGGGGTCGACTAGGTCGGTGTACATACACGTGTCGGACTCGCTGTACCTGGTGAGGCGACTAGGTCACTGTATAAACACGTGTCGGTCTCCCTGCAGCTGGAGTCGACTAGGTCTGTGTATTACACGTGTCGGTCTCCCGGTACCTGGAGTCGACTAAGTCGGTGTATATACACGTGTCGGTCTCCCTGCACCTGGAGTCGACTAGGTCGGTGTACATACACGTGTCGGACTCGCTGTACCTGTTGGGACGACTAGGTCGGTGTACATACACGTGTCGGACTCGCTGTACCTGGTGAGACGATTAGGTCACTGTATAAACACGTGTCGGTCTCCCTGCAGCTGGAGTCGACTAGGTCTGTGTATTACACGTGTCTGTCTCCCGGTACCTGGAGTCGACTAGGTCGGTGTATATACACGTGTCGGACTCTCTGTACCAGTTGAGACGATTGGGTCGGTGTACTTACACGTGTCGGACTCGCTGTACCTGGTGAGACGACTAGGTCGGTGTATAAACACGTGTCGGTCTCCCTGTAGTTGGAGTCAAATAGGTCGGTGTACAAACACGTGTCGGTCTCCCTGTACCTGGAGTCGACTAGGACGGTGTACATACACGTGTCGGACTCTCTGTACCTGTTGAGACGACTAGGTCGGTGTACATACACGTGTCGGTCTCCCTGTACCTGGAGTCGACTAGGACGGTGTACATACACGTGTCGGACTCTCTGTACCTGTTGAGTCGACTAGGTCGGTGTATATACACGTGTCGGCCTCCCGGTACCTGGAGTCGACTAGGTCGCTGTACATACACGTGTCGGACTCGCTGTACCTGTTGGGACGACTGGGTCGGTGTACATACACGTGTCGGACTCGCTGTATCTGTTGAGACGACTAGGTCGGTGTACATACACATGTCGGCCTCCCTGTACCTGGAGTCGACTAGGTCGGTGTACATACACATGTCGGACTCGCTGTACCTGTTGAGACGACTGGGTCGGTGTACTTACACGTGTCGGACTCTCTGTACCTGGTGAGACGACTAGGTCGGTGTATAAACACGTGTCGGTCTCCCTGTAGCTGGAGTCGACTAGGTCGGTGTATATACACGTGTCGATGTCCCTGTACCTGGAGTCGACTAGGTCGGTGTATATACACGTGTCGATCTCCCGGTACCTGGAGTCGACTAGGTCTGTGTATATACACGTGTCGGACTCTCTGTACCTGTTAAGACGACTGGGTCGGTGTACTTACACGTGTCGAAATCGCTGTACTTGTTGAGACGACTAGGTCGGTGTACATACACGTGTTGGTCTCCCTGTACCTGGAGTCGAATAGGTCGGTGTACATACACGTGTTGGTCTCCCTGTACCTGGAATCGACCAGGTCGGTGTACATACACGTGTCGGACTCGCTGTACCTGTTGAGACGACTAGGTCGGTGTACATACACGTGTCGGTCTCCCGGTACATGGAGTCGCCTAGGTCGGTGTATATACACGTGTCGGTCTCCCGGTACATCGAGTCGACTAGGTCGGTGTATATACACGTGTCGGTCTCCCGGTAAATGGAGTCGACTAGGTCGGTGTATATGCACGTGTCGGTCTCCCGGTACATGGAGTCGACTAGGTCGGTGTATATACACGTGTCGGTCTCCCGGTACATGGAGTCGACTAGGTCGGTGTATATACACGTGTCGGTCTCCCGGTACATGAAGTCGACTAGGTCGGTGTATATACACGTGTCGGTCTCCCGGTACATGGAGTCGACTAGGTCGGTGTATATACACGTGTCGGTCTCCCGGTACATGGAGTCGACTAGGTCGGTGTATATACACGTGTCGGTCTCCCGGTACATGGAGTCGACTAGGTCGGTGTACATACACGTGTCGGGTCCGCTATACCTGTTGAGACGACTAGGTCGGTGTACATACACGTTTCGGACTCGCTGTACCTGGTGAGACGACTAGGTCAGTGTATAAACACGTGTCGGTCTCCCTGTAGCTGGAGTCGACTAGGTCGGTGTCTATACACGTGTCGGACTCTCTGTACCTGTTGAGACGACTAGGTCGGTGTACATACACGTGTCTCTCTCGCTGTTCCTGGTGAGACGACTAGGTCACTGTATAAACACGTGTCGGTCTCCCTGCAGCTGGAGTCGACTAGGTCTGTGTATAGACACGTGTCGGTCTCCCGGTACCTGGAGTCGACTAGGTCGGTGTATATACACGTGTCGGACTCTCTGTACCTGTTGAGACGACTGGGTCGTTGTACTTACACGCGTCGGACTCGCTGTACCTGTTGAGACGACTAGGTCGGTGTACATACACGTGTCGGACTCGCTGTACCTGGTGAGACGACTAGGTCGGTGTATAAGCACGTGTCGGTCTCCCGGTACATGGAGTCGACTAGGTCGGTGTATATGCACGTGTCGGTCTCCCGGTACCTGGAGTATATTAGGTCGGTGTATGTACACGTGTCGGTCTCCCTGTACCTGGAGTCGACTAGGTCGGTGTACATACACGTGTCGGACTCCCTGTATCTGGTGAGGCGACTAGATCGGTGTATAAACACGTGTCGGTCTCCCTGTACCTGGAGTCGACTAGGTCGGTGTACATACACGTGTCGGACTCGCTGTACCTGTTGAGACGACTGGGTCGGTGTACTTACACGTGTCGGACTCTCTGTACCTGGTGAGACGACTAGGTCGGTGTATAAACACGTGTCAGTCTCCCTGTAGCTGGAGTCGACTAGGTCGGTGTATATACACGTGTCGATGTCCCTGTACCTGGAGTCGACTAGGTCGGTGTACTTACACGTGTCGGACTCGCTGTACCTGTTGAGACGACTAGGTCGGTGTATATACACGTGTCGGTCTCGCTGTACCTGTTGAGACGACTAGGTCGGTGTACATACACGTGTCGGACTGGCTGTACCTGTTGAGACGACTAGGTCGGTGTACATACACGTGTCGGACTCGCTGTACCTGGTGAGACGACTAGATCGGTGTATATACACGTGTTGGTCTCCCTGTAGCTGGAGTCGACTAGGTCGGTGTATATACATGTGTCGGTCTCCCGGTACCTGGGGTCGACTAGGTCGGTGTATATACACGATTCGGTCTCCCGGTACCTGGAGTCAACTAAGTCGGTGTACATACACGTGTCGGACTCGCTGTAACTGGAGTCGACTAGGTTGTTGTACATACACGTGTCGGACTCGCTGTACCTGGTGAGACGACTAGGTCGGTGTATAAACACGTGTCGGTCTCCCTGTAGCTGGAGTCGACTAGGCCGGTGTATATACACGAGTCGGTCTCCCGGTACCTGGAGTCGACTAGGTCGGTGTATATACACGTGTCGGTCTCCCTGTACCTGGAGTCGACTAGGTCTGTGTATATACACGTGTCGGACTCTCTGTACCTGTTAAGACGACTGGGTCGGTGTACTTACACGTGTCGCAATCGCTGTACTTGTTGAGACGACTAGGTCGGTGTACATACACGTGTCGGTCTCCCTGTACCTGTTCAGACGACTGGGTCTGTGTACTTACACGTGTCGGACTCGCTGTACCGGTTGAGACGACTAGGTCGGTGAACATACACGTGTCGGACTTGCTGTACCTGGTGAGACGACTAGGTCGGTGTATTAGCACGTGTCGGTCTCCCTGTAGCTGGAGTCGACTAGGTCGGTGTATATACACGTGTCGGTCTCCCGGTACCTGAAGTCGACTAAGTCGGTGTACATACACCTGTCGGACTCGCTGTACCTGTTGAGACGACTCGGTTGGTGTACATACACGTGTCGGACTCGCTGTACCTGGTAAGACGACTAGGTCGGTGTATAAACATGTGTCGGTCTCCCTGTAGCTGGAGTCGACTAGGTCGGTGTATATACACGTGTCGGTCTCCCGGTACATGGAGTCGACTAGGTCGGTGTATATACACGTGTCGGTCTCCCGGTACATGAAGTCGACTAGGTCGGTGTATATACACGTGTCGGTCTCCCGGTACATGGAGTCGAGTAGGTCGGTGTATATACACGTGTCGGTCTCCCGGTACATGGAGTCGACTAGGTCGGTGTATATACACGTGTCGGTCTCCCGGTAAATGGAGTCGACTAGGTCGGTGTATATACACGTGTCGGTCTCCCGGTACATGGAGTCGACTAGGTCGGTGTATATACACGTGTCGGTCTCCCGGTACATGGAATCGACTAGGTCGGTGTATATACACGTGTCGGTCTCCCGGTACATGGAGTCCACTAGGTCGGTGTATATACACGTGTCGGTCTCCCGGTACATGGAGTCGACTAGGTCGGTGTATATACACGTGTCGGTCTCCCGGTACATGGAGTCGACTAGGTCGGTGTATATACACGTGTCGGTCTCCCGGTACATGGAGTCGACTAGGTCGGTGTACATACACGTGTCGGGTCCGCTGTACCTGTTGGGACGACTAGGTCGGTGTAAATACACGTTTCGGACTCGCTGTACCTGGTGAGACGACTAGGTCAGTGTATAAACACGTGTCGGTCTCCCTGTAGCTGGAGTCGACTAGGTCGGTGTCTATACACGTGTCGGACTCTCTGTACCTGTTGAGACGACTAGGTCGGTGTACATACACGTGTCTCACTCGCTGTTCCTGGTGAGACGACTAGGTCACTGTATAAACACGTGTCGGTCTCCCTGTAGCTGGAGTCGACTAGGTCTGTGTATAGACACGTGTCGGTCTCCCGGTACCTGGAGTCGACTAGGTCGGTGTATATGCACGTGTCGGTCTCCCAGTACCTGGAGTCCATTAGGTCTGTGTATATACACGTGTCGGTCTCCCTGTACCTGGAGTCGACTAGGTCGGTGTACATACACGTGTCGGACTCGCTGTACCTGTTGAGACGACTAGGTCGGTGTATATACACGTGTCGGTTTCCCGGTACCTGGAGTCGACTAGGTCGGTGTACATACACGTGTCGGACTCGTGGTACCTGTTGAGACGACTAGGTCGATGTACATACACGTGTCGGACTCGCTGTACCTGTTGAGACGACTAGGTCGGTGTACATACACATGTCGGCCACCCGGTACCTGGAGTCGACTAGGTCGGTGTACTTACACGTGTCGGACTCGCTGTTCCTGGTGAGACGACTAGGTCACTGTATAAACACGTGTCGGTCTCCCTGTAGCTGGAGTCGACTAGGTCTGTGTATAGACACGTGTCGGTCTCCCGGTACCTGGAGTCGACTAGGTCGGTGTATATGCACGTGTCGGTCTCCCGGTACCTGGAGTCCATTAGGTCGGTGTATATACACGTGTCGGTCTCCCTGTACCTGGAGTCGACTAGGTCGGTGTACATACACGTGTCGGACTCGCTGTACCTGGTGAGGCGACTAGATCGGTGTATAAACACGTGTCGGTCTCCCGGTACCTGGAGTCCATTAGGTCGGTGTATATACACGTGTCGGTCTCCCTGTACCTGGAGTCGACTAGGTCGGTGTACATACACGTGTCGGACTCGCTGTACCTGGTGAGGCGACTAGATCGGTGTATAAACACGTGTCGGTCTCCCTGTACCTGGAGTCGACTAGGTCGGTGTACATACACGTGTCGGACTCGCTGTACCTGGTGAGACGGGTAGGTCGGTGTATAAACACGTGTCGGTCTCCCTGTAGCTGGAGTCGACTAGGTCGGTGTACATACACGTGTCGGACTCGCTGTACCTGTTGGGACGACTAGGTCGGTGTACATACACGTGTCGGACTCGCTGTACCTGGTGAGACGATTAGGTCACTGTATAAACACGTGTCGGTCTTCCTGCAGCTGGAGTCGACTAGGTCTGTGTATTACACGTGTCGGTCTCCCGGTACCTGGAGTCGACTAGGTCGGTGTATATACACGTGTCGGACTCTCTGTACCTGTTGAGACGACTGGGTCGGTGTACTTACACGTGTCGGACTCGCTGTACCTGGTGAGACGACTAGGTCGGTGTATAAACACGTGTCGGTCTCCCTGTAGTTGGAGTCAAATAGGTCGGTGTACATACACGTGTCGGTCTCCCTGTACCTGGATTCGACTAGGACGGTGTACATGGACATGTCGGACTCTCTGTACCTGTTGAGACGACTGGGTCGGTGTACCTACACGTGTCAGACTCGCTGTACCTGTTGAGACGACTGGGTCGGTGTACTTACACGTGTCGGACTCTCTGTACCTGGTGAGACGACTAGGTCGGTGTATAAACACGTGTCGGTCTCCCGGTACCTGAAGTCGAGTAGGTCGGTGTATATACTGGTGTCTGTCTCCCGGTACTTGGAGTCGACTAGGTCGGTGTATATAAACGTGTCGGACTCGCTGTACCTGTTGATACGACTAGGTCGGTGTATATACACGTGTCGGTCTCCCGGTACCTGTAGTCGACTAGGTCGGTGTACATACACGTGTCGAACTCGCTGTACCTCTTGAGACGACTAAGTCGGTGTACATACACGTGTCGGACTCGCTGTACCTGGTGAGATGGGTAGGTCGGTGTATAAACACGTGTCGGTCTCCCTGTACCTGTTGAGACGACTAGGTCGGTGTACATACACGTGTCTCTCTCGCTGTTCCTGGTGAGACGACTAGGTCACTGTATAAACACGTGTCGGTCTCCCTGCAGCTGGAGTCGACTAGGTCTGTGTATAGACACGTGTCGGTCTCCCGGTACCTGGAGTCGACTAGGTCGGTGTATATACACGTGTCGGACTCTCTGTACCTGTTCGGACGACTGGGTCGTTGTACTTACACGCGTCGGACTCGCTGTACCTGTTGAGACGACTAGGTCGGTGTACATACACGTGTCGGACTCGCTGTACCTGGTGAGACGACTAGGTCGGTGTATAAACACGTGTCGGTCTCCCGGTACATGGAGTCGACTAGGTCGGTGTATATGCACGTGTCGGTCTCCCGGTACCTGGAGTATATTAGGTCGGTGTATGTACACGTGTCGGTCTCCCTGTACCTGGAGTCGACTAGGTCGGTGTACATACACGTGTCGGACTCCCTGTATCTGGTGAGGCGACTAGATCGGTGTATAAACACGTGTCGGTCTCCCTGTACCTGGAGTCGACTAGGTCGGTGTACATACACGTGTCGGACTCGCTGTACCTGTTGAGACGACTGGGTCGGTGTACTTACACGTGTCGGACTCTCTGTACCTGGTGAGACGACTAGGTCGGTGTATAAACACGTGTCAGTCTCCCTGTAGCTGGAGTCGACTAGGTCGGTGTATATACACGTGTCGATGTCCCTGTACCTGGAGTCGACTAGGTCGGTGTACTTACACGTGTCGGACTCGCTGTACCTGTTGAGACGACTAGGTCGGTGTACATACACGTGTCGGACTCGCTGTACCTGGTGAGACGACTAGATCGGTGTATATACACGTGTTGGTCTCCCTGTAGCTGGAGTCGACTAGGTCGGTGTATATACATGTGTCGGTCTCCCGGTACCTGGGGTCGACTAGGTCGGTGTATATACACGATTCGGTCTCCCGGTACCTGGAGTCAACTAAGTCGGTGTACATACACGTGTCGGACTCGCTGTAACTGGAGTCGACTAGGTTGTTGTACATACACGTGTCGGACTCGCTGTACCTGGTGAGACGACTAGGTCGGTGTATAAACACGTGTCGGTCTCCCTGTAGCTGGAGTCGACTAGGCCGGTGTATATACACGAGTCGGTCTCCCGGTACCTGGAGTCGACTAGGTCGGTGTATATACACGTGTCGGTCTCCCTGTACCTGGAGTCGACTAGGTCTGTGTATATACACGTGTCGGACTCTCTGTACCTGTTAAGACGACTGGGTCGGTGTACTTACACGTGTCGCAATCGCTGTACTTGTTGAGACGACTAGGTCGGTGTACATACACGTGTCGGTCTCCCTGTACCTGTTCAGACGACTGGGTCTGTGTACTTACACGTGTCGGACTCGCTGTACCGGTTGAGACGACTAGGTCGGTGAACATACACGTGTCGGACTTGCTGTACCTGGTGAGACGACTAGGTCGGTGTATAAGCACGTGTCGGTCTCCCTGTAGCTGGAGTCGACTAGGTCGGTGTATATACACGTGTCGGTCTCCCGGTACCTGAAGTCGACTAAGTCGGTGTACATACACCTGTCGGACTCGCTGTACCTGTTGAGACGACTCGGTTGGTGTACATACACGTGTCGGACTCGCTGTACCTGGTAAGACGACTAGGTCGGTGTATAAACATGTGTCGGTCTCCCTGTAGCTGGAGTCGACTAGGTCGGTGTATATACACGTGTCGGTCTCCCGGTACATGGAGTCGACTAGGTCGGTGTATATACACGTGTCGGTCTCCCGGTACATGAAGTCGACTAGGTCGGTGTATATACACGTGTCGGTCTCCCGGTACATGGAGTCGAGTAGGTCGGTGTATATACACGTGTCGGTCTCCCGGTACATGGAGTCGACTAGGTCGGTGTATATACACGTGTCGGTCTCCCGGTGCATGGAGTCGACTAGGTCGGTGTATATACACGTGTCGGTCTCCCGGTAAATGGAGTCGACTAGGTCGGTGTATATACACGTGTCGGTCTCCCGGTACATGGAGTCGACTAGGTCGGTGTATATACACGTGTCGGTCTCCCGGTACATGGAATCGACTAGGTCGGTGTATATACACGTGTCGGTCTCCCGGTACATGGAGTCCACTAGGTCGGTGTATATACACGTGTCGGTCTCCCGGTACATGGAGTCGACTAGGTCGGTGTATATACACGTGTCGGTCTCCCGGTACATGGAGTCGACTAGGTCGGTGTATATACACGTGTCGGTCTCCCGGTACATGGAGTCGACTAGGTCGGTGTACATACACGTGTCGGGTCCGCTGTACCTGTTGGGACGACTAGGTCGGTGTACATACACGTTTCGGACTCGCTGTACCTGGTGAGACGACTAGGTCAGTGTATAAACACGTGTCGGTCTCCCTGTAGCTGGAGTCGACTAGGTCGGTGTCTATACACGTGTCGGACTCTCTGTACCTGTTGAGACGACTAGGTCGGTGTACATACACGTGTCTCACTCGCTGTTCCTGGTGAGACGACTAGGTCACTGTATAAACACGTGTCGGTCTCCCTGTAGCTGGAGTCGACTAGGTCTGTGTATAGACACGTGTCGGTCTCCCGGTACCTGGAGTCGGCTAGGTCGGTGTATATGCACGTGTCGGTCTCCCAGTACCTGGAGTCCATTAGGTCTGTGTATATACACGTGTCGGTCTCCCTGTACCTGGAGTCGACTAGGTCGGTGTACATACACGTGTCGGACTCGCTGTACCTGTTGAGACGACTAGGTCGGTGTATATACACGTGTCGGTTTCCCGGTACCTGGAGTCGACTAGGTCGGTGTACATACACGTGTCGGACTCGTGGTACCTGTTGAGACGACTAGGTCGATGTACATATACGTGTCGGACTCGCTGTACCTGTTGAGACGACTAGGTCGGTGTACATACACATGTCGGCCACCCGGTACCTGGAGTCGACTAGGTCGGTGTACTTACACGTGTCGGACTCGCTGTTCCTGGTGAGACGACTAGGTCACTGTATAAACACGTGTCGGTCTCCCTGTAGCTGGAGTCGACTAGGTCTGTGTATAGACACGTGTCGGTCTCCCGGTACCTGGAGTCGACTAGGTCGGTGTATATGCACGTGTCGGTCTCCCGGTACCTGGAGTCCATTAGGTCGGTGTATATACACGTGTCGGTCTCCCTGTACCTGGAGTCGACTAGGTCGGTGTACATACACGTGTCGGACTCGCTGTACCTGGTGAGGCGACTAGATCGGTGTATAAACACGTGTCGGTCTCCCGGTACCTGGAGTCCATTAGGTCGGTGTATATACACGTGTCGGTCTCCCTGTACCTGGAGTCGACTAGGTCGGTGTACATACACGTGTCGGACTCGCTGTACCTGGTGAGGCGACTAGATCGGTGTATAAACACGTGTCGGTCTCCCTGTACCTGGAGTCGACTAGGTCGGTGTACATACACGTGTCGGACTCGCTGTACCTGGTGAGACGGGTAGGTCGGTGTATAAACACGTGTCGGTCTCCCTGTAGCTGGAGTCGACTAGGTCGGTGTACATACACGTGTCGGACTCGCTGTACCTGTTGGGACGACTAGGTCGGTGTACATACACGTGTCGGACTCGCTGTACCTGGTGAGACGATTAGGTCACTGTATAAACACGTGTCGGTCTTCCTGCAGCTGGAGTCGACTAGGTCTGTGTATTACACGTGTCGGTCTCCCGGTACCTGGAGTCGACTAGGTCGGTGTATATACACGTGTCGGACTCTCTGTACCTGTTGAGACGACTGGGTCGGTGTACTTACACGTGTCGGACTCGCTGTACCTGGTGAGACGACTAGGTCGGTGTATAAACACGTGTCGGTCTCCCTGTAGTTGGAGTCAAATAGGTCGGTGTACATACACGTGTCGGTCTCCCTGTACCTGGATTCGACTAGGACGGTGTACATGGACATGTCGGACTCTCTGTACCTGTTGAGACGACTGGGTCGGTGTACCTACACGTGTCAGACTCGCTGTACCTGCTGAGACGACTGGGTCGGTGTACTTACACGTGTCGGACTCTCTGTACCTGGTGAGACGACTAGGTCGGTGTATAAACACGTGTCGGTCTCCCGGTACCTGAAGTCGAGTAGGTCGGTGTATATACTGGTGTCTGTCTCCCGGTACCTGAAGTCGACTAAGTCGGTGTACATACACCTGTCGGACTCGCTGTACCTGTTGAGACGACTAGGTCGGTGTATATACACGTGTCGGTCTCCCGGTACCTGTAGTCGACTAGGTCGGTGTACATACACGTGTCGAACTCGCTGTACCTCTTGAGACGACTAAGTCGGTGTACATACACGTGTCGGACTCGCTGTACCTGGTGAGATGGGTAGGTCGGTGTATAAACACGTGTCGGTCTCCCTGTAGCTGGAGTCGACTAGGTCGGTGCATATACACGTGTCGATCTCCCGGTACCTGGAGTCGACTAGGTCGGCGTACTTACACGTGTCGGACTCGCTGTACCTGTTGAGACGACTAGGTTGGTGTATATACACGTGTCGGTCTCCCTGTACCTGGAGTCGACTAGGTCGGTGTACATACACGTGTCGGACTGGCTGTACCTGTTGAGACGACTAGGTCGGTGTACATACACGTGTCGGACTCGCTGTACCTGGTGAGACGACTAGATCGGTGTATATACACGCGTTGGTCTCCCTGTAACTGGAGTCGACTAGGTCGGTGTATATACATGTGTCGGTCTCCCGGTACCTGGGGTCGACTAGGTCGGTGTATATACACGCGTCGGTCTCCCGGTACCTAGAGTCAACTAAGTCGGTGTACATACACGTGTCGGACTCGCTGTACCTGGAGTCGACTAGGTCGGTGTACATACACGTGTCGGACTCGCTGTACCTGGTGAGACGACTAGGTCGGTGTATAAACACGTGTCGGTCTCCCTGTAGCTGGAGTCGACTAGGTCGGTGTATATACACGTGTCGGTCTCCCGGTACCTGGAGTCGACTAGGTCGTTGTATATACACGTGTCGGTCTCCCTGTACCTGGAGTCGACTAGGTCTGTGTATATACACGTGTCGGACTCTCTGTACCTGTTAAGACGAATGGGTCGGTGTACTTACACGTGTTGGTCTCCCTGTACCTGGAGTCGACTAGGTCGGTGTATATACACGTGTCGGTCTCCCGGTACATGGAGTCGACTAGGTCGGTGTATATACACGTGTCGGTCTCCCGGTACATGGAGTCGACTAGGTCGGTGTATATACACGTGTCGGTCTCCCGGTACATGGAGTCGACTAGGTCGGTGTATATACACGTGTCGGTCTCCCGGTACATGGAGTCGACTAGGTCGGTGTATATACACGTGTCGGTCTCCCGGTAAATGGAGTCGACTAGGTCGGTGTATATGCACGTGTCGGTCTCCCGGTACATGGAGTCGACTAGGTCGGTGTATATACACGTGTCGGCCTCCCGGGACATGGAGTCCACTAGGTCGGTGTATATACACGTGTCGGTCTCACGGTACATGGAGTCGACTAGGTCGGTGTATATACACGTGTCGGTCTCCCGGTACATGGAGTCGACTAGGTCGGTGTACATACACGTGTCGGTCTCCCGGTACATGGAGTCGACTAGGTCGGTGTATATGCACGTGTCGGTCTCCCGGTACATGGAGTCGACTAGGTCGGTGTATATACACGTTTCGGTCTCCCGGTACATGGAGTCGACTAGGTCGGTGTATATACACGTGTCGGTCTCCCGGTACATGGAGTCGACTAGGTCGGTGTATATACACGTGTCGGTCTCCCGGTACATGGAGTCGACTAGGTCGGTGTACATACACGTGTCGGGTCCGCTGTACCTGTTGAGACGACTAGGTCGGTGTACATACACGTTTCGGACTCGCTGTACCTGGTGAGACGACTAGGTCAGTGTATAAACACGTGTCGGTCTCCCTGTAGCTGGAGTCGACTAGATCGGTGTCTATACACGTGTCGGACTCTCTGTACCTGTTGAGACGACTGGGTCGTTGTACATACACGCGTCGGACTCGCTGTACCTGTTGAGACGACTAGGTCGGTGTACATACACGTGTCGGACTCGCTGTACCTTGTGAGACGACTAGGTCGGTGTATAAACACGTGTCGGTCTCCCGGTACATGGAGTCGACTAGGTCGGTGTATATGCACGTGTCGGTCTCCCGGTACCTGGAGTCCATTAGGTCGGTGTATAAACACGTGTCGGTCTCCCTGTAGCTGGAGTCGACTAGGTCGGTGTACATACACGTGTCGGACTCGCTGTACCTGTTGGGACGACTAGGTCGGTGTACATACACGTGTCGGACTCGCTGTACCTGGTGAGACGATTAGGTCACTGGATAAACACGTGTCGGTCTCCCTGCAGCTGGAGTCGACTAGGTCTGTGTATTACACGTGTCGGTCTCCCGGTCCCTGGAGTCGACTAGGTCGGTGTTTAACACGTGTCGGACTCTCTGTACCTGTTGAGACGACTGGGTCGGTGTACTTACACGTGTCAGACTCGCTGTACCTGTTGAAACGACTAGGTCGGTGTACATACACGTGTCGGTCTCCCTGTACCTGGAGTCGACTAGGTCGGTGTACATACACGTGTCGGACTCGCTGTACCTGTTGAGACGACTAGGTCGGTGTATATACACGTGTCGGTTTCCCGGTACCTGGAGTCGACTAGGTCGGTGTACATACACGTGTCGGACTCGTGGTACCTGTTGAGACGACTAGGTCGATGTACATACACGTGTCGGACTCGCTGTACCTGTTGAGACGACTAGGTCGGTGTACATACACATGTCGGCCACCCGGTACCTGGAGTCGACTAGGTCGGTGTACTTACACGTGTCGGACTCGCTGTTCCTGGTGAGACGACTAGGTCACTGTATAAACACGTGTCGGTCTCCCTGTAGCTGGAGTCGACTAGGTCTGTGTATAGACACGTGTCGGTCTCCCGGTACCTGGAGTCGACTAGGTCGGTGTATATGCACGTGTCGGTCTCCCGGTACCTGGAGTCCATTAGGTCGGTGTATATACACGTGTCGGTCTCCCTGTACCTGGAGTCGACTAGGTCGGTGTACATACACGTGTCGGACTCGCTGTACCTGGTGAGGCGACTAGATCGGTGTATAAACACGTGTCGGTCTCCCGGTACATGGAGTCGACTAGGTCGGTGTATATGCACGTGTCGGTCTCCCGGTACCTGGAGTCCATTAGGTCGGTGTATAAACACGTGTCGGCCTCCCTGTACCTGGAGTCGACTAGGTCGGTGTACATACACGTGTCGGACTCGCTGTACCTGGTGAGGCGACTAGATCGGTGTATAAACACGTGTCGGTCTCCCTGTACCTGGAGTCGACTAGGTCGGCGCGCACCTGTGTCGCTTGGGGATGCCCCTCCCAGGCCATGGCCCTACCATCTCGTGTCGCAGGCGCCGGCGCGAACCAGTGTCGCTTGGGGATGCCCCTCCCAGGCTTCGGCCCTACCATCTCGTGTCGCAGGCGCCGGCGCGCGCCACTGTCGCTTGGGGATGCCCCTCCCAGGCCTCGGCCCTACCATTTCTTGCGCAGGCGCCAGAGCGCACCAGTGTCGCTTGGGAATGCCCCTCCCAGGCCTCGGCCCTACCATTTCTTGCGCAGGCGCCGGCGCGCACCAGTGTCGCTTGGGGATGCCCCTCACAGGCCTCGGCCCTACCATCTCTTGTCGCAGGCGCCAGCGCGCGCCACTGTCGCTTGGGGATGCCCCTCCCAGGCCTCGGCCCTACCATCTCGTCTCGCAGGCGCCGGCGCGCACCACTGTCGCTTGGGGATGCCCCTCCCAGGCCTCGGCCCTACCATCTCGTGTCGCAGGCGCCGGCGCGCTCCAGTGTCGCTTGGGGGTGCCCCTCCGAGGCCTCGGTCCTACCATCTCGTGTCGCAGGCGCCGGCGCCCGCCAGTGTCGCTTGGGGATGCCCCTCCCAGGCCTCGGCCTTACCATCTCTTGTCGCAGGCGCCGGCGCCCGCCAGTGTCGCTTGGGGGTGCCCCTCCCAGGCCTCGGCCTTACCATCTCTTGTCGCAAGCGCCGGCGCGCACCAATGTCGCTTGGCGATGCCCTTCTCAGGCCTCGGCCCTACCATCTCATGTCGCTTGCGCCGGCGCGCGCCACTGCCGCTTGGGGATGCCCCTCCCGGCCTCGGCTCTCCCATCTCTTGTCGCAGGCGCCGGCGTGCACCAGTGTCGCTTGGGGATGCCCCTGCCAGGCCTCGGCCCTACCATCTCTTGTCGCAGGCGCCGCCGCGCACCAGTGTCCCGTGGGGGTGCCCCTCTAAGGCCTCGGCCCTATGCTTCAGGCCGGTGGCTTTTTCGAGACTTTCTCCTATACTTTAACACGGGCCACTTCCCCAAACAGGCCAATCGGGCGGTTTCCTCCAAACCACTGCCAACCTTACATCGCAAGGCTGGTCACGCCAAACCACTGCCAACCTTACATCGCCAGGCTGGTCACGCCAAACCACTGCCAACCTTACATCGCCAGGCTGGTCACGCCAAACCACTGCCAACCTTACATTGCCAGGCTGGTCACGGCAAACCACTGCCAACCTTACATCGCCAGGCTGGTCACGCCAAACCACTGCCAACCTTACATCGCCAGGCTGGTCACGCCAAACCACTGCCAACCTTACATCACCAGGCTGGTCACGCCAAACCACTGCCAACCTTACATTGCCAGGCTGGTCACGGCGAACCACTGCCAACCTTACATCGCCAGGCTGGTCACGCCAAACCACTGCCAACCTTACATAGCCAGGCTGGTCACGCCAAACCACTGCCAACCTTACATCGCCAGGCTGGTCACGCCAAACCACTGCCAACCTTACATTGCCAGGCTGGTCACGGCAAACCACTGCCAACCTTACATTGCCAGGCTGGTCACGCCAAACCACTGCCAACCTTACATCGCCAGGCTGGTCACGCCAAACCACTGCCAACCTTACATTGCCAGGCTGGTCACGCCAAACCACTGCCAACCTTACATTGCCAGGCTTGTCACGCCAAACCACTGCCAACCTTACATTGCCAGGCTAGTCACGCCAAACCACTGCCAACCTTACATTGCCAGGCTGGTCACGCCAAACCACTGCCAACCTTACATTGCCAGGCTGGTCACGCCAAACCACTGCCAACCTTACATCGCCAGGCTGGTCACACCAAACCACTGCCAACCTTACATTGCCAGGCTGGTCACGGCAAACCACTGCCAACCTTACATTGCCAGGCTGGTCACGCCAAACCACTGCCAACCGTACATTGCCAGGCTGGTCACGCCAAACCACTGCCAACCTTACATTGCCAGGCTGGTCGCGCCAAACCACTGCCAACCTTACATCGCCAGGCTGGTCACTCCAAACCACTGCCAACCTTACATCGCCAGGCTGGTCACGCCAAAACACTGCCAACCTTACATCGCCAGGCTGGTCACGCCAAACCACTGCCAACCGTACATTGCCAGGCTGGTCACGCCAAACCACTGCCAACCGTACATTGCCAGGCTGGTCACGCCGAACCACTGCCAACCTTACATTGCCAGGCTGGTCACGCCGAACCACTGCCAACCGTACATTGCCAGGCTGGTCACGCCGAACCACTGCCAACCTTACATAGCCAGGCTGGTCACGCCAAACCACTGCCAACCTTACATCGCCAGGCTGGTCACGCCGAACCACTGCCAACCTTACATCGCCAGGCTGGTCACGCCAAACCACTGCCAACCTTACATCGCCAGGCTGGTCACGCCAAACCACTGCCAACCTTACATTGCCAGGCTGGTCACGGCAAACCACTGCCAACCTTACATCGCAAGGCTGGTCACGCCAAACCACTGCCAACCTTACATCGCCAGGCTGGTCACGCCAAACCACTGCCAACCTTACATCGCCAGGCTGGTCCCGCCAAACCACTGCCAACCTTACATTGCCAGGCTGGTCACGGCAAACCACTGCCAACCTTACATCGCCAGGCTGGTCACGCCGAACCACTGCCAACCTTACATCGCCAGGCTGGTCACGCCAAACCACTGCCAACCTTACATTGCCAGGCTGGTCACGCCAAACCACTGCCAACCTTACATTGCCAGGCTGGTCACGCCGAACCACTGCCAACCTTACATAGCCAGGCTGGTCACGCCAAACCACTGCCAACCTTACATCGCCAGGCTGGTCACGCCGAACCACTGCCAACCTTACATCGCCAGGCTGGTCACGCCAAACCACTGCCAACCTTACATCGCCAGGCTGGTCACGCCAAACCACTGCCAACCTTACATTGCCAGGCTGGTCACGGCAAACCACTGCCAACCTTACATCGCAAGGCTGGTCACGCCAAACCACTGCCAACCTTACATCGCCAGGCTGGTCACGCCAAACCACTGCCAACCTTACATCGCCAGGCTGGTCCCGCCAAACCACTGCCAACCTTACATTGCCAGGCTGGTCACGGCAAACCACTGCCAACCTTACATCGCCAGGCTGGTCACGCCGAACCACTGCCAACCTTACATCGCCAAGCTGGTCACGCCAAACCACTGCCAACCTTACATTGCCAGGCTGGTCACGCCAAACCACTGCCAACCTTACATTGCCAGGCTGGTCACGCCCAACCACTGCCAACGTTACATTGCCAGGCTGGTCACGCCAAACCACTGCCAACCTTACATCGCCAGGCTGGTCACGCCGAACCACTGCCAGCCTTACATCGCCAGGCTGGTCACGCCAAACCACTGCCAACCTTACATCGCCAGGCTGGTCACGCCGAACCACTGCCAACCTTACATTTTCAGGCTGGTCACGCCAAACCACTGCCAACCTTACATAGCCAGGCTGGTCACGCCGAACACCAGGTATCATTATGGATACCAATGACAACGCAGCAATTGAAACTTCATCTCTCGTCATTTAATAGATTCCGGAGGGGTGTGGAAACCACAAACGTAAAAACGGCCACAAACGTAAAAACACCATGGTTCACAAACGTGAAAAATCACAAACGTAAAAACACGAGGATCACAAAGATAAAAATTGCCTGGCCACAAACGTCCAACTAAAATTGTCACAAAAGTAAACAAAATACAGTTTAGCTCACAAACGTAACAACTCATTTCTCACAAACGTCAAACATGAGCTATAACTGAATCACGTCTGATAAAAAGGAATACCTGGATATTAATCTCTTACCTCACTATATGACGTATTAATAAAGTATAAAGGTGTCTGTTTTGGGCTACTGATCATACTCCTTTGCGAAAATGGAAGCTGTGTAATGCTCATAATGGGCATAAAGTAATGTGGGGGTTCCCGTTTTGTAGCAATCAAGCCTCGTTACATCCATACTAACGCTAAGTAAACTTGGGTTTCGCTAATTACGATTTGATATCCTGATAACTGAGAAAAGTTTAGCATTTCTACCAATCGAAGGTATCTTGATTGCTTAGTTGGTCAACAATTTCGCAGCATTATTTTCACGAATTTTCGTGATCGAAAAGAAATAACAAAAAATCGTCAATTGTTTTTGTGCTCTATCATTCCTATATTTATAACGGTTCCTGGCATTTCTAAGTACATTTCACTTAAAAATAGTTAAGTTGTCAAATCTAACCGAATATATAAATCGGCCACGCGAAATACAATGACATAAATGTTTTATTAGCATTGCAGGAACCGCCGCACAGCATATAAAGGAATGCTCGTCAGAACAACAATGTGGCTAAACTAAGTATAATAACGATCAACGTCTACTCTGACAGTCAAAACGAACTAAACACATCATAATTGCAAAATGTGTGACCAGATCTATAATTCGTCTGGGCAGAGCAGGAACTATTGTACGTTTTATCTGCGCTGCTTCCTTGTACAGCCACCTTATTTAAGACATATTCAGCAACCATCAAGCAACCATATGTAGAATATATTCAGTAAACCTTATTTAGAACAGTCATGCTCCACAAAGCCTGGTCAACCTTATGTCATACGAAACAAAACCTAAGCAACTGTACACAGAACGTGCGTCTATGAATCGATCTCTCGTGTTCACCACCCATTGGGCGGGTAGAAGTTGTACACGGCATAATTATTGAGGTCGTCGATTGCTCTAAGCACTACTCGTCCATGATACCATCCAGGCATTGCTTTAAACAAATCCTTTACGGAGAGGGTTAAGCCCGACCCTTTGCCCACACAGCGATACAGTGAGTTTACTGATATATCTAGCGTGTTTTCGTGGACAATGTTAATGCCAGAGACGCGTGACACGATTGAAGGTTAAATGTGTAGTATTACCTGCCGCCGTAGGACATTTTCTACAAGTTCACTGAAACGCCTGCTTGATTCAAATGCGACTATGAGCAACCTACAAAAACCAACATATGCAGAAAGCATATATTCGAATATCTGCTCCAATACTTCGTTTGGTAGATCTGTCTCTTTTGCGGATTGATGATGGCATCTGAGGATTCGCCTCATCCCGAGGCGGTTCCTTGTGCTTAATCCACCCTGTCACCCTGGCCATTCTCCCGGTATGACACGTTCGCCTCACCCCGGGTCGTTCCTTGTGCTTAATCCACCCTGTCACCCTGGCCATTATCCGGGTATGACAAGTTCGCCTCACCCCGGGTCGTTCCTTGCGCTTCACCCACCCTGTCACCCTGGCCATTCTCCGGGTATGACACGTTCGCCTCACCCCGGATCGTTCCTTGTGCTTCATCCACCCTGTCACCCTGGCCATTCTCCGGGTATGGCACGTTCGCCTCACCCCGGGTCGTTCCTTGTGCTTCATCCACCCTGTCACGATGGCCATTCTCCGGGTATGGCACGTTCGCCTCATCCCGGGTCGTTCCTTGTGCTTCATCCACCCTGTCACCCTGGCCATTCTCCGGGTATGGCACGTTCGCCTCATCCCGGGTCGTTCCTTGTGCTTCATCCACCCTGTCACCCTGGCCATTCTCCCGGTATGGCACGTTCGCCTCACCCCGGGCCGTTCCTTGTGCTTCATCCTCCCTGTCAGCCTGGCCATTTTCCGGGTATGACACGTTCGCCTCACCCCGGGCCGTTCCTTGTGCTTCATCCTCCCTGTCACCCTGGCCATTCTCCGGGTATGACACGTTCGCCTCACCCCGGGCCGTTCCTTGTGCTTCATCCTCCCTGTCACCCTGGCCATTCTCCGGGTATGGCACGTTCGCCTCACCCCGGGCCGTTCCTTGTGTTTTATCCTCCCTGTCACGATGGCCATTCTCCGGGTATGGCACGTTCGCCTCACCCCGGGCCGTTCCTTGTGCTTCATCCACCCTGTCACCCTGGCCATTCTCCCGGCATGACACGTTCGCCTCACCCCGGGCCGTTCCTTGTGCTTCATCCACCCTGTCACCCTGGCCATTCTCCCGGCATGACACGTTCGCCTCACCCCGGGCCGTTCCTTGTGCTTCATCCTCCCTGTCACCCTGGCCATTCTCCCGGCATGACACGTTCGCCTCACCCCGGGCCGTTCCTTGTGCTTCATCCTCCCTGTCACCCTGGCCATTCTCCGGGTATGGCACGTTCGCCTCACCCTGGGCCGTTCCTTGTGTTTTATCCTCCCTGTCACGATGGCCATTCTCCGGGTATGGCACGTTCGCCTCACCCCGGACCGTTCCTTGTGCTTCATCCTCCCTGTCACCCTGGCCATTCTCCGGGTATGGCACGTTCGCCTCACCCCGGGCCGTTCCTTGTGCTTCATCCTCCCTGTCACCCTGGCCATTCTCCCGGCATGACACGTTCGCCTCACCCCGGGCCGTTCCTTGTGCTTCATCCTCCCTGTCACCCTGGCCATTCTCCGGGTATGGCACGTTCGCCTCACCCTGGGCCGTTCCTTGTGTTTTATCCTCCCTGTCACGATGGCCATTCTCCGTGGAATGGCACGTTTGCCTCACCCCGGGCCGTTCCTTGTGCTTCATCCTCCCTGTCACCCTGGCCATTCTCCGGGTATGGCACGTTCGCCTCACCCCGGGCCGTTCCTTGTGCTTCATCCTCCCTGTCACCCTGGCCATTCTCCGGGTATGACACGTTCGCCTCACCCCGGGCCGTTCCTTGTGCTTCATCCTCCCGGTCACCCTGGCCATTCTCCTGGTATGGCATGTTCGCCTCATCCCGGGCCGTTCCTTGTGCTTCATCCTCCCTGTCACCCTGGCCATTCTCCCGGTATGACACGTTTGCCTCACCCCGGGCCGTTCCTTGTGCTTCATCCTCCCTGTCACCCTGGCCATTCTCCGGGTATGGCACGTTCGCCTCACCCCGGGCCGTTCCTTGTGCTTCATCCTCCCTGTCACCCTGGCCATTCTCCCGGTATGACACGTTTGCCTCACCCCGGGCCGTTCCTTGTGCTTCATCCTCCCTGTCACCCTGGCCATTCTCCGGGTATGGCACGTTCGCCTCACCCCGGGCCGTTCCTTGTGCTTCATCCACCCTGTCACCCTGGCCATTCTCCGGGTATGGCACGTTCGCCTCACCCCGGGCCGTTCCTTGTGCTTCATCCTCCCTGTCACCCTGGCCATTCTCCCGGTATGACACGTTCGCCTCACCCCGGGTCGTTCCTTCTGCTTCATCCTCCCTGTCACCCTGGCCATTCTCCGGGTATGGCACGTTCGCCTCATCCCGGGCCGTTCCTTGTGCTTCATCCTCCCTGTCACCCTGGCCATTCTCCCGGTATGGCACGTTTGCCTCACCCCGGGTCGTTCCTTGTGCTTCATCCACCCTGTCACCCTGGCCATTCTCCCGGTATGACACGTTCGCCTCATCCAGGGCCGTTCCTTGTGCTTCATCCTCCCTGTCGCCCTGGCCATTCTCCCGGTATGACACGTTCGCCTCACCCCGGGCCGTTCCTTGTGCTTCATCCACCCTGTCACCCTGGCCATTCTCCCGGTATGGCACGTTCGCCTCACCCCGGGTCGTTCCTTGTGCTTCATCCACCCTGTCACCCTGGCCATTCTCCCGGTATGGCACGTTCGCCTCACCCCGGGCCGTTCCTTGTGCTTCATCCACCCTGTCACCCTGGCCATTCTCCCGGTATGACACGTTCGCCTCATTCAGGGCCGTTCCTTGTGCTTCATCCTCCCTGTCACCCTGGCCATTCTCCCGGTATGACACGTTCGCCTCACCCCGGGCCGTTCCTTGTGCTTCATCCTCCCTGTCACCCTGGCCATTCTCCCGGTATGACACGTTCGCCTCACCCCGGGTCGTTCCTTGTGCTTCATCCACCCTGTCACCCTGGCCATTCTCCCGGTATGGCACGTTCGCCTCACCCCGGGTCGTTCCTTGTGCTTCATCCACCCTGTCACCCTGGCCATTCTCCCGGTATGGCACGTTCGCCTCACCCCGGGCCGTTCCTTGTGCTTCATCCACCCTGTCACCCTGGCCATTCTCCCGGTATGACACGTTCGCCTCATCCAGGGCCGTTCCTTGTGCTTCATCCTCCCTGTCACCCTGGCCATTCTCCCGGTATGACACGTTCGCCTCACCCCGGGCCGTTCCTTGTGCTTCATCCACCCTGTCACCCTGGCCATTCTCCCGGTATGGCACGTTCGCCTCACCCCGGGTCGTTCCTTGTGCTTCATCCACCCTGTCACCCTGGCCATTCTCCCGGTATGGCACGTTCGCCTCACCCCGGGCCGTTCCTTGTGCTTCATCCACCCTGTCACCCTGGCCATTCTCCCGGTATGACACGTTCGCCTCATCCAGGGCCGTTCCTTGTGCTTCATCCTCCCTGTCACCCTGGCCATTCTTCCGGTATGGCACGTTTGCCTCACCCCGGGTCGTTCCTTGTGCTTCATCCACCCTGTCACCCTGGCCATTCTCCCGGTATGACACGTTCGCCTCATCCAGGGCCGTTCCTTGTGCTTCATCCTCCCTGTCACCCTGGCCATTCTCCCGGTATGACACGTTCGCCTCACCCCGGGCCGTTCCTTGTGCTTCATCCACCCTGTCACCCTGGCCATTCTCCCGGTATGGCACGTTCGCCTCACCCCGGGTCGTTCCTTGTGCTTCATCCACCCTGTCACCCTGGCCATTCTCCCGGTATGGCACGTTCGCCTCACCCCGGGTCGTTCCTTGTGCTTCATCCACCCTGTCACCCTGGCCATTCTCCAGGTATGGCACGTTCGCCTCATCCCGGGCCGTTCCTTGTGCTTCATCCACCCTGTCACCCTGGCCATTCTCCCGGTATGGCACGTTCGCCTCACCCCGGGCCGTTCCTTGTGCTTCATCCTCCGTCACCCTGGCCACTCTCCGGGTATGGCCCGTTCGCCTCATCCCGGGCCGTTCCTTGTGCTTCATCCACCCTGTCACCCTGGCCATTCTCCCGGTATGACTCGTTCGCCTCATCCCGGGTCGTTCCTTGTGCTTCATCCTCCCTGTCACGATGGCCATTCTCCGGGTATGGCACGTTCGCCTCATCCCGGGTCGTTCCTTGTGCTTCATCCTCCCTGTCACCCTGGCCATTCTCCCGGTATGGCACGTTCGCCTCACCCCGGGTCGTTCCTTGTGCTTCACCCACCCTGTCACCCTGGCCATTCTCCGGGTATGGCACGTTCGCCTCACCCCGGGCCGTTCCTTGTGCTTCATCCTCCCTGTCACCCTGGCCATTCTCCGGGTATGACACGTTCGCCTCACCCCGGGCCGTTCCTTGTGCTTCATCCACCCTGTCACCCTGGCCATTCTCCCGGTATGACACGTTCGCCTCATCCAGGGCCGTTCCTTGTGCTTCATCCTCCCTGTCACCCTGGCCATTCTTCCGGTATGGCACGTTTGCCTCACCCCGGGTCGTTCCTTGTGCTTCATCCACCCTGTCACCCTGGCCATTCTCCCGGTATGACACGTTCGCCTCATCCAGGGCCGTTCCTTGTGCTTCATCCTCCCTGTCACCCTGGCCATTCTCCCGGTATGACACGTTCGCCTCACCCCGGGCCGTTCCTTGTGCTTCATCCACCCTGTCACCCTGGCCATTCTCCCGGTATGGCACGTTCGCCTCACCCCGGGTCGTTCCTTGTGCTTCATCCACCCTGTCACCCTGGCCATTCTCCCGGTATGGCACGTTCGCCTCACCCCGGGTCGTTCCTTGTGCTTCATCCACCCTGTCACCCTGGCCATTCTCCAGGTATGGCACGTTCGCCTCATCCCGGGCCGTTCCTTGTGCTTCATCCACCCTGTCACCCTGGCCATTCTCCCGGTATGGCACGTTCGCCTCACCCCGGGCCGTTCCTTGTGCTTCATCCTCCGTCACCCTGGCCACTCTCCGGGTATGGCCCGTTCGCCTCATCCCGGGCCGTTCCTTGTGCTTCATCCACCCTGTCACCCTGGCCATTCTCCCGGTATGACTCGTTCGCCTCATCCCGGGTCGTTCCTTGTGCTTCATCCTCCCTGTCACGATGGCCATTCTCCGGGTATGGCACGTTCGCCTCATCCCGGGTCGTTCCTTGTGCTTCATCCTCCCTGTCACCCTGGCCATTCTCCCGGTATGGCACGTTCGCCTCACCCCGGGTCGTTCCTTGTGCTTCACCCACCCTGTCACCCTGGCCATTCTCCGGGTATGGCACGTTCGCCTCACCCCGGGCCGTTCCTTGTGCTTCATCCTCCCTGTCACCCTGGCCATTCTCCGGGTATGACACGTTCGCCTCACCCCGGGCCGTTCCTTGTACTTCATCCTCCCTGTCACGATGGCCATTCTCCGGGTATGGCACGTTCGCCTCACCCCGGGCCGTTCCTTGTGCTTCATCCTCCCTGTCACCCTGGCCATTCTCCCGGAATGACACGTTCGCCTCACCCCGGGCCGTTCCTTGTGCTTCATCCACCCTGTTACCCTGGCCATTCTCCGGGTATGGCACGTTCGCCTCACTCCGGGCCGTTCCTTGTGCTTCATCCACCCTCTCACCCTGGCCATTCTCCCGGTATGGTACGTTCGCCTCATCCCGGGCCGTTCCTTGTGCTTCATCCACCCTGTCACCCTGGCCATTCTCCGGGTATGACACGTTCGCCTCATCCCGGGCCGTTCCTTGTGCTTCATCCACCCTGTCACCCTGGCCATTCTCCCGGTATGGCACGTTCTCCTCACCCCGGGCCGTTCCTTGTGCTTCATCCTCCCTGTCACCCTGGCCATTCTCCGGGTATGGCACGTTCGCCTCATCCCGGGCCGTTCCTTGTGCTTCATCCTCCCTGTCACCCTGGCCATTCTCCGGGTATGGCACGTTCGCCTCACCCCGGGCCGTTCCTTGTGCTTCATCCTCCCTGTCACCCTGGCCATTCTCCGGGTATGGCACGTTCGCCTCACCCCGGGCCGTTCCTTGTGCTTCATCCTCCCTGTCACCCTGGCCATTCTCCGGGTATGGCACGTTCGCCTCACCCCGGGCCGTTCCTTGGGCTTCATCCTCCCTGTCACCCTGGCCATTCTCCGGGTATGGCACGTTCGCCTCATCCCGGGCCGTTCCTTGTGCTTCATCCTCCCTGTCACCCTGGCCATTCGCCGGGTATGGCACGTTCGCCTCACCCCGGGCCGTTCCTTGTGCTTCATCCTCCCTGTCACCCTGGCCACTCTCCGGGTATGGCACGTTCGCCTCACCCCGGGCCGTTCCTTGTGCTTCATCCTCCCTGTCACCCTGGCCATTCTCCGGGTATGGCACGTTCGCCTCACCCCGGGCCGTTCCTTGTGCTTCATCCACCCTGTCACCCTGGCCATTCTCCGGGTATGGCACGTTCGCCTCACCCCGGGCCGTTCCTTGTGCTTCATCCTCCCTGTCACCCTGGCCACTCTCCGGGTATGGCACGTTCGCCTCACCCCGGGTTGTTCCTTGTGCTTCATCCACCCTGTCACCCTGGCCATTCTCCCGGTATGGCACGTTCGCCTCACCCCGGGCCGTTCCTTGTGCTTCATCCTCCCTGTCACCCTGGCCACTCTCCGGGTATGGCACGTTCGCCTCACCCCGGGTTGTTCCTTGTGCTTCATCCTCCCTGTCGGCCTGGCCATTCTCCGGGTATGGCACGTTCGCCTCACCCTGGGCCGTTCCTTGTGTTTTATCCTCCCTGTCACGATGGCCATTCTCCGGGTATGGCACGTTCGCCTCACCCCGGGCCGTTCCTTGTGCTTCATCCTCCCTGTCACCCTGGCCATTCTCCGGGTATGGCACGTTCGCCTCACCCCGGGCCGTTCCTTGTGCTTCATCCTCCCTGTCACCCTGGCCATTCTCCAGTTATGGCACGTTCGCCTCACCCCGGGCCGTTCCTTGTGCTTCATCCTCCCTGTCAGCCTGGCCATTCTCCGGATATGGCACGTTCGCCTCATCCCGGGCCGTTCCTTGTGCTTCATCCTCCCTGTCACCCTGGCCATTCTCCGGGTATGGCACGTTCGCCTCATCCCGGGCCGTTCCTTGTGCTTCATCCTCCCTGTCACCCTGGCCATTCTCCGGATATGGCACGTTCGCCTCATCCCGGGCCGTTCCTTGTGCTTCATCCTCCCTGTCACCCTGGCCATTCTCCGGGTATGGCACGTTCGCCTCACCCCGGGCCGTTCCTTGTGCTTCATCCTCCCTGTCACCCTGGCCATTCTCCAGGTATGACACGTTCGCCTCATCCCGGGCCGTTCCTTGTGCTTCATCCTCCCTGTCACCCTGGCCATTCTCCGGGTATGGCACGTTCGCCTCCCCCCGGGCCGTTCCTTGTGCTTCATCCTCCCTGTCACCCTGGCCATTCTCCAGGTATGACACGTTCGCCTCACCCCGGGCCGTTCCTTGTGCTTCATCCTCCCTGTCACCCTGGCCATTCTCCAGGTATGGCACGTTCGCCTCACCCCGGGTCGTTCCTTGTGCTTCATCCACCCTGTCACCCTGGCCATTCTCCGGGTATGGCACGTTCGCCTCACCCCGGGCCGTTCCTTGTGCTTCATCCTCCCTGTCACCCTGGCCATTCTCCAGGTATGGCACGTTCGCCTCACCCCGGGCCGTTCCTTGTGTTTTATCCTCCCTGTCACGATGGCCATTCTCCGGGTATGGCACGTTCGCCTCACCCCGGGCCGTTCCTTGTGCTTCATCCACCCTGTCACCCTGGCCATTCTCCCGGCATGACACGTTCGCCTCACCCCGGGCCGTTCCTTGTGCTTCATCCACCCTGTCACCCTGGCCATTCTCCCGGCATGACACGTTCGCCTCACCCCGGGCCGTTCCTTGTGCTTCATCCTCCCTGTCACCCTGGCCATTCTCCCGGCATGACACGTTCGCCTCACCCCGGGCCGTTCCTTGTGCTTCATCCTCCCTGTCACCCTGGCCATTCTCCGGGTATGGCACGTTCGCCTCACCCTGGGCCGTTCCTTGTGTTTTATCCTCCCTGTCACGATGGCCATTCTCCGGGTATGGCACGTTCGCCTCACCCCGGGCCGTTCCTTGTGCTTCATCCTCCCTGTCACCCTGGCCATTCTCCGGGTATGGCACGTTCGCCTCACCCCGGGCCGTTCCTTGTGCTTCATCCTCCCTGTCACTCTGGCCATTCTCCCGGCATGACACGTTCGCCTCACCCCGGGCCGTTCCTTGTGCTTCATCCTCCCTGTCACCCTGGCCATTCTCCGGGTATGGCACGTTCGCCTCACCCTGGGCCGTTCCTTGTGTTTTATCCTCCCTGTCACGATGGCCATTCTCCGGGTATGGCACGTTTGCCTCACCCCGGGCCGTTCCTTGTGCTTCATCCTCCCTGTCACCCTGGCCATTCTCCGGGTATGGCACGTTCGCCTCACCCCGGGCCGTTCCTTGTGCTTCATCCTCCCTGTCACCCTGGCCATTCTCCGGGTATGACACGTTCGCCTCACCCCGGGCCGTTCCTTGTGCTTCATCCTCCCGGTCACCCTGGCCATTCTCCTGGTATGGCACGTTCGCCTCATCCCGGGCCGTTCCTTGTGCTTCATCCTCCCTGTCACCCTGGCCATTCTCCCGGTATGACACGTTTGCCTCACCCCGGGCCGTTCCTTGTGCTTCATCCTCCCTGTCACCCTGGCCATTCTCCGGGTATGGCACGTTCGCCTCACCCCGGGCCGTTCCTTGTGCTTCATCCTCCCTGTCACCCTGGCCATTCTCCCGGTATGACACGTTTGCCTCACCCCGGGCCGTTCCTTGTGCTTCATCCTCCCTGTCACCCTGGCCATTCTCCGGGTATGGCACGTTCGCCTCACCCCGGGCCGTTCCTTGTGCTTCATCCACCCTGTCACCCTGGCCATTCTCCGGGTATGGCACGTTCGCCTCACCCCGGGCCGTTCCTTGTGCTTCATCCTCCTTGTCACCCTGGCCATTCTCCCGGTATGACACGTTCGCCTCACCCCGGGTCGTTCCTTGTGCTTCATCCTCCCTGTCACCCTGGCCATTCTCCGGGTATGGCACGTTCGCCTCATCCCGGGCCGTTCCTTGTGCTTCATCCTCCCTGTCACCCTGGCCATTCTACCGGTATGGCACGTTTGCCTCACCCCGGGTCGTTCCTTGTGCTTCATCCACCCTGTCACCCTGGCCATTCTCCCGGTATGACACGTTCGCCTCATCCAGGGCCGTTCCTTGTGCTTCATCCTCCCTGTCACCCTGGCCATTCTCCCGGTATGACACGTTCGCCTCACCCCGGGCCGTTCCTTGTGCTTCATCCACCCTGTCACCCTGGCCATTCTCCCGGTATGGCACGTTCGCCTCACCCCGGGTCGTTCCTTGTGCTTCATCCACCCTGTCACCCTGGCCATTCTCCCGGTATGGCACGTTCGCCTCACCCCGGGCCGTTCCTTGTGCTTCATCCACCCTGTCACCCTGGCCATTCTCTCGGCATGACACGTTCGCCTCATCCAGGGCCGTTCCTTGTGCTTCATCCTCCCTGTCACCCTGGCCATTCTCCCGGTATGACACGTTCGCCTCACCCCGGGCCGTCCCTTGTGCTTCATCCACCCTGTCACCCCGGCCATTCTCCCGGTATGACACGTTCGCCTCACCCCGGGTCGTTCCTTGTGCTTCATCCACCCTGTCACCCTGGCCATTCTCCCGGTATGGCACGTTCGCCTCACCCCGGGTCGTTCCTGGTGCTTCATCCTCCCTGTCACCCTGGCCACTCTCCGGGTATGGCACGTTCGCCTCACCCCGGGCCGTTCCTTGTGCTTCATCCTCCCTGTCACCCTGGCCATTCTCCGGGTATGGCACGTTCGCCTCACCCCGGGCCGTTCCTTGTGCTTCATCCTCCCTGTCACCCTGGCCACTCTCCGGGTATGGCACGTTCGCCTCACCCCGGGCCGTTCCTTGTGCTTCATCCTCCCTGTCACCCTGGCCATTCTCCGGGTATGGCACGTTCGCCTCACCCCGGGCCGTTCCTTGTGCTTCATCCACCCTGTCACCCTGGCCATTCTCCGGGTATGGCACGTTCGCCTCCCCCCGGGCCGTTCCTTGTGCTTCATCCTCCCTGTCACCCTGGCCATTCTCCCGGTATGACACGTTCGCCTCACCCCGGGCCGTTCCTTGTGCTTCATCCTCCCTGTCACCCTGGCCACTCTACGGGTATGGCACGTTCGCCTCACCCCGGGTTGTTCCTTGTGCTTCATCCACCCTGTCACAATGGCCATTCTCCCGGTATGGCACGTTCGCCTCACCTCGGGCCGTTCCTTGTGCTTCATCCTCCCTGTCACCTTGGCCACTCTCCGGGTATGGCACGTTCGCCTCACCCCGGGTTGTTCCTTGTGCTTCATCCTCCCTGTCAGCCTGGCCATTCTCCGGGTATGGCACGTTCGCCTCACCCTGGGCCGTTCCTTGTGTTTTATCCTCCCTGTCACGATGGCCATTCTCCGGGTATGGCACGTTCGCCTCACCCCGGGCCGTTCCTTGTGCTTCATCCTCCCTGTCACCCTGGCCATTCTCCGGGTATGGCACGTTCGCCTCACCCCGGGCCGTTCCTTGTGCTTCATCCTCCCTGTCACCCTGGCCATTCTCCAGTTATGGCACGTTCGCCTCACCCCGGGCCGTTCCTTGTGCTTCATCCGCCCTGTCACCCTGGCCATTCTCCGGATATGGTACGTTCGCCTCATCCCGGGCCGTTCCTTGTGCTTCATCCTCCCTGTCACCCTGGCCATTCTCCGGGTATGGCACGTTCGCCTCATCCCGGGCCGTTCCTTGTGCTTCATCCTCCCTGTCACCCTGGCCATTCTCCGGATATGGCACGTTCGCCTCATCCCGGGCCGTTCCTTGTGCTTCATCCTCCCTGTCACCCTGGCCATTCTCCGGGTATGGCACGTTCGCCTCACCCCGGGCCGTTCCTTGTGCTTCATCCTCCCTGTCACCCTGGCCATTCTCCAGGTATGACACGTTCGCCTCATCCCGGGCCGTTCCTTGTGCTTCATCCTCCCTGTCACCCTGGCCATTCTCCGGGTATGGCACGTTCGCCTCCCCCCGGGCCGTTCCTTGTGCTTCATCCTCCCTGTCACCCTGGCCATTCTCCAGGTATGACACGTTCGCCTCACCCCGGGCCGTTCCTTGTGCTTCATCCTCCCTGTCACCCTGGCCATTCTCCAGGTATGGCACGTTCGCCTCACCCCGGGTCGTTCCTTGTGCTTCATCCACCCTGTCACCCTGGCCATTCTCCGGGTATGGCACGTTCGCCTCACCCCGGGCCGTTCCTTGTGCTTCATCCTCCCTGTCACCCTGGCCATTCTCCAGGTATGGCACGTTCGCCTCACCCCGGGTCGTTCCTTGTGCTTCATCCACCCTGTCACCCTGGCCATTCTCCGGGTATGGCACGTTCGCCTCACCCCGGGTCATTCCTTGTGCTTCATCCTCCCTGTCACCCTGGCCATTCTCCGGGTATGGCACGTTCGCCTCATCCCGAGCCGTTCCTTGTGCTTCATCCTCTCTGTCACCCTGGCCATTCTCCGGGTATGGCACGTTCGCCTCATCCCGGGCCGTTCCTTGTGCTTCATCCTCCCTGTCACCCTGGCCATTCTCCCGGTATGGCACGTTCGCCTCACCCCGGGCCGTTCCTTGTGCTTCATCCTCCCTGTCACCCTGGCCATTCTCCCGGTATGGCACGTTTGCCTCACCCCGGGCCGTTCTTTGTGCTTCATTCACCCTGTCACCCTGGCCATTCTCCGGGTATGGCACGTTCGCCTCACCCCGGGCCGTTCCTTGTGCTTCATCCTCCCTGTCACCGTGGCCATTCTCCCGGTATGGCACGTTTGCCTCAACCCGGGCCGTTCCTTGTGCTTCATCCACCCTGTCACCCTGGCCATTCTCCCGGTATGACACGTTCGCCTCACCCCGGGTCGTTCCTTGTGCTCCATCTTCCCTGTCGCCCTGGCCATTCTCCGGGTATGGCACGTTCGCCTCACCCCGGGCCGTTCCTTGTGCTTCATCCTCCCTGTCACCGTGGCCATTCTCCCGGTATGGCACGTTCGCCTCACCCCGGGCCGTTCCTTGTGCTTCATCCTCCCTGTCACCCTGGCCATTCTCCCGGTATGGCACGTTCGCCTCATCCCGGGCCGTTCCTTGTGCTTCATCCACCCTGTCGCCCTGGCCATTCTCCGGGTATGGCACGTTCGCCTCATCCCGGGCCGTTCCTTGTGCTTCATCCTCCCTGTCACCCTGGCCATTCTCCGGGTATGACATGTTCGCCTCACCCCGGGCCGTTCCTTGTGCTTCATCCTCCCTGTCACCCTGGCCATTCTCCGGGTATGACACGTTCGCCTCATCCCGGGCCGTTCCTTGTGCTTCATCCACCCTGTCACCCTGGCCATTCTCCGGGTATGGCACGTTCGCCTCATCCCGGGTCGTTCCTTGTGCTTCATCCACTCTGTCACCCTGGCCATTCTCCCGGTATGACACGTTCGCCTCACCCCGGGCCGTTCCTTGTGCTTCATCCTCCCTGTCACGATGGCCATTCTCCGGGTATGGCACGTTCGCCTCACCCCGGGTCGTTCCTTGTGCTTCATCCTCCCTGTCACCCTGGGCATTCTCCCGGTATGGCACGTTCGCGTCACCCCGGGCCGTTCTATGTGCTTCATCCTCCCTGTCACCCTGGCCATTCTCCCGGTATGGCACGTTCGCCTCACCCCGGGCCGTTCCTTGTGCTTCATCCTCCCTGTCACCCTGGCCATTCTCCGGGTATGGCACGTTCGCCTCATCCCGGGTCGTTCCTTGTGCTTCATCCACTCTGTCACCCTGGCCATTCTCCCGGTATGGCACGTTCGCCTCACCCCGGGTCGTTCCTTGTGCTTCATCCTCCCTGTCACCCTGGGCATTCTCCCGGTATGGCACGTTCGCCTCACCCCGGGCCGTTCTATGTGCTTCATCCTCCCTGTCACCCTGGCCATTCTCCCGGTATGACACGTTCGCCTCATCCCGGGCCGTTCCTTGTGCTTCATCCACCCTGTCACGATGGCCATTCTCCGGGTATGGCACGTTCGCCTCACCCCGGGTCGTTCCTTGTGCTTCATCCTCCCTGTCACCCTGGCCATTCTCCCGGTGTGGCACGTTCGCCTCACCCCGGGCCGTTCTATGTGCTTCATCCTCCCTGTCACCCTGGCCATTCTCCGGGTATGGCACGTTCGCCTCACCCCGGGCCGTTCCTTGTGCTTCATCCACCCTGTCACCGTGGCCATTCTCCCGGTGTGGCACGTTCGCCTCACCCCGGGCCGTTCCTTGTGCTTCATCCACCCTGTCACGATGGCCATTCTCCGGGTATGGCACGTTCGCCTCACCCCGGGTCGTTCCTTGTGCTTCATCCTCCCTGTCACCCTGGCCATTCTCCGGGTATGGCACGTTCGCCTCACCCCGGGTCGTTCCTTGTGCTTCATCCTCCCTGTCACCCTGGCCATTCTCCCGGTATGGCACGTTCGCCTCACCCCGGGCCGTTCCTTGTGCTTCATCCACCCTGTCACCCTGGCCATTCTCCGGGTATGGCACGTTCGCCTTACCCCGGGCCGTTCCTTGTGCTTCATCCTCCCTGTCACCCTGGCCATTCTCCGGGTATGGCACGTTCGCCTCACCCCGGGCCGTTCCTTGTGCTTGATCCACTCTGTCACCCTGGCCATTCTCCGGGTATGACTCGTGCGCCTCATCCCGGGCCATTCTTTGTGCTTCATCCTCCCTGTCACCCTGGCCATTCTCCGGGTATGGCACGTTCGCCTCATCCCGGGCCGTTCCTTGTGCTTCATCCACTCTGTCACCCTGGCCATTCTCCGGGTATGGCACGTTCGCCTCATCCCGGGCCGTTCCTTGTGCTTCATCCACTCTGTCACCCTGGCCATTCTCCTGGTATGGCACGTTCGCCTCACCCCGGGCCGTTCCTTGTGCTTCATCCACCCTGTCACCCTGGCCATTCTCCGGGTATGGCACGTTCGCCTCATCCCGGGTCGTTCCTTGTGCTTCATCCACCCTGTCACCCTGGCCATTCTCCGGGTATGGCACGTTTGCCTCACCCCGGGCCGTTCCTTGTGCTTCATCCACTCTGTCACCCTGGCCATTCTCCTGGTATGGCACGTTCGCCTCACCCCGGGCCGTTCCTTGTGCTTCATCCACCCTGTCACCCTGGCCATTCTCCGGGTATGGCACGTTCGCCTCATCCCGGGTCGTTCCTTGTGCTTCATCCACCCTGTCACCCTGGCCATTCTCCGGGTATGGCACGTTCGCCTCATCCCGGGTCGTTCCTTGTGCTTCATCCACCCTGTCACCCTGGCCATTCTCCGGGTATGACACGTTCGCCTCATCCCGGGCCGTTCCTTGTGCTTCATCCTCCCTGTCACGATGGCCATTCTCCGGGTATGGCACGTTCGACTCACCCCGGGTCGTTCCTTGTGCTTCATCCTCCCTGTCACGATGGCCATTCTCCGGGTATGGCACGTTCGCCTCACCCCGGGTCGTTCCTTGTGCTTCATCCACCCTGTCACCCTGGCCATTCTCCGGGTATGGCACGTTCGCCTCATCCCGGGCCGTTCCTTGTGCTTCATCCCCCCTGTCACCCTGGCCATTCTCCGGGTATGACACGTTCGCCTCATCCCGGGCCGTTCTATGTGCTTCATCCTCCCTGTCACGATGGCCATTCTCCGGGTATGGCACGTTCGCCTCACCCCGGGTCGTTCCTTGTGCTTCATCCACCCTGTCACCCTGGCCATTCTCCGGGTATGGCACGTTCGCCTCACCCTGGGCCGTTCCTTGTGCTTCATCCACCCTGTCACCCTGGCCATTCTCCGGGTATGACACGTTCGCCTCACCCCGGGCCGTTCCTTGTGCTTCATCCACCCTGTCACCCTGGCCATTCTCCGGGTATGGCACGTTCGCCTCACCCCGGGCCGTTCCTTGTGCTTCATCCTCCCTGTCACGATGGCCATTCTCCAGGTATGGCACGTTCGCCTCACCCCGGGTCGTTCCTTGTGCTTCATCCTCCCTGTCACGATGGCCATTCTCCGGGTATGGCACGTTCGCCTCACCCCGGGTCGTTCCTTGTGCTTCATCCACCCTGTCACCCTGGCCATTCTCCGGGTATGGCACGTTCGCCTCATCCCGGGCCGTTCCTTGTGCTTCATCCACCCTGTCACCCTGGCCATTCTCCGGGTATGACACGTTCGCCTCATCCCGGGCCGTTCCTTGTGCTTCATCCTCCCTGTCACGATGGCCATTCTCCAGGTATGGCACGTTCGCCTCACCCCGGGTCGTTCCTTGTGCTTCATCCTCCCTGTCACGATGGCCATCCTCCGGGTATGGCACGTTCGCCTCACCCCGGGTCGTTCGTTGTGCTTCATCCACCCTGGCACCCTGGCCATTCTCCGGGTATGGCACGTTCGCCTCATCCCGGGCCGTTCCTTGTGCTTCATCCGCCTGATCATCCTGTCCATACTCTGGGTATGCGTTTGTTAATACCGTGTAGATGTCATCGGTCATGGCCCCAGAGAGAGATACACGAGACTGCGTCACCCGCGTTGGGTGAGATGACGTAAAGTGTAAGATCCGGAATATGTCTTCGGTCCACTCCAATGAGCTTGACCTTAACAATTGACACTTGACGGTGACTTTGACCTATGACCTACATACCGGGACAGAGTTTTTTTCTGTCCCAGAATGATCTTCAAAGCTCGAATAGAAAAAGAGGCGGCCCCTGTGGACCACCACCACCACGGGGGTGGTAGGGGGGGTGGGGGGGGTCGGTGGGGGAGCTGTGGTGAGGGTGGAGGTGGGGGTGTGTGTGAAAGAGCCACCACGATCGGACGTCACATTCCCATATGGTGTCACTTACAGATACATATGTCCTGACGCCCCCCCGCCTTTCCCCCATCACCACCCCCGCACCGCCCCCGCCACGCCCCGGCCCCCGCCCACCCCGGGCCCTCTACTATCGCTTGATCCCAGCCTCCGGGGTCGTCTGCAGACAATACAATAGAGATTTTTTGTTGTATTTCGGGCTCCACATACCAGACTTCCTCCTGGGGACAGCAATACAGAACTATTGTAAAAATGCCATTCTTCAGCCCGGCGTGAAGAGGTTTACAAAAATAAATATTAAACGATTCCAAGTTCGAAAAATAACAAAAGACAAGAAAGTCTAATGTGAGTTGCGATCTGAGGCCGGGCGATCGACAAACTGCCCGCCTGTTTATTTGGTGCTTCTTATATACGGCTGTACATGGGCTACATTTGGTCACATGACCATGGACAATTCCATGCCCCCCCCCACCCCTCTTTTACGGGGGTCTCGGGAGCACGTGATGGTGGCAGGCAAAGTGCGCCCACCAGGCCTTGCTTATGAAATCTAGTGTCTGTATATAAAACTAGCATTAGGTCACTCTAACCCAGCGGTTCACCCCAACCCACTTGGCCCTATTGTTCCCCAAAATATCGAACAACAGCTGTTGCTTAATCATGTGATAGTCACGAGCATTGAGCCGCAACCAAAGACGCGAGGACAATATCCAAGGTCATGTCCCGGCCTCTCTGAGACTGTGACCCAGCCGTGGCGACCCGACTTACTTAATACTCTCACCATTCCACTATAAACACTGGCTTATGTAAAGGGTTGTTTTCGTCGAGCGTATACTCTTATCTGAGATAACCAAAGGTCAGCCACAGCGAGCGTCAGAAAAAGCTAAGCTTCGTAAACCGTAAGGGGGTTGAGTATGGTAAAATAAAATAAAATAAAATAAAACATTTCGATATACTAAAATACCTGAAGGAGCACATTTTACACTATGTCCATGTACAGCCTTACCAGGCCTGTCTCCAACGCATCACGGGGTGCCGTTAGAGCCAGGCAGCATTTGCTGTCTTTGCGATGTTGCAGCGCATATTTTCGCGTATAGGGCGCACAGTTTTTAACTAGCCGACAAAATATGGATCTTTCCAGAATCCTTATGCAATTTACTGACCTGGCGGAAGGAAAATACTTTGATTTATTGTCCTAACTTGCAATGTCAGGGCTTTTTCTGGGCACATTTATTCGATCAGCGCTGCAACACCGTAAAGACAGCAAATGCTGCCTGGCTCTAACGGCACCCCGTGATGCGTTGGAGACAGGCCTGGTAATGTACAGCCCCGCTCCTAAGTCTTCTACCGTGCTCTCATGGGGGTGAGGCGGGGGCGGCGGGGGGTAAGGGAACACTAAGGATGGGGGAGAAGAGTGGGGGGGGGGAGGGTTGTCTGTCATATATATGTACGAAGGGTACAATATATTCACATTCCGAAAAGAGCAACATGGCGTTTTCCGCTGCGGTCGGGAATAGATTTCTATCGCAAGTCTAAAAACCGAACATACATGAGATGCGTTGACCATGTTTTGACGAAGTCCCTCCATTAGGTTTCCACGTAATCACAGCGATCAAAAATCGCGTAGTCACGATATCGCCTTAATATAGCCACCTCTTTGACGCAATAGATACAGGACTGATATGTACAGCCGCGAGCAAGGGGGGTGGAGGGTGGTGGAGGGTGTCGGGGAGGTGGGGGGGGGGGGGGCGCTGCCCTGCGAAGTAGTGTCGTCATTGGGCGTCCGGCGTTCTGATTGGCTAGATTTGTGATGTCAAGTACTGTATGATGTTATGCATCTGTAAAACATCCTGGATGTTCTGCACCTGCCAAAAAAACATCATGACTTATTATACGTAAGAATTTTATGTGTTTCATTTACTGGTGATGGTGGTATCAGGCTGGGCTGGCCTCCAGGAAAGTAAAAGGACAGACACACTATACTGTGTTAAGTATCTAACAGATCTGTGGTGTCGGACGGTTGGTTGTATATTCAGGACGCGTTAATTAAATCTGGTCATATCGCGTCAATGGGAGAAGGAAGGGAGAGTGGAGCCATGTCCGCGAGGGGTAACCCCCTACTCTTTGCGAAGAAGGACATGGGATCTTTATTCTGCGACCACACAGACATGCCCACAGCGGGGCTCGAACCTCCGATCTACAGGCCGTTAGACAAAAATTAAAATTAACTAGATATTTGTATTCATCGTATCATATCGTTTTAACACAATGTAAGCACAATTCTAGTGGGTGAGAGTTAAATTAATCAGTTTGGCCCGTGTTTTTGAGAAAAATACTACATGGAAATTGTATGCATGATTCACCATTTGTGATAACAGTCTGCCCACCGCCTCGAAAGAAAGAAGTGAAAAACGTACTTTCTCATTCATCATATCCCTTTAACGTTTCATTTCAGTCGATATTTTGCCGACTAAGACACTTTTCACTCAGCACCATTTGTATGATCTAACGACGCTACACGCAAAAATCCTACACCTGGTGTTGTTGACACTAATTAGAGAAACGGGCGTCACTGAAACGAGATCTCAAAGAGATAACAACGAGATTTGGACGTTGGTATTGTAAGCGCCATTCGACATGTGTGCCACATTCCTTTGTCGGACACAGACATATTGTTCACATGGCATCGCCTGCCCAGCTGCTCATAGTGTCGGGCGAAGTCTCGCTCAAGTCTCGTTGAAGTCTCGTCATGGAAGCAGGTATTGGTTTGTTCTTTTTATAATTGTATGACAACAACAATCGGTCTGGATAACGAACGGACATGCGCTCTGTGAAGATGACACGGATAACGAACGGACATGCGCTCTGTGAAGATGACACGGATAACGAACGGACATGCGCTCTGTGAAGATGACACGGATAACGAACGGACATGCGCTCTGTGAAGATGACACGGATAACGAACGGACATGCGCTCTGTGAAGATGACACGGATAACGAACGGACATGCGCTCTGTGAAGATGACACGGATAACGAACGGACATGCGCTCTGTGAAGATGACACGGATAACGAACGGACATGCGCTCTGTGAAGATGACACGGATAACGAACGGACATGCGCTCTGTGAAGATGACACGGATAACGAACGGACATGCGCTCTGTGAAGATGACACGGATAACGAACGGACATGCGCTCTGTGAAGAGGACACGGATAACGAACGGACATGCGCTCTGTGAAGATGACACGGACAGACATGTAAAAATAAAATCGAAATGGGATACGAGAATAAATACAAATACTACTTACCTGTGGATCACAGAGACCGCATTGTTGTCTTGGACGTTATGTGAAAAGTATTAATCTTAATTTATAAGAGTTTTTTAGGGTCATTTTAGCGGACGGTGTTGGGTTTTGGACCATACACAGGGCTCACATAACATGGGCACCTAATTAGATCCAAGTCAAACATCATGTGAAATCAACAATTGCGTGTGTTTTTGCGTGTATATTTCAGGTGCAATGCAATCGTTGTCCTGTTTACAGTTTTCCGCATCCTTGGCCCGAGGGTGGGCTTTACCCACCAGCTTCAAGACACACGATGTCAAAGCCCCAATCTATTTAAATCCCATAACATGAGATACACGTTCAAAAATATTAATGGAACAAGCGTCAGCCATTTATTTTTGCATATCCCGGTGGACGATATCTTTTATTGCTGCGACATCGCCGATTAACCCTTGTATTGCCGAGGCGCTCGCTCTCGCCATAATGATTGCTACTTCTTGTTCATTTCACCGTGAAATAAATGACGCATCAGATTCTATTTTTAACATATCTTCCGGCTTTCTCCCGACAGGCAAGCAGTGAATTGTGGGCTGGCGACCCGAGGGGAAGTCATGGGGGGAGAGGGGTGGCTATGGGTGTTGTTATTTGGGGGACGCCATACACTGTCAGAGGGCGTGGTGTCACCTTAATTGTGGTCCGCCGCGGTCTCAATTGAAACTGTCAAATTGGGGTCATACCTGGTAAAAATGGCAAGGACACGCTGTTTGGATAGATAGACCAGATTGCGTCACTCGTAGGGTGAGATGACGTAAAATGTAAAATTTGGATTAGGTCTTCGGTCCACTACAATGACCTTGACTTTAACAATTGACTTGACTGTGACTTTGATCTACATCCCTATTACATGTACACGTACAGTACGAGGTTCACGGTGTCCACAGTGATGACTGGTAATCTTTTGATATTGGACGTCACTTTGAATGGGTACAGGTTGACTTTAGCCACTGTGTATGGTTTAAATAAAGACACCCCAGAGTTCTTTGAAAACTTACAACAAAAACTAGACAGTATGGGCAACGCTAGCATGCTAATTTGTGGAGATTGGAATTTAGTATTAAAACAGGAACTAGACACACACGGTTATAAAAGAGAAGATAATGTAAAGGCTAAGAGCCCGGAACTGAATATGATAGAGTCCCTAGAACTCATAGATACCTGGAGGGTAATGCACCCAGATACTAAACGTTTCACCTGAGTCAATCAACAGTGCACGCAGCGAGCGAGGCTGGATTTTTACCTCTCTTCTTCTGATCTGCATGCCATTACACAAAGTGCCACAATACGACCTGGGTATAGAACGGACCATTGTCTTACTACTATTGATGTAGACATTCTAACAGCTGAAAGAGGGAAGGGGTTCTGGAAATTAAACACTTCTGTTTTACGATGAAGAATACGTTAGGCTCATTAAAGACTGTATTGCAAACGTAGAGAAACAATATAGGGCGACACAAGGCGGGGAAGTCATTAACGACCAACTCTTTTTTTGAAATGTTGAAAATGGAAATTCGCGGTAAAACTATCAGTTATAGTTCGTTTAAGAAAAAGACACTAGACAAGCAGATTTGGGGGATAGGGTAAGATATAGAAAACCTAGATATCAGAATAGATCTAAATGCAGCAGAGAGTACTGATTTGCTAGCAAAGCGCGATGAGTTAAGCTTGAACTAAAAATACTACGCTCTCCCAATATAAAGGCCACAATGTTACGAGCCCGCCCCAAATATTAGGAGGTAAGGGAAGAAGCCTAGCAGATATTTTTGCAGTCTTGAGAAAAGAAATTATATAAATAAATTAATCACTAAGCTATGTGTTAATGACATCTTGGTCGAGCAAATGAACTTTTATAAGAAATTATATTCAAATTGTGATTATATGTCTTCGAAAGGCGAGATGAACCAGTTTTTAAATTCCAAGCATATAAAGCAGCTCTTAGAGGAGCAAAAGGCTATATGTGAGGGAGAAATTACTTTAGAAGAAATCAAACAAGTTACAAAAGGGTATGAAAAACAACAACTGTCCAGGGAGCGACGGCTCCCAATAGACTTTTATAAGTCCTTTTGGAAGGACATTGGAATACATATGAAGGACAGTCTAAGACATGCATGTCGGCAGGGTACTCTATCTATAACAAAGACAAGACAAGGCAAGACAAGGTATCATTACCTGTTTACCTAAACCAGAGAAACCTAAACAGTATCTGAAAAATTGGAGGCCTTTTACTTTACTTGTAGATTACAAAGTTCTAGCTGGAGTGCTTGCACTTAGGATGAAAACTTTTTTACCGACGATCATCAGTTTGGACCAGAAAGGATTTTTTAAAGAATCGCTTCATAGGAGAAAATACTAGAAGTGTATACCATTTAATGCACTATTTAAGAGAAGAGAACAAAACTGGGCTATTATTACTCATTGACTTCGAAAAAGCGTTTGACTCTTTATACTACAGCTTCTACAGGCCTATGGCTTTGGGGATGAGTTTATAAGGTACTATATGCTGTTATACGAAGAATCGAACATCTGCGTTAAAAACAATGGTATATTTTCTGAATTCTTTAGGCTGGAAAGAGGTTGCAGACAGGGTGACCCCCTGTCCCCATACATGTTTATTCTTGCGGTGGAACCTCTAGCCATGGCCATCAAAAACTGCCCCGACGTGAAAGGTATCCAAATTCGAGAGAAGGTATATAAGTTAGGGGAATATGCCGATGACGCTTTCTTATTGTTGGACGGCAGTGAATCCTCTCTACGTGCTGCACTAGGGACCATTGACTCGTTTTACAAATGTTCGGGTTTGAGAATGAATGTGGACAAAACAGAGGGCCGTGTGGTTGGGAAGAAAGCCAAAAGGCAGAGATACAATATGTCCAGATCTATGTCTTGGCTGGGTTACGGAGTTTACACTGCTGGGTATAAAATTCGATACTGACCTTCGTAAAATGTTGCAAATAAATCTTAGTAGCAAGATTTTAGAAATTCCAAATCTCTTAAGCGCCTACGAGAAGAGAAGTCTCTCACTGAGGGGTCGGGTTACCGTTGCTAAGGCCATGGCTTTGCCTAAACTGGTCCACGTGCTGTCGGTCCTCTTCTCCCCTAGTAAAGCTTATGTTAGTCAGCTAGAGGATATGATTCGGTCTTTTATATGGCGCAAGAAAAAGGCTAAATTCTCGCTGACCCGTTTGGCACTTACAGGCGCCATAAGTGACAAGACACCCATTTGCACATGTCCCAAAACTCTACAATCGGTTCCCCCACGGTGGGTCGCGAACCCTGGTACGCAATGGCTGACCTGGTAGAGCTCATCGAACGCGCTAACCATCAGACTATTCGGGCGTCCACATTTTGACGATTTCTTTATGCGACGACGTATATGATTGTATAACTAAGTGCCGTGGGTTCGATTCCCCAGCGTACCTTGGCATACCTGCTCTCGTCCTGTTAAACAGCCTCATACGACCTCGTGCATTCTGTTACCCGCAGTGATACGACCCCACTGACCTTGTTTTTGGGGCTCTCGGGGGTGTCGGAGAAATACAAGATGGCGGAGATACGAGCCCACTGACCTTGTTTTCCGGGCTCTCGGGGGTGCCGGAGAAATACAAGATGGCGGCGTCGTCGGCCAGGATCTGGAAGCTGTACTCGCCATCGCGCGGGGGCACGAAGAAAAGGCGCATGCGCGTGACGTACAGGTTGCCGTCCGCGCCGTCGTGTCACTCGTACCATTGGATATAATCCAGCCAATCAGAGGCCTGCGGCGGGGCGTTGTGGGTGGCGAGCTCTGGCCAAGCCAGTCCGAATGCTTCTGAGGAGTTCCAAGTCTCCCTCAGCAGGCCGCGGTTACCTAGGAAACGAATGTAATATAGCAACCATTGTGTCATAACCGCAATGAGGGAAGAACTAAGGTAGATACATCTGCATACCGGTTTCAAGCGATGGTATCAAAGGCCATATGAAAAGTCATTAAATTAAAACCTGGGTTATAGCAGCCATTGCAGGGTATTTGGGATGAACATTGCGGGGTCTGCGATTCTGCCTTACATGGGAGAAGTACACAGTCTGTGGGTGGGGTGGGGGGGGGGTCTCAAATATAATGAAAGTGTCAGTAACTTCCTTCACGTGACAAGGTTGACCTGATGCAGAAAAACAAACCATATAAAGCACGTGATCACCATAATCAAGGGGTCCAACTTTCGCCTTCATACAGTGAAGTCTGGTTTGATGGGGTATCGAGTTAACATATTGTGAGAAAACAACTTATTGCGTCTCGTCGAAGTAACGGCCGGTGATCGTGACTACAGCGCCCCCTGCGAGATTTCCTTCAAGTGGTGTGACGTCATGCACCTCTGCGACACAAGTGAGCGATAATATATGGATTAATAAAAAAAGTATGTACCGATCAGAAATTATGCGTAGTACTGTGTGTTTACCGTCTCCATTTGTGAATAGTCAACTTTATTTTGAAATATTTAATGGTGTCAAACACTTGAGAGAGGAAGCTCGGCTGTTGAGTCTGGTATTTTTATATAGCAATTTTTCAATGACAATTTGCCAAACTTACTTTGCAATGGACATAATATATTTGGCTCCTTATTGTGCACATAAAGAGTAGAATGGCGACATAACCCACGTGATTTCAGCACTGAACCAGGAATAGGGCTTGAGACAAATAACTTCAGATATACATTAGGTGTCCATTAACATAGGTCCTCCGAACTGAGGCGAGCATCTATGTGAAGTCATTGCAAACTCAAGAAATAAACCATGTTATAAAAATATATATATATATTTATCCTCCAGCCATTCTGCTGCAGTAGGTGGCACCCCTTACCGGCGAAGGTTTGCACCATGGCGACTTTGTTCTGTGCGGTGACAAGCAGCACGCCGGCCTAGGCTTAGACCTGTGGGGTAACCAAAAAAGGTTAAAAGTCCTCTATGTCATTAAACATCAACGGTAATCAAGTCAAAATTCATATTCTAATCAGCAAAATCAGAAATCTAATGCAAATCAACAAAACTGAAAATCTGATTCAAATCAACAAATTCAAAATTCTAATTCAAATAAACAAAATCGAAAATCTAATTCAAATAAAAAAAATCGAAAATCTAATTTAAATAAACAAAATCTAAAATATAATTCAAATAACCAAAAATTAAAAATCCAATTCAAACTAACAAAATTAATATGCCGATGATGTGTTACGTAGCATTACGTGAGGACAGGTATCCAGCCTTTTTTACCGTTCAAACGACCAGTCACGGCAGGGTCGGTGACGTCATTAGGCACGGCGTCATTTTACACACGCATTGGTGTCACAAACAGCGGACACATTGACTGCTCACATTACCTGCCGTAGCTGCCGCTGATGATAAAGCTGATGTTGTGGTTGCCTGAAAGAGAAGTTCATGATATAAAGGCTACCAACTTAGCAAATGTACAGTACTAGCCAAGTCCAAGGTAAGGTCACTCGAGCTACGACGGTTATTTCTATGATATCCAACTTTAAACATAACCCCACATTCAAAAGGGACAACAGCAACAGCTAAAACAGATTTAACTTAATAATCAAGATTTTTTTTTTTTTTTTTTTTTTTTATTCTCCGAAAAGCGGCGTATAACACATTGACAATATCTGTACACAACTATGCAAACATACAAACGTCACCTTTAAGTATCAGCTATTACATCATATATTGGGTCCCACTTGGCTTTAAAACTTTCCCTTGCTCTTCCCGGTGTTTCTGCCACTCTGCTCTCTATCTCGAAATAGTATTTTATAAGCCGAATTATAGCCGTTACCCTTGGCGTGACTCCTTTCCACTTACAAACATATATATGGTATTTGGTAACAATGAAAACAAGGTTAATCAGTTCTTTATGTGGTAAAGCTGCCCCGAGCATAGCAGATGTGAAGTTGATATATTTACTAAAATTGGATCGGCTTGACTCATCTAGCCATGCGCCTATGTTTTCCCATATCTGCTTTACTATAACACAATTCCAAAACATATGTTCTATTGTTTCGTCATTCTGGTTACATAAGGCGCATCTTTTTGATTCAGCCAATTTACACAAAAACAAATGGGAGTTGGTAACCATATTTCTACACAAAAAATTATACTGGAAACTCCGCAGTCTTTCGTCCAGGGTGGAGCTCAAGGGTAACTTATAAATTGTTCGCCATTGGTATTCATCAATATTCTGGTTGAGCTTCTCTTTCCATTTCGATTCACTAGTCTTCACAAATGTACACTCTTTCACCAGTAGCTTATATACAACATTACAAATTCTCTCGTTCTGCCTTAAAAACTTGATATGTATTCTCTTTATACCAGGTTGCTTTTTTCCCTGCTCTTGGCTTTGTGCTCTCCATTGTCTGGGAAGGCTATGCGTTAAACTATAAAAATCCGCGAAGTTCATAATAACCTTATATCTTTTACCAAACTCACTCCATCCATAGGGAGAACCGTCTTCCCTTAGCATATCGTTATAGTAAATCACCCCTTTCTGGATAAGTTCAGCTTTTCGTCGAGTAAGATTTTCGTTCTTTAAGAAGTAAGAATTCCAAATTGGCGTATCAAAAGGATGCTCCCCACGTATTATATTTTTGACATAAATCCATTCTCTTAAAACCTCTGACCAAAAAGGGTTTGCTTTCGCTTCCAACAGATGCAGCGATTGCGGGTCAAGCTCCCAACATAAGGTTTTGTCTTCGCAAATAGTTTCAGTAAAGAGGTTCTGCCAGGCTCCTTCAGTGGCAACTAGTCTTTTTATCCAAGTAATCTTTAACGCCTTTATAAAAGATGGTATGTGGGTCAGGTTAAGCCCACCGTCCTCTACCTGTTGTACCATGCGTTTTAGTGCAATTTTAGACCGTTTTTTCTTCCATAAAAATGACCGTACAATACCCTCAAGACGATTAACAAATGATTTATCTGGTAGGGGCAGAACTGACAGAACGTGCACCAACTTTGGTATAGCTAAAGTTTTCAAAACTGTCACTCTGCCTCTTAACGACAGGTTTCTTCGCCCATAAGCTGTTAACATATTTTCAACTTCTACCAATTTACTATCAAGATTTAATTTGGGTACTTTAGCGAGATCAATGTCAAATCTTATCCCTAACAGTACAAAACTTGTGACCCAACAAATTTCTAGATCTGCGCATATCTTATCTTTATATTTTGGCCTTCTTCCCAGCCACACTGCTTTTGTTTTTTCGACATTTATCTTCAATCCTGAACATTTGCTAAACGCCTCTAGCATCCGCATAGCAGCTCTCAATGAACCTTCACTGCCATCCAAGAACAAAAAAGTGTCATCGGCATATTGACCGAGTTTATACACATGCTGGAAAAACCGAATACCTCTGATCTTACTGTCATTCTTAACTGCCATAGAGAGTGGCTCAATGGCCAAGATAAATAAATACGGTGACAAGGGGTCTCCTTGTCTACACCCTCGCTCCAGTTTAAAGAAGTCTGAGAAGTGGCCATTGTTAATGACACAGCTATTAGATTCAGAATATAAAATATTACAATATCTCCTAAGCGACTCCCCAAAACCGTATTCATTTAGTACTCGCGTTAAATATGACCAGCTTACCGTGTCGAAGGCCTTTTCGAAATCTAGTAACAGTAGCAATGCTGTCTTATTTTGTTCTTTTAAATAATGCATAACATCGTAGACTAGTCTCGTGTTTCCCCCAATAAATCGACCACTCAGGAATCCCTTTTGATCTGAACTAATAATATGTGGAAGTACTTTTTTCATGCGCAAAGCCAGCACTCCCGAGAGAATCTTATAATCTGCGTTCAGGAGGGTTATGGGGCGCCAATTTTTCATATATTCCCTTTGTTTGTCCTGTTTTGGAAGGCAAGTAATAATCCCTTGCTTCTGTGTGATAGAAAGTGTACCCTGCTTGTAAGCGTAATTTAGACTTCTTAGAAGATACCCGCCAATATCTTTCCAGAAAAACTTAACAAAGTCTATTGGTATACCGTCACTTCCAGGGCACTTGTTATTTTTCATATTCTGGATAACTTCCTTTACTTCATCACTGGTTATTTCCCCTTCACATGCTTCAATTTGTTCATCAGTCAAACGTTTTACATTCTTTTCGTTTAGAAACTCATTAATGTGATTCTCTCCACAAATGTTATCATTGTTTGCATAAAGCCGTTTATAGAACCCCCTTTGTGCGTTCAATATAGCCTCTTGATGTACGATTTCCTCTCCATCCACCACTAGTTTACTGATCAATTTATTGATGTAATTCCTCTTTTCCAGGCTGCAAAAATATCTTGTTGGCTTTTCACCCTCTTCGTAATACTTTGCCTTCGCGCGTAACATAATGGCCTTTACCCCAGGGGCCCGTAGCCGCTCTAAGTTTGCACAAAGTTCGTCTCGTTTTTTAATGATGTCATCGGGCTGTTCTCCACTTCTTTGTAATAAATTGTCTAGTTCCGTTAGTTCTCTCTGTACCGTCGCTATCGTTTCATTCGTTGCCTTTTTTTTAAATGTACTGTAACTTATAGTGGTGCCCTTAATTTCTAATTCTAGCATTTCATAGAACAGTTGATCGTTTACAGCATTATTCGAGTGGTCTTCCGATACCATATGATTGCCCCTGCCATATTGATGTTCCACCTTGGTGACACAGGTTTTGATCATGTTAACATCCTGTTGATCATGCAGCAAAGATGTGTTCATTTTCCAGAATCCCCGGCCCCTATCTAAGGTTAATCCCTGAACATCTATCGTTATTAAGGAGTGGTCCGTTCTATACCCACATCCGATTGATGCCTTTTGTATGGTAGCGTGAATATCTGAGGACACAAGAAAAAAATCTAGCCTTGCCCTTTGTGTTTTTCTCTGTTGATTTACCCAAGTATATCTTCTTGTGTCCGCATGGAGAATTCTCCAACAGTCTATCAGCTCAAGAGTGTCCATCATATCCAATACGCGTTTTCTTGCCTTAGTGTTATTTTCCCTCTTATATCCATATGTATCCAGCTCTTGATTTAGGACCAAATTCCAGTCTCCACATATTATTATTGTGGCATTACCCAGTTTCTCTATTCTGCGCTGTAAATCAGTGTAAAATTCTGGACAATCCTTATTTGGACCATACACACAACCCAAAGTCAATAATTAAGAATTAGATAATCAGCAGATCAATCAGATGAAATGAAATAAAATGTCGAGGTTGCTTTTGTACATATTTTGCCAGGAAACCTCTCGGTTCGAACCCACGAAGCGTTGATTTACAGTTCAGCCTCAACGAGACAGGGTGGAGGGAGAAGGTGGAGATGGGAGGGGGTGTAAGGGAGAAGGGAGAGAGAGAAGGGGACGAAGGGGTAGGGGAAGGAGAAGGGGGAAGGGGACGGTGAAGCTGCCATGATCCGGAACCTACCGACATATTAGGAGCCTTCCATCCGGCAAGTGAGTCGCCCCCAGTCCGAGGTCCCATCCCGATCTAGAGTGAGCTCGTAGCTGTAAACAGTGACCACGCCGTCAGACCACAACCTCATAACTCACCATCATAAAAAGTTAATCATAATTCTCTTTTTTGGATATCTAGCTTTATTTTGTGATTGCAATATAATCGACCATTAACATAACATTTAGATGATAAAAAATATTATCCATTTTACTTTTAAAATATTTCAAGTCACTCAAATATCTTACATTATTTAGACCAATATTAGCATATATTACCATATATTCTTTTATATTAATAAAATAACTATTATGAACTTTAAGTTATTATTATAACTTTTTAGCTCATTCATTCCATATAAAGCGTATGCTATTAGCTGCCTACTTTTAATTTTTTATCATTCTGTATTTACAATATAATTAGAAAATGAAACAAAATAATGGTGTTTTAGCTCCCTTCTGGGCAGACAAAAGCTTAACTCTGGCCACCAATATGATTAGAAGAGACTTCAACAAGCCACTGACTGTCCGTCCGAGTCTGGGCGTCTGACGTCACACTTCTGTCCGCCGATGAAGACCCTGAGGATCCGCTCCTCCCTCCCGTTAGAAGCGGTCCCTTCCTTAGTCTCGTAGCGGTTCGTGAACAGGCGGCCCTCTACCGCAAACAGAGAGCCTGCACACACGGAATTATAATTATTAATTTATTAATATCTGATAATTAATGAAGACACGGCCGTCCATCGTAAACGCATTATCATTATCAGTCATAATTATATACGATGAATAATGTACAATCGGCTGTTCATCGCGCAATTATTGCAAACATATTGTGTATCAATAGACGCCCTGGTTGAAGAGAAATCTTTCAAAGCAGCGATTGGTACAGAAGTACCTGTCACAACTACGGAACACAGACTTGTAGCGTGAATAAATAATGGGAAGAAAGAAGCAAGCACGCATTATGCAGCCAAATGTTTTTATTTTTAATTGAATCGGTGAATATATAGCATTACAAATGTAAATGTACAATAAAAACAGGAAGTAAAGCGCGTTTGGGGGTACGGACGGTAGAATTCTAACTGGAAACATTCTGGTCCGATGAACAGACAGGCCAAGACTCTCTCCATACGCCACCCAACCTGATTATAATACTGATCTTTTCAATGTACGACCCAGGTAGGATCCATTACGACCGTGTTAACGATCAAATCAATAATGTTTTACCAGACTACTCTTTCAGTTAAACATATATTCCACGTAACATCGAATCAGCTAAGTTACACATGTATCTAGATCAAATTATCTAACTGATCTGCAAAATAAATACTACATAAATAAATAATTGACATAAGGTTTTCGATCACCAAATAGCTGAATACTGCTTAATAGTTTGGATGGAGAAATGGAGAATTACTGTAATTCAACAACATAATATTTTGCCGACAGGTTCCTCTGTAATGTTAAATGTTTTATTTGTATGAGAAACATAATATGATAAATATTGACATAAACTATATATGCAAACATGGCACTAGGGTGTTACTCGTTTATCAGCATGTTTTACGTAAATTAATTTTTCAGGTATTTTAAGGTCCATCCTCCATGTTACAGCCCACGGAATATATAGTCGGAGCAAATCATGAGGCGTGAGTCATACGTGGGCTATGCTGAAACAATGGTTCGTCCTACCATGGAAGAACGACCACTTCTACGCGGGTGAAATGAATACTGATATCAGAACAAGAGATGGAATCATTGAAAAATGGACGGATCATTTATTCAATGGATAAAACTCCTTGTTATTTTCTTACTGAAAAACTACTCGGAGGGAACACTCCTATCAGTATTGTTGTATAACTGAACGCCTTAAAAATCACAACCAGACTTATATGGACACATGCAATCTATTAGGGACTCTTGGCCAATATGTGACAGCCAGTATGTTTTGGAATGTATTAACTGTAAACGTTGTTCAGCGAAAAACTGTGCCTGGAATTTGAGGGTCAAAAACGAAACATAGGAGTTTTTTTCTGCTAAGTTTGTGGCATTAGGATCACAACCATAAGGACCACAAATAACGGGCTGCGTCCCGGGCGAGTTTGGCCAGCAAAACAAATTTAAGGGAATACATTAAATACCACGAGAATAGGAACTTGTTAAAGATATAATTAACTCATGTAAAGTTGAATAACCGCCTATGCAAAACTTGTTTTAGCTTCGACGATTTATAAGAATAATTTACGATACCGAATAACAATAAAAAAAAGTAATTACTAAAACTAAAACAACATGGAACAAGCTAAACTGAAAGAACAGGAAGCAAGACAATTTACAATTAAGTATACCACTTTCATGGTCAAGGGCACAAGATTGTTCATACAGTTAATGTCATGGTAACCGGAACAGAAAATCATAAAAATGTATTATTATTAAATTAATAATAAATCGAGTCCAGTGCCATCCGGACAAGGTCGGTAATATTCCCTCCTCTCCCCTCCCCTCCCCCCCCCCCCCCCCGGCCAGGATTGGTACCGCTTCCTCGCCGAGTTATCCCCATATGACGGTTTCAACCATGTCCAAGCGCCCATACTGTATAACTTAATGCGAGTGTACCGTCTAACTAATGTAATATATATACTGTATAGATATGGGAATGTACATTGTAAAGCTATGGACGTTTGTCTGATTAAAATAAATTAAAACTGGGAGATAATGAGATACGTGTTTGGTCTATTTCAAGGTCACAACGCGCGCTCAAGGTCATAACACGTGGTCGCTCGAGGTCACAACGCGTGGTCGCTCAAGGTCACAACGCGTGGTCGCAGACCCAAGGTCACAGCGTGTGGGAACTCTGATCCAATGTAATGACGTGCGGACACGTTGTGTTGCACCAAGGTCACACATGGCGTGGTCGTTCAACTCCAAGTTCACAAAGCGGAACCACGCTGTTCCAAGGTCATGACGTGTGGTCACGTTGTGTTATCGCACTGCTTCAAGGTCACAAAGCGGGGTCACGCTGTTCCAAGGTCATGATGTGTGGTCGCGGCATGTGAACGCATGCCCTCAAGGTCACGTTTTTGTCGTCACGCTAAGTCGTCAAACATTTCGGAATCGTCCCAGTCGTCCGAAGCCGTTGTCTTGGAAACCGTAGACGTGTCACGTGTCATGTTTCCCGGATGTTGTGCCGTGCTAGCCGCTGAAAATGCGAAGAAAACAGAGTTGCTTACGCGGGGTTCTGCAGTTGTGCTTCGCTGAGTTGCAATGGGAATAATTTACTTCAAAACTTTGGAAGTTATCACCTAAGCGAGTGGCATTCTTCAACACGATTATCACAAAATAAGACATGCTGTTCAGGCCGCTTCTGTGCACACATAGGCTAAACTGGCCCAAGGAGCATCCCGGGACGATGAAGGATGATCGGATGCAACGTGATCCAGATTGACCCAGCTAGCCACTATACCAGGGAGAGAAAAACCCAGGGCCTGGGTCGGGGGTCTCGTGCGTTAACCACTACACCACGGAGACCCCTTTTCGCCCCCCGAGGGAGCCAGCTTTATACTAAGGGTACTCCTTGACTCCACCGCAACGATCATCACTGAGGATTATCAAACGATGCTTACCACGTGACGAAGAACCCCAGGCGCTGGTTCCGTACGTGTTGGTGGAGTAGTCGGTGGAGGCCATGGTACCAGGTCTCTGAGGGGTGCCAGTCCGTCTGTAACCGTGGTCACGGTTAATTAATACCCAAAATGCATTATCGACAAGACACATAAGTCTGTAAGAGGCCACTGAAGGAAGCTGAACATACGCCTTAACAATGTGACTTCGAGTTAAGAAATATATATTACTTCAGGAAAGCGTTGTGAATCGATGATAAAAATGATAAATAATAAAAATCGACGGCATTTCTAAGATGTCGGTTGAATAAATTCAATACCGATCACTTCCACACAGTAACAAAATAAATAAACGGTGTTTTAGGCCAGTTTTGAACACATGAAAGATAAACTAGGCCAAGAATCTGGACAATGACGAAACAACAGAAAAGTACACAAAATCTAAAGTATTCCACACAGAGAGATCATTGTAAGGCGAACTGTGAGTATGTAGCTAGGTGTAGTGGTGGAGAGCTGTGACGGATTTCACGAACGCAGTTTAGCCGACTACGGGGAATACTTAGTCGGCTAAGGCTACCATGTAAATGATGAGCGATTTTAGTCGACTAAGCCTCGTAGCCGGTTAAACTATGTACGTGAAATAGGCCAACTGGGATGCGAGGCCCTTGCAGGGAGCAGCTGGACTCACCGAGGACCTGGCTTAGGTTCCGGTGGTTTCTCCACGTCTGTTGACGTCAGCGAGAAGCTCTCCTCGTCCTCGTCGTCAAAGCTGTTCGACTCTCTCTGAAGTGACACGTGATACGACACGTGATACGACACGTTATACGACACGTGATACGACATGTGATACGACACGTGATACGACACGTGATACGACACGTGAGTGGCAAGATCTATGTCTTCTTTCACCCCCCCCCCCCACCCTACCACCCTGATATATGGGGCGGCCCGATAGTTCAGTGAGTTAGAGCGCTCGCATAAAACGCTCTGGCCAACTGAGAGCCTAACGGCACGTGGATCGATGGTCCGACGAAGACCCGCTGTGGCCATGTCTGTGTGGTCGCAGAATAAAGATCATATGTCCTTCTTGGCAAAGAGTAGGGGGTCATCCCCGGGGACATGGGTTCACTCTCCCTTCCTTCTCCCACTGACGCGATATGACCAGAATTGGTTAAAGCGTCCTTAATATACAACCGACCCTGATATATAGGCCATTTTCTCACTACACTTATTAGGATTCATACAAGACCCCCGATTGTGCCGAAAGTATATAACATCCGAGCCAAATATATATAGTAACAAAAATGGCTTACATATATCTAGATATATGAACGAAATATAGCACAAGTACATGAGTTCGTGAAACATCTATAAATTATATCGGTTGTGGAGTGGGCTCTGCTAGGTCAGCCCCAGCAGTCACTGCCGAGCACGGTTCCAGTCCCACTTGTGCAACGGACTATATCTGTGCAAGGTAAAGATCCCATGTCTTTCTTAGCAAAGAGTTGGGGATTACTCCCGGGGACATGGCTCCTCTTGACCCTTCCCATCGTCGCGGAAACCCATACAGAGGTCAGAGGTCAAATTAAGCGTCCTCCCGAACTCAACTTAAGTCCATTCTGCAATGAATGTTGAAACTTCCATGTATATATATACGCTTTATCGATGTAAGAAAACTGGTGGTTGAGAACTCAAATGTATATTCCATAAAATGTTAGTTAGCACAGTATGTGGCACAGTATATTTGACACAATGTTATTTGGCACAGTATATTTGACACTATATGTTATTTAGCACAGTATATGGGTACGATAAGGGTACACGTACCTGGACCTCTGACGTCACCTCATCCCCTGGGACCACGGTGTCAACGCCCCCTACCGGCTTCTTACCGCGACCCTGAAAAAACACGATAAGAAAACCAAATACAGACCACGTGACGGTTTCTGACAATGCCTAAATGGGAAGCGAATTCTGGGAAGACTGTTTGAGGACGGGCTCCATGGGAGACGCGTTCAGTAGAGGGGATTTAAAAAAAAAAAAAAACTTTGAGAGTCATGCTGGGAGGTGGGGTGGGGGGTGGGGGGGGGGGTTCTGGGAAGGGAATTTCGTTAAGCGCATGGTAGAAAAAGGATTCTGAGAACAAATTCTTGGCAGGACATCTGTGAAGGTATGATAGGAAAGGCGTTCATTCTGTAGAGGGCAGGACAGGAAAGCCATTTTGGGAAAGAGATCCCGGAATGGGAATTTCAGTTCTAACAGCATACTATTTAATGCTTAAGTCACCCCTTGGCGATCGCCAATAGTAAAACGTATGCTTTCCACACTTAGCTTTAGTAAATTATGATCGAATACATTTTATTAACCGGACATCGTTTGCTTCGTTGGATATCAACACTTTTCACAAAACATCATTTTATGTAAATGAAATTTAATGTTACAGTTGGTCGTTTGGGGCAAAACATATAGCCACAAATATGAAATTTCCTTTGAAAGATTCTTCTTCTCACATTGAATATAACTTTGTGCGACAGTCAAAAGTAAAACGTTTGTTTTCCACACTTAGTTGTAGTAAATTATTATGTAACGCATTTTGTAAAAATACAAAATTATATTCTCACATGAAGGTAATTTCTAGGGTCAAGGTCGTGATATCGGACTTACGTGAAGCTGTAGCTCGATGGAGCGGGACAGCTGGGCCACCTTGCCCGACCCCGTGGCGCGGGGGGCGGCCCGGGCGGGGGTGGAGGCCGAGCGCGGGGGCCCAGGGGGGGTGGCACCCCTGGCGGGGCGGTCTGCCCGGGGGTCAGCCTCGTCCAGCTCTCTACACACGCGACGATAAAGACGATTCATTAGTATTCGATTTCATATGCGCTTTCAAGATACTAATGCGATACTAAATTCTTCGCAGATTTTATTCTCAACAGCTTGCCAGAAGAGCTACATCTACATATTGAAAGCAAAAAAATAATCCGGCTTTGGAAATGAAACGATTGTAGTTTTAGGTCCGTTTTGAGCACTCGAGAGCTAAATTAGGCCAAGAAATCTCCAGAAAAGAGGACAGCTTTGGAGGAAATATAGCCGAGATTAAATCGCCCCAACTGGCCCCATCTGTAGTCGCATGTTTTTACAACTCAGCCACGGAGCCTTCCGTTGCTTTGGAAAGTTGATATGACAACAGACCGCATAGAGAGCATAGATATTGCATAATTTGTTTTATTAAAAGGCATAACAAGAATAATAACAATAACGATGCACCTTCAATGACCCAAATATAGTCATAGATTTAATCAAAATGCAACTTCTTTTGTCTCTGAGGAAGGGCTTGACCGACTCACGAGACATCGGACCAGTCATCCTCCCCCTCTTCCTCCCCCTCGTCATCCTCGTCACCCTCGAAACGGGTCCTCTTTGGGGGTGACACGGGGCGGGGCTGGGGCACCCTGACCGGGCCGCGGTGGGCGGGGTGGGGGCCGTCAGGTTGGTCCTGACCCTCTGTCGTCTCATCCTCATCCTCCTCGTCTTCCTCGTCCGTGTCCCACTGGCCGCTGGAGACGGTGCTGCCATTGCGACAGAGAGAGTTAGATTTGATTCGTTGTATGTCTATTCAGGACGCTTTAGCCACTTTTTGGTCATATCGCGTCAATGGGAGAAGGAAGGGAGAGTGGAGCCATGTCCCCGGGGGTAGCCCCCTACTCTTTGCGAAGAAGGACATGGGATCGTTATCCTGCGACCACACAGACATGGTCACAGCGGGGCGCGAACCACCGAGCATTCCAGACGAGCGCTCTAAGCCACTGAGCTACCGGGCCGGCCCCGGTTCGATTTGATTTGATTTGATTGAGGCTTAACGGAACTGTCAGCCTGTGATGCTATATCGTGCCATACCAGTTATGCTCAGTTACTAAAACCCTGAAAGTACATATATATATGTGAGCTTAAAGATAAAACAATTGCAAAAATGGTAAAGCAGCAATTAGACATCGTTAAAACCATGGAACTATGTATAATTCAGCAGATCGCTTTAAAATCCTGCAAGGTAACAATACTGAAACGATAATTGTCAATAGGCGACTTTAGAGACGGTTGTAGGGCGCTCTTAGCATTGGCGCGATAGGTATATACACCAAATATAATTCCAATGGGAGGTGCCGTTGCATGCGCTATGCATTCTGGGTGTTTATTTGCTGTTAGTACAACATCAAGATGGCCTGTGTTATAATTTACTGAAGATAACCAAACTATTTCAACAAAAAACACGCCAATCTCGGCTTTTATCAAAGATGTCGAGTATATGTGAAGTGACATTCCACTCTACACAATGAAGTGAAAGTTAATAACCACTTCAAGAGAAGGCAACTTTAGAACAGGGATAATAGATGTTCAACTTCAACATAAACAAGTAACATTCAACGCATGGCGCAGGGTATCCAGTATATACTAAAGTACTTGGTCTGCGGTTGCCAGGAAAGCAAATAGTCCTCGTCTGATTTTGGTATCGTAGGAGCCAGGGCGAAGCGCACGTGACCAACCCGACTCGAGGTCCCGGATGTAGGCGACAGGCGATTCTCGCCAAATAGAGGGCGCTGCTGCGTGAAACTATTTAGAACGGACACATCACCAACCGCTTTTATCGCTCAACAAATGAAGTCTTGTGACTAAAACTGAGACTAGGAAAAGTCCCTTGGCGAAATAAAATGCAAAGGTTGGCGTAATTTAGTGCACATGATGAAAGCTGAAATTTCTGGGGACCATGAAATGGAGTTGGATGAATCCCTGTTTCACAAGTGTTCGAACCCACGACCTGTTAATCTGCAACCCCGCCTGATGACCAACTGAGTGAGAGACTCACAAAGTGAAATTCAGACTCCCATGGGCGGGACACTCACCCAGTGCTGGTGATGGTCTGCCCAGTGGAGGAGAGCGTTCCTCCCATCTTCCCCGTCGGGCTCCCCGAACGTGGGGCCGGCACCGGGGCCGCCCTGGGCGCATGCGCACTCTGCTGCTGGCTTGTCGTCTTGGGACGCTGCGCTTGCTTAGCGACGGGCTGGGGTTCGTGGGTGGCGGCGGGGGAGGTGGGGGCGGAGGCCGTCTGACGGGATGCCGGGGGGGCGGGGCGCTTGGGGACGCGTCCGGCAGGGGGCGCTGAAGACATAAACAAATATTGGGTGTTTAAAGGCCACTTTTGTGCCCGTGAAGGCTAAACAATGAAACCTCCCGAGACCATGCATAACAGATCAATGGATGAACAGTCACTTGTACTTGAGAAACACGAAAGATCATTTAGGAAGACGTTTAGCATGTACTTCCGAACAAGTGTCAAACTCGATTACTCTGACATTATTAATGACTGAATATTAACTAGCCTCGTATATTTAGTAAATCCTCAGAGTGAGGCTGGTGATTTGATTGCAGTATAATATATCACAAAACTAGTTTCTAATTAACATGTAGCATGTTGATTACAAAAATAGTGGTCAATATAACTGTGCTAAAGGGCGTAAATGGGTGGCATCATACCTCGAATAATATCCAAAGCTTGTGACTTACAATATGCACATGATAATAACATGTACAATTATCCTTGAAAGTTAAACACACAAGCTGCCCGCACGGTGGCGCTACGCAAGCTCCGCTTTTAACGCTGCTGTTGGCCGGGGACAAATTTCAAGATTATTGAAAAACATTTTCAAGAATAAAACATAAAAATAACGAGCTCTGTGTATTTAATATAGCAAAAAACATCTTCTACCCTTTCAAAAATGTTATAAATGTGACAGGACTTTTCATCGCCCGATACCGTGTGTTATTATGACTTAGACTGGGTCCCGGCACTAATTTGTAAAATGCGCGGCGCATTTTTTCTATCAATTTGCGCAGCGCCGCCCTGGCGAGCGAGTGTGAAAATGCATTGAGGACGTAGGCGACAACAAAGATATAATGGAGCCCTAGCGGAGTGAGTCAAAGACAGAGAGTGGTCAAATACAATGCCTTGCGGCCATATTGCTCGTCAGGCCTAGTGGCCTCTAAAGACGATGAGGTATCATATGGCGGTGGCAATATGACAATAAACGAAGGTCTGATGTGTACCTGACAGACCCTGTGAACTCTTCCTCGTCGCTTTGTATTTCTCCTTCGCTATCTGCTCAAGTTCGTTGATGAAGTGCTGTCTTATGGCGAAAAACATCGAATTTTTCTGCAAGAATAAATTCGTTTCGTACAGCGAACGAGACATACATGTTATATTTCATAACATTTTACGTATCAATATCTCACTGTTGTCGCGTATATCGGGACACGTACACTGGACAAAGTTTCGCTTTTACAAACCAAAACTGCAATGGATCATTAATTTATTTATCATTCATCGATATGACTGTGAAATGTACTCTCCCGGCATATCAAAGTCCATTTCATACGCCCCCGAAAATAAACATTGTCGCGGGCGATTCTTGGCGATAGTAATACTTGTTTTGACAAGTAAATATACATTGCGATCAAGATACATTACAGGCGCGAGAATGATACGGCAGTGATCACGTGACCATGCCAAACACAGACATACCTTTCCCTTCAGTTGTCTCTCATTCTTCAACAATTCCATCTTATTCTCAAACACTTTGCTGTCCAGCGTCGTCGCTTTCTGTCAAACGGCAACAACAAAAATCAATTTATTATGCGAAGCAAAAATATAATACAAGAATATTTCTCATCTGGCGCTACCATTGGAGAATAGTGAATTACTACATTGGCGTGTTTTGGGCCGCTTTTGTGCACACAAGGGCTACACTGGGCTAAGCAACTTTCCGGGACGATGAAGGATGAAAGGATGAAACATGCCCCAGATTATGTCTCCGGGCCCGAATTCAAACCCTGGATCCATTAGCCTATGCTCTAATGCGCTAACCACTACACCAAGAAAGCAACCTAAGACCTCTTGATCTGTGCTCTAGTGCGCTAACCACTATACCAGGGAGGCCCCTAGGATCTATTGGTCTGTGGCCTATTGAGCTAACCACTACACCAGGGAGGCCCCCAAAGAACTCTTGATCTGTAGCCTAGTGAGGAAACTACTACACCAGGGAGACCCCTCTGTCCACATGGGCTAAACTGAGCGTAAAAAACAGATTGAGATCCTCCTCTATATCCTCAGATATAGATCAGGTGCAGCGGTCCCCTCCTACCTCTACTACCCCTACTGATTTCTGACAAAAACATTGCCAGATCTGGGTCACCTACGTCAACACGCACGTGATAACTCTCCACCCTCTACCCCTATTGATGTGTAAAACTGGCAAAAGCAAAGGATGGTAAAATCTTACAATTTTGTTAAAACAAAACTGAGGAAAACACTGTTTGCTTCTTATACATATTGTGTTGTCACGACGCTGAAATAAAACTGCAGATCGACGCCGCTTAAAGCTCAATAGTAGTGTCTCTTTTTCGGAAATGACTGACCCGGAACCCCTCCACCCCTATTGATGCTTAGGACAGGCAAAAGCAAGGATGATAAACTCTTATAATTCCGACAAATAATGATATATATAATTATAATTATAAACTAACAAAACGAAAACACTTTGTATAAAAACTTTTTTTTAGCTCCTTTCCCGGAATGGGCCCGAGCGTCCCGTTGGTTACCGGGGAGATTCCGCGTTTCTGGAGCTCCTGATCCAGAACATCCAGGAGCTCCCTCCGCGCGGCCTTCACGGCATCGGGATTCCTCTTCATGGCCTCCCGGAGCCGCATGCTCGGGGTGTTCGTCATGCTCAGCGTCCTGGAGAAATACGTACCACGGCATTCAGGATCAATCGAACGTACGCTGAACGGCATTCAGGATCAATAGAAAACACGCTCAACGGCATATAGGATCAATCTAAAATACCTTCAGCGGCATTCAGGATCAAGCGAAACTACGTTTTGATCAGCAATCAGGATCCATCAAAAATACGCTCAACGGCATTCAGGATCAATCAAAAATGTGCTCAACGGCATTCAGGATCAATCAAAAATGTGCTCAACGGCATTCAGGATCAATCGAAAATACGTTCAGCGGCATTCAGGATCAATCAACATCAACCGACGAACTTAATAAACTTGACTTGGATGTTTGAAAGAAACTACAAGCTTGTGTTTTAGGCCATCTTTGTGTACATGAAGGTTTTAAAATTGGTCTCAAAAAACCTCCCGAGACAATGGAACGGTGTTAGACGACACATGACCAAAGTTAAATAATTTGACCCCAAGACCCATGCTGGCTTTTACGCTCAAAACGTTTGCCTTGTTACATGTTGCCTATATACATAGTTGCATGTAAATGTGTTGTTTGTATTGTTAAAAAATTGGCTTAGTTCCCATGACGTTTGCTGTCTTGACTGTATTTACTGTTTGACTTACAGGAACCCGTGCCTTTCGCACGCCCGATTTCAGTTGAAAAAAATTATTGGTTGGTTGATTGGCTGATTGTATATTCAGGACGCCTTAACCACGTTTGGTCATATCGCGTCAATGGGAGAAGGAAGGGAGAGTGGAGCCATGTCCCCGAGGGTTAACCGCCTTTTGGCGAAGAACATGGGAGAATAGAAATCAAATGAACTGTTGTCAAACGCAGATTGCAGATGCCAGGGTCCACGTCCCGTAGGTCTGCAGCTCAGCCCGCCTACCACCTGAGCTAAGGAGGCCCCCGGATATCATTATGAGCCATGTCCCCGGGGGTAACCCCCTACTCTTTGCGAAGGAATATCATTTTGAAGCACAGCCATGCGCCACACAGGGACACGCAATGAAGGGTGTGAAGAGGTATATGATTCCTCGTGAGTGGCAGACACACAGTGGGAATTCCTACCCTAAGAATGACGTCAGGTTGGTTCCGGTCAAGGCGGTGTCGCTGAGGCCGGTCCCGCTCAGAGCAGTCTCAGTGTCCTGCGCCTCTGTAAATGGTCACCGTGTACGTCAGATAAAGCAGAGATCGTATAGTACCTTATATAATCTCTGGATGAAGGCCAAGTTGGTTGTGCCGACGGGACACTTTTAACATTAAGACCAGGAATCGACAGTGGTAGGGGTCAGAATAGGATAGTTATACCTCTTGGGGTTATCAATATAACACACCGGAATAAAAACAAAACGTATCCGGAAATTTGTCCAATTACCATTTTGTAATACAAAAGATCAGTTTTTTACACATAGATCCAGACATTAAAGAGTTGGTGCCACGAGCTCACATTAATCTTCTGTGTTTCCACACTTATATTTTCGAGATATAACACCCCAAATAGTAGAAGGGAATACTTTTTCCACGTGTTTTTGCACATGCCGATTTAAATTCTGGGAGCGAGGAAAGTGACATCAAAGGGGAATACAAACGCATGTGCTTCCAGATTGACTCAAATTCTCTCAGCTCATTGCCTTGAACCCAACGAAAATCACTCAACCATGAGAACAATACACGCCCTCAACAACAGATGTCTACGCACTGCATCAAAGCTCACCTGTCAATCTTGTGACATCACTGGGGAATTTCTAAATAACGCTCAGATACAATGCTCCCAGAAATAGACCCGCCGGACCTCACTTTTTAGCTACTTTGACGAACGCGTTTATGGTGATATCGGGGGATAAACTGTAAGCTCCCATTAAAACTAATTCTTATTTGTTGGGCTTCCTCAAACAAAGTTAACTCTGAGCGGAACAAAATTGTGGCACGAACACTTTAACAGTCAGTAGTAAGGGTCAGAGGAGGGAGAAAGTATACCTCCGGTTATCAATTTGACACACCGGAATTAAAACGAAAGGTATCCGGGATTTTTTTCTAATGAACATCTTTTAATACGAAAGGTCTCAGATTCTCAGACTCTTTCGAACAAATATATGGAATTTTTATTCTGCCCAAAACAGATGGTTGGGTTGTATATTCAGGACGCTTTAACCACTTTTGGTCCCAAAATAGATAACTACATGTATACGATAAGAGCCAAATGTGATGCCTGCCCAGGCCACTCAATGAATCCCCGACAACATACAATAAACGTAGTGGTAATTGTTCTGAGAACTGCTACATTATTGTCACCATGGTAACGACGTGGAACGCCTCGTGAACGGTCAGTGTGACGTCATTACCTGTTTCCTCCTCCTCGGATTCATCTTCCTCGTTGTCCACGTGACCGTAGTAGGGCCGCGCAGCCACGGCAGGGGGCGCTGTCGCTTGATGAGATTGCCGCTCCCGCAGTTGCACTCTCTCGGTAGGCGCCGCTGCGGATTCCGCCGCCGCAGCCTCTAGGCGTTTCTTCTCACTTTCTCGAGATTCCTGAAGACCAGGATAAAAGGAAAGCGTTCGTGGAATGAGCAGGAATCCACAATGGCAGAATACAACACAGTTTCCCCATGAAAAATACTGCAGGATACCATAGAATTAGAGCAGTATTCTGCAGTAGACTATCGTTGCCATTTACTACATAACAGGAACATAATTTACTATTTATAAAAATAATTGTGATATCATATTTAAGCATAGCTTTTCGTTATCATAGGTCAAAGTGAGCATGCGTTACGACACTGATGGGAAAAATGAGTCTTCACGACGATGATGTTTATGCAGCAGCATATCTCCAGTAAAACCAGTAAAGACTGGAGATTGCATGTTATCGAGCGAAATGTCGACACAAAAGCAACAGACCACGTGCTTAACGCCACAGACCACGTGTTTAATGTCACAGACAACGAACTTAACGCCACAGACCACGTGCTTAAGGCCATAAACCACGTGTTTAATGTCAGAGACCACGGGCATAACGCCAGACCACGTGCATAACGCCACAGACCACGTGTTTAACGCCAGACCACGTGTTTAAATCCAGACCAAGTGTTTAACGCCACAGACCACGTGATTACCTTGAGCAGTCGCTTCATCTCGTCCACGGATTGTTCGTACTCGGCCACGCGGTGGCCGCCATCTTGCCGCTCGCGCTGTAGTTCAGCCACACTCCGCTCCAGGGCATCGCGTAGCTGCCATGGATACCACATAGAGTCATAATCAGTGTCATTTATTTGATCACGTGCATTAATACAATGATTGTGGAATGGGTGGCCCAGGCGGCAGCGACAACATGTCTTAGCCTGGGTCTCCTAACCGATAAGCTGTACCAACGTATGATTGCATTATTATTGTTTTTCTTTTTGGCTGAATAAACGTCACTGAATCTGAATCTGATTAATAATAACGTAATACATTCAACATAACATATGTTTAGTGACTTGATGAGGAGACCCCCATTAAGACTTGTGCGGTCGCTTTTATGGGGGGCCATCTCAGTAAGGATAAGTATCTTGACAATGGGCGGAAATAAACAAACTCTTAGTACATCTAAATACATCAATGCATTCAAATATATCTAGTAAGGCTGAGATCGATATCTACGTGTATCTTGAGTCTTTTTGTTTAAGCCACTCACAAGACGTAATGCTCTGTTTGATGGATATGAAGATGATCTTTATACCCCGATACATATTTTATCAACCGCAAAGGAATGAACGACGGTACTGTACCCTGCATAGACACGCAATGGCGGTTCTACGGTACTGTACACCGCATAAACACGCAATGGCGGTTCTATGGCACTGTAGACCGCATGGACACGCAATGGCGGTTCTATGGCACTGTACACCGCATAGACACGCAATGACGGTTCTACGGTACTATACACCGCATAGACACGCAATGGGCGTTCTACGGTACTGTACACCGCATAGACACGCAATGGCGGTTCTACGGTACTGTACACCGCATGGACACGCAATGACGGTTCTACGGTACTATACACCGCATAGACACGCAATGGCCGTTCTACGGTACTGTACACCGCATAGACACGCAATGGCGGTTCTACGGTACTGTACACCGCATGGACACGCAATGGCGGTTCTACGGTACTGTACACCGCATGGACACGCAATGGCGGTTCTACGACAGTCTATGTCTGGCCGTATGAAGGATATCATGTATCTGTCCTGATGAATCAGAGGTCCACTCACCCGGTCCTCCTCCTCCTTGTGTTGCCTTGCCAACGCCTTCATCTTGGTCCTCCATTGCTTGCTCTGCGCCTCAAACTTCTGCTCCATCGCCTCCTCCACGTTGTTAATCTATGGAAAGCCAAAGCGTGTCAACATGTAAACTAGTGAAACTTTTGCTCCAAATCGAGTCCAAATGCCTAGGAATAAAATGAAATTTTATCTTCAGTATTTATACTGCTTTATTTCCTGCCAAACTCATATCAGGAGCTTTTCCTTGCTGCCCACCCCCCTGCCACCTTATCAAGTTATAACAATAGTAGCTTTAAATACCATTACCCTGAACGTTTTAATACTAAGACAATCACCTTCTCTTGTAATTGTTCCTTTAACATGGCCGTCTGTTCTCTCTGTTTCTGCAGAAGCTCCTTCTCCAAGTCGACATCATCCTCCAGAGTGCCAAGGTTGGAGCGGCCAGCTGTGTGTGCGAAAACACATACATGTATATATATTTATTCCGTACTTACAAGGTCACATGCCCATCGGACATATTATTACGAGATCGTCAAAAAAGTCTTAATGGAAGGAAGAATTAACCCATGGCATGGTAAATAAAGGCTGCCAAAAGGCTGGAATTCGCTTACTGGCAGACCCATTAATTGAACAATGTCGGCCACTGAGGGTCTATCTTGCATGTTATAGCCCACAAAGTAACTTGTAAGCGTGAGTTATAAGTGAGCTGTAGGTTACACAGGTTACACAGGTTATACAGGAAATTCAAAACAAAATTCACACTCCACACATGATACACAAAAATAAAAGCGCGCCCCTTACCATTTTTCTCTGCAAGGGAGCGCTGCGCCCCTTACCGCGTTTCTCTGCAAGGGAGCGCTGGCTGCTTACTGTGTTTCTCCGCCAGGGAGCGCTGGCTGCTTACTGTGTTTCTCCGCCAGGGAGCGCTGGCTGCTTGCTGTGTTTCTCCGCCAGGGAGCGCTGGCTTCTTACTGTGTTTCTCCGCCAGGGAGCGCTGGCTGCTTGCTGTGTTTCTCCGCCAGGGAGCGCTGGCTGCTTACCGTGTTTCTCCGCCAGGGAGCGCTGGCTACTTACCGTGTTTCTCCGCCAGGGAACGCCGGCTAATTACCGTGTTTCTGCGCTAGGGAGCGCCGGCTACTTACCGTGTTTCTCCGCCAGGGAGCGCCGGCTACTTACCGTGTTTCTGCGCTAGGGAGCGCCGGCTACTTACCGTGTTTCTCCGCCAGGGAGCGCCGGCTACTTACCGTGTTTCTCCGCCAGGGAGAGCTGGCTGCTTACCGTGTTTCTCCGCCAGGGAGAGCTGGCTGCTTACCGTGTTTCTCCGCCAGGGAGCGCCGGCTACTTACCGTGTTTCTCCGCCAGGGAGCGCTAGATGCTTACCGTGTTTCTCCGCTAGGGAGCGCCGGCTACTTACCGTGTTTCTGCGCTAGGGAGCGCCGGCTGCGTACGGTGTTTCTCCGCCAGGCAGCGCTGGCTGCTTACAGTGTTTCTCCGCCAGGGAGAGCTGGCTGCTTACCGTGTTTCTCCGCTAGGGAGCGCCGGCTACTTACCGTGTTTCTGCGCTAGGGAGCGCCGGCTGCGTACGGTGTTTTTCCGCCAGGCAGCGCTGGCTGCTTACCGTGTTTCTCCGCCAGGGAGCGCTGGATGCTCACCGTGCTTCTCCGCTAGGGAGCGCTGGATGCTTACCGTGCTTCTCCGCCAGGGAGCGCTGGTTGCTTACCGTGTTTCTCTGCTAGGGCGCGCTGTGCCGATTCGTTCTTCTCGCCCATCTCCTTCAACTCCTTGATGAACATGTCTCTCATCTTCTTCATATCACGCTGTCGTGTTAACCGAAAAGTTAATATTAATTAATATTAATATGAAAGAACACTAATAGTTTAGATATTTTGCTTTGACACGATCAATAAACTTTCCTTAAGGCATATTGTCGCGACAAAAAATGGCAGAGATGCTTCCACCTAGCATGATCACGTGACCGGCCTGGGCGTTACCTTGGCAACGCACGTACCTGGTGAAGCTGCAGCTGATCTTCTTGCCACCGCTTCATCTCCTCCTGAGACGCCACCTCGCCCTGCTTCTGTCGTCAAGACAACGGAGAGTGGTGAGTCACCAAGTTCCATAGCATGTTTAAATCATCATTGGGGAAATATCGAACCATTGGAACCTGTTTGTTATCGGTTTCTTTTTTCTCAATCAACCAACACATTTAGTTTTATACTCTGTCAAGTGTTTCCCGATGTGTAGCCCATATTATGCCTTTGTATGAGAGTCTCGAGTCCCTATTTTAGCAATTTTTCACTCTGATAACAATTTCAACATATTTCTTAAACCGGAATAGCCCAATGTGTCCAAAAGGATTGGATTCTGGTGGCACATTCCAATTCCTGGCGTGATTTGACTGGTGTTTAGGGACCCTTTTTCAAATTACTGTCGAGTTTCGTATTGGCATAAATATACAAGTTCCTTATACATTTAACGACAGCGTGATATATCGGTGCATCCATATCCCTGTCACGTTCCCAGGTCTGGAACCAGTAGACTCACCAGTTGGCTATCACGGTTCCTGGCGTTCCTTTCCTCCACCAACTGAGACTCAGTCAGCTCCAAGCGCTGCCGGATCTCGCGCAACTCTCGCTCCAGCTCGGAGCTGCGAGAGTCCAAGGCCGCGGGTTGAACGACGACGGTCTCCACCACGGGGGGCGCTGCGGACTGCTGCTGTACTTGTTGCCCTGGCGGCGGTTGTGCGTGTTGTGTCTGGGAGGCGATCAGTGAGTTGTACTGTCCGGTGTACTCGGTGTGACGCCGAGCCATGTGCGACTGGAGGAAGGACGGGTTGACGAAGGCCTTGGAACAATACGGGCACTGCAACACGCAAACCAAAGCATACCGGGACTAAAACAAATACAGAATCAGCCATTATGTTAGGCAAAGAAGTGACACAACAATTTAAAGGAAAACTACACGTACATGTTATATTCTCAAGCATGGATTCAATGTTTCCGCTTTGACGAATAAATGATTTTGAATTTTGAATTTTGAATCAATAAGCCTCGAGCAGCGGTTTGATAAAGAGTTACACCAGGCATCTATAATTGGGGAAATTCAGAGATGTAGAGCAGATGTTTGGTTTCTATCTGGTTCGGGCTTATAGAAATGCCTCGGTTTTTGTCAAGTGTAATCTGCTGTAGGTCAGCCAAGCGCTCCGACCAGGCGATACGTGGTTTAAGAGTCTAACCGGAGCTCATGTCTGTCTGGGGGGTTTAAGATCTCGTGTTTTCGAGACAGGATATTGTACGTGGCCCACGTGGACCCTTCCCCCGTCACGCAATTACCGTACAGACTACAATCTGTATGAAACTAAGCACATAACACCCATCGTTCTAAATTTGAGACGTCAAAGCGGGATCCTATACTGCAGATATTACGAACTTGAAGTACATTTCAAGTACGAATGGATTCACCGAGGCAGCTCAAACATATACGGAACAGCACTAACATTAAACATACTCGGAACGGACAATAAACCTCGAACGATTCTACTACTGATTTTGAACGTTCAGCCCCAGATATCTCGTGCGTCTCACCCCAACATCCACCCACATGTCCCTCACCTTATTGTACGCCCCGGCACCGGCTTGAATGATGTGCTCACCGAACGTCCAAGCCTAGATATCTCGTGCGTCTCACCCCCACATACCCCTCACTTTATTGTATGCCCCGGCGCCGGCTTCAATGTTCGGCTCACTGAACGTCCAAGCCCAGATATCTCGTGCGTCTCACCCCCACATACTCCTTACCAGGCATGGGGCGATTACATTGTAAATGTAATCGATTACGATTACTTGGAAATTTCATTTTACAATAAGGTGAGGGGCCATCACCTTATTGTACGCCCCAGCGCCGGCTTCAATGATCTGCTCACTGAACGTCCAAGCCCAGATATCTCGTGCGTCTCACCCCCACATACTCCTTACCAGGCATGGGGCGATTACATTGTAAATGTAATCGATTACGATTACTTGGAAATTTCATTTTACAATAAGGTGAGGGGCCATCACCTATTGTAGGCCCCAGCGCCGGCTTCAATGATCTGCTCACTGAACGTCCAAGCCGGGATATCTCGTGCGTCTCACCCCCACATACCCCTCACCTTATTGTACGCCCCGGCGCCGGCTTCAATGATCTGCTCACTGAACGTCCAAGCCGGGATATCTCGTGCGTCTCACACCCAAATACCCCTCACCTTATTGTACGCCCCGGCGCCGGCTTCAATGATCTGCTGTTGAGCAATCAGCATCTTCTTTCTCTTGTGGGATTCTTTCTTTACTTCGGTTAACTCTTCTCTACATTTCTCCGCAGTTTTCTTCGTCTCTTCGTGTTCCTGGTGACAAAAACAAAACAATTTAATAGAGGCGATGTATGCACGTGCGTTAAGCGTTCTGGTGTCAAAATAGGTAATTAACTGGTAGATACTAGCATTCAGCATCAAATTCTGTGAACATATTGAAGAAAAACATGGTAAAAAAGCTAGATATTAAAAAAGGTAGAAATATTTCAAATATAAGGAAGAATGGTAAGTGTTGTTGATAGTAAACGCATAAAGTCGATTAAACAAGGAGCAGGGAGACCGAAATTAAATATAGTCAATATATACAATGGAGGAAATAAAAAAAGGCATACATTATCGTACGTGCTTCCAAAGCTTACCTCCAAAGCCTTCTTAACCTTGTCTTCTAAAGAGCCTACAATGCCTGACAAGTAGTCCTGCGAATGCTGAAAGCGAAATATACATTGCGTCATTGTCCGTATATGCATGTTTTAGGCCACCTTTGTGTATACATAAGATTAAACCGGACCATCCTCTTTAAGAAAGAACAAGCTGTGGCGTTAATGTTATTGAGTTACATACTCATTGGCTGCCTGATTCTGGTCGCTTAAGTTGACAACCTCCCTTGGGTGATACAGGGTTGATGCGTTGATGGTGATTATGAATAGCACCATTCTAATTGTCTATGACAGTGATCAGTCGCCCAAATACATACTTGTATTCAGTTTGGATTCGCAATCGTATTAAAGTAAAAACTGGCAGCGGTATGGGGCGCCAAAGAGGCAATAATCAATAAAACTACAGCCTGTCACATATTTTTACAAACTCTTAAGTACAAAACGCATATTGTCAGACAATATAGTTAAAACCATTTTCAGCTTTAGCTGCTTCAATGTATCTGCATAATACCTTCCAGGGAAATTACCGGTAGCATTAATTGACGTTGTAAGTCATATTTGAGCACATATATGAAAGACGGAGCCAAGGGGGTATTTTGGGACAATCAGGGGACAGGAAGCAACGGCCCCAGACACGGGCGGGGCTCGGTCTCGCAACCGGTCCGATGTACATGTAGTAAAATATGAGACTGCGCCAGGCTCCATCTTGGTAACCTGCTTACTGTGATGTAGTCGATGAGATCATTGAAGGAACACCAAGTTAATTAGCAACCAGAGAACTTACCAAGAGATGGATTGGTTGTATAGTCAGGACGCCATAACCACATTCGGTCATTTCGAGTCGATGGGAGAAGGAAGGGAAGAGCGGAGCCATGTCCCCGGGGGGGAACCCCCTAATCTTTGCTCCAACCCACTGAGCTATCGAGGCGGCCCTACTTACCAGCAGGTATTCGATGGTCAGCTGAGCCAGTTTGAAGAGCTTGATGAAGTTTGGATCGATCATACGTGTGTCCTTCAATAGAAAGACGTCAAGGTCATGAACCCACACGTACACACATAGCTCAATGGCACGACCTTGTTACATATTAAAATTATTCCTTGAATCGACGATATCGATTACTGCAATGCATACTAAACGTGAGCTATACTGAAAGAATTGTACTGGTTAACTAACGTGGTAGAACGGACACCTACTGGCCAATGGAAGTTTTTTCAATATCAGCAAAACTGAATAAAATGTGTATACGGTATTACACAGATATATATTAACTGGAGTTATATGGCTGGCGCAGTAATAATATAACCACATAATGCGAAGACAATGAGGACAAATGTGTTGATTAAACTAACCGAATGAATTATTGTATATCAAGTAGGATATCATATCAGACCCCAAGGTAGCTTTACGTAGTACTCGAATTAAGCAACGGATTAAAGATATGACAAGCTGGTTGACGTTTTGATTAGAAAACACAAGGAGGCAGCACTGACCACTTCGTTCTCAATGTTACAAAAAGTAACGTTCATGATGTTTTCTTGCAGAGCGTTGAAGTCCAGGTTGCGGGAAATGCCTTCGACATCCGCTGAGGCTGAAGCCGCAAACGACAATCAAACTACCATAGGCAAAAACAAGCTTAGACTGGCAGAAAGCCAACAGCAACTCTACACAAAGGTGTCTTTATTTCATCGCATTATTTAAATCTTGCTGTCAGATTCATTAATGCTGAATGCCTCAAAAAAAGTTTCGCTCAACAGGGTGACTTTGATGATTTTTTTTAACTAAGTAAAGGTTACATGAACACTTCATGTTTTGCCAACAGCCAAACGTGCCTTTCAAAACGATTTTCATCTCAATCTATAGTAATACAATATATATAAATTGCCGTAAAATTGACTTTGATGGAATTAACACTAAAATAAAAGCTCACCATGAAATGAAAACAATAGAACACATATATATTTCCGAGCGCAATAAAAACATACCTATTTTCTTCCAGTCGACCCGTTCGAATCGCTTCTTGAAGGAGAAGGCGGCCGGGGTGGAGTGGCCGAGACCCGGGGCAGGGGGTCCGCCGTAGCCACCCCCGCCCGGGTACCCCAACGGGTAGGAGGCCGGGTAGCTGTAAGCCATGGGCGCCGACATCCTGCCTTGCAGTCCACCTGGAACCACGAGCAAGCGAGAGACAGGGGGTTAAAGCAATATATTCCGTAATTTTTTGTATTACCAACCTCTTCTCCATGTCAAATAAGTACATTCTGTCTTGTGTTTAAATCCTGAAACCCTGCGGGCTATCCGGAGAGAAGCATTTTGGTCAGCGGAGCAGAAGTTGGTGGCCGGCTTTATATCCCTACGCGCCTGTTTGCAGCTCGCTAGGTGTGATATCCGTGTGATGTCGACCGCGGGTCGCTATCACGTCCGCGCGCGATAAAAATAAACCGCGCAGTTTTATGTTGAAATGTTTGTTTTACAGACTCAAATAGATATAAAAACATATGCATCATAAATTTTGAGATACTTTAGTCTTTATTCTAAAATGTGAAAAATCTAAGATGGCGCATGTAAGCATATTGCTTTAAGCCAGGGCGGTCACTGTGGAACGACAGCATGGGACCGTTGGCTGTTGGGTTTCTATATTCAGGACGCTTTAACCAATTCTGGTCATATCGCGTCAATGGCAAAAGGTAAGGAAGAGCCATGTGTCTGGGGCAAAGAGTACTGTTTACCCCTGAGACATGGCTCCGCTCTAACGGCACGTGGCTCGGTGGTTCGTGCCCCGCTGTGGTCATTTCGCAGGACATGGGATCTTTATTCTGCGACAACACTGACATGACAACAGCGGGGCTCGAACCACAGACACGCGTGCCGTTAGGCTCTTAGGTGGCCAGAGCACTCAATGCGAGCGCGCTAACCCACTGAGCTGTCGGGGCGGCCCTACATCAAGGGATCAGGGAGAAAGATCGGTTCATTCGTATAAAGTATGGCGATAAAATACGTATTAAAATCCATTCGTGACAATGAAATTTAAAGATTGAAAAGGGTCAAGGATGAAAGAGGTAGGTCTGGATATCGTTTACGGTGGACAAGCATTTTGCATATGTGGATCCACGAACTGACCCACCCCTAACAGTTAGTATAACAATAACAGTCCATTTCGGCCCGATTTGGCTGCGCGTTTTCTGGCCCAAATGAACTCGTTGGGGCTTTACCACGTTTGCGCACGTGAAGGCTAAATTTGACCCAGAACTCCACTGGGATAATACGAAATGAGGCTGGTTGAAAGATGCCCGAGATGCAGGAGCGATGGGCGCGAACACATGACCCGTTGATCTAGAGTTCAGCCTGCTTACCTACTGACTTAGGGAGGCTCCACCCAATATACGGGTCGAACGAACTGCCTATCAAACCACAAGTTGGCTTGCAGGGAAGACACCGGCGCAGTCGTCACATGGTAATGAAGACGTAGCAAATATGGTCTAAAACTCTAGACAATTTTTGGACGCAGCCCGGGAAATGTTATTACGCGACCCCGTCACTACAGTTACGCGCCATTTTCACCATAGTAACGCGCCATTATCACCATAGTAACGCGCTATTATCACCATATTAACAGGTCATCATCACCATGGCTTCGCGGCAACTGCCCAGGATCACGGACAAAATCAAAACACCGAAACTCAAGTTAGCTTAAGAAGAATTAAATAAGTAACTGAACGGATGTAGGAATCAGGTAGAAAGCAGCCGAAAGGTGTGCGTTCCTCACCATTCACGCCAGCAGACGCTAAATCTAGTCCACACTTTATAATTTCAAACAAGAGAAAAAATACATCACAGAAGAGACTGGTACACATATGTAACAGGCTCATAAAGCAAGAATTAGGTTCAGAAACTTCGGCCATCTTTAGTTGGTGGGCTGCGAAAAACATTGGATTTTAACCAGTCATATCGCCATATGAAGTCCTCCTAGAGAGCCCTTCTCTCAAATGACACGAAATGTGCTTCCATCCTGCAGTGAGAACAACGCGCCAACTGCCTGAACCCAACTGGATATTGGTCGACTACCTTCATATAACTTCGTCATGCATGATTCAATGAAATGGAGGTGTTTATGTAACTCTTGAAGACATGTCTCGGTTTAATGCCGACCGCAAACCTTTACTCATTGATACCCTTTTTTTTTTACTTTAGCCCACTGGCCCATAGTACAGTAAAAATAACGAAAAATACCGACCGCGAACCTGCGATATCGAGGCCAAAGCCGCTAACAGCTAAATCAAAGTTCGGCTTCCAAAATATTCTTCCTTACCGTCTTTCTCTGGCAGATAGCTCGGCTGCCACATTGGTGCCGAGCCGTGGTGCTGCATCCGGTATCCCCACATGGTGTGCGATAGCGATTGGGAGGGGCGGGAGAGGGGGAGGGTGTTGAGGTCGGCGGCGGTGACTAGCGACGAAGCAGTGTCATAGCGGCACAAAAAGGACGGTGTCACTTGTAGTGTTCAATATCCTGTGTGTGAATGCGGCGCCACGAAAAGTGTTTTAATCAAATGGACTGTGGTTCTGCCACATGGCCAATTTAAGGCAATTATCGGACATCTGATGAACAGTTGAGATGATTAAGTCATTAGTCGCCATGCTATCTGCAAACTTTTTCTGACAACCCGGTCCTCTTGAAATCCACAGCAGACAAGTGAATCGAACTCTCACAAAGTTGCAGCTTGTTTCAAAGCCATTTACTATACACCAAATCAATGCAAGCAAACTTCAATCGGCAAATACATAATATTCCTGTGGTGGTCAGAAGTGAAGCCATATAAATCCGTCTGTGGTCGTGCAGGATAGGAGAGACCCTTTCCGGTCGAGGAGGAACATATTCATGATTTTCTAATCGCAGAACACACAATTCCTTCTTTGCTTGTCGTAAGAGAACGATGTGTGTTTCTGTTCCCGAGATAAACGATCCTTACTAATAATACTCTCTAATTTCGTCTTCTTGTATCGTCGTCAAAAAACAAAGAATTTCCCCCTTCTCCAGTGGTAAGATTTCTCCTAAGATCGTCATAAGATATGTCGACCTAGTCATAAGAGGTGGGATTCATCTTTATCCAGTCACAACACCAAAGACTTCCTTCTATCAAGGTAAGACAAAGAACTCAATGCCATATAAGACAAAGAATTCCTCCTTTTATGGCCATAACTTCTTGTTTTATGGTCGTAAGAAACGAGAGTCCTCCATTTCTGACGGTAAAGGCAAAAGAAGACCTCCTTCGCTCGACGCCAGAGTAACGACTCTCCCGTGATTTTTCCTGGGTTGTTGGCCGCGGTCCTCGGCCCGGGATAGCACATTAAGCCCAAGTGGCACTGCCGTGGCCACCTGACTACAGCCTATAACTACGTCTGTAATCAATGCACCTTTGATCCCAAATAGATCGATACACGAACACAAACAACAGGCCAGCACTATGCAAGTACCTGGCGGATTACGCACGTACGCCTCGAAGCCTACTTAAATTACATTATGCGGCGAGGCGGCGAGACGCACATAGAAGCCATAAATAATAGAACAGCTCGGATTGCAGGGACTCCTGCCGAGATAGATATGCTCTGTGACACAAACCCCGAAGGTATGTGGTAAACAAGGGGCTTGACCTCAGGGTGCAGTCTTTCCTTCCTACCTTGTGTATGTCGCAGGCTTATATGGAATCATTTTCGGAGTTTGAGGGTTGGCGCCCCACACATGCCACACTGTAGGAATGGGTATGTTGGTGTAAATGGAAAAAATGGTTGATTGGTTGTATACTCAGGACACTTTAACCACTTCTGGTCATATCGCGTCAATGGGAGAAGGAAGGGAAAGTGGAGCCATGTCCCCGGGGGTTAAACCGTGCAAAGAAAGACGTGGGATCTTTAGCGGGCCATAGCAGGTTCACCAATCCACGTGCCGTTAGGCTCTCAGGTGGCCAGAACGCTTAATGCGAGCGCTCTAACCCACTGAGCTATCGAGGTGGCCCCGTCGATGTGGATGTACCGTACTAGCATACAGATCATGTCCTTCGAATGTTATGCCCTTGATCCGCTCCAGTATCGCGATATGAACTTCATAGCTTAGTGTCCTTCTCAAACCAACAATATATCACATCATCACTTGACAGACTGTGTATTGCATCTGCACTTAGTTAGTCAGGAAAGCCACATAACAAGGCAATAGTTTTGCCTATATAGACGGTGAAAACATGTGTTTTATTACCGATGAATTAAGCTGCCATGAAAGCTAGCTCCTTGATAGTTGAAAAAACACAGGATCGGGTCTGCAAGTGAATCATTACATAAAAATAGGAATAACCAAGAAAAAACCTGTAAAAATGACCTAGAGAAAAACTCTAAAAATGACCTAGAAAAAAACTCTACAAATAACCCAGAAAAAAAATCTAAAAATTACCTAGAAAAAACCTCTAAAAATTACTTAGAAAATAACCTCTACAAATTACCTAGAAGAAACCTCTAAAAATAATGGGCACTAGGAAGTTATGATCATTGTAAGTTAAAGTTTCTTTCCTACAACAACCAACTGACATTTTGCTGCAGTGTATGTGAAAACTGAGGGCTGTAATGACCAAAATACCAAGGAGCCATGAATATGTATGATGGGCAATTCTTATGCCAAGATTTTTTATGACTAGTGGCATTTGGACTATTCAGATGCTGGTCTCCCCAAAAGTTATTGTAAATAAATCCTCTGCTATGCATGTCCCTTGTCCTATTTCAAGGGACATCACTTGTCCTATTCTACAGCTTACCGCATCAAAGGTTAAGCATCTTCTCCAGCAATCACACCTTGATAAGGTAACTATAGAAGTTCTCTCTGTACAGAGATCACTCCCAAAAATGATTGTATACATGTATCTTTATTTCTACAGAGATCATTCAATGAAGTGGCTCTTTGTAAGCTGATCTTTATAAGAAATTACAGCTACTCAAACAGCATTTTAAAATAAATAAATAACACTTTAAATTATGTTAAAAATAGCAATAGTTTTGGAATTGATTATTAATATTATTCATGTTTTTTTAAAGTCCATAGTATAGACTGACAGCATGAAGGTTTGTGTGTGGAATGTTGATGTGAGATCCAGTTTGTAGAGACTTGACCAGGCAAAATAAATATTCTGAAGTGATCAGTCTTCCATAAAATCACCTGTACGACTGAGGTTCAGGCACAGTATATCGATGGATACAGAAGGAACGGTGGGGGAAGGGGGGAAGCTGTGTGCACAGTAACTGTACACTGCCGATACTGATACCACTGCATCCTAGTGATTTTATCTGATCTTCATGTTCCATTAGATATTTTATTCATTTCATCTGGATAACTTGAAAAAAGTAGTAAAAAAAGTAGGGAAGAAAATGACATTTTGACTTCCACAGCATCAAAGACAGATTTTAAAGCAATGGTGGAGAGATATCGTAGGGGATAGTGATGATGATGGAGACTTTGCTGGCATTTAAGCTTTGGATACTTACATGACACCAGAGTTGTCAAATGTTTTTATAAAAAAAATTATTAAAATTTATATTTAATTACCGGTAATTATCACTTTGGTTTAAATTTCAATGATGTATTATTGTATGATAAAGTTCAGCTTCTTAGCTTTCCAATGATACCAAATATTTGTGTATATTGTACATATAACCTGCATAAATAAATATTTAAAATATATATCCAGATTTTTAAAAGATTTCCAAAGCTACTAAGTATTAAATCTGGGATCCAGATTGAAAGTTGCAAAATGGTTAATAGCCTTAATTAGAGGCTAATACTATTCTCTCATAGGTGCTGGTATAGGGGCAGATCCAGGTCCAGGAATTGAGGCGGGGGGGGTCTATTGAAACTAGACCCCCCACACTCAGAATGATGGCCTAAATTTTGCATTAAAAAATGACATTCTTCCTCAAAAAAAAAGGGGCAGGGTCCAGACCACCCCCCCCCCCCCCTCACCCGTATCCGCACATGCTGGTACCTGACGCTAGCCTGACTCAACATGAGAGCCAGGTTATTAGCAGATTAGGCTGCCAGGTATCCGGCTTAGGCCGGAAGGCACTAACTTCACAGGCCCTCAATTATACTATACAGATCTATGTGGCAAACATGAATGGCAAAATTATCCTAAATAAATGACATATAGACTATACTACTTTTCTTGGTATGCCTACTGTGCATACTGGTAATTACTAACTCTCATGAGGGTTGAAATTGCCGCGCGGACTTGAACCGACATGTTTGTTATTTCGCATTCGTCGTTTGCGGTCTGCACAGAAATAAATTTTGGCGTTGAAGAGCCATTTCTTCTCTATATTCATCCTCAAATCCTCGCTGGTACACAGGTACTTACCTTTCGGTATTGTAGTTACAACGGCGCGCTATTTAGCTGATCTGGACACAACCTACATGGAAAATATTAAACGGATATTCAACAAAGCGAGTGACTTCCACAGGATTGTTTTCATTGACAGCAGAACCCTCAAGTGCTCGTGCACTAAGCTATCCTCGTTTTGAGATTGATAATAAAATCGGACCTTGGTACTCGGAAAGCAAAACTAGACCGCGGCTGCACGGTTTTCGCCCATTTGAGATGTTTGTGTACATGAGTGAATTCAGTGTTTTCCATGTAAGACATTAGCAGATTAGTGTTGCCCGGTACTGCCCGTGCATGCAGGAGAGCGGATGTAGGTCTAAACGTCTTATAACAAATATACCTATAAAATATTCACGAAGATACCCCATGGGACTGGTATTCCTGGGGCGACGCAAGACGGGTCAATGGCCAGAAGATACGTACACTTCCTTTCGTCAGCAGATTAGGGGGAGGGGGTGGGGGGTCTGCCACGGAACCCTCCCAGAGTCAGCAATGTATCACATTAATTGCTGGCGGTGGAAATGGGGATCGAGGAGGGCATTATATATATATACGCTACAGAGAGCGCACTAAATCCCATGCATACGGATATTCACTGTATAACATACGGTGATATATGATCATCATCATATATGATCATCATCATATATTTGATTTAGTTAACATTTGTCAAAGCTGTGCCTCGTCGACAGAGTAAAAACTCTTAATAAACATCAAAAATGTACTTGCATGGTGTGTTGGTTATTTGCCGCTTCTTTTCTGCATGTTATAAGGCCAGGGCTCGTATCCACGAGCTATAGGTCTACAGTTCAACGTAAGCTGGGGAGGCTCACTATAACATATAGTTTCTTATAAAGGTGTTAAATTAATATAACAAATTTGGCGGCGGAGAATGGTTTTGTTTAGAGGTATCAAGCCCTTGATAGCTCGAGCAGTGATCGGACCGCGGTAATCAGTCCAGCGCGTTACGAAGACACGTCCGGACGCCAGCGCGTCTTGGCCGGGGCTGTCCTGTGTGGAGGTAACTTGACGTTCACACGTCTGGACGTATCGGTGTCTTCGCCGCAGCCATCACGTTTTCACGTCCGGACGCCGGCACGTCAGTGAGCAAACCATTGCATACATACACGTCCGGACGTCTTCACGTCCCAACACGTTACAATTTTAAATATGTATGGTGCATTGTCTTTTGGATAAGCCGACAACAGACATGTGTAAGGCGTCGTTTAGTATGTTGTTCTGGAGCTTACCGCGTCCCCAAATTTAACCCCCCGCTCGCATTTCCACACCGTGGGCGCCGGGAAGATAAAGAACATATTGATCATCAGGCAGATCATGGAATTTTCTGCGAAACACACATAATTGTCCGTTTCCCGTGTCATATTTCATGAGCCAATAAGAAATTAACCCGTTCATCAACTAAATAAAGTTTTGCTATCCACCCCCACAGCCGCCCACCAGCCTCACGGACTCTTGTCCCTCCGCCCCACGTCCACCAACCATAGTGCTGCACTCATCCCTCCCACCGCCAGACTCATACGCTGCCCCCCCCCCCACCCCTCCCCCACCCCTTCATCCATACCCACAGTGCATGGGCGTGGGGGGGGGGGTCACAGGGGGCGCGTGCCCCCGTTTCAGACCCTAAGGTATATGCTGTGCCTTGCGTGTAACAACTTATTGTGCCCCCCCCCCCCCATTTCAAGAATTATTGCACGCGCACACCGATTTCATGAACTCCTCGCCCCCCCCCCCCTCCCACCCCGCCCCCCAACATCAACCAAGGAAACTGGACTCCTTTCTGCTCATCCCCCACACCCAGCCACCCGACTCCTGCAGCCCCCCTGCCCACCGACACCCATTAGACTCCTACACTCCTGCCCCTCCCCCACCCCCCCACCGACACCCACCAGACTCCTACACTCCTGCCTGCCGCCCCCGGCCCCGCGACACTCACCAGAATCCTGCGCTACTGCACCCCCCCCCCCACCCCCCGCCCCCCACCTACCGACACCCGCCAGGCTGATGTACACCTGACCCTTCCCCAACCTCATGCTCTCCTGGCCCCTGCCCCCCTCCTCCCCCCGTCCTGACGCCCACCAGACTCTTCTGGCCCCTGCCCCCCCCCCCCACCCCATTCTAACCATCAGGTGTTGGTGTTGAGAGGCGAGGCTCCTGTCTGGGTCCCCGTACGGCAATAGGCTCCAATGGCTTTGTACGTACTGGCCTTAAAGACGTCTTCATCGATCAGGTTCGTTCTGTTGTTACCCATAGTGGGATATATTACTGGGTTAACTACCCTTTAATTAAGAACCAAATATATATAATTACATTAACACTAGCATATTGTTCTCTTGCATACCAGAATTTTTACACATTAAAACTAGCAAAATACCATAGATATTAGGCTACAACACAACACCATAAGTATTGGGCGCTAGCAAAGTTCGTAATGCGACCTTTCAGCCTCGTAAATGCTTTAGTACCTCAAAAAGGCAATACACGACACACATTTCAAATTGTAACGTTTTGGGACGTGAAGATGTCCGGACGTGAATGTATGCAATGGGTTTCTCACTGACGTCCTGGTTTCCAAAAGTGAAAACGGTTGATGGTTTCGGCGAAGACGCCGATGCGTTCAGACGTGAGGACGTCCATTTACTTCCACACAGCTCCAAGACGCGCTAGCGTCCGGACGTGTTTACCTAACGTGCTGGCCTGACTTTTTAAGCGGAACGCCCTAGCTCTGCCTTGAGATCGAACCTTGTATATATATAGTTGCCCGCCGATGGTAATTTATCGGAATGTTGTTAATGGATGTTATTAGTGGGATACCTTCTCATTGTCAGCTTCATAAATGGCAATTTAGGCCTAAATTGAATGTACAACCTTAATTAATTATATATAACTTAATTATGGTCTTCATATAAGCTGATCCGGACCCACAAGTCGTATAGCGATATTTTTCTATTGTATAGGCCAACTCATACAATATTCTGCAGTTGCACCTGAGCTCTTTCAATGTTTGATAGTCTAGCTTTACTATTACAATATTTGCCTTGTCCAATCCAAGTCTTGGAAGATTCAAATTTGTTTTCAATGACACGGTAGATCTACATCATGCGGTATTTTCCATTTGCCATGCAGACGACGCAAAATTGTGAGTTCCGAGTTCTAAACTATAGGCGTATAAGGCATTATCAGACACGAGAAAACTAACTTATCTGCTCCAGTGGCATAAAAAATTAACGCTATTCTTCAAAAGAGTAAAATAGTGCCTGGTAATTGGTCTCAACTGTGTTACCCAGCAAAAGAAGCTTTTATTTCAAAGAGCTCACAGGTATAAAGGTCAAGGCCAATTGAACCGGAAGTGATCCAACAACCAATCAGAGGAGCCCACGATCTCAAAGTGTAGCAGATGACAGATCGAAGTGGTGTTGTGGCAAAATTTGCCAGTACTTTCCAAAGATGATGTCCCGCCAGACCGTCTTTGCATTAATTCCGCTGTTGCTATTGTCTGCGGGTTGTGGAATTGAAGGTAGAGTATGCGAAAAATAGCTCTTTGGTTATAACTGAGTGAATCTGTGGAGTGGTCGATGACGAACAAAGTTCAGTCTCTTAGTTTTTTTCACGCTTGTGAATGTGACTGTGAGCTCACACAGTTTAGACTCATAACCACTGGCACTGATAACCCGTGGATGAGTGTGAATGTTCAGCCGAGCCTGAGGTATCACAGACGACAGATACTCTTATCTGTTGACAGAACATGTATAGTAAATAAACAATAACTGTTTCAGAGGTCTTTGATATCCAAACCACAGGCGGTAAGATACCAGTTGATATAACGCCTGCCTCCTATCTGGCTATCATTATCAATTGATCTGAGCACCTGTGATCCTTACCAGGCCTGCCTCTAAGCAGCCTGTGGGCATTAGAGCCAGGCAGCATTTGCTGTCTGTGCTGTGGCGTAGCACATATTTTCGCGTATAGGGTACACAGTTTTTAACTATCCAATAAAATATACATCTTTGCAGAATCCTTATGCAATTTCTAAATTTACTGATTTGGCGGAAAGAAAATACTTTGATTTATTGTCTTAACTTGCAATATCAGGGCTTTTGCTGGTTAAACTTATTTGATCAGCGCCAGCCGCACCAATATGCGCTGCGACCGTAATGACTGCAAATGCTACCTGGCTTTAACAGCACTCTGGGATAAGTTAGAGATAGGCCTGGTAACTGTGATCCTAGTTCCATCTCCGAAACCTAGTGGCTCAGTAAGCTCTGCCATATGGCAGAGCTTACTGAGCCACTAGGTTTCGGAGATGGAACTACTGTGATCCAATATCTACATCATTTCTGACAAATTGAGGTGCTCAAATTTGTTTTTTTTAATGCCCTAATTAATTTTGCGTAAAGTTAAATAAATTAGAGTGAGTAACTTAATTAGGTGATTTGGTTTAGACTGCTATCAGTCCATTTCAATGATTGCATATATTGTTAAAAGCTAGTCATCTAGCAATTTTCTATTTATATAACTTTCAATATCTATATTTTATAAAGCTATAGTCTAAAGCATTTTTTTTCCTTAACTTATGTCAAGTATATAATTATAGTCGTAGATATTTCTATATTGTTTTCTTAAAGACCTCTATTAGAATGGTATCTTATCTTAGAATACATGTTTAGTATATATATGCACATATATGTATTGATATCAATAAAAAAAAATTATCTGATAGTCTTCAGTAATTTATATAATAAATTGGTAATTTATTTGTTAATATATTTCATATTATTATACTTTTTACAGGTAGTGTTGGAAGAACAGGGATGACAACTCCTGTTAGCTTATCTGCCTTACTGATATGTGCCTTGACTTCAATGATACATGGTTAGTATAATTATTCTACTAATAAATTTATTTAAATTAATGAAATATTAGGTATATATATAGATCCTTACTTTACTGTAGGATCTAACATGATATTGTATTCCATACTATGCAACCATGCATTGCCATATTGTGATTTGTGTAAGAATCATTCAAGTTTACAATGGTATAACTGGATGACAATCATGATTACAGTATTTTTATAATCATGTTATTTTTATATTAAAGATCATGGTTTTATTATATATTTGTTTCAATATTATTGAATTTATTAATTTTGTTAACTTTTTGGTAAGGTGTCATATAATTTTTTCTTTTCGTGCAACTTTAGCTAGTGGTACATCAAATCAAGATGTAGAGCAACATTTAGAGATGGGGCGGAAAATGTTAGCAGCTGGCCAGTTGGGGGATGCCTTGTCTCATTACCATGCTGCTGCTGGTAAGTTTTTGTATTAGTTATCAGAGTCATTGTTTGTGCTTTTTTAATGCAATTAATATGCTGTAACATAATAGTAATGATATTCATTTGTGTTAAGTTTAGACATAGTAATCTTAAAATGTTTTTTTGCTTGTTGGTACTGGTATGTATTGCATTGTTGTAGCAGTGTCACATGGACAAACATAAATTCTACATAATCAGTGGTTATGAATGTTTGCTAGCCTACTTGGTTGCATCAGGGTATTAGCCAGGGACCCGCCTGCCTGCTGGATGGGTGGGCAGAATTTTTGGCAGATGCATACTTGGGTGCTGTTTACCCGCCCAAAAAGGACCTTTTGGATACAAAGTCTAGCGAAAACTCATGGCGCTCACAATTTTATATGACAACGGAAACTACTTCTGTTTACTCTGCTAAACTGCAAGCTCAAAATGCGACAATCTGATTGGCTGGCACCATGTTGTTTGTGTACACTGAACAGATTTTTGTTAAAAGGGGAAATTCTGGCTAATACCCTGGTTGCCATCCTACAATCTACAATCGCATGTAACTGTGTTTGGATGTTGATGACACTGGTGATGTGGTGGGTTTACCAAGAGTAGAACCCGGCATGCCTGGGCCGCTCTGGGGCGTTCATGTCCTTAACCTGTCTCTTGTCAGTTTGTCAAAAAGGCAACACACGACACACATTTCAAATTGTAACGTTTTGGGACGTGAAGAAGTCTGGACGTGAATGTATGCAATGGGTTTCTCACTGACGTCCTGGTGTCCGGAAGTGAAAACGGTTGATGGTTTCGGCGAATACGTCCAGACGTGAGGACGTCCATTTACCTCCACACAATCTGTTTTATGGCTCATTCCATGATATGATGTTTCTCCACTTTTTACATGTTAAAGCATGTTGATTATATGCCACTTCCTGGGAAATGTCCGTTATGTGATATCCAGCCACATGACACAGTCTGTGTATATATCTCTTTCAGAGGGTGACCCTACAAACTATATGACCTTCTTTCGAAGAGCCACTGTTTACTTAGCGATGGGAAAGTCCAAGTCAGCCATTCCAGATCTTGATATGGTCATCCAGCTGAAACCAGACTTCAATGCAGTAAGTACAGTTCCCTTTTTCCTGATTTCCTGTTGATAATTTCTGTTGGCATATCGAAATCGGGAGAAAGCTTCTGGGATGAAAGGGGAACTTAGGTAAATTAGGACTTTGTCTCAAAATTTAGTCTTGTGTAAAATTTAGTATTTGTTTTTGACATTAGTGCTGTTAACCATCAAGAAACTTTAACATCTGAGGAAACATGCAATATCATGACATTCCACCTCAACCGGAAGATTTATCCAACAAAGATTGAGGAAATATGTGTTGTTAAAATATTATTGCATGTAGACATTCTCACAATGAAACCCAGTTCATTTAAATGTTTTTATTGACATGTACCAAGCTTGTATTTTCATATCTGTCCTTTGTTTTGCAGGCTCGATTGCAGAGGGCAAATGTAAAATTAAAACAGGGCAAGTTAGCAGATGCTGAGTTGGATTTCAGAGAAGTGGTAAGTCAGTTCGACATTAGGGAACCACTTTAGTTTAGCAGGCAGAACAGTGCCCTTCAGATAAGTGGACAAATAAATCCTCCATCTCTGGCTTACATCAGATTCCTCTGATTGTCCCAGGAGGTTCCTTGGCCTGGCTTAGCCCATATATACAAAAAAGTGGCCTAAAACATAAATTCAATAATTCAGTAATTTGTTTCTTCAATATTTCGGTATTCCTTCTTCAATAGCTCTTGCCTGATATATTTGCTTCCTCGGCTATTTGGAGCCGGTCGTACCAATTTCTTTAATGGCGGTGTGGATAGATAACTTGGAAGTGGGCAGCCATTGCAGCCCTGATTCCTGTTTATTATGCCATTATCCTTTAAACCGCCGTTGCGTTGCAATGCGTAATGATTTGCAGGCACCAGGAGGTTGGCCGCGAGGAGTACCGTAGAACCGCCGGTGCGTGCTAAAGCGCTTCTATAAATAGCCAAACGGCGGGATTCTGGGTCTTGCCCATGCACACCGCATGAACACGTAACGGCGGTTCTAGCGGCAGTCCGACGGCCGGCCACTCGGTCGGGGGCTGCAACTGCGCACGCAACGGCGGTTCTACGGTAGTCTAGGTCTGACGGTGTGAATGATATGTGTAAAACGATTTTAAAAAAATATATAAACTGAGGTTTCCAACATAGGTTACACATTTAAACGGTGTTAAGGATATGTGTAAAGTCATTTTAAAAAAATATATAAACTGAGGTTTCCAACATCGTTTACACATATAAACGGTGTAAAGGATATGTGTAAAGCAATTTTTTTAAATATATTTTTTTATAAACTGAAGTTTCCAACATCGTTTACACATATAAATGGTTAAACATTTAACATTTCGCCCTACAGCTTACCAGGGATCCATCGAATGCTGAGGCCCAGGAGCGGCTGGGGCAGATTGCCCCTCTAAAGGGGGGTCTGGAGCTGGCGCGGACCTTTTACGACGAGAAGGACTACGTGGGAGCCATCAGCGTGCTGACTCCCATGGTGGAGGTCAGTGGCTACCCCCTCTCTTCTTAGGTTTAATGGGGGCCGCCTCGATAGCTCAGCGTGTTAGAGCGCTCGCCTTGAGTGCTCTGGCCACCTGAGAGCCTAACGGCAAGTGGATCGATGGTTCGAGCCCCCCTGTGGCCATGTCTGTTTGATAAAGATCACACGTCCTTCTTCGCAAAGAGTAGGGGGTTACCCCCGGGGACATGGCTTCGCTCTCCCCTCCTTCTCCCATTGACGCGATATGACCGAAAGTGGTTAAAGCGTCCTTAATATATAGCCAGCCTTATGTCTGGTGTATGATGGTAGCAAACATCTACAGGTTTAGCTCTGAATCTGACCCAATTGCTCCTGTTTTGCTTGATATATATATAGAGAGAAACCGATATATTGATTGGGGTTCAGCGCCCGATAATTACCTCAAAACTTGTAGGGGTAACCTCTATATATTTCTTCCAATTCGTAACCAAACCTTAATCGTCTCTTTCTCCTTAATACACGTTATGTCCGATGTCCCTGTCGGGCGATATGAGAAGTAATGAAGATATAACTATGAACATTGTTTGTCCGTCAATAATGTAAGGGACTGAACGGATCAGCTCCGGAGGCTTGCGGGGCCGCCCCGATAGCTCAGTGGGCTAGAGCGCTCGCATTGAGTGCTCTGGTCACCTGAGAGCCTAACGGCACGTGGGTCGGTGGTTCGAGCCCCGCTGTGGCCATGTCTGTGTGGTCGCAGGATAAAGATCCCATGTCTTTCTTCGTTAAGAGTAGGGGGTTACCCCCGGGGACATGGCTCCACTCCTCCTTCCTTCTCCCATTGACGCGATATGACCAAAAGTGGTTAAGGCGTCCTGAATATACAACCAACCAACCGGAGGCTTCCAGATGGAGGGACTGCATCGCCACAATGTCCAGATTGTCCGTTATTCTGCGTGTATATATGCAAGGAGGCACATCGGAAGAATCCTAGCTATCCCTGCTATAGTTACCATAGCCCTAATGTGGCCAAATACGCATTTCCCCCCGATCAGATCTGTCCCTGGGATCCCGAGTTGAGAGAACTGCGGTCAGAATGTTACATCGATCAGGGCGACTACTTCAAGGCCATTAACGACATTCGGCCCACCACCAAGTTACGCAATGACAACACCAAGGCCTATCTCAAGCTGAGCATCCTGCAGTATGAGATGGGGGACGCCGAGGAGTCGTTAACGTAAGTGAGACCGGTCAAACAGTGGCCACACCAAGGCCTACCTCATGCTGAGCCTCCTGCCGTTAACGTGAGTGAGACCGGTCAAGCAGTGGCCATACCAAGGCCTACCTCAAGTTGAGCCTCCTGCCGTTAACGTAAGTGAGACCGGTCAAACAGTGGCCACACCAAGGCCTACCTCAAGCTGAGCCTCCTGTCGTTAACGTAAGTGAGACCGGTCAAGCAGTGGCCACACCAAGGCCTACCTCAAGCTGAGCCTCCTGTCGTTAACGTAAGTGAGACCGGTCAAACAGTGGCCACACCAAGGCCTACCTCAAGCTGAGCCTCCTGCCGTTAACGTAAGTGAGACCGGTCAAACAGTGGCCACACCAAGGCCTACCTCAAGCTGATCCTCCTGCCGTTAACGTAAATGAGACCGGTCAAGCAGTGGCCACACCAAGGCCTACCTCATGCTGAGCCTCCTGCCGTTAACGTAAGTGAGACCGGTCAAACAGTGGCCACACTAAGGCCTACCTCAAGCTAAGCCTCCTGTCGTTAACGTAAGTGAGACCGGTCAGACAGTGGCCACACCAAGGCCTAGCTCAAGCTGAGCCTTCTGCCGTTAACGTAAGGAGACCGGTCAGACAGTGGCCACACCAAGGCCTACCTCAAGCTGAGCCTTCTGCCGTTAACGTAAGTGAGACTGGTCAAACAGTGGCCACACCAAGGCCTACCTCAAGCTGAGTCTTCTGCCGTTAACGTAAGTGAGACCGGTCAAACAGTGGCCACACTAAGGCCTACCTCAAGCTGAGCCTCCTGCCGTTAACGTAAGTGAGACCGGTCAAACAGTGGCCACACCAAGGCCTACCTCAAGCTGAGCCTCCTGCCGTTAACTTAAGTGAGACCGGTCAAACAGTGGCCACACTAAGGCCTACCTCAAGCTGAGCTTCCTGTCGTTAACGTAAGTGAGACCGGTCAAACAGTGGCCACACCAAGGCCTACCTCAAGCTGAGCCTCCTGCCGTTAACGTAAGTGAGACCGGTCAAACAGTGGCCACACCAAGGCCTACCTCAAGCTGACCATCTCGAGCCCCGCTGTGGCCATGTCTGTGAGGTCGCAGGATAAAGATCCCATGTCCGTCTTGGCTAAGAGTAGGGGGTTACCCCCGGGGACATGGCTCCACTCTCCCTTCCTTCTCCCATTGACGCGATATAACCAAAAGTGGTTAAAGCGCCCTGAATATACAAACAAACAAACTGACCATCCGGCCGTAAGATTTGATGGTTTTATATATTTTATTACTTTTTCATCCGAACGTATGAATGGCGCAGATCAACCAACAATATATTTGAAGTCTAGAGAGAAGTTAAAATACCCAAATATTCAAATAATAATATTCACTAAAGTATCTAAATATTAAAACAATAATATTCACTAAAGTGTCCAACTATTCAAACAATAATATTCTCTAAAGTATCCAAAGATTCAAACAATAATATTCACTAAAGTATCCACGATCCAGTATCTCTCCACAATCCAGCAACTCTCATCTCTTCGTGACCCGGCCTAATTACCGCAATCCAACTTAATTTTCATGGTTCTCTCTCTCCTCTCCGTCTCCAGGGAGATCCGGGAATGCCTCAAGCTAGATCCAGATCACAAGGAGTGCTTCGCCCACTACAAGAAGGTCAAGAAGCTCAACAAACAGATCCAGTCGATCCAGACACTGATCAACGAACAGAAGTGGGGCGATTGTCTCGGGAAAGTGGACCAAATGCTCACCACGGAACCCAAGACCTTCGCCTTCGTTCACCGGGCGGCCACGCACAAGTGTCATTGTCATTCTAAGGTAAGCGAGAGTCTTTATGTTGCCTTTATCCGTTAAAACGCCTAATTTTACTCTATAGATAGATAGATAGTTTTGAACAATATATAAAAAATTGCAGATATCCATCTTTATATAGAATCCAGATCGGTTAGGCAAATGACAAGCTAAGCGAGAGAAAGGTTCTCGACGAGACTGCCGGAAGGAAAATTTATTTTGTCTTTATCCGTTGAAACGCCGTTGCGTTGGTTCGTTGACGTCCGGACGATGTGAATCCGTAATCCGTAGATCCGCCGGCGCGTGATTATATGGTGAGACAATGAAGCTAGACACCCGGAGGGCTGGCCGCCGATTTACCGTAGATCCGCCGGCGCGTGATTATGCGGTGAAACAATGAAGCTAGACACGTGGACGGGTGGCCGCCGAAGTGCCGTAGAACCGACGGTGCGTGACTATGCGGTGAGCCAATGAAGCTAGACACGTGGAGGGGTGGCCGCCGAAGTGCCGTAGAACCGACGGTGCGTGACTATGCGGTGAGCCAATGAAGCTAGACACGTGGAGGGGTGGCCGCCGAAGTGCCGTAGAACCGACGGTGCGTGACTATGCGGTGAAACAATGAAGCTAGACACGTGGAGGGGTGGCCGCCGAAGTGCCGTAGAACCGACGGTGCGTGACTATGCGGTGAGCCAATGAAGCTAGACACGTGGAGGGGTGGCCGCCGAAGTGCCGTAGAACCGACGGTGCGTGACTATGCGGTGAGCCAATGAAGCTAGACACGTGGAGGGGTGGCCGCCGAAGTGCCGTAGAACCGACGGTGCGTGACTATGCGGTGAGCCAATGAAGCTAGACACGTGGAGGGGTGGCCGCCGAAGTGCCGTAGAACCGACGGTGCGTGACTATGCGGTGAGCCAATGAAGCTAGACACGTGGAGGGGTGGCCGCCGAAGTGCCGTAGAACCGACGGTGCGTGACTATGCGGTGAGCCAATGAAGCTAGACACGTGGAGGGGTGGCCGCCGAAGTGCCGTAGAACCGACGGTGCGTGACTATGCGGTGAAACAATGAAGCTAGACACGTGGAGGGGTGGCCGCCGAAGTGCCGTAGAACCGACGGTGCGTGACTATGCGGTGAGCCAATGAAGCTAGACACGTGGAGGAGTGGCCGCCGAAGTGCCGTAGATCCGCCGGCGCGTGATTATGCGGTGAAACAATGAAGCTAGACACGTGGAGGGGTGGCCGCCGAAGTGCCGTAGAACCGACGGTGCGTGATTATGCGGTGAGCCAATGAAGCTAGACACGTGGAGGGGTGGCCGCCGAAGTGCCGTAGAACCGACGGTGCGTGACTATGCGGTGAGCCAATGAAGCTAGACACGTGGAGGGGTGGCCGCCGAAGTGCCGTAGAACCGACGGTGCGTGACTATGCGGTGAGCCAATGAAGCTAGACACGTGGAGGGGTGGCCGCCGAAGTGCCGTAGAACCGACGGTGCGTGACTATGCGGTGAGCCAATGAAGCTAGACACGTGGAGGGGTGGCCGCCGAAGTGCCGTAGAACCGACGGTGCGTGATTATGCGGTGAGCCAATGAAGCTAGACACGTGGAGGGGTGGCCGCCGAAGTGCCGTAGAACCGACGGTGCGTGACTATGCGGTGAAACAATGAAGCTAGACACGTGGAGGGGTGGCGGCCGAAGTGCCGTAGAACCGACGGTGCGTGACTATGCGGTGAAACAATGAAGCTAGACACGTGATGGGGTGGCCGCCGAAGTGCCGTAGAACCGACGGTGCGTGACTATGCGGTGAAACAATGAAGCTAGACACGTGGAGGGGTGGCCGCCGAAGTGCCGTAGAACCGACGGTGCGTGACTATGCGGTGAAACAATGAAGTTAGACACGTGGAGGGGTGGCCGCCGAAGTGCCGTAGAACCGACGGCGCGTGATTATGCGGTGAAACAATGAAGCTAGACACGTGGAGGGGTGGCCGCCGAAGTGCCGTAGAACCGACGGTGCGTGACTATGCGGTGAAACAATGAAGCTAGACACGTGGAGGGGTGGCCGCCGAAGTGCCGTAGAACCGACGGTGCGTGACTATGCGGTGAAACAATGAAGCTAGACACGTGGAGGGGTGGCCGCCGAAGTGCCGTAGATCCGCCGGCGCGTGACTATGCGGTGAAACAATGAAGCTAGACACGTGGAGGGGTGGCCGCCGAAGTGCCGTAGAACCGACGGTGCGTGACTATGCGGTGAAACAATGAAGCTAGACACTGGGAGGGGTGGCCGCCGAAGTGCCGTAGGACCGACGGTGCGTGACTATGCGGTGAGCCAATGAAGCTAGACACGTGGAGGGGTGGCCGCCGAAGTGCCGTAGAACCGACGGTGCGTGACTATGCGGTGAGCCAATGAAGCTAGATACGTGGAGGGGTGGCCGCCGAAGTGCCGTAGAACCGACGGTGCGTGACTATGCGGTGAGCCAATGCAGCTAGACACTGGGAGGGGTGGCCGCCGAAGTGCCGTAGAACCGACGGTGCGTGACTATGCGGTGAGCCAATGAAGCTAGACACGTGGAGGGGTGGCCGCCGAAGTGCCGTAGAACCGACGGTGCGTGACTATGCGGTGAGCCAATGCAGCTAGACACTGGGAGGGCGACTGCCTGCGTGCTGTATAATCACCGGTGCGTGTTTAAACGGCGTACCAATGCAGCTAGACGCCGGGAGGCCGGCTCTGGGGACTACCGTAGGACTGCTGGTGCGCGATAACGCGGTTTTAAAAATGTAGTCAACGGGCGGTGCCTAAGATGCTGCCGATGCGCACCGTTTGATCACGCACCAGTTAAGATAGACGGTTTTAACAGACATGCCTAACACTTCCGTTATGGTCGCTGGAGACATTCGCCTGTCTTATGGAAGAAATAGTCTTTATTGTCCAAGCTGCCCTATAAATCGTGACATTCGTTATCTGTCTTTAGAAGGATGTATATGGGGACCAATACCGCCTGTGTTGTGACAAGCAATAGGGAATAACGGGTAACCAACTAACGTTGTATGGTGTAACAGATAGATAGATCGAATTCTAATAGCGAATATCCATCTCTATATGGAGTTAGGCGAATTGAAAGTAAAATTATTTCTGCAACATTCCTTACTGTTGACTTCCAGGCTCAACATATCAAAGAGGCATTTGCTGCTTGCAATGAAGTCCTAAACGTCGACGAAAACAATATCGAGGCCTTGTGCGACCGGGCGGAGACCTACATAGCCAATGAGCAGTTTGAAGAAGGTCAGTGTCTCGATCAGGGGTGAAAGTTCAGAGGTCAGAGGTAAGATGGCGGGCGCCTTATACTATTTTAATGTTTGACTATACCGCCAGATGTCGACACTGTTGAACAACGCCAAACCAGTCGAAAGTACCAATCTGTCTAAGTATGGAAAGTTTATATAAAAAAAAAAATTATCGCCTGATGTCGATTTTGCAATTGTTTGGAAGGTGTAAATGGCGACACGCGACACCGACATATTTGAATTATCAACATTCAACAGTGACCTCCAAATTCCTACACTGAGGATCTGAAAAAGCGACATCCGACACTTTAAAAAAAAAAACGACGCTGACCTTAAGCAAAAATTGACACAGAATGTCGTGAAAAATCGACATTCGACACTGAGAATTTTGAACAATCGACACTGGACCCCCCTTCCAGACCCCTTGTATTCACTGCGAATGCGCGACGTCACCCATCGACCCCATAGAGTTGGATTGCCTCGCAGTAACTTCATGAGAGCTAACAAGTGTTACACTGTGTTGTCATCTTAACGCACACCATGTAAGCGGCACTCCTTATGTTGATGTCTCTCCTTGCAGCCGTCAATGATTATAAACAAGCAGCAGAAATCGATTCCAACCTCCGACGAGTGGCGGACGGCTTAAAACGAGCGGAGAAACTTCTCAAGCAATCAAAAAAGCGAGATTATTACAAGATATTAGGTGTTAGAAGGTAAGTTTGAAGGGCGGTATGCCGTATATTGTGTCTGTTGGGTAACTTGTCGTTAGCGTTTTCCTCTATAATTATAGCGTCTACCTCACACCCAAGCTTTACCTTTAACGACATGTACTCCTTTGTCACATCACTTTAGAATATTCTTGGTATATTGTAGAACCCCCCAAAAATAATACATTTAGATACCCGGACACATAAGCATGTCTTAACCTTAGATGCTATATCATTATATTTTAGACAGATGCAGTGGTAAATTCACGATCGTTTGGAAACATCCACTGTTAAAAATTACGATCCTTCGCAAAAATGTCTCGTTAACATGCGGGATTTACGATCTCTGAAAATAAGCCATAAAATTAGTTACAATTCGACTCACCTCCCTTCGTCCTTGACCTTACTCCTCGTGAATATTACCCAAGCCGTTGATACGTGTATTCAGTATCAGTAACCTCGTTAAATGTTACCCAGGTAGGTAACTTTGCCATGTTCCTACTCCTGTTCTAGCTAAGTCCTCTAACGGCAGGTGGATCGATGGTTCGAGCCCTGCTGTGGCCATGTCTGTGTGGTCGCAGGATAAAGAACCCATGTCCTTCTTCGCAAAAAGTAGGAGGTTACCCCCGGGGACATGGCTCCACTCTCCCTTCCTTCTCCCATTGACGCGATATGACCAAAAGTGGGGTTCAAGGGTCCTGGATATACAACCAAGCAACCAATAAAATTAATGTTTCGCTGTGACGTCACAGAACCGCCCGGAAGGCCGAAATCATCAAGGCGTACCGGAAGTTGGCTGCCGAGTGGCATCCGGACAGATTCGCCGATGACGAGAAGGAGAGCGCCCAGAAAAAGTTCATTGATATCGCCGCTGCCAAGGAGGTCCTAACTGATCCCGGTGAGTCACAAGATGATTCCATAATTTGTGGCACGTTAGAGGATGCTGTCCTTTCATTTTTAAATACTTTTCAATGGTGACAATGAAATCAGCTGTATACCGTTTACGCACGAACGTATCAAACTGCTTATTATTCCAGGCTGAACCACAGAGTAGGTATTATACCTACTGTGGCTGAACTAAAGTATAGAAGATACGAAGATAGATTATACAAAAATAATCCATTGTATACACTTCGACTTTCTAATATGAATAAGCTGTTGCATGTTTAGAACCGAATAATTAAAAATAACGTACATGATTGATCGTCAAGTCATCATCCCCAACGAGATTATAAGAGTTTAAAGCTGAATCTACTTGAGTTATTTCGGTGGGTCTCAATCGTCAATTCACGCGGTAGTGGCTTTATCCTGTACATCGATCCGTGAGTGACGTAACTTACTGAGAAAATTGAGAAAACATATGCAAATCGTTTAGAATGTTGCCAAGAAGAAATCGATACAAAACTATTCTTTCTATTATATATTTTGTTAAAATTCTTATCGTGAACTTGCCAAGCACTGTTACCTGGCCCACTTTTTATATAGGTCACAGGTAAGCTCCATAATGTACATAGCGCGTATATGAGTTCCTGACTGACACCCCCCCCCCCCCCCCCACCGGATTGTTTCCAGAGAAGCGCCAGAAGTTTGATAATGGTGAAGATCCCCTGGATGCCGAAGAGCAAGCTGGCGGCGGGGGCGGCGGTCCCTTCTGGCACCAAGGATTCAACCCGTTCGGCCAGGGAGGCTTCCAATTCAAGTTCCACAACTGACGTCACTCATCTTAGGGTCTCTTCGCTATATCGACTTACATTTCATCCCGTGTGTGTGGGTAATACACACTGTGTATGAGAGTGTGTGTGAGAGTGTTTTGCCATGCGTGAATTTCTGGCTGCATGGTCGAGGCAATTCCGTAATAAATCACCCAGTAGTTCCTCTCTAATTGCCTTGAGATATATTGTTATTGATGATGAGTTTCACTAATTATCGACCATTTGCGTGTCCTCCTTCCTGAGTGGGAAGAAGTGTCCAGAATGCGTCAGTTATCACGTGTGTCTACTCGATGTCCAAGGAAGGTTCCCGCAGAATGGATTCGGCTTCCCTGGTGAATTTTGCTGACTGATTTCCTGGAGAGTCCAATCTTGTAATATAATATCGTATAACAATAATGTAATAATAATATATAATATATAATAATATGTAATAACATCGTGCGTCGGACGCTGATGGTTCAGTGTTACTATGCAATGCCGCTTTACATTGGTTGGTCACTACGCCACACACTGTTCTGACGTTTAACAACCACTTGTCTTTAAGTAGTATTAATCGTGCTTGTTGATATAGATAATCCGTTACGAATTGTAAACGCCCGTTTCTCATTGTACTTATAACATCTCGCTTTGGTTGGCAACTCTCGTCTGTAAATCTCGTTGGCAACTCTCGTTAACATGTCACATCCGGTCATTGGCTCTCGTTGTCAACTCTCGTCCCGTAATCTGCTCTCGTCACCAAATCTCGTTCTGTAATGGACTCTCGCTGACAAATCTTCCTGTTGTGGTCTATCGTGGGTAGATCTCACCCCTGTTGTTTTCGTTTAAGTTTCTTGTGGTCATTTCACAACGCCTCCTCGTCTATTGTTGACCTGCTGACATATGTAGCTATCATGATGACGTGACGTCACGGAGTTGACAGCGCCCTCTCACTGTAGACTCCAGTAATCGCCTCACTTGCTTTTACCCTAACACCAATGATTTACACATGCCTTTCATGACGTCATCGATTTGACAGCGCTCTCTCACTGTGACGTCATGCCTCATGACATCATCCCATCTGGAGGCACGGTTCATCCAATCCGATGCCCCGGAAGGATTCATAACCCACATTTAGCCTTCATGTGCACAAAGGTGGCTTAAATGACCCAACATTTCAGGCTGTCCAGTGATCCTACTTTTCCTACTTTTTCCTACTTTTTTTGTCTCCATCCTATGTTTCCTACTTTTTCTTAAAAATACCTACATTTTCCTACTTTTTCCTACTTTTTGGTATTTGCTTCACCAGGCGCAATTTCAAAATGTCGTGAATTGCTGTAAATGTGTGCATATCACTTCTATTATTGCAAAAGTCAGAGGTATTTTGTTTTTGCGTCTTAATATATCTTTAAATCAACACTAGTGTCTGTCAAGTTCTAATAATGAAAATACAGGTACAGCTGAGCAGCGTATAAGAAATGTTCTAAAAAAGTATTTTCTCAGTAAAATAACTTTTTGTCGTTTGTTTATCCGGAATAATGTTGCTACATATGCTATTTGAGTCATACTTTTTGCTTCTATTTTCCTACCATTGTCCTACTTTTTCTGTATTTCCATTCCTATTTTTGTCCTACTTTTTCATGAGGGTGTGCTGGACAGCCTGACATTTCACTTCTTCACGTGCATGCTAGATGTTGACGTCTCAGAATGCTTCTTGGTGACGATTAACTCCCCTCAGATGACATGAATGGTATGAATTACTTGCTGTTGAATTCAAGCGTAAACTTACATAACTGTTGCGCTGTGTCGTTCGTCCGAGTAGTAAATGCACTACGCGAGTAACATGTGAGCTATACGTGTGGATTTGAAAGGTTTCATTTAGTAATTATTATTTCTATCTGTTTAGTTCTATGAACTGTGTTAAGTATGTCCATAATATACGTCTTGCCAGAGAGAACTATTCCACAGTGTCCTGTTAAGTACCTCCCCGCTCATTCGTCAAAAGTGTACTTTGTCAAGGTTATAAGTGTGCGGTGTAAATCTGGTCCATAGAAACCTCAGGATGAGCGGGTTGCACGCTGAGGGAATATCATCCACGAGAGGGTTTGTCTCGGCTGCGTCCGCCACTTACTGTGAACTTTAAATTTTAAATCCGGTTTAAATTACTTTGATCTGTTTATGGGCTATGGTGATTTTCGCGGCCGGTGTGTGTGTGTTACTTATTAGCTATTGTGAAGTTTATTGTGGACTTTAGTTGAAATTTTGTTTACATTTATTTCCCACCAATTTCACAATTTGCATTCGCACGCTTAAATCCGCTATTGACATTCACATTTAACAGAATTGAAACAGTGGCGCCAAAGCTGGTTACTAAATATGGCTAAAACAATAGGTTTTGCTTGGCAGCTGAAGCAATGTGTACTACGTCACTGATGTGTGTGTAGTCGGCTCGTTTATGGCACAGCATGAGTGATTACTGAACACACCACAGGGAATCAAATTTAGCCACAAGACTGCATTATTCTTACACTAATCATTGAACTCAGCGACATTGTTTTGGCGGGAAAAAAACTTTAAGTAACATTTAGTTATCGAAGCGAATTTTTTAAATAACGTTGTGGTGATCACCTGTTTTATCAATATGTGTGTGAAGTGATACTCAAGGAAACTCAGCAGAAAAAGCTAGGGCTGAGATTGCTCGTGTCCGTTAGGCTTTCGCGACATTAATGATATTTAAGAATATCAAGTTACAAAATTAACACATTGTTTATGTATGAGCATTAAAACGGTATTGAAGATACTTAAGTAGTGTCACTTGCGGTACCTAATCTTTCACACATGTATATATATAACATTCTCATTATCCTAATGACTTAAATTTTATTCTGACGGAAGTGTTGCCCAATATGCGCTACTTGTAGTATGGAGTTTTGTCAACTAACATTTACTCAGTGGTCACCATGGGAACCGTGTGTACTAGGAGTGGTGAGATGTGTAAAAGGAAGCGCAGAGTGCGTCTTTTAGGAGCGAATGGAATCCATGTGAAAGTGACAGCTGATTTTGCTTCAGTGCGATGAGAGGAGAAATAAACTATTCTTCTACAACAGTATTTTTGGACTACATTTATCATAGTGTACACAGATATATGTTTCCTTGGCCCCTCGCCCTGACCATCCCTGCCACTCCCCATACTTAATGAACTATATTCTAAAAGGTGCACTTTTTGTCTTCATTTATCATAAATGTTCACAATTCCTCATCAACCTTCCCCTACTAAATAAACTACTCTTCTAAAACTAGTTTTTGTCTTCGTAATGCACATATGTTGCTAGTCCCCCCCCCCCCCTACCAGCCTCTTGGTCTATGCCAGACTGGTATACGACCGTAGCGCCCCCAGTCGGCCACTATATATCATCACATTGTGCGCCGCGATTTTCCGCTCTGTTAGGGGTGTCCCCGCCAAAATCCGCTCGTTCGGGGCGTTTTTCCACTCTGTCTGGGTTTTACCTCCAAAATCCGCGCGGAAGGGGTATCTTCTTCATCACACATATCCGCTCTCTCAGGCATCAAGGCACCCGCGAAAACTCCCCACCAGATTTGTATAATAGTGCCCCCCCCCCACCCCCTCCGGGGCGCAGGACGCGCTCCTATCAGATCAAATGGCGACAAGTCTATTTTGCCATAATCCTGGGATTTCTGATGAAGCTCATAATGATATGTAAAAATTCCAATGCATTTCCATGTCCCCGAATCTACCCTTAAATTCATTTACTTGGATATGTTACTTTGTGCGACAAATAGTGCGGGACGCGTCCTCTGAGAACAAGTGTCGACAAAGCTCATCTATTTCCTTTCCAAGATTCTTTATTGCGTGTGTATTAACCACCAAATCAGGAATTTCGCATGCGCATCCCAGTTCATACCCGGACTCCCTCACTGTATCCGTGTAAAGTACGGCAGCTGATCCAGGGCCGCCGGGTAATCCGAATACCACTGCCCACCTTGGAGCTCTCCCCCCCTCAGCACGTCGCGCCACCTACCGGCCGTCAGGTACACGTCCCTCGCCAGCGCCCCCTGGTCTAAGACTGGTGCCACCAGTAGGTTATCTCCCAATAGGAACTCCGAGTCGAGCTCCAAAGCGACGGGATCTGAGGGGGCAGCCCACCAAAGCGGTCGGATGATCGGATCCCCCGTGACCGTGGCGTTCCGGGCAAGGTCGATGATAAGGTCAGCGTATTGCTCGTGCAGGGAGAGCATCTGTCTGGAGATGTCGACTACTTCTTGGTCGTACTGCCACGGTACGATGGAGAACTGGTCGAAAGGAAGGACATATATATATAAGTATATACCTGGGTATTGAATTAATTTAATCCAATTTATTAATTTGAAAATGATTCCGAAATCGATGACCATTTTAGCTGTGTTTGACCGATCAGCAGATCTACAAATAAGCGAGTCCCGTAAGCCTACCTGGAATCCGGGCAGGAACACGTTGACCTGGATCCAGCGGATGAACAGCTCCCTATCCGGAAACGTGTTTCCGTAGGCGTTGCCGCCAATCATATCCGGCAGCGCGAAGGGATAGCCAATGAGGCTGAAGAGCAGCACGTGCGGGATGACGCTCTTTAGGCCGTTGTCATAGCTCCAGTCAGACGTCTGCAGGATGTGTATGGCACGCGGAAGGTGGCAATAATTAGAAATATATCAACCTGTTAATTCATATATATATTACGAGCCAACCATATTAGAGTCAGAAGCCACTTCTTTCCGAATATACAACTATTGGTTTCATTAACAATGGTTGGGCCTGGCGCATACATCCATTTTAGATCGTGTACATGATGATCAATGCAAAATATTCACTTGGACAGATCCAACATGTGCACGATGTGCCTGTACGAATACATATTTGAAGCTGTCCATGGAAAACAATGATATTTCTTTCCTTATTACAGAGTGCGCAATAAATTTAAGGGCATCTTATTTAATTTTAAGAAGTTTAATTATTTTGCAAGAAGCGTGGGGTAAAGTGTTTCTGTATATTACGTTTTCAAACTTATTGCATCGCTGGAATCTGTTGCTTCCTAACAAAACTCGAAAATGCATATATTTCCTAAACAATAACACTGACAAGATCCGACGATAACCCAGGTAAAATCGGCATAGTATTGGTGGCATTTACATAACTGCTGCCTGCGCCGATTTAAGTGATGGACGCGGTTCACTATAGGTGATCATGCCTCCATAAATAAAGGTTACCTTGTCTAGGAGGCGGACAAAGATGGGGACGTCCTGGGTTCTGGCTCCCACCCGGACCTCCTGGTGTCGTACCACCGAGTCCAGATTGTACGCCGTGTTAACGTAGTACGTAGTGTAGTCGGAAGGGTTACGCCACGGCGTCCCGGGAGCGTACGCCGAGGGAAGCCAGTTGGCTTCCCCAGCGTCGAACTTAAAAGAACTGATTCCGAATTCCTCGCGCAGGTTGAGACAGCGGTCAAACCACCATTCGTTCGCGTCGGCGTCGCTGAAATCCAAGATGGTGGCCACTCCGTTCCACCATGAGGTCATGGCCGGTAGGTGGCGCCCTGGGTCGGAGACGTAGTTGGAGAGGAGGGACCCCCACCAGACGTACTCGGAGGCCATGGCCGTGAAGGGGTGGACCCATAGGGTGGTACGGAAACCTCCAAACAGTTAAATGGGAGGAGGCGATTAATGGGGACACAAACTTATATAAACTGGGTATATTATATCACTTCTGGCCGTCGGCCCATGGTACAAAGTACATATTAAGATTAGGATAGGAACACAACTAACTTACATATGAGAACAGCTCTGATGAGCTAAAGTCATAATAACACTACTTGTCACGGAAATATCGAAAACAAAATGGGATGCCTCCCGCGATCCTCATGTCCTCTCCAAATCGTCAGCTATTTTATCCATAAAATAAAACATCTTACAGTCATTATTTGTGCGAAAAATTATCTGTTTTAGTCTCATTGAATCATACAAAAAGCAAGGTTACCGACACCGACAATAAATTTAAGCAAGCAATGCATTTCTCCCAAGAGAAACCAATTTTAACGGGATCAAGATGAAATACAATTAAAGAGGCATATGGATCCAGATTGTCGTGAGAGGAGGATGTGAGCGATCCCTTTGCGAGCCATATCCAGGTTGAGATCCAGACGCCGCGCGGTGTTGTGTCCTCCTACCCATGGCGGTGAGCTGGTCCGTCATGGCCTTGGGATCCGGGAACTTATCGGTATCAAACTCGAGTCGCCCGTAACTGGTCTCCCACTTGTCGTCAATCTCCATCTGCGCATTCTCAAAGCCGTTGTCCAGGATTTCCTGTTTAGGATGGACGGTGGAATAGTGTTTGCTGTTAAATTTTGGAACTATAGTTATTATAGAATATTTCATATCAGATATTTATTTGAGTGAAATAAAATGGTAGTTTAATGTCAAATTTTGGAACCAGTTATGGAATATGTTATACCAGATATTTAAATGAGTGAAATGAATGTTATTTCTCTGTTTAATTTTAGAACTATTTCTAATAGAATACTTCATACCAAATATTAAAATAACATTGTCACAAATGACATTAAAATGTTGTTTTTCAGTTTAATTTATTATTAAGTATCAAGAAATGAATTGTTGATATCAAGAATTGAATTGTTGATATCAAGAATTAAATTGTTGTTATCAAGAATTGAATTGTTGATATCAAGAATTAGGGAATACATGTTAGGATGGCCCGTCATAGTAAACCTACCTGGGCGAAGTCGATGACGAGGCTCTGGTTGATGTCCTTCTTGTAGCGCGCCCAGGTCGAGTAGATCGGGAACCGGAAGAGCAGCTCATCCGGGATATCGGAGGGCCGCCCCAGCTCGGTGTCCATGAAGTAGCGGTGCGACTCCATGACGTCACTACCCTGGCACAGCGTGTAGTTCAGCGTCAGCGGGCTGTTGTCGTAGTTCATATAGGGGGAGTCTTCGTATGTGGCCCTGGGGCAGATCATGCATGCAGTGAGATTTGTACTACGTAAAATCGATGATCTGCCAGCTGCATACCTTGGTAGCCATAATTTGTGATAAGAAATAATGTGAGGAAGCGCTTGTTGTTTATAAAATATATAAGCATTTTCCCCCTTCACGTTGATTATTTAGGCACATGTTATCACACAATTGGGACCAATTAGGATCTAATGATAAGTAAGAAATTAAGTGGTTGATAGCTATTCTTTAGCTATAATTACATGTTTACCTTGATTTTCGAAAGTGTTCCCGTCAAAACCCGCAAACAGATGTAAGAAGGCTGAATTATTACATTTATTTAGATTTACCCATAATTTTGTGGGTTTTGTTTCAAAATGAATCCCCCTTCCTACGGCCATGGTGAAACCATGATATGATACCATGAGGTGACACTCCATGAACTGGCACATACACTGTCTGTACCACACCTACCAGGGGCGGATCCAGAGCGGGGGCGACCCGGCCCCGGCCCCTTTTAGGGCCGAAATTTATACCATTTAACATTTATACCATGAAAACCAATAAGCTAGGCCATTACTCGACCGCCCCCCCCCCCCCCACACACACACACCTGGATACCAGCATATCTGGATCCGACCCTGCCTACCTAAAACATTCATTGAACAATCGATTTGACTTTTCATTTATGAGACATTGGAATAATAGATACAGCATGGAAACAAAAGAGTGGCCCTGCCTGCCTAAGACTCCCCCCCCCGCCCCACCCACCTACCCCCGTCTTTTCCTGGTCTGCAACATGGGATAACGCTTAAGTTCATTCGATATATATACCTGAGACAGATCTGCCCATCGTTGAGGCTGTTGATGCTGACCCAGAGCGGTACTTCCCAGTCCACGTAGATGGCCTGGCCGGCAGAGCTGAACCAGTAGCGCTCCTGTACCCCGCCGTAGCCGCCAGCCAGGGAGTCACCAGTCACAAACGGCTTCATGGGCTCGTCCCACTTCTCAACGGGCCATTGAAATCGCTTGACCGGCGCGCCGCCATACCAGTGAGCGCCCTCTAGTGAGTAGCAATCCTCGAAGATTGTCGTGCGACAATCGGGAGCCACCCAAGACACATCCTGGCAGGTGACCTCGCGACCTTGGATGTCCTCTCGCTGGGTCACCGAAAGCGAGGCTTGACCTTCCCAGGTCAAGCTCAGCGAGTCGCCCTGGTCATCTTGCCGTGCATCGCCGACAGAGGGCGCTGTTGTCAGCGTCTTGCCCACGTGACCTCGTAGCACGTGACCCGATTGTGAAACGTCGCTGACGACTTCCACGAGGATATCATCGGTGATTGCTATGGCAACCGGTCCCGCGGTGAAATCCAACGTCGAAGTGATTCCAACAGTAACCAACAGGGATAAAATTAGTAGCTTCATTCTCAAAATGGCGTTTTCAGATTTTCAGAGCAGAATAGCAACTACGCCGTTACGCCTGCCCCAGGCGTGAATGACTGGACCGGTATCTGACCTGCTTGATCTCATCATGCTATCGGTCCAACCGATTACACGTGGACTTTGACAGTTCAATATCATATAATATAGTTCGTGTATATCAAGTGCATTTTTATCACTGTATGAGTGTCTGATTCAAATACATATATTTTGGCATGTCATTTAGATTTTTTAGGATTTTTTTTTAGGATAGGAGGTAGCTATCAGGATATTAATATATTTAGTTGTAGTTTAATATATTTAGTTGTAGTTTCCAGTCCATGTCTTTATTTCAGGATAAGTTCGCTTTCATGCAAACAGAGTGCCGGGAACTATGGCAGCTGTCACTCCTGGCCAGACTGACACACAGTGTTTGTACGCCTACAGATTGTTGTATTTTCAATAGTGTAAATTATGTCCCCAGGTCGTGAGGGGCGGGGGGGGGGGGGGGGGGTCGGGGTGCAAAGGGTGCCTGGTTACCCCCATTGTCAAGTATGTTACATAGGGGTCTGGAAGGGGTAAATGGCGACACGCGACACAGGCATATTTGAAAAATCGACATTCGACATTGAGCCCCCACATTCCGACAATGAGGATTTGAAAAAGTGACATCGACACAGATTTTAGAAAATAAAACGACACTGAACACTGCAATCCAAACACCTTGGGACGTTCATAGAGTATTATGGGTTTATTCCGTGGTTTACATAAAAGCACGATTTGTTTGCCTACAACATATGTAGGTATATAATGAATAAACTGTAAGCCAAATTTATTGGTTCTTAACGAGGCTTTACGAAAGCCATTATTGCATAATTTATCGTATACTTGCTATTTGCGTAAAGTCCCGGACCAACATTGCCTCTACCCCCCCCCCCCCCCCCCCCCCCTGGCAATATGAAAAGATCTCCATCTGTACTTGATTGTTCTACGTTACGTGAACGGGCGCACCAGCGACTTGGCTGACGAGCGCGTGATATTACTTCCATAGAACTGGTAACTACATATAATGGTTACACGCCGATCGCAATGCTGCTTGTGAGACATTTGGATGAAACAGCTGATATTATAATTTGTTTGAAAAAAATGATTTCTTGCCAGGACACGATCTTTTTTTATCGAGTTCAATCTCTTTGTCGAATGCTCTTGAATTACCATCGCTATGACGTAAGACACTTTTTCTAAAGCATTTTGGCCAAAAAATGGGTGGGTGGCAGAGGCAAGCTTCAATTAAATCCTTCCGGTTCTCAATAGGAACCGGCCCCGTTCCCATGTCTTTAATTTACAGCCAGGGAGGCAAAGGAGTAGATCGCTGGCAACAGGACATGAGGAGCGGGCAACAAGACCGACGAAAAAAACAGCGACCCGAGCAGGAAAAGTGTTAAACAATGACCAGTGGCACTGCCGCATTTAACAATGTCTTCTACGGGACTCTCCAATTACTGCAGTAGATTTCCTTCCACAAAAAATATCGTCCAAATTATGATCCACTAATTAAGGTAGACAATAATTAATCTCAATTTCGTATCAAACGGAACAAGTATACGTAAGAAATAAACAGCCATGTCCAAACTTTGCGTGGTCGTTAGACCTTTAATATGGGGATATAAAAAGTAAGTCTGCCACATCTTTTTAATCGTCTCTATCACAGGATCTCGCCACCTGTTACGTTCCGAAAACGACGTCGTCATTTACGCCAAAGAACTTGTATGGAAAAGAAGCGAAAGCCGTATCCATAACCCGGTAACAGGATCGTGGTGGCGCCGCCAAGCGGTGAGGGTTATTACATCGCTCTAGCCAGGTGTGCACGGGCGTGTCCTGCTGCCTGAACGAAGGCCGCTGGCGAACCCTCCAGGGTGCGCACCGAATTTTGTTCTGAGCTGCTTGATTCCACAGGTCTGTACCGTAGTATTGCTGCCACCCTGCACCCCCCGGGTACGCTGGGGTTAAGTAAGTAAGTAAGGAATTGTTTATTTAAGTCACATATGAGGTATACAACTTATAATATTAACAACCAGTTAAACACAAAATATAACCCCTCACCCAGCCCTACCGGGCTTACAAGTGACTCTGAAATTGATGGTGTTAGGACTGCCGCATATCGGCCAAAAAAGAGAGAAAAAAAAAATATATATATATATATAATAATAATGACATAAAGAAAAAAAAAAAAAAAAAAAAAACCCCAAAAAACACAGAAAAAACACACGAAGAAAAATAGAATGAAAGAAAAAGAAATTCAATTCAATTAAATAAATCAATACGATACAATAATAGTATTTGACTAAATTTAAGTTGAAGTTTTTTTGTTTTTTTTATGTCTTAGTTATATAACAAACTACGCCGGGACATCCATGCATTGCTTAAAAATTGCGCTACCTCCTTCCAGTAGTTTTGTATTAGATGAGTCAATTTATCACAGTTAGACAGGGCCATAAAATCAGGATGAGATACTTTCCGATACAGGTTTTCACGTTGACTACTATACTCCCGACAGCAGCAAAGAACGTGTACCTCATCTTCCACCTCCCCGGATGAGCATATCTGACATAAGCGTTCATGCGCTTCCCTCCTCCTTTACCGGTTAGAGTGTTGATCTTTCTTCGTTCTAAATCTCCCCGTTTCGATTTCTAACGGTAAAATACCACACCTGAATTGTGCGAGGAGGGCTCGCTGACCTCTGCTCAGGTATTGCCGGAGATATGGCTCTGGTTCGATGTGACTTTTAAACCTTATGTAAGTTCTAAGCTTAGGTTTTGATTGCACGCTTTCTTTCCATTCAATATTCTGCAGGTCTGTTAGACGGGTAGCACATACATCAAGATTACAAACCTCCTTAGCTTCAAATAGATTAATCATCCCCAGTTTGTCTAGTATAGACTCTATGTCACCACACCAGGTTCCTTCTTTTCGTCCGTATTCCCAATTAAACATTATTTTCGGTAAGCGATACTCTGGTAATTTCACTAAAACATTCCATAGCCGTAGCATACATAGATATCGTCTGTACTTTGGTATCATCCACCCCATGTCGCCAGTAATAGCCTCTATGGGTGCGAACTTATGAACACCCATAAAATACCTCATGGCCCTGTAATGAATGGAGTTACATTTAGCGTGTCTACCCATTCCCCATACTCCGGCTCCATAGTCAGAGATGCATGGGTACAACTCCTGCGTGGTAAAGATGAGTAAACGTTTCGTAACCTACGTTTTTAAGGGATTTAAAGCGACCGATAATACCTCCAAGGGCTCTCCCGCTAGATTCAGCTAGCACCGTAGAGCACTTAAGAAACAACAAGTGCTCGTCAAATATAACTCCTAGATATTTATAGTTACTGACAAGCGATATTCTCTGATTCCCGAAATGGAATTCAAACATGCTTCGTCTACGCCTACGAGGCCGGAAGTGAACGATACCTGACTTATTTATATTAAGGCTTAGTTTCCACTTTTTGCCCCATTCACATGTAAAACTTAACATCTGCTGTAACTTATCTTCGCTTTCCGCCAGGAGTACAATGCCATCAGCATATAGTAGGATAGATACTGTTTCATTGCCAACCTTAATTCCACCATCTAGTGCTTTCAGTTGAACAGCTAAATCATTGATATACAGATTAAAAAGCGTGGGTGAAAGGGTGTCACCTTAATTGGTGGACACCGTAATTGACATTAAACCACTGTGTACATAATTCATTTACCCTTATCGATGCGTGTGTATCACGATACAAAGAGCGACCAGCCAAATAAGCCTTGCCATCTATGTTATATTGTAACAGTCTGAGCCATAATAGATTCCGGTCTATACGGTCGAAGGCTTTCTCCATGTCAATGAAAGCTGCAAATGTTGAGAGTCCGCTGGTTTTTCGACCATTAACGATGCTATTCAGGCTGTATATATGTTCAAGACAGTTCCTATGACTCCTGAATCCGTTTTGCTCTTCTACAAGAATATCAGCTTCATCACAGTAATGCGTGATCCTTCTGCTGAGAACCGCTGAGTACACCTTTTCTATACATGAAATAAAGCTTATGGCTCTATAATTTAGCGGCACACATGGATCCACCAGTGCACTCTTTGGGATAGGCTTGATTATAGCACGCGCCCACAACGTCGGAGCCATACCAAAGTCGAAACATCGCTGAAACAGCACTTGCAGACATTTTAAAATGTTACTGTGTTTGAACACCTCGTTAGGGATACCGTCTACACCCACCGCTTTTCGAGTCTTCAGTCTGGACGTTACCAGCTGTACCTCACCAAGTTCAATGTCGCGGTTTATATCGGTATTCATTGGCCACTGACCAGATAGGGTTTCTCTCTCTAAAAAGTCCTTATAAGCCATTGCCTCTAGGTAATGGTCGTTACCATCTTCACCCTGATTATTATTATTGTAGAGGGTTGTGAACTCGTGACGCCATTTATCTAACACCACATGGGGGTCTGTAGCATAGTGGCCATGTAGTATCTCGGAGGGGCCCCAAGGACGCTGGAACCCAGCGCCTGGCCGGACCGGGCCTGGGCCGAGATACTACAGCCATCTTCCATTTTAACTTTTAGTGGGACGGCATTCATTTTTCTAGGGCCGAGCGTTTTTAAGGTATTCCAGAATTCTCGCGGGTTCTCTGTATTGATATCTTCCAATCGTTTTATCATAGCTGTATTGTGTTGTCTCTTCGCCTTTCGGAGGGCCTTATCAAATCGATTCATAGCAAGTTTAAAATTTTCTCTCAGCCTTCTTGTTTTTGTTTTTTTCTTGACACTTTACATATAATTTTTCTTTTTCACTCCTCTCGCGCCATAAACTAGTTAGGTGATCACTCCAGTAAGGTTTACTGTGTTTTAATTTGCGCTTAGCACCTTTTATATTTTGTGAAAAATTGGGTTACGCGTGTGTTTGGCGTGGGGTGGGGGGGGGGGGTGTCGTGGGGGGTAGGAGAAACTTATTTGATCCGATTTTGTTTAATTTTTTTTTTAGCGATTTATTTTTGCTTGTGGGTTATTTCAGTCTAAAGGTTCTTTGACATCACCCACCCGTAAGGGCCATGGGGGGCGGGGGTAGTGCCGTAGGGGGGGGGGGGGGCGGAGGGTAGGACCGTAGGGGGGGGGGTGCCACGACCGGAATTCCAGCGGCTACAACCTGCGTCCATTTTGCCGTCTGCACCGAGTTGACCGAGCGCTGATTAACCCTCCCCGCTAGGCGGCGCGCGCGCATGTCTTGTTACCGTTTTACGTCGCGCTTTCTTTGTTTACGCCACTGGTTGTTAAGATTTCTTCATCATAACGCGCTCCTAAAATAACGTCATCTTGGTTACGTCATAAAAACCAACGGCGTCATTTTCGGAAAGTAACAAGTGGCAAGATGCTGTGATCTCTATTATGATTGGAGTTTTTACAGCATTACAGCATCAGGGTTTTAGAGGGTTTTAAAGGTAAAAAACACGCCAGTTAGAATAGCTTGATTCGTTCTTTTACTAAGCCAACACAACTGGTGACATTTTCGCAAGGGGGGGGGCAGGGGAGGGGCGAAACGTCACACACCCCCTCCCTCCCCCACCCCCCCCCCCCCCTTCACATCTGCCTTGAGGAAATCTCAAGGACGTCTCGCATACGTCTCGTTTACGTATTTCATTCCATACTTATTTTTTTATATTTTTTTTTGCAGAATTGTATTGATGCAATATGTCCAATCGGTATTTTATTATATATTAATCAACTTTGTAGTAATTTTGCGAAGGCAGCCTCATTGCAGTGATCATCTTCTAAACGATAATTATAGGTTGTCGGCAGCTCTCGGTGACAATGGAGAGAAGAGAATACCTGAACTGGCTCCACAGAAGGCACCAATCATCCCCGTCAACGACATCTCCGATATACAAACTCAGGACGCAGCTATTGAGGAACCGATCCAGGACAGCAAGAAAACTGTTGATCGCTCCATCCGTAGAGCCAGGAAACGTTGCTCAGCGGCCAGGAAGAAGCTAAAGAACCTCTCAGATGACGGGATTTCAGGCTCGTGGAACCCAGCATGGGGGCCAACTGCGCCGGGGCATGCTGGGATGGTTCTTCCTCCCATCCGAATGTCATCCGGGCTTCCTTCCATTAGTAAAGCATAGGACACACCCTTCATTTCAACCTACGATTGCTATGATTCAAATAAAAGACATACTTGAGCTGCAAAGATATTAGTTGGGTGGGCGGGGGGGGGGGGGGGGGGGGGCATTATAGATTTACTAGATCTATACGAAGGTTTGTTTAGGGATTTTTTCAGAACTAAAGTGACATCTTTTTTCTGCATTTTTAAGTTGCAATGTCAACCGATATCAATCTGTCGCATCAAATAATAGTTCATCCACCAAATTTGCATCTATGTGATGTATTACAAGCAAAATACACAAAATATTTAGTGATTGCATATAGGCTACGCACCGAAAGGTTAAATTGTGATAATTCTGCATTTTTGGCCTATTTTATAGCCTATTTTGGTGACAATCGATCTTATAGAGCAAAAGTTAGTTCCGTAACCTATTTTTTTTTTTTATTGTTGTATTCACCATGACGGTAAGCTTCAGCAGGCTGTTTTGGGGGAAGTCTGTCGACCAGTTTTTAACGGATAAGATCACGAACCCATTCGCAAGGTGGCGCTTGACGTAGAACGTTTTGGGTGCGGGAACCAAGCAGTCAGTCAGAACGGAACCAGAAAGGTCCACGCAGGCAGTGCACCAGTCTAGCAGCCGATAGGCCATCCCCAAGAGCACTTTGCTTGGAGATTGGCAACGGGCATTTAGCGCGAAAGCCAAGACCACGGATGAATGATATTTTTAAACTATAAAAAACCAAAGGAGCTCATCCCCAATAGGCCATTTCTTTTCATAAATCTCATAACGGGATATTCATCCTCAGCTGCAATTCGCTACCTGCTATCGTGACGTCATCATTGATGACGTCACGATAGCGGTCCGGTATTTCTCCCCTCGCTCGCCCGATGTTGCAGCCCGCCACCAGGCCTCAATTATTTGACTCGTGAGTTCAAAACCAACTCACCGGCCGTCAATCGTATTAGCTGCCAGGGTTTTAGGAGATATGGCTTATGTTAACACGTGTACCGTGAGAACAAAGGTCTTGGATCGTGGCGCTACCATCTCACAAGTGAAACGGTGCGACCTCTCAACTGGGGACTACCAACCCCCCCCCCCCCCCCACACACACACACAATTAAACCATCCTCAACCCACCGCAGCCCAGTCCTTAGTTTAATCTATCTATCTTAAGTTTAGATGGTTGGTCAGTCGACACTTCAAAATTCGTTACCCAGTGTGGTCGATGACGAAGGCATATTAAACAGTTCACGCCTGCAAAATACGTTATTTGAGAGAGAAAATCATTGTTTATTTCGACCAGGAAAACAACAATACAATACAGCATACAGCAAAAACGAACAAATTATAATCCCTGGCCACCATTACCATTCGATAGTACATATGATATAAGAATAATAATTTGAGGGATTAGATAAAACGTAATATCTTTATAATTCTTTGTGGCAGACCTAAAAATTTAAATGTCGTTTGAAGTTCGGTCTTATTAAATGGGTCAAGTAATAGCGGATGCAATGTGCGGCAAATCTGTGCTTGGTTCTGGGTATAATTATATTGTGCTTACATCTGGTGTTATGCTCATGTTGGTCTAATATACGGGAAAAATGGATAGAGGTAATAAAATATGCAGGGAGATCATCATGCAGCAGCCTATAATAAAACTTCAATGCCTGTAACTCATGAATGTCGACTATTTTAAGAAGATTCAATCGCTTAAATAAGGGCCCAGTGGGCGCAATATAGTGACTTTTTGTGATAATGCGAATAGTTTTTTCTGGACTTAATCGCTCACTTTTGTATCCCCAGGCTAGTATGCAGTAGAGCAAGTGAGATAAAATGAGAGTTAGAAATGGTTAGCAGAATATGTTGAGGAAGGATATATTTTAGATGCTGCATGACTAACTACCTTAGATATTTTAAAAGCAATTTTATCTCCGTGACTGGACCATTTCAGATGTTTATGTAGGGTCAATCCGAGGAAATTAAAGTCGTCAACGCATTTCCGCTTGGCATTTTCAATATAAAGTTCCGCTCTCGCACATAAAATAACATAAATTTGGTCTTTTTAAGGTTTAGGGATAGTTGCTTAAGTGCTTAAGCCAATTGCTTACTAGAGATAATTCGTCGTTTAACACTTAACCACTTCGGCGTACATTAATTTTTGGCACTAATGTACTCAGTGTGTTAGAAAGGGTTGTATGGTCAGCGTAAATAATTGCACTAAATATTGAACTCGCTCTAGATATATCGTTCATATATATTATAAACAGAAGAGGGCAAAGTATTGATCCTGATCACTATTTTTTCTGTTGTCCGTTATATGTCAAAGCTCGACGCCAGTTGTCTTCAATTCTTGTTCCACTCAGGGCATATAATATACACTCGATTCTTCACGGTCCAGATAACGTGCATGTACGTATTACTATGGAAGTTCAAATTTGTGTTCAAAATTTTATGATAGAAAGCGGACGCTTTAATGTTTTATCTAGACGAAACAAGCACATATAAACAGTGTAACAAAACTGGTCGCTAACGTGTAATGTAACTATTAGATGTCAGTTGTTAGACTACAGCCTTGAATATTAGTATATGCCATTGTTGCTAAGTTTTCTCCACTTACTTGTCCAGCGGTCCACCAGCAAACCCGTTTATACCCACGAAAGGATTGTATCAGATTTTTCTGTTTATCTAATCGTGTTTAAATAAATATGTTTAAACCAATGTATTGATCCCTGCGGTACTCCTCGGTAGATCAGAACTTGTGATTCAACATTATCTATGCTTACATACTGTTTGCGATTGTGAAGAAAGAAGCCCAGAAACCCCATAGTGTTTTGGTTTAGCTAATAGTATGTCGTGATTAATGGTGTCAAAGGCTTTTGATAAATGAAGATAGATGTGTTTCGGAATCTCACCTTCGTCTAGTTTATGTATGGTTCTATCAATTACTTCCAGTGTAGCTAATTGGGTTGTTTCCGGCAACCATACTGACCACTATTAAACAGGGTTTCGTGATCAAAGTGTCCATACATCTGATTATAGATTACTTTTTTAAAAACCTTAGATATGGCTGGCAAAATTGAAATTGGCCTATAGTTATCCAGATTAGATCTTTGATCAAGGACCGTCCCTTTTCTTTTCCAGAGTTTAAAAAAAACCCACATAAGCACGTTCCACGGGTGAATTCATCATAAAATTAGAAATCTCTCCGTATCTGCTGGCCTGTATTTACATGCATATGTACGCCATCACCCGCGCCCGTGACGTAGGGACTCGCGTAGTGTCCTTCATCGTGATTGGTTGATAGGAGACCAGGGTGAATTAAATGTCTGCGCCCGCCGAAAGTACATTTATAGGCGACAATAGGGGTTTTCAAGCCTAAAATATTTGTTTACTCTGCGAATTCGTGACTATAATTTTTCTTCTTTTAGGAAACATATCTTTAGACTATTTTGTCTCATTGGCACTGCTCTTACGGTCGGAATTAGCTCCCCTTTAAGTGTAATTTTAAGTATACATCCAGTGCTAACATTGAATAATTTATTGGTTAATTTTTTGGGGCAGCTAATTTAATTATTAAAGACATAAGATAATAGGTAAAAATGACGAAAAATGACGCCAAATGAAAGTCCTTAGCCTTAGCGTGAAATGGACTTTGAATATGCATGCTTAAGAGCTCGCTTCCGCTCGCTATAAGCTTAGACTTGACATAGCTGGTGGCATAACTCGGCCAGATGGTACATGCAAGGCATGAGTTATATGTGAGCTATACGCGCTTCACTTGGGTCCAGCATCTTCTAATCCTAGGCCAGGGTTGTTAGTATCTTCGGATCCTCCAAGAATTTGGTGATCTTTCTTTTGGCGATCGTCAGCTCAGTGGGGTCTTTACCCTTCATCACGTTGACTTTTGGGTTGAAGTACATGGGTAGATGCCCGCTGTCTATGGCATCCAGAACGCGATCCGTGATGGCCATGAACCGTTCACCCAGCATGTCTTGCGCCCAATCCTTCGTCTCCGGGAATTCCTCCACCTCCGCCAGCCAGACAGTCTGAACGCAAAACCAATCAACAGCAATCAACACACCAGTTAAAGCTGCTCATATAGCAATATAGTATTTCTCCATTTCTTATTGCCGTCACCTTGCGCAGATCCCGATTTGACCCTTCTGTTGCATATTTGAGCTCTAAGTTCCGGATTTTATCCTTCAGATCCCGATTTGATCCTTCAGATCTATATTTGAAACATCAGATCCGGATTGAACCTTAGAATCCAGATTAACCCCTCATATCCCCATTTTACCTTAATTTCCGGTCCATATTTGAAACCTCAGATCCCGAATGGACCCCTAGTATCCCGATTAACCAGTCAGACCCCAACTTGAGCCTCCAGATCGATATTGGACCCCTCAGATCGATATTGGACGCCTCAGATCCTGATTTGACAATTCAGATGACCTTGACCTTGTTGCGACCTTTACCTTAGCCACTTGAGAGGCTTCACTGTATCTATCATACACCAGAGTACGAACACGTGGAACGGGGAGGTTAAGGAGGATACGTGCCCTCAGCGTGTCCGCATGTCACACCTGCAAGGGCTGTTCAAAGATTGCGGGGGCACGAGGGGACGGTTGAACGGGGAGTTGCGAGAACCGGGCCCACCCACGTTGGATAGATCTCGAGCGAGCGCTCCAAAAATCGTGCGGTTATGCACTAAGGAGGTGAGGTGAGGGGGTGGGTGGGTTAGATCGTAGCCTACTACGGGATGTGGTGGGTTCGGGAGGGGGGGCGGGGTGGAAGACTCCGTGCATGCGCGAAAAATGAAGCAAGCGGACTGTCCAATGACTAATAAAATGAAAAATTACATTACTTTGACATCAGAATGCTAGCCACCGGAGCACCAATGGTTTATACTTATTGCTTGTAATAGCAGGGTATGTGTGTGTGTGTGGGGGGGGGGGGTAGTTTTCTTTTGTCAAAGTAAACATAAAATGTAATTTCCATCATTTCACTCTCTGGACAGCTAGTATTTCGCTTTGTTAACTGTCAAAAAGTCAAAATGCCCCACTCAACTGCTTCACCAATGATTGGAGGAATTTGTATAAGTCAAAATGCCCCACTTAACTGCTTCACCAATGATTGGGGGAATTTGTATAAGTCAAAATGCCCCACTCAACTGCTTCACCAATGATTGGAGGAATTGCTCCTGAAAATAGGAGATGCACTGCATATTCTGCGTCAATGGTATAACTGCGCCACCTGACTGTGATCATGCATAACGGTATATAGAATATCTAGAATATATCTATAGAATATACAGATCTATAGACTAATCGTGTCTTAAATATATATCTATAGTAATCAGGTTATAATAATAGACTTCTTTATTACTTGCAATGTTGTAGTTGACTGGGCCATAGTATTTATTGATAAAGATATTTCATTGATGAAACCTCTGCATATATACCATTATAACCCAAATAAAAAGGCAAACATTTTGTAATGTTAAGGAATATATTTTTTAGAATTGAGAGTCGATTATTCATGTGTATTCATAATGAATTTGTATGAATATTGCTGTACATGTTATTACTATTAGCCAGGCTCTATAACTGCAATACAACTACAATACTGTTAAAAACAGCTACCGGTAGATTGCCAAAATGAGAAAATACTTCTGTGGAAATCCAGAGTCATCTAGAGCAATGAGGCTGGCAGTGTTGATGTCTGCTGCTTTCTCTCATTATATTCCTTTGGTATGTAGATATGTAAATATATGTAAATGTATGTAAATATGTAAATATGTAATTTTGTATTATTATGATTAATTATTAAAGCATTGGCGGGGGGATGAGAACATTTTATCAGGTTTTATATTTCTATAATACATGACATACACCCTAATGTGTGCAGGTATTTGCATTTGCCTGTTTTAGCTACTTTATTCTGTGATTATCTCACTTCCTGCTAAGTAACCAGATATTTTCCAACTGGCAGTGTAACATCTTAGCTGATATATATTGCCAAACCTAGTTTCTCATTTATAACATTCATGATCAAAGTGCTACCATGCATTGGAAATTTAATGGTGGGTAATCAGACCTGTTCCAAATGTAACAAAGTGCACGATTGTCTTCACATGGATTCCTTTTCTTGTGAAAAATCACTCACAAAGTAAGTTATAGGATTCTCCAAATGTTGATACCTTGGTGGACATATAGACAAAAAGTCAACACCACCGAAAAACAGTTTATCGAAGCGAGCACGTGTACGGCGAAAAAAACACATATGCGCATGCGTCGAGTCGTCCCCCCCCCCCCGCCCCCTCTGGGGTGGGTTGGAGTGTTGTAGAGTGAGATAGGGTGGGGTGGGGATGATTGGGCGGGCGAGCTCTCCGTAAGAAGATCGGGTCCTCGTTTAACAGATACTATGATCCTATGATGAAATATATTTAGCATTGACACATGGGCATCTCCAACAGGAACAAATTATCGGGCCCCCAGCACCAGCCAATGCCTGGAATTTTTCGCATCAAACAGGGGCTATAGGGAGAGAGTGTTGCTACTTGCTGGTAGACCTAATTTTACCACTTCTACTAATTTACAAGGACTCGTGTATAAGGAAATAATCAAAGAATGACAATTGTTAGCTTACCTTAAGGACGTAGGAATCGATGACTTTCTTTGTTGTGTTGCACCAGACGTCCGAGTTAATCTTCTTCATGATGCGGTGACACTGCTTTCTACAGCCTCCGTCGGCATCCAGTCCGTCCATCAGGATCTTCTCCGAGTGCGAGAAGGTCAACAGCCAGTAGAAATCTGACTTGGCCACCAGGTTGACACCGAGAGCCTTGACCTTGTCGACCTTGTCCTGACTGGGCCACAGGGCTCCGGAACGTGGCCATATGATGCAACCTTCAAAAGGCAGTCTGACAGGAACGATTGGGGAAAAATCGACGCTGACTTCTCCATTATCGTCCTTGACTTCTCCATCGGTGACCTTGACCTTTACGGTCAAGGCCGGACCGTTAACTCGCCAAGACTGTCGAACTCGCTCTATGGGAAGGGAAGGAAAGTGGGGAACAAAGGTGGGGTAGTATGAGAATGCTGTAGGATTTCTTGAACATGATGATTAATGATGATGCGTCTGTTCATGTCCGATGGATGACTGCATACTTACAATACATATTACAGCGCCAGATTAAAAGGACGCTTTACGAACATATGTAACTTTCTTTCTGGAACATTGCCACACGTACAATCACGTTTCACCGCCATATTTATGTAGCTCTTAATTAGGAACAGCCATTCTAAGTTCTAAAAATCGTTTATACTAAGCCCGTAACAGCTTCGCTCCTCTCGAGCTTTTTAGGGGCAAAATGTTAGACATAGTGAAATGACCTGCATTCGAGATAGTAGAGACTCGGTGTGAAGAAATAATCAAATATGTGAGCGCTTGGGAGCGAGATAAGAACGTTCAGTACTGACCTTGAAGTTTGAGGTCTCGTATTGCCATCGTCAGGAGCTCCTTGAACCTCTTCCGGACGAGGAAGGGCACGAGGTCTCCCTGTCGCACCATGTCCGTTCTGCCCTCCCACATTCTGGCCGCCCGCCGCACGCTGGCACTGCTCTCGCTGGTCATGATATCGCTGGCTGTGTTTGGACCGATAGAGGGCCCGGAATCCGGAGCTTTTCTATTCGGAAGAAACGTGAATCCAGGTGGCGGAGGATCCAGGGGTGGTCCGTATCGCGTTGCAATGATATCCAGATCCAGGGGTACCGTGGTCGTTTGGCCGCCCTTCACCGGCTTGCTGTGCCTGTACCAGCGATCTTGGTGAGTCCCACCCCAGGACCGATCACCCTGACCAACCACGGGAACGTTGAAATCAAACTCGTCCGCTTCCTCCACCTTGAGGTTCTGCCAGTAGCTGCCGATGCAGATCGCCTGTTTGCTGAAGCGCGGATCTTTCTCGTTGATGTACTCGAGAATTTGCCTCACCAGTGGCATGATTTCTGCCACGCGCTGTTTTGTTAGTGACCGCTGCATCTCCACATTGTTACGGTAATAGCAACGCAGCCGATCGTTCAACAGGCCGCTCATTAACAAGCTCTGCATGTTGCTGGGAGTTTGTGGCTGGCGAGAGCACGCAAGCTCTATTCTTACTATTGGTTTATTCTCCGGATCACGTCAGATTGTTTTTAGGCGTTGTCTCTCCGGATCACGGTAACTTGTTTCTAGGCGTTAATTCTCAGGATCACGTCAGCTTGTTTCTATGCGTTGTCTCTCAGGATCACGTCAGCTTGTTTCTGTGCGATGATTCCCCGGATCTGTGAAAGCTGGTAATAGATCGACACTGTGGCAGGGGCGACGAGTACTGCAGGCCGAACACAATCTGCGTCGTAAGGTGTCGTCGATCAAGATATCCTTATTTGTGAAATGCACAACTGCCGGGATTTTCCAATGTACCGTTTCGAACAGTGTGGATTATGAGGCGCCGTAATGGCCAAAACTCCTTCTAGCCTGCCTGACCAGAACAGATCCAGCACGAATTCGCGCCATTGCTGAAACGTTTTACCATTTGTTTCGGTGAAATTCAATCAACGCGGATTTTATGCAAATTAATTCAACAGTTTTCCGCGCGAAGCCTGGCGCAGATTTGTATTTTTGTATTCATTGTCAGTCGACAAGCACTCGCACATTCTCGATCAGCACTCGCACATTCTCGATCAGCACTCGCACATTTTTTATCAGCCCTCGCACATTCTCGATCAGCACTCACACATTCTCGATCAGCACTCGCACATTCTCGATCAGCACTCGCACATTCTCGATCAGCACTCGCACATTCTCGATCAGCACTCGCACATTCTCGATCAGCACTCGCACATTCTCGATCAGCACTCGCACATTCTCGATTAGTACTCTGACCAATGCCCGTTAGGCGGCAGCACCGGCTGGATTCTGCTCACGCTGGTTCCTCGTTCTCGAAAGGGGTTTTGTCTATTACGGCGCATCATAGCACACATACCAAGAGAACAAACATGGTGAATGATAGGCCATCGACCGTCGGCCAGACGCGTGGTGATAAGCCCCTTTTGTTTGAAGTAAGATGGGACTTTGCACTCCAGGGAGTGGAGTGGGGTGGGGAGGAGTTGAGGGGGGCGGTAATGAAACCCACGATAACCTTATTATGGCGAAAATCGTCATCATGTCGGTCAGTTCTGTTTGTGTGTGTGTGTGTCTGTCTGTCTGTCTGTCCGCGCGATAACTGTCGAACACTTGCAGCTATCGTTGTCGAACTTCGCCAACAGATGCCAGAAGTTTAATCTCAGGTCAAGTTTGTTGCCGGGTAAAATCGGTCGAACGTCGACGTCACGGTGACGTCATACGTCCAAAACACATTTCCCGGTTTAACTCGCTTAATATTACAGCTAGAAACAAGTAATTAAATTAAATGTCTATATACTCAGGTCCTGAATATCTTTCTCGTCAAATTTCACGTAGGAGCAATAGTTTTCACGCTACAGGCTTTGGAAATTTCAAAAATATCCACACACATTTTTTTCCTTCAATCTCAAAGCGATTGCTACGAGACTTTGCAGGGACATTAAAGGTACCACTCAGGTACCGTATGTCTAAAATTATGGTCATCCCATCAATAGTGTCCGTTTCCAAGGCGACGAAAATCCCCATTATGAGCCAATGGAAGTTTTGTCCCCCGATTTTGACAACTTGCCATACAGGTATCTCCATGCCGCTTGGCAGGGACATTTGGTCCGCCACCTACTAGTAGATAGACTATGCCAAAAATTACGGCGATCGAACTGGTAGTATTCGTTTCCAAGGCAACGGAAAATCCCATTGTGAGAGATACAAATTTTACTTTTTTCCATGTTGCCTCATGCACATAGCCTCACGCTACTTGGTACAGGCTACCTAGGGGTCGGCCTTATCAATTATGTGCAAGATGAATGCAATCGGACGGTAACGTTTTGTTCTCCATAGCAACACAAAAATGGCTCAATGGTAAAAGATTGGACATTTTAAACATTTACCATGAGCCAAAAACATAGAAACCGATAAGCCACGCAACTCATCTTTGACACAAAGATTACTTTAAGGTTGTATCTTAAAACTGATTACATTTCAGCAACCTGGGTCAAAGGTCAAGGTCGTGTCCTTGACTATTGTCGAGGGCTCGGTTGTAGCTCAAAAACTAAAAGACATCTGAGCACCAAACTTGCTCTGGTGGATAGGGGTGACGTAGCTTATGCCAAATCCAATCTCAGCTTGAACCCGGAGTGCGCAACGTAACGGTGCCAGAGCGCCTGGAAGTTGGAGGTTCGAACCAGACTTTTTCAATTTTTAAGCTATCGCCTTCCAACATTTACCACAGACTGGGTCATAAATTAGGACCTTATGTTTAAAATGGTACTAAAATCGGACTGGTGGTTATTACGTAACGGGTCATTTCAAATTAAAATTAACGAAATTCACGGTGCCCTCAATATTGACCGTACAAACTTGAAAATGGTATAGGACCCTGAGGAATTGTATCGCCCTTCAGGGAAAAATATGGCTAAAATTCGACGTGTTAACACTTTTGCGTAAATCGACTAAAATACCATTGCAATAGTAAACTATACGGCGTTTCGGTTCGCCTAACGCGACTCCCCTCTCGCCGCCCCCATCCCGGCCTTCTCCATGCCCGCCAAGACACACACGCATTTTGCCTTTGATGCGCTTCACTGGCGCACACTCCTGCCCTTATCCACACCCACCCCCTACCTTACACCCCTACCCTGTGTATTGCTCACCGGGCCGCTGCCGTTCTGCTGCTTGCTTCATGGTGCTCTTAACGTGAACCGAGAGCTGACTTCCTCCCCCCCTTCCTCCCCCCCCCCCATGTGAAAGAATAACCCGTACGTAGAGCTATCCGGAGGACAGATTAATTCGAGCGATAGACTCATCTGGGCGACATACCGATCCGTAAATCCGAAGAATAGTCTAACCTGGACAATAGAATAGTCCATATTGATAGAGTAATCCGGACGATAGACTCATCCGGATGATAGACTCATCCGGATGATAGACTAATCCGAAGGATAGACTAATCCGGACGGTAGACTAATCCGGACGGTAGACTAATCTGGACGGTAGACTAATCCGAAGGATAGACTAATCCGGACTAATCCGGACTGATCTGGGCGATAGACCAATTCACGAAGAAGACCAATCCGTACATAGACCCATCAAGAGGACAGACTAATCCGGACGGTAGACTAATCCGAAGGATAGACTAATCCGGACTAATCCGGACTGATCTGGGCGATAGACCAATACACGAAGAAGACCAATCCGTACATAGACGCATCAAGAGGACAGATTAATCCGGATGATAGACTAATCCGAAGGATAGACTAATCCGGACGGTAGACTAATCCGGACAGTAGACTAATCCGGACGGTAGACTAATCCGAAGGATAGACTAATCCGGACTAATCCGGACTGATCTGGGCGATAGACCAATTCACGAAGAAGACCAATCCGTACATAGACCCATCAAGAGGACAGACTAATCCGGACGGTAGACTAATCCGAAGGATAGACTAATCCGGACTAATCCGGACTGATCTGGGCGATAGACCAATACACGAAGAAGACCAATCCGTACATAGACGCATCAAGAGGACAGATTAATCCGGATGATAGACTAATCCGAAGGATAGACTAATCCGGACGGTAGACTAATCCGGACAGTAGACTAATCCGGACGGTAGACTAATCCGAAGGATAGACTAATCCGGACTAATCCGGACTGATCTGGGCGATAGACCAATACACGAAGAAGACCAATCCGTACATAGACGCATCAAGAGGACAGATTAATCCGGATGATAGACTAATCCGAAGGATAGACTAATCCGGACGGTAGACTAATCCGGACAGTAGACTAATCCGGACGGTAGACTAATCCGAAGGATAGACTAATCCGGACTAATCCGGACTGATCTGGGCGATAGACCAATTCACGAAGAAGACCAATCCGTACATAGACCCATCAAGAGGACAGACTAATCCGGACGGTAGACTAATCCGAAGGATAGACTAATCCGGACTTATCCGGACTGATCTGGGCGATAGACCAATACACGAAGAAGACCAATCCGTACATAGACGCATCAAGAGGACAGATTAATCCGGATGATAGACTAATCCGAAGGATAGACTAATCCGGACGGTAGACTAATCCGGACAGTAGACTAATCCGGACGGTAGACTAATCCGAAGGATAGACTAATCCGGACTAATCCGGACTGATCTGGGCGATAGACCAATACACGAAGAAGACCAATCCGTACATAGACGCATCAAGAGGACAGATTAATCCGGATGATAGACTAATCCAAAGGATAGACTAATCCGGACGGTAGACTAATCCGGACAGTAGACTAATCCGGACGGTAGACTAATCCGAAGGATAGACTAATCCGGACTAATCCGGACTGATCTGGGCGATAGACCAATTCACGAAGAAGACCAATCCGTACATAGACCCATCAAGAGGACAGACTAATCCGGACGGTAGACTAATCCGAAGGATAGACTAATCCGGACTTATCCGGACTGATCTGGGCGATAGACCAATACACGAAGAAGACCAATCCGTACATAGACCCATCAAGAGGACAGATTAATCCGGATAATAGACTAATCCGAAGGATAGACTAATCCGGACGGTAGATTAATCCGGACGGTAGACTAATCCGGACGATAGACTAATCCGGACGGTAGACTAATCCGGACGGTAGACTAATCCGGACGGCAGACTAATCCGAAGGATAGACTAATCCGGACTGATCTGGGCGATAGACCAATTCACGAAGAAGACCAATCCGTACATAGACCCATCAAGAGGACAGACTAATCCGGACGGTAGACTAATCCGAAGGATAGACTAATCCGGACTAAATGCGATGGACCAATACACGAAGCAGACCAATTCGTACATAGACCCATCAAGAGGACAGATTAATCCGGATGATAGACTAAATCCGAGGGTAGACTGATTCAGACGATAAACTGATCCAATAGACCATAATAGACTTATCCGCAAACGTATAAGCATCTGTGAGGTATCCTCTTCCGATAACGGCAGACATGCATTCTCAAAAAAAACTGATGACCGCAATGCTCATCGAGTTACGTTTGCGGAAAACTGGTCCACTGAAAACTTACGATCGAGGAGAAGGGTCCGCGCCTCACATGGCCTAAATTTTGCTTTAAAAAACCGCTTTCTTCTTCACAAAGTGTGGGGGGGGGCGACCCTCTGGACCCCCCTGTATCCGCATTGGTAATCGTTGGTAAGATAAACAAAGAAGACAAACTACGAAGCTTGATGCATTGTAATATAAAGGGAGAGACCAGGAGCACAGAATTTGAAAAGGGAGTGGGCAGATATATACATTAGGGTCTGAAATATGGGGCGTGCCCACTGTGCCCCCCCCCCCTTACAGGACACGCCCATGTAAACTGCATTCAAAAGCGTTTCAAGGATCCTAAACTCTAAAGATATTGCTCAACATTAAAGGATGCAACACATAGAGCACTCGTATGGTTCTGTAAAGCCTTTGATGATAGAGCTATCACTTCATAAATTGTTACGTTCATTTTTAGCATCTTAAGGATATCTTACGAAAACATTGATCTGTGGGTTTACGTCACAGTTCTTCCGGTCGCGCCCGATTGGTTGACGGCTTTGCTCTGTGACGTCATAAACATTTGCAAGCGCAACGCAACATACTGAGTAAAATGCAGTGGAAGTTTGACATTCTGTTAAATGCCAACTTCTTGGATGGTGTTTTGACTTGAATTTACGGTATTTTATTATATATTAATCAACATTGGTGACTAGAATAACAGCAAAGTAAAAGTAGAGGTAAAAATTATACGTTAGCAGCAGCTATCGGAGACAACGGAGAGCAGGGAATACCTAAACTGGTTTCACAAAAGGCACCAGTCACCAGTCAATGACATCTCCGATGTGCAGACTCAAGTAGCATCTATTGAGAAACCGATCCAGGTCCGAAAGAAAACTGTTGATCGCTTCATCCGTAGAGCCAGGAAACGTTCCTCGGCGGCTAGGAAGAAGCTAGACAAATTCCCAGATGACGGGATTTCAGGCTCGGGAAACCCAACATTGGAGCTGAGGCATGCCGGGATGGTTCTTCCTCCCATCCGCGAAGCTTGTGATCGAGTTCCGTTTGAAAGCAACGACAAGGCCGTGTTTCCTTCTATTAGAAAAGCACGGGACACACCCTTCATTTCAATGTACCAGTTGTTAGAACTCCAATAGGAAAATAGCTCGATGTCGACCGAAGGATATTTGCTTAATGATACCCGTGAAGAAATGACAGTCCTCTGTCAATTGGGCAACAACAGGAAAGTTCTGAACCGTCGATGAACAGATTTAGACAGCCAGAATCAGACAGACAGACAGAAATTATAACAGATATGATTGTCACAATCCTTCCTTCGATCGGCGAAGTTCATCTTGATACTGCGATTCCACTGGACAATGGACATCTACTACTTAACATATTTTTTCCTGAAATCAAAACACACATGTCTACCGAGCTCTGTCGTCTTGTAAATGTACTGGTAATAATAAGATCAATTAAGTTGCATAATCGCTGTACTGCCTTAGAATGTCACGGCCCCAACCAGTGACCGGTCAAAATAACTCAATAACGTCTCAATGTCACGACTACAACGCCTTATATATTACCGATATAAGCCATAACTAAAGTATGCCCATCATCTAAAACTAAAAAATGTTACATCCTGTCCGCTCCATGTGTCCGTACGGTGCCATTAGGGCATGATGATAGATACAGAGAGCAGCTCAGCTCGACATTTCGTCAAACTTCGCCTAGGAGGCCTAGATCGTGTTAAAAAACCCATAAATTGACCAATTAAAGCAAGAAAAGTTCATGAGTTTAAAAACGGCATCTATAATAATAATAGAGACTGACATTCATGACAAAGTATATGGAGTTTAATTACTTGAACACTGCACCTATACCTTTAAGAATCGCAAAAATAGAGTGTCAGATGGGCACATCGAGAAAAAGTGCAGATTTCTGCTTCGGGGATTGAGAGAAATAATAAGAAGAGTCTCTGCCATAGCGGGAAAGTTAAAGTACACTTACATATTTGCCCATTTAATCGATATTGAACTATTATATATATTAATCCTCCTCCGGAGGCTGACAGGCGAGTGATGTACCCTCTCACTGTCTCAGCCGGGCCATTCTAAGCAGGTATGACAACCCACCTTGTTCTTGATCAGTCGGGATAGCATTTTACACTTGTGAGTTGTGGGCTAGAGTAAAACGCCAACACATGCAGACAGTCTGCTCGCTGGCCACGGTCAGTGCGTGTATGTATGATTATGTATGAGGTAAGGAAGAAATAAATGATACAATGTTGCAAAGATCATGAGCTTGACCTTGTCAGCAAGGTTGATATTAGTTGGGGTGGGCGCAGGGGGGGGGGGGGGGGGGGGCTGCATTATAGATTTACTAGATCTATACGAAGGTTTGTTTAAGGATTTTTTCAGAGCTAAAGGGACATTTTTTTCTGCATTTTAAAGTTCCAATGTCAACCGATATCACTCTGTCGCATCAAATAATAGTTCCTCCACCAAATTTGCATGTATGTGATGTATTACAAGCAAAATACACAAAATTTTTACTGGTTGCATATAGGCTACGCACCGAAAGGCCAAATTGTGATAATTCTGCATTTTTGGCCTATTTTATAGCCTATTTTGGTGACAATCGAGCTTATAGAGCAAAAGTTAGTTCCATAACATATCTTTTTTTTTGTTATTTTTGTATTCACCATGACGCTAGGCCACAGCAGGCTGTTTTTGGGGAAGTCTGTCGACCAGTTTTTAACGCGGATAAGTTCACGAACCCATTCGCAAGGTGGCGCTTGACGTAGAACGTTTTGGGTGCGGGAACAAAGCGGTCAGTCAGAACGGAACCTGAAAGGTCCACGCAGGCAGTGCACCAGTCTAGCAGCCGATAGGCCATCACCAAAAGCACTTTGCTTGGAGATTGGCAACGAACATTTAGCGCGAAAGCCAAGACCAGGGATGAATGATATTTTTATTGAAACTATGAAACCAAAGAGCTCATCCCCAAATAGACATTTCTTTTCATAAATCTCATAACGGGATATTCTTCTACTGAACGTTAACCACTGCCCCAGTCATAGAGGTAGCGAATTGCAGCTGATGATGACGTCACGATAGGGGTCCGGTATTTCTCCCCTCGCCCACCCGCTGTTGCAACCCGTCACCAGGTCTCAATTATTTGACTCGTGAGTTCAAAACCAACTCACCGGCCATCAATCGTATTAGCTGCCAGGGTTTTAGGATATATGGCTGATGTTATCACAATTAAGCGTATGGGCTGGATCGTGTACGGTGAGAACAAAGGTCTTCGATCGTGGCCCTACCATCTCGCAAGTAAAACGGTGCGACCTCTCAACTGGAGACTACCCCAGCTCGGCACCGAAACCCCCGCCCCCCCCCCCCCCCACACACTCACAATTAAACCATCCTCAACCCACCGCAGCCCGGTCCTTAGTTTAATCGTCCTATCTTAAGTTTAGATGGTTGGTCAGTCGACACCCCAAAATTCGTTACCCAGTGTGGTCAATGACGAAGGCGTAATAAACAGTTCACGGCTGCAAAATACATTATTTGAGAGAGAGAATCATCGTTTCTTTCGACCAGGAAAACAACAATACAATACAGCATACAGCAAAGACGAACAAATGATAATCCCTGGCCGAGGAGACCACCATTATGACGTCGCTGGCATGGTGGCCACCTCAAAAGAGAAAAAAACCCAGCGGAGAACAAGACATTTATAAGGACAAATTGGATAAGCAATTACATATGGTATAAGAATAAGAGTTAGCTCTAATAAATGGTTAGCAGAACATTTTGAGGAAGAGTATATTTTAGATGCTGCATGACTCCAACTACCTTAGATATTTTAAAAACAATTTTATCCCCGTGACTGGACCATTTTAGATGTTTAGAGATAGTTGGTTAAGTTTAAGCCATTGCTTACTAGAGACAATTCGTGATTTAACACTTCACTACTTTGGTATACATTACTTTTTGGCGCTAATTTACTTAGTGTGCTAGAAAGGGTTCTATCGTCAGCGTAAATAATTGCACTAAATATTGAACTCATTCTAGATATATCGTTTATATATATTATAAATAGAAGAGGGCCAAGTATTGATCCCTGCGGTACTCCTCGGGAGATCAGGACTTCTTGTCATTGAACATTATTTATGCTCACATACTGTTTGCGATTGTGAAGATGATTTTGTAGCAGCTTGAACGCCAGCCCATAAACCCCATAGTGTTTTAGTTTAGCAAATAGTATGTCATGATTAATAGTGTCAAAAGCTTTTGATAAATCAAGATAGATGTTTATTGGCATCTCCCCTTCATCTAATTTATGTATAATTCTATCAATTAAATCCAGTGTAGCTAATTGGGTTGAACGTTTTTTCCGGCAACCGTTCTGACCACTACTAAACAGGGTTTCGTGATCAAAGTGTCCATACATCTGATTATAGATTACTTTTTTCAAAACCCTAGATATGGCTGGCAAAATTGAAATTGGCCTATAGTTATTCAGATTATTCAGGACGTTCCTTTCTTTTCCAGATTTAAAAAAACCCACTTATGCACGTTCCACCGGTGAATTCATCGGGAAATTAGAAATATCTCCCTAACTGCTTGCATGTATTTACATACACATGTAAGCCATCACAAGCTCCCGTGACGTAGGGACTCGCGTAGTATCCTTCATCATGATTGTTTGATAGGAGGTCAGGGTAAATTGAATGTCTACGCCCACCGAAAGTACACTTATGGGCGACAATAGCGGTTGTCAATCCAAAAATATTTGTTTTCTCTGCGAATTCGTAACTATAATTTTTCTTCTTTTAGGAAACATATCTTTAGACTATATTCTCTCATTGGCACTGCCCTTACGGTCTGAATTAGCTTCCCCTTTAAGTGTAATTTTAAGTATACATCCAGTGGTAACATTGAATAATTTATTGGTTAATTTTTTGGGGCAGCTAATTTGATTATTAAGGACATGAGATAGTAGGTAAAAATGACGTAAATGACGCAAAATGAAAGTCCTAAGCCTAAGCTTGAAATGGATGCACCTTAAGATGCTAAAAATGAACGTAAAAATTTATGAAGTGATAGCTCTATCATCAAAGGCTTTACAGAACCATACGAGTGCTCTATGTGTTGCATCATTTAATGTTGAGCAATATCTTTAGAGTTAAGGATCCTTGAAACGCTTTTGAATACAGTTTACATGGGCGTGTCCAGTGGGGGGGGGGGGGGGGGTGGCACAGTGGGTACGTGCCCCCTCTTTCAGATCCTAATGTATATCTGTGCCCACTCCCTTTTCAAATTCTGTGACCCTGGTCTCTCTCTGTATATTACAATGCATCAAGCTTCGTAGTTTATGTCTTCTTTCTTTATCTTACCAACGATTACAAATGCGGATCCAGGAGGGTCCAGGGGGTCGGGACCCCCCCTTTGTGAAGAAGAAAACCGTTTTTTAAAGCAAAATTTAGGCTATGTGAGGCGCGGATCCCTCTCCTCGATCGCAAGTTTTCAGTGGACCAGATTCCCGCAAACGTAACTCGATGAACATTGCGGTCATCAGGTTTTTTTTTGAGAATGCATGTCTGCCGTTATCGGAGGAGGATACCTCACAGATGCTTATACGTTCGCGGATAAGTCTATTATCCGGATTAGTCTATCGGATCAGTTTATCGTCTTAATCAGTCTACCGTCGGATTTAGTCTATCGTCCGGATTAATCTGTGCTCTTGATGGGTCTATGTACGGATTGGTCTTTTCCGTGAATTGGTCTATCGCCCAGATTAGTCCAGATTAGTCCGGATTAGTCTATCCTTCGGATTAGTCTACCGTCCGGATTAGTCTATCGTCCGGATTAGTCTACCGTCCGGATTAGTCTATCATCCGGATGAGTCTATCATCCGGATGAGTCTGTCGCTCGAATTAATCTGTCCTCCGGATAGCTCTACGTACGGATTAGTCTTTCACATGGATTAGTATATCTTACGGATTTATCCTTCCGATGGGTCTCTCCTTTGGATGGATTAGTCTATTTTCTAGATAGCTCAGTCCCGTCGTCATTCGGTTTAGCGAGGTTCAACTCTACTGGTCAAAATCGTTGACAACCCGTCAACATACAATATCAGGTGATCGTAGGTTTCATTACTGCCCCCCTCAACCCCTCCCCACCCCGCCGTCCCCACCCCGCCGTCCCCACCCTACCCTACTCCCTGTAATGCAAAGTCCCATCTTACTTCAAACAAAAGGGGCTTATCACCACGCGTCTAGCCGACGGTCGATGGCCTATCATTCACCATGTGTGTTCTCTTGGTATGTGTGCTATGATGCCCCGTAATAGACAAAACCCCTTTCGAGAACGAGGAACCAGCGTGAGCAGAATCCAGCCGGTGCTGCCGCCTAACGGGCACTGGTCAGAGTACTAATCGAGAATGTGCGAGTGCTGATCGAGAATGTGCGAGTGCTGATCGAGAATGTGCGAGTGCTGATCGAGAATGTGCGAGTGCTGATCGAGAATGTGCGAGTGCTGATCGAGAATGTGCGAGTGCTGATCGAGAATGTGCGAGTGCTGATCGAGAATGTGCGAGTGCTGATCGAGAATGTGCCAGTGCTGATCGAGAATGTGCGAGTGCTAATCGAGAATGTGCGAGTGCTTGTATTTTGCGAATACAAAAATACAAATCTGCGCCAGAAAACTAACTGAATTAATTTTGCATAAAATCCGCGTTGATTGAATTTCACCGAAAGAAGTGGTAAAACGTATCCATCAGCAATTGCGCGAATTCGTGCTGGATCGTGCTATCATCACCTCAATCTGTTCTGGTCACACAGTCTAGAACGAGTTTTGGCCATTACGGCACCGCATAGTCTACACTGTTCGAAGCGTTGCATCAAAGCTAGCCCGCAAATTCAACCCGCAATTTCAGCCCGCAAATTCACTAGCGGCCAATCAGTCATTTTGATAATAGCTCACAAATGATACCTTCTAGACCACAGATTTAGCCCCCAATTTGAAGGTTTAGGCGTACTCTATGGTCTTCTAGGGTCCTCTAGGGTTGATTTAATGAAATAAAACGGAGGGGACACTTCCCAGATTTCGAGCTAATGGCCGCCAAAATGGCTAACCTGACCACCCATTAGGGGGGTCGGACCCCAAATTGGGGGGTACTGAGGTCCTTTACTGAATTATTTCGGCCGGTTTGAAGGTTTAGGCGTACTTTAGGGTCCTCTAGGGTTGACTTAATGAAATAAAACGGAGGGGACACTTCCCAGATTTCGAGCTAATGGCCGCCAAAATGGCTGACCTGACCACCCATTAGGGTGAGGTCGGACCCCAAATTGGGGGGTACTGAGGTCCTTTACTGAATTATTTCGGCCGGTTTGAAGGTTTAGGCGTACTCTAGGGTCCTCTAGGGTCGATTTAATGAAATAAAACGGAGGGAACACTTCCCAGATTTCGAGCTAATGGCCGCCAAAATGGCTGACCTGACCACCCATTAGGTGGGTCGGACCCCAAATTGGGGGGTACTGAGGTCCTTTACTGAATTATTTCGGCCGGTTTGAAGGTTTAGGCGTACTCTAGGGTCCTCTAGGGTTGATTTAATGAAATAAAACGAAGGGGACACTTCCCAGGTTTCGAGCTAATGGCCGCCAAAATGGCTGACCTGACCACCCATTAGGTGGGTCGGACCCCAAATTGGGGGATACTGAGGTCCTTTACTGAATTATTTCGGCCGGTTTGAAGATTTTATCGTACCAAAGGGTCCCATGTGGTTGATTTTATGCAATAAAATAGCGTTTTACTTCTCGCCGTATCTCAAATTGGGGGCTAAATCTGTGGTCTAGAAGGTATCATTTGTAAGCTATTATCAAAATGACTAATTGGCCAATAGTGAATTCGCGGGCTGAAATTGCGGGCTCAATTTGCGGGCTAGCTTTGCCCGCGGCAGTTGTGCATTTCACAAATAAGGATATCTTGATCGACGACACTACGACGCAGAATGTGTTCGGCCTGCAGTATCCGTCGCCCCTGCCACAGTGTTGATCTATTACCAGCTTTCACAGATCCGTTGAATCATTGCACAGAAACAAGCTGACGTGTAGTGCTAAATCACCCTGGCCACTGTTGTGTACAGGGTGATAACTCGACATAGGCCTAGGGAAAAAGCAGTCAGCACGGCTAGGGTTAGCCCCATCAGATGGCTTGTTATGGATTTTATATCGTTCTATGTCCATAACAGCCACACCGTAGGTCCCCATGTTTGGTCCCAAACACAGTGAGAGGTCCACTTTACAAGTTGCTAGAGGTTTCTATACAAAACACTCACCTTTAATTCTTACTTTTTTAGGTTCCAGAACATTATGTTCCAGGAGTGGCCGCCAGAAATAAGTTTCCTGCTACTAATACTCGCTTAATTCTTGTATTTTGTCCGCTAACAAGTTTTGTTGTCTTGTGTTGTGTCGTCTCACGAGACCGCTAGATGTCGCTCATTCCTTCCGGTAAACGCCCTCTGGCGAACTGGCTGCTCATTTCCCAAAGACCTGGTTCCCGTTCTGTTTATCAACAGTGACACGTGTTTTTCTGTCAGTCTCAGGGTGACACGTCAAAATGTCTTTCGAACATTGTGTCACGTGTCAATGTTGATAAACAGAACGGGAACCAGGTCTTTGACAAATGCGCAGCCAGTTCGCTAGAGGGCGTTGACCGGAAGGAACTAGTGACATCTAGCGGTCTCGTGGGACTGTGATATCTCGGCCCAGGCCCGGTGGATAAAAGACACCAAGCGCCTCGGGCCAAATGGGAATTTCCCTTTGGCCTAACGTGTAAGGTGGTCGCTCGGGATGCGAAGGGTCGCCGGTTCGAAACCCGCCTAGAACGTTCTAGGGTAGAACCGGCGTCCATTCGGGCCTGGGACCAGAAATACTACAGGACGAGACAACACAAGAAGACGGCAACGCTAGCCATGAAACTTGTTAGTGGACAAAATCAATGAGTTGAGCGATTGTTAGTTGCATGAAACGTATTTCAGTCAGACACTCCTTGAGGATAATGCTCCTGAACTTAAACAACTAAAAATTTGAGGTAAGTGTTTGGTGTCAAAACCTCCAGCTACTTGTAAAGTGGACATCTTACCGTTTTTTAGACTGAATATGGCGGCCTACGCCGTGGCGGTAAGGACGGCCTATCAGTCTGCCGTAACCATTAACGCCATCAAACGGGGCTAGGCTAGGATGCTCCACTTGTCGACACGGTTCAGCAAAATTGGTAGGGTTTGGGGCCAGATTCATAACATTTTCTGAAACTACATACCTTCATGGAGGGGGCTGCCGATATTAGACAGATATTTGTGTCCTATCGTTTCTTATTGGGCAACATACTTCGTGCCGCAATTGCTCCTCGCCGCCACATTGGCTCATGAACATGACTACTTACCGAAAAATGAGGCGACTAGCGACGTCATCTGAACGAGAACCTGACATGACAAGCTTGATTTAACCAAAACGTCATCTACACCCTGCCTTGTTTGAGCCATTTGTTGCCAAACAAGGCGGCTGTGCGGCTATACGGGTACATATGAGGTTTATCTGGTTAGGGCTTTCCGCGGGTGCCTTGATGCCTAAGAGAGCGAATTTTTTAGATTAAAAAGACATACCCCCCCCCTTCCCCGGTGAAACCTCCACTCTGGACCAACTGCGTATAATAATATTTTTCACACGTGTGTCGATTGGTCTAGATCTGAATTGGGACGTATTAGAGAGACTCTATATGATTATTTACGATCGCAAATAATGTTTACGCCGGGAAGTCATAGGCACAATGAAGTGGGTCTCCCCAGGCTGCGAAGGGTGGATGATTAGCGTAGTTTCTCTCTCTAGCTCTATACGGTCGCGCGATCTTGGACTGGGGGGGGGGGGGGGGTGTCGGGGGTTAGATGGGGTGGGGGTATATGTTTGTGCTTTAGACAAAACCGCCCTACTTTAACATAAGATACACGTGCTGAACTTTCGTGTAGCAATACGCGTTTTGATTATTCACAACCGACATGCGAGTTAAATACATAATTCAGATATTAACTCAATGAATTTATTAATTCAACTCCTCTGCCGGTCAAGGTACTTTGCATACTTCTAGGATCGAGTTGTCCTCGATTGTCTGGGGTGGGGGCATTAGGGCTGTCTTTCCCCCGTTGTCAGCGGGGGGGGGGGAGGGGCGGTGTCAGGGGGTAGGAGTAGTTGCCAGGCTGGATTGCGGGGGGGGGGGGCGGTGACCGGGGAGGGGGAGTTGTCCGGCAAGAATTATTCAGCGCAGAGTGAATTGACCGCGGGGGGGAGGGGAGCTGTCCTGCTCCCGCCCTTGACATCTGAAGACTTCTATGAACACTAGGATATTCGCGTCGTACATATATCATCACCCCTTCTTCTTAGACATATATATCGCCGAAAACCCCGTCCCCGGCTTCTGCCTCCAATACCCCCTCCCCCTCCCCCGCGCATAAAATGCCTCTACCCGTGTTGCTCACCCCCTCCCATTCGTAACATGAATGCATTCGTCCAGAAATACCGTAGGTTTCATTTTTTTTTTATTTAACAAACTAGATACTAGAGGTGTGGACGGGTTTTCAACAGCAGCAATGAGTATTTGTGAAATGAATTTTATCGGTTTCTCAACTGTTTTCGGTACTTTGCCTTAAAAGAATACATTTACTGCGGGGCCAATATGGCGGCGAGGAGTGATTGCGGCACGAAGTATGTTGCAAAAGTTGGCCAAATAAGAAACAATAGGACACAAATATCTGTCTAATATCGGCAGCCCCCTCCATGAAGGTATATAGTTTCAGAAAATGTTATGAATCTGGCCCCAAACCCTACCAATTTTGCTGAATCGTGTCGACCAGTGGAGCACCCTAGCCGTGCTGACTGCTTTTTCCCTATGTCGAGTTATCACCCTGTACACAACAGTGGCCAGGGTGATTTAGCACTAGCTGACGTGATGCGGAGAGACCGCCTAGAACAAACTGACGTGATCTGGAGAATCAACGCCTAGACACAAGTTACCGCGATCCAGAGAGACAACGCCTAGAACAAACTGACCTGATCCCGAGAGACAACGTCTAGAAACAGGCTGATGTGATCCGGAGAATCATCGCACAGAAGCAAGCTGACGTGATCCGGAGAGACGACGCCTAGTAATTAAGAATAGAGCTTGCGTGCTCCCGCCAGCCACAAACTCCCAGCAACATGCAGAGCTTGTTAGTGAGCGGCCAGTTGAACGATCGGCTGCGTTGCTATTACCATACCCATGTGGCGATGCAGCAGTCACTAACAAAACAGCGCGTGGCAGAAATCATGCCACTGGTGAGGCGAATTCTCGCGTACATCAACGAGAAAGATCCGCGCTTCAGCAAACAGGCGATCTGCATCGGCAGCTACTGGCAGAACCTCAAGGTGGAGGAAGCGGACGAGTTTGATTTCAACGTTCCCTTGGTTGGTCACGGTGAGCGGTCCTGGGGTGGGAATCACAAAGATCGCTGGTACAGGCACAGCAAGCCGGTGAAGGGCGGCCAAACGACCACGGTACCCCTGGATCTAGATATCATTGTAACGCGATACGGACCACCCCTGGATCCTCCGCCACCTGGATTCACGTTTCTTCCGAATAGAAAAGCTCCGGATTCCGGGCCCTCTTTCGCTCCAAACACAGCCAGCGATATCATGACCGGCGAGAGCAGGGCCAGCGTGCGGCGGGCGGCCAGAATGCGGCAGGACAGCACGGACATGGTGCGACAGGGAGACCTCGTGCCCTTCCTCGTCCGGAAGAGGTTCAAGGAGCTCCTGACGATGGCGATACGAGACCTCAAACTTCAAGGTCAGTACTGGACGCTTTTATCTCTCTCCTCAGACGCTCACATATTTGATTATTTCATCACACCGAGTCTTTACTATCTCGAATGCAGGTCATTTCACTAATGTCTTACATTTTGCCCCTAAAAAACTCGAGAGGAGCGAAGATGGAACTGGCTTAGTATAAACGATCTTCAGAACTTAGAATGGCTGTTTCTAATTAAGAGCTACAAAAATAAGGTGGTGAAACTGGATTGTACGTGTGGCAATGTTCCAGAAAGAAAGTTACATGTTCGTAAAGCGTCCTTTTAATCTGGCGCTGTAATATGTATTGTAAGTATGCAGTCATCCATCGGACATGAACAGACGCATCATCATTAATCATCATGTTCGAGAAATCCTACAGCATTTTCATACTACCCCACCTTTGTTCCCCACTTTCCTTCCCTTTCCATAGAGCGAGTTCGACAGTCTTGGCGAGTTAACGGTCCGGCCTTGACCGTGAAGGTCGCCGATGGAGAAATCAAGGACGATAATGGAGAAGTCAGCGTCGATTTTTCCCCAATCGTTCCTGGCCCTGTGGCCCAGTCAGGACAAGGTCGACAAGGTCAAGGCTCTCGGTGTCAACCTGGTGGCCAAGTCAGATTTCCACTGGCTGTTGACCTTCTCGCACTCGGAGAAAACCCTGATGGACGGACTGGATGCCGACGGAGGCTGTAGGAGGCAGTGTCACCGCATCATGAAGAAGGTCAACTCGGACGTCTGGTGCAACACAACAAAGAAAGTCATCGATTCCTACGTCCTTAAGGTAAGCTAACAATTATCATTCTTTGATTATTTCCTTATACATGAGTCATTGTATATTAGTAGAAGTGTTAGAATTAGGTCTACCAGCAAATAGCTAAAACTCTCTCCCTATAGCTCCTGTTTGATGCGAAAAATTCCAGGCATTGGCTGGTCCTGGGGGTCCGAGAATTTGTCCCTGTTGGAGATGTTCATGTGTCAATGCTAAATATACTTCATCATAGGATCATAGTATCACTCTGTTAAACGAGGACCCGATGTTCTTACGGAGAGCTCGCCCGCCCAATCATCCCCACCCCACCCTATCTCACTCTACAACACTCCAACCCACCCCAGAGGGGGGGGGGGGGACGACTCGACGCATGCGCATATGTGTTTTTTCGCCGTACACGTGCTCGCTTGGATAAACTGGTTTTCGGTGGTGTTGACTTGTTGTCAACCAAAGTATATGTCCACCAAGGTATAAACGTTTGGAGAACCCTATGACTTACATTGTGAGTGCCTTTTCACAAGAAAAGCAATCCATGTGAAGACAATCGTGCACTTTGTTACATTTGGAACAGGTCTGATTACCCACCATTAAATTTTCAGTGCTTGGTAGTACTTTGATAATGAATGTTATGAATGAAAAACTAGGTTTGGCAATATATAACAGCTAAGATGTTACACTGGCAGTTGTAAAAAATATCTGGTTACTTAGCTGGAAGTGAGATTATCAAAGAAGAAAGTGGCTAAAACAGGCAAATGCAAATACCTGCACACATTAGGGTGTATGTCATGTATTCTAGAAATATAAAACCTGGTAAAATGTTCTTATCCCCCCCAATCCTTTAATAATTAATCATAATACTACAAAATTACATATTTACATATTTACATATTTACATACATTTACATATATTTACATATCTACATACCAAAGGAATATACTTGAAAGAAAGCAGCAGACATTAACACTGCTAGTCTCATTGCTCTAGATGACTCTGGATTTCCACAGAAGTATTTTCTCATCTTGGCAAACTACCGGTAGCTGTTTTTAACAGTATTGCAGTTGTATTGCAGTTATAGAGCCTGGCTAATAGTAATAACATGTACAGCAATATTCATACAAATTCATTATGCATACACATGAATAATCGACTCTCAATTCTAAAAAATATATTCCTTAACATTACAAAATGTTTACCTTTTCATTTGGGCTAAAATAGTATATATGCAGAGGTTTCATCAATAAAATATCTTTATCATTAAATACTATGGCCCAGTCAAATACAACATTGCAAGTAATAAAGAAGTCTATTATTATAACCTGATTACTATAGATATATATTTAAAACATGATTAGTCTATAGATCTGTATATTCTATAGATATATTCTAGATATTCTATATACCGTAATGCATGATCACAGTAATGTGGCGCAGTTATACCACTGACGGAGAATATGCAGTGCATCTCCTATTTTCAGAAGCAATTTTTGATGTACAAATTCCTCCAATCATTGGTGAAGCAGTTGAGTGGGGCATTTTGACTTATACAAATTCCCCCAATCATTGGTGAAGCAGTTGAGTGGGGCATTTTGACTTATACAAATTCCCCCAATCATTGGTGAAGCAGTTGAGTGGGGCATTTTGAGATTTTGACAGTTAACAAAGCGAAATACTAGCTGTCCAGAGAGTGAAATGATGGAAATTACATTTTATGTTTACTTTGACAAAAGAAAACTACCCCCCCCCCCCCACACACACACACATACCCTGCTATCACAATCAATAAGTATAAACCATTGGTGCTCCGGTGGCTAGCATTCTGATGTCAAAGTAATGTCATTTTTCATTTTACTAGTCATTGGACAGCCTGCTTGCTTCATTTTTCGCGCATGCACGGAGTCTTCTAACCCCCGCCCCCCCTGAACCCACCACATCCCGTAGTAAGCTACGATCTAACCCACCCACCCCCTCACCTCACCTCCTTAGTGCATGACCGCACGATTTTTGGAGCGCTTCCTCGAGATCTAACCAACGTGGGTTGGACCGGTTCTCGCAACTCCCCGTTCAACCGTCCCCCCGTCCCTCCGATCGGGATATGAGGGGTCAATCTGGATTCTAAGGTCCAATCCGGATCTGACGTTTCAAATATGGATCTGAAGGATCAAATCGGGATCTGAAGGATCAAATCGGGATCTGAAGGATCAAATCCGGAACTTAGAGCTCAAATATGCAACAGAAGGGTCAAATCGGGATCTGCGCAAGGTGACGGCAATAAGAAATGGAGAAATACTATATTGCTATTTGAGCAGCTTTAACTGGTGTGTTGATTGCTGTTGATTGGTTTTGCGTTCAGACTGTCTGGCTGGCGGAGGTGGAGGAATTGCCGGAGACGAAGGATTGGGCGCAAGACATGCTGGGTGAACGGTTCATAGCCATCACGGATCGCGTTCTGGATGCCATAGACAGCGGGCATCTACCCATGTACTTCAACCCAAACGCCAACGTGATGAAGGGTAAAGACCCCAATGAGCTGATGATCGCCAAAAGAAAGATCACCAAATTCTAAGAGGATCCGAAGATATTAACACCCCCTCACATAGCTCACATATAACTCATGTCTCCCATGTACCATCTAGCCGAGTTATGCCATCCGCTATGTCAAGTCTAAGCTTATAGCGAGCGGAAGCGAGCTCTTAAGGATATCTTACGAAAACATTGATCTGTGGGTTTACGTCACAGTTCTTCCGGTCGCGCCCGATTGGTTGACGGCTTTGCTCTGTGAGGTCATAAATATATCCAAGCGCAACGCAACATGCTGAGTAAAGTGCAGTGGAAGTTTGACATTCTGTTGAATGCCAGCTTCTTGGATGGTGTTTTGACTTGAATTTACGGTATTTTATTCTATATTAATTAACATTGGTGACTAGAATAACAGTAAAATAAAAGTAGAGCTACAAATTATACGTTAGCAGCAGCTCTCGGAGACAACGGAGAGCAGGGAATACCTGAACTGGTTCCACAAAAGGCACCAGTTACCAGTCAATGACATCTCCGATGTGCAGACTCAAGTCGCATCTATTGAGAAACCGATCTCGGGAAACCCAACATTGGAGTTGAGGCATGCCGGGATGGTTTTTCCTCCCATTCGCGAAGGGTAGTGGTGATCTACACCTCAGATGGCCTTGTGTTTGTGAGGAAAACCGGACACCACACCGACCCGTGGCGGACACCATACCGACCGGTGACGGACACCACACTGACTTGTGGCGGACACCACACTGACCCGTGACGGACACCACACTGACCCGTGACGGACACCACACTGACTCGTGACGGACACCACACTGACCCATGACGGACACCACACTGACTCGTGACGGACACCACACTGACCCGTGGCGGACACCATACTGACCCATGACGGACACCACACTGACCCGTGGCGGACACCACACTGACCCGTGGCGGACACTACTCAGACCCGTGGCGGACACCACACTGACCCGTGGCGGACACTACTCAGACCCGTGACGGACACCACACTGACCCGTGGCGGACACTACACCGATCCGTATCTGTTTCCGAAATCCGGATAAATCCTGCATCCTGTGTTTTGCCTGAGGCATTGGGTTGATATGTTATTATTTAGTGGTTGGTGCCAGTGGACAGCGGGAGGTGACACCGATCGCAGCGGCGTCGATCCATGTATATGTCATTGTCCTAGTATATTTCGATCTTATACTTGAAATTCAAAGGCGGTTTTGATTTTTAAATGCTTTAGTAAATGCTACATCCCATATGTCGTGGCTAACAACAACATTGTATGAGTGACTCGGAAGATCAAATGCTGCGGATTTTATATTTAGAAACATAAAGAGAACCACATGCTGCCCGGTCACTACAGTTACCCACTACAGCTTATACTTAATACAAATTTTCAAGTCTGTTATTACTCAGATACAAAAGTCATAAACAGTTTAGCATTGATGCACCAGAGTTTATTCACTTGAAAACAAAGTCCAAGGAAAGCATTCACTTGTTTCACTTGTCCGGTCTTTCTCCTAACTCACTTAATGATCGCATTACAAGAGCTGCTAACCGATTAACTGAAACTATATACATTGGGCCGAGAGTTATGCGCTAAACACAGGTTTAATCATTCCTGTTGCGACACAATGACGTACGCGGTGAGAACCAGTCGTGACGTCACCCGGACATTGAACGCTGCAAACCCTGCTTTACAAACTATTTGCTGACGTAACCTAGCAACGCTCTAACACATTGAGTGTGATCACAGCGGCTTTTTTGAAGTGGGACAAGGGCCTCAATCGCTGAAAAGCGTATCTCACAAAGTCGGCAGATGTGCACATCGCGGATTTCAGATCTGCGTTGTTTCGCCTTCAAGGCGATTCTCACTTAATACAACAGCGCCCCCTGGCGAAAGCATTGGAATTAACGTAAGCTGGTACCACCGCTCGTATATTATCAGCTGGGTGAGAGAAGTTGGTGCCGCGGAACCAGGCTAGAACTAGCCTTGCAATGCCTGTTAGCGTTGTTTCCCCCACATAGCTGAACAGTCTGCATGAGCCGAAGACTAGCAATGAATGTTAGGTTTGTCAGCATATCAAAATCTGGCAAATGAACGCAAATGAGTACATGAGATGAGATATTGTGGCTAGAGGCTACCTGAAACGTTTTGTGAGCGCGTCAAAGAAGCCAGTGCCGGGGGTCGGTAGGTACACATTTCATGGTCTTAGCACTGTCATTGATTATCTGATGGGGACATACATCATAGACACAATGTGGATGGAATGATATATTTGTTCAGTAGACAAGATTTCTAGAACAATCTAATTTAAGAATAACTCAGAGTACCAAGATAACAGAGCACCAAGATAACCCAACAATTTTTTAAGGGATTTTCTAAGGTAGTATTTTTTTTGGCGAAGAGTCACCTCACTTGAAGACCAAAAGCGCTTAAATTGGTCTCGGTGAACCCCATATGTTTTAGCCTATTTTGTTACATCATAATCCAGTGACATGTTGTAGAACAATCAGAAACATGTAATGAATTTTTAACATGGTGGCAGAAAGTTACTAAATTAATCTCACCAACCACAAGGTTACTTACCATATGTATTAACAAATATTCCCCTCATTTTACATATAAAAATAATAATTAATGTAAATTTATGCTTATATATCTTATACCGACATGATCATAAATGTGAAGACATACCAATTGATAACTGAGTAACATTGAGTAATGGGGAGGCGTGAGAATCACAGTTCTGATACCCTGTCGAAGTTTGTTAGATAAGACACCTTGGTTGGTTGGTTATTTAGGACGCTTTAACCACTTTTGGTCATATCGCGTCAATGGGAGAAGGAACGGAGAGTGTAGCCATGTCTCCGGGGGTAACCCCCTACTCTTTACGAAGAAAGACATGGGATCTTTATCCTGCGACCACATAGACATGGCCACAGCGGGGCTCGAACCACCGATCCACGCGCCGTTAGGCTCTCAGGTGGCCAGAACACTCAGTCAATGCGAGCGCTCTAGCCCACTGAGCGACCGGGCGGGCCGTGGGTTCGCTCGAACTCGACACGATTACAGTCTGATCTGAAAACGACATTTTAATTGCTTAAGGTCAATGAGAACAAAAACAAGATCAAATCTACAGAACAAGTTCTTTGAGAAGATGAGAGCAATCCTGTCTGCTGGGGTTCCCCCTAGGGCCCCGCGTCACTAAGCGCCTTGTTCCCAGACTTACTAATAAATGGTCTGCGAAGTATTGACATTATGCCAGTATGACACGTGCTTGACGATTTTAATAAGTTAGTGTATAAATGAGTACCATAAGAATTGTACAAAAGTAGTATAGATACATATATTAGATATATATATATATATGTATAAGATTGGTGCTTGATAGCTTCTTCCCTCGGTAGCGCACTCTGCACTCTCAGAGAGCTATATAAGGAGGCCCCTGATTCTTTCCCTTGCGCACTATGAGTATGCTGGCATATGTCCCGTCTGGGGCAGAGCCGGGCCTCTGGATCAGTCACTCCGGGTCAGGCCCGAGCTGGATCTCTGGATTAGTCATTCCGGGTCAGGGCAGATCTGGATCTTTGGATCAGTCACTGAGGGTGAGGGCAGCGCTAGGAGTCTGGATCAGTCACTCCGGGTAGGGCAGAGCTAGAAGTCTGGATCGGTCACTCGGCGTTATTCATCTTGAGATACGCCACCCTCAGCTGGTCCCAGAAAACGAGGCTGAGCACGGTGTGCGGGCCGAGGCGGAAGAGCGAGGCGGCCCAGCCCTTGTAGAAGCCCCAGACACCCTCCTTGCGGAAGACCTTGAGGAAGCAGTCTGGGAGGCCGGTGTAGAGGAGGCCCCGCCCCCGGGCGTCCGTGCCCTGGTTGTAGAGGCGCGTCGACACGACGTCAAAGGGCGTCATAAAGAGGACGATCACCACGCCCCCTAGCATGCTGGCTGCCAGAGAATTCAACCAGCTGCCCCTGGGAAACACCTGAAAAAGCGTCGGTATAACACATATATAAAAAGATGCATAGAGGGCTAAGTAAAATGTAAGAAATAAAATTGACCTGTTTCTGAAACATATCGTGCCATGAATCTCAGGGAATTATCACCCGCCTGTAGACCCTCCACACACAGCCCCACCTTAGACCCTCCACAGCACAAGCACACTGACCCCCACCTTAGACCATCCACAGAACCCACACACTGACCCCCACCTTAGACCATCCACAGAACCCACACACTGACCCCCACCTTAGACCATCCACAGAACCCACACACTGACCCCCACCTTAGACCCTCCACAGCACCCACACACTGACCCCCACCTTAGACCCTCCACAAGACCCACATACAAACCCCCACCTTAGACCCTCCACAGCACCCACACACTGACCCCCACCTTAGACCCTCCACAACACCCACACACTGACCCCCACCTTAGACCCTCCACAGCACCCACACACTGACCCCCACCTTAGACCCTCCACAGCACCCACACACTGACCCCCACATTTGACCCTCCACAGCACCCTCCACAGACCCCCACCTTAGACCCTCCACAGCACCCACACACTGACCCCCACCTTAGACCCTCCACAGCACCCACACACTGACCCCCACCTTAGACCCTCCACCGCACCCACACACTGACCCCCACCTTAGACCCTCCACCGCACCCACACACTGACCCCCACCTTAGACCCTCCACAGCACCCACACACTGACCCCCACCTTAGACCCTCCACATCACCCACACACTGACCCCCACCTTAGACCCTCCACAGCACCCACACACTGACCCCCACCTTAGACCCTCCACATCACCCACACACTGACCCCCACCTTAGACCCTCCACAGCACCCACACACTGACCCCCACATTTGACCCTCCACAGCACCCACACACTGACCCCCACCTTAGGCCCTCCACAGCAACCACACACTGACCCCCACCTTAGACCCTCCACAGCACCAACACACTGACCCCCACCTTAGACCCTCCACAGCACCCACACACTGACCCCCACATTTGACCCTCCACAGCACCCACACACTGACCCCACCTTAGACCCTCCACAGCACAAGCACACTGACCCCCACCTTAGACCATCCACAGAACCCACACACTGACCCCCACCTTAGACCATCCACAGAACCCACACACTGACCCCCACCTTAGACCCTCCACAGCACCCACACACTGACCCCCACCTTAGACCCTCCACATCACCCACACACTGACCCCCACCTTAGACCCTCCACAGCACCCACACACTGACCCCCACATTTGACCCTCCACAGCACCCACACACTGACCCCCACCTTAGGCCCTCCACAGCAACCACACACTGACCCCCACCTTAGACCCTCCACAGCACCCACACACTGACCCCCACCTTAGACCATCCACATCACCCACACACTGACACCACCTTAGACCATCCACAGAACCCACACACTGACCCCCACCTTAGACCCTCCACAGCACCCACACACTGACCCCCACCTTAGACCCTCCACATCACCCACACACTGACCCCCACCTTAGACCCTCCACAGCACCCACACACTGACCCCCACCTTAGACCCTCCACAGCACCCACACACTGACCCCCACATTTGACCCTCCACAGCACCCACACACTGACCCCACCTTAGACCCTCCATAGCACAAGCACACTGACCCCCACCTTAGACCATCCACAGAACCCACACACTGACCCCCACCTTAGACCATCCACAGAACCCACACACTGACCCCCACCTTAGACCATCCACAGAACCCACACACTGACCCCCACCTTAGACCCTCCACAGCACCCACACACTGACCCCCACCTTAGACCCTCCACAGCACCCACAGTGACCCCCACCTTAGACCCTCCACAGCACCCACACACTGACCCCCACATTTGACCCTCCACAGCACCCTCCACAGACCCCCACCTTAGACCCTCCACAGCACCCACACACTGACCCCCACCTTAGACCCTCCACAGCACCCACAGTGACCCCCACCTTAGACCCTCCACAGCACCCACACACTGACCCCCACATTTGACCCTCCACAGCACCCTCCACAGACCCCCACCTTAGACCCTCCACAGCACCCACACACTGACCCCCACCTTAGACCCTCCACAGCACCCACACACTGACCCCCACATTTGACCCTCCACAGCACCCACACACTGACCCCCACCTTAGACCCTCCACAAGACCCACATACAAACCCCCACCTTAGACCCTCCACAGCACCCACACACTGACCCCACCTTAGACCCTCCACAGCACCCACACACTGACCCCCACATTTGACCCTCCACAGCAACCACACACTGACCCCCACCTTAGACCCTCCACAGCACCCACACACTGACCCCCACCTTAGACCCTCCACAAGACCCACATACAAACCCCCACCTTAGACCCTCCACAGCACCCACACACTGACCCCCACCTTAGACCCTCCACAGCACCCACACACTGACCCCCACATTTGACCCTCCACAGCAACCACACACTGACCCCCACCTTAGACCCTATTCAAAGCACCCACACACTGACCCCCACCTTAGACCCTCCACAAGACCCACATACAAACCCCCACCTTAGACCCTCCACAGCACCCACACACTGACCCCACCTTAGACCCTCCACAGCACCCACACACTGACCCCCACATTTGACCCTCCACAGCAACCACACACTGACCCCCACCTTAGACCCTATTCAAAGCACCCACACACTGACCCCCACCTTAGACCCTCCACAAGACCCACAAAGAAACCCCCACCTTAGACCCTCCACAAGACCCACAAAGAAACCCCCACCTTCGACCCTCCACAACACCCACACACTGACCCCCACCTTAGACCCTCCACAGCACCCACACACTGACCCCCACCTTAGACCCTCCACAGCACCCACACACTGACCCCCACCTTAGACCCTCCACATCACCCACACACTGACCCCCACCTTAGACCCTATTCAAAGCACCCACACACTGACCCCCACCTTAGACCCTATTCAAAACACCCACACACTGACACCACCTTAGACCCTCCACAGCACCCACACACTGACCCCCACCTTAGACCCTATTCAAAGCACCCACACACTGACCCCCACCTTAGACCCTCCACAAGACCCACATACAAACCCCCACCTTAGACCCTCCACAGCACCCACACACTGACCCCCACCTTAGACCCTCCACAGCACCCACACACTGACCCCCACCTTAGACCCTCCACAAGACCCACATACAAACCCCCACCTTAGACCCTCCACAGCAACCACACACTGACCCCCACCTTAGACCCTATTCAAAGCACTCACACACTGACCCCCACCTTAGACTCTCCACAACACCCACACACTGACCCTCCACAGCACCCACATTTGACCCTCCACAACACCCACACACTGACCTCCACCGTAGACCCTCCTCAGCACCCACACACTGACCCCCACATTAGACCCTTCACAGCACCCACACACTGACCCCACTTTAGACCCTCCACATCACCCAAACACTGACCCCCACCTTAGATCCTCCACCGCACCCACTCATTGACCCCAATCTTACCCGCCCAAAGACCTTACCCATATCACCAACCCACAGACCTGCACCTCTCCCACCCTCATACCTTCCCGATATCATCCACCCATATCACCTACTGGCAGACCCCCCACATCACCCACCTACAAACCTCCTCCACACCACCCCCACACAGACCCCCCACAGACACCTCCCACACAACCCACGGGACCCCACACCACCCACGCGACCCCCACACCACCCACGTGACCCCCACACCAGCCACGTGACCCCCACACCACCCACCTGCAGCCCCTCCACGTATTGCTTGCTGCTGGAGAAGGTGGAGAGCTGGGCGGCCGAGCCGACCATGACCCTGGGGACGGCCCCGGAGACGCCCCTGAAGAGACCCCGCACGCCGTGCTGGCGGTAGATGGCGCGCAGGGCGCTGAACATGCCCGTGTGGTGGTGCTGGAAGCCCACGGCTATCTCCTGGGCCGACAGCGACTGCAGATGGGTCTTCACCTGGTAAAACACGTTGAGCAAGTCAAGGCGTTGTAACGCATGGAGTCTGATTGCATACAGGATATGTATGCATGGTAAAGCACGTCAATGAACGACGTCAAAACACTAATATAAACACAAAGTGGCAAAATGGCATCTTCCATGGTAGTAAATGGTAGTCGTGAGTCATGCGGGTGTGGGGGCCTTATGTGTCCTCCATCGCCGTTCCACCCGCTACATGGCACAAACGCTGTGGACCCTAAACCGAACCAATATGCCCTATGCATGGCTAGGCCCTAACTCCTAACCCTCATCCCAATCTCTGACCGCCGATCCCCAATCCGTGACCCCTAACCCTTAATCCTCGACCCTAACATAAATCTGGGGAGTGGAACGGCGATGAGGGACACATAAGACCCGGAGGACACACAAGGCCCCCACATAGGTGAGATATGGGGACAAAAAGGTGTTTTCAAAATACATTTGGGGGGAAATTGTTTGGGGCGCTCAGATGAAGGCGCAGTCAAACGCGAATATGGATATTTCTTCTTTTTCCTTTTTTTTTTTTTTGGGGGGGGTGGGGGGTTACACATGGCTACAGTTTCCTCGGAGAAACAGAAGACACGTGGTGTCAGTCTTCGAGGAAAATTTGCAATCGAAATCTGTGATGCAACGACTAAACGGAAGAATATTTGACGCTGTTTTACTATCACGCTGCCGTGCGACATATAATGCGGAAATTACGGTAGATTCATGGTCTAACTTTACCGCCAGCCTGTAGTGGCCCTTCGCTTGGACACAGTGGCACGTTGTTAACCCATATAACCGCCCACACTAGACAACCTAATACCTTGTTGAGGCAACCACCGTGTCGAACGTTCGGAGTCCCTCAACTCTGGGTCGAGTGGGAGGCAGCGCGATTACATATTCAAGTAGGCCATTATGCGGACACGCGTAGTAAACTGCGTTCGCCGTGTAATGTGGACGCCGAATTGTGAAATAGCGGTAAAACAGAATACAACTTCCCGGCTGAGGGTTAGGTCGGCAGCGGGAATCGTGTGTGCTGCCATCAGTTTGTAACATATGGAGCAATATCGCTATCATTATCTGGATGTTGTGGGAGGTAGTTATATGTGCAACAGACAAACTAAAAACCGACGAGGGCATTATCGCTGATTGGCCGAATTGAGAATATCCCGGTATAATTTCAACATGACCCAATATACGACACAATACGAAGAGATTAATTATTTGTTATCAACAAAGCCATATAGTTATTCTGTATAGTTACCCATATATGACATGTGAAAGATAGAACATGTTAATTGTGTGGTAATGGTTCAGTGATATGGGATATGTCTGTTTCGGAGGGCCAATAATCAGGATAATTTGGTTGGATCCAACATGCCCCAGATGCAGGTGACAGGTGACAGAATGCGAACCCACAACCTGTTGACTTGCCGGATAAGTGGGCTAATTACCATCAGAGCCAGATCGAGAGGCTTCCCTGGCGCTTGATACATATTTATATATTGACACATATGTTTCAATCTGGAGTGATCTGGGTTTGATCGAGATCCTTTCCTCCATCACATACAGTCTTTGGATGTTTTGGATGAAAACCCCCAAACATCATTAGTTAATTATCAACAAGGAACCACATCTCATTATGCTATGCTTCATCACTGGTATCACAGGATAGACCTACTGAAATGCTTGAATTTGACACAATACAATATTAAAGATGGCAATAAAACTGGCCTAATATAATAAAATGATATGCAGTATCAATGATTCTGATAGGTAGGCCGGTGTCCCAGAGCTCCTTACAATTATGGGACATCCGAAAAATAATGGGACATTAATTTAAATGAAATAGTCTCTAGTCTGCTCACTATCTATTTACAATGCGTCACCATGTCCTCTCACAGCTCAATGAAACATGCATCATTTCAAATTTTTGTGAGCCAAACGATGCAGGATGTGTACCTGCAGTATCGCTGGTGTATAATTCATCCTTTGGAATCAAATACCCAACAGCATTTGATGGTTAGGAGGGAGATGGTATGCCACCAAGAGATGAACTCACATGTTGTACCACAGGGTGCAAGCACAAGGATTTGGGATAGGATTTTCAGATTGGTTTAAGTATATCCTCCATGAAATTATCATTGGATGTTAAAAATGTCACCTGTAGTCTCCATCACTGGGTCATACCCCAAAAAGGAAGCATTCTACACAAAATATTGGGTTCTTAACAAAAAAGTGGAACCTGCTCTTAAGATAGAATGCAATTGATATCAAAGAAGGGTCTAAGTGATCAACTTTCATGATGTATGGCAATAAATTTAAGCTTCTGCCACAATAACTATTTTAAAGCTTTTTAAGCACATCTGTTCCACCAATTAAAAGTCATCTGCATGGGATACTGAAAGGAAAGGTATAGTCATTCACATTTAGCATAAATCTAATATATGCCTAAAATTGTCTTGGCAAACCTGCCAGAAAAGGTATTTTTCGCATGACAGCTTACCATAAGTTGGAAGCTAGATGTTCATTATGTCATAGATTTTCCTGTAGTTCACTGATTTTTCACACCATTTCAGGGATGTTGAGCAAGTAATGAATTTCAGTGATAACTAAGTGATAAATTAACATAACACTAGATGATCCTTCCACTAATCAGGCCATAATAGGTAATATATATATATATATCCTGACATGATTTTGGCAGGGGAACACCTGATTAAATAGCTTTAAGTAAGTAGAAATATATATCAATAATGAAATCAATGATATGCGACATACAATAAATGCAAAATAATATTTCACATTTGCTGGAATAAGATTATCAAGTCTTTAATGTACCATATTCAACATCGATAGGTATTGACATCAACATATATTGGTCAAATTGCTTAAATCCATGCATGAAATAATGAAAAAGTAGGAGCAATAACACTGTATCTTTTAGGCGGTATATTTCTTTTAAGAGAAATTAATGATGTTTAATATAAATACATTATTTGATCTTTAAACATGTTAAATATATATATAGATCTATATTAAATTAATATTCTGCATAAAAAAATACATCAATTCAAAATTTATCATAATAATATCTAAGCTTACGGAGTACACTTATTTGTAAAACTTATATAATGATGTAAGTTTTTACCTTACCAGGCCTGTCTCTAAGCAGCATGTGTGCTGTTAGAGCTAGGCTGCATTTGCTGTCTGTGCTGTGTTGCAGTACAGATTTTTGTGTATAGGGCGTATATTTTTTAACTATCCGATAAAATCTGTATCTTTCCAGAATCCTTATGTAATTTACTGATCTGGCGGAAAGAAAATACTTTGATTTATTATCTTCACTTGCAATGTCAGGGTTTTTTCTGGCCAAATTTATTCGATCAGCGCCAGCCACGCCAATACACGATGCAACACAGCACAACAAATGATGCCTGGCTCCAATGGCACCCCGTGATAAGTTAGAGACAGGCCTGGTAAGTTCTTACCATGTAGATGGGACTGCCAATGACACTTCCCATACTGCCTGCTACAGCTCCAGCTAACACTGTTCTGGGCAATGAAACTCTTCCTTCAGCATCTTTGGTAAAACCAGCATTTGTAAAGCACTGAAATGCACCTAACCTTAAGCCATTCATAAAGAACTGGTACCATAGCGCAGGGACTAGGCCCTTTTGTATCGCTAAAATACCATCAACCTTGGCTATGTTATAAAAGGCATGGAACACATGTTTGTAGTGAACAGAGTATTGGCCTCTGGCTTTTAATTCGCCTTGCAGCTGCATTCGAGTCTTGACAACTTCCAGGGGGTTGGTGAAGACACCGGCACAGCATGCTGCTACTCCACCAAGGACAAACTCTGTCATAATCCGAGTCTTGAGACCGAACTGTCACAGACACGGGCTTCAAGCGTTCAGGATTCTAAACATGCCACAGCATTCACAGATTAGATAAACGGCATTCAAGTTCGTAGTCTATGTGCGCATAGCATGACAATACGCGATCTTCCCTCCTGCCTGGTGAAGTGATGATCACAAACTGACAGCCAGCCTCCCCTTGCTTCACTGTGACACTTCGTTCTGCTCGTCTTCCGGTCCGTAAAGCGCTAGTTCTCAGCGTAGCAAGATTATTCATTCGCTAGCCCCCCCATTGACCCGTTGCGCGGGGTCGAAAAAAAGAATGAAATGTTGCATCCATTATCATATATCAGGGGCGGATTGGTTGGAGGGGCGGGTGGTAGCCCTAGTTCTGTGGCTGTAGGACGGGCAAAAATCTGACAGGGCCCGTCTACAGCCACAGCTCGGACCAATTAAGTATTGTACTCCTGCACGCCTTGGATTGCTGTCTAACCGCATCGCGCGCAGAGCCAGATCGAATGCTTGTCAATAATAACACGTGGACCAGCATCTCAGTAATAGAGGGGGGGGGGGGGGGGGGGGGCAAGGGGGTATTTCCGTTCCTGAACTGGAAATGGGGTATTAGCTAACCGTCGTGATCAAGGATTTTCATTAATCGTGAACTGGGAATTTTAATCATGCTTCCGCCCTTCCCGAGTTTGTATGCGGTGAGTTTTACTTTTCATCGTGACCTGGGAATAGAGAAATATATTCTTCGTGATCCGGAAACACGACCTCCTCTTGCCCCCCCCCCCCCGCCACCCCCCTTTGGAGGACATTTATGGCCTTGATTGTGATTTCGATTTGTCACGTGAGGCTCGCAGAAAAACGTAAATGGGCAATTAATTCACCCTACTGAAAGTCGCCACCCCATCTTCGGGGCTGTCTGGATTTGTCTGTGGCCTGCCGCCGCTGTGTCAACAATCACACGTGGACCGGGGCTTCAATCAAAGAAATTTGTTGGTGTAAAGAAGGACAATGACAACAGTCTAGTTTAGACTGCCACGGAAACGTAAATACAATGTACGTAAAATTATGTGACAAGCCATGCAGCACGAAATTCACACTTATTAGGGGGGGGAGGGGGGGGGTGGAGGCAGGGCCGTCAGAAGCAGGGGGGCAGTGGGCAGAGTCGGATCCATATATGCTGGAAAAAAAGGGGGGGGGGGCGTTTCGAGTAATGACCTAGCTTTTTAGTTTTTATATGTTACATTGTATAAATTTCGGCCCTAAAAGGGGGGCCGGGGGCGGGTCGGCACCCCCTTAGATCCGCACCTGGTGGGGACATCTGCATGGACGTGTGCGAGAGAGTTGGGGGGGGGGGACACAGGGGGCACGTGCCCCCCCTTCAGACCCTTCAGTGTATCTGTGCCCCCCTCCCCTTTCAAATTCTGTGCCCCCCCTTTCCCTATTAAAATGACAAATGCACTCCACATGCGGAAGCGATCTCCCGGCAGAGGACGTTACGCTTGCGCCATAGTCCCTCTGCCCCACGTCAAATTTAACCATCAGAATTATACATCATACGCGAAAATAGAAATGAGTCTAATCGAAGATAAATTCGCAGTTTGGCATCAAATACACCACAGTTTGGCATCAAATACCCCACCGTTTAGCATTTACTGTGCCACCGGTACCATAACTGACGAATGCATTTGAGTTTCATTAATTTGAAGCCATGTTAATTTCGAACTGGATTTTCGAGTGCGGTCGAGGTCAAAGGCGTGAAGCGTTTTGAACTTTAACCCCGTGTTATTTCCGAATATTTTCTCGCTTAACTCTTCCATTGTGATCATTCGACAACGGAATGTCTAATTTTTGTTAAAGTTGCATGTCGAGTTCTTTCCCGCCAAAACTAAGCCTAGGCGAAATTTATATCAAAATTTGCAGAAAACTCGATTGTTTCATTCTATACATTCAGAAACCTGATAAACATCGCCGTTTCGGCTGTGGTGTGGCAAACGTGTCTATCCCGGGACACCACAGAACTCGGTCGCGGCACTGCTACTTATACCAAAGCATCGCGAAGCACACAAACTGATGACGTTTACCACTAAAATGAAAACTTGTGGTAAATTAATATCACGGACAAGGCTAAGAGACATTATTTGGCAGTCTGGTATGGGTGGAGTATAGATAAAAGAAGTCTTGAATGATTCAAGGACTGATTCTTATATGTATTTTGACCTCATTAGTTTTGGCGGGAAAGAGCTCCACATGCAACTTTAAATTCTGCATTTTCTGCATTGAAAATTCAATATTCAATCTATAAAAACATCTAAAACGATTCGTGACCCCAGGACCGTTGGGGCCAACCGTGAGGTGGGCGGTGACGTGGGGCAGAGCACTCTCTGTCTTCGACTCACTCCGCTAGGGCTCCATTATATCTCTGTTGTCGCCTACGTCCTGAATGCATTTTCACACTCGCTCGCCAGGGCGGCGCTGCGCAGATTGAGAGGAAAAATGCGTCGCGCATTTCTACAAATTAGTGCTGGGACCCAGCCTAAGCCTAATAACGCTTGAAATCAGGTGATGAAAAGAAAGAGTTCTGTCACAATTATAACTTTTTCGAAAGGTTACAAGATGTGTTTTGATGTATTAAATACGCAGAGCTCGTTATTTTTATGTTTGATTGTTGAAAACTATAATGTTGCAGAAAATTACAGCTGATTTGACCGTTTTTCAAGAATCTTGAAATTTGCCCCCGGCCGACAGCAGCGGTAAAAGCGGAGCTTGCGTAGCGCCACCGTGCAGGGAGCTTGGGGGCAGAGGTGATGTGAGGAACGAGCTCCCTCTGTCGGCAGAGTGAGACGGAAGGTGGCTGAGTAGTCTCCTCCACAGCCCCCCGCTGTGTGGCCCGCTCACTCAGATTGGGTCTGTAAACGGCTAAATTCACTGTACGGAATTCCGTACAGTGACGTCACAAAAATCCCATCAGCCTCCACGGCATCTCACCAACAAAGATGGCGAGAGCAAGTGGTCAACATAAGAGGGGGGTAAGAGGGGTATCTCATCTCGGATCACAGAAATACAATTCCTAAATCCCGCATCACGAAATAAGCATCATGGCAGTTCACGATCACGGAAATAAGGTGCCCATGGGCAGGTCACAGAAATCAGCAGACTCGATTTCATGTATAACGTTAGAAAATCAAAGTCGTCCTTCACAATGCTGGCATGGTAACAGTTTGTTCACATACATATCTACGACATGACCGCCCCCCCCCCCCCCCCCGTGTACCAGCACCACAGTTCCCTCATGTTTCGCTAAGGAGTAGGCCTACACGTGCGTCAACGTCAACATGTTGTGATGAGACATATATGACGTCCGCTCTGCATGGACAGTTTATTTTCCTTCCAATTGTCCCGCCATCTTGTCACTTTATTCCGTACAATGTTCACCAGATATTTATTCAAAACCACAGATGTATTATGATACCCACTCCTTCACATGTAGTAATCGATGCCGAACGACAGGATGATATATATGGCCGGCGACAGTGTGACTAAGGAGGGGGGGTGGGGGGTAAGAAGGGTATCCCGCGTCACGAAATGAGCATCATGGCAGTTCACGATCACGGAAATAAGGTGATTTCATGTATAACGTTAGTAACTCAAATTCGTCCGCCATATTGCGACACAATGCTGGCATGGCAACAGTTTGTTCACATACATGTCCACGGGAAAAAACGAAGTTGAACGGTTTGACAACGGTTTCGCCGTTACTAAGCGAATACAAAGAGCTCCATATAGTCTGGATTCTCTAAAATCATCATTCGTCAGTTATCAGGGGCGAATATATACCCAGCTGTATTGCCCAAATTCCCTATTCACCAGTAACACGCGGATTCATGTACTAAACCAATATTAAACAACAGGTTTAGTTTCATGAACTAAACGTTTGATGTATTTTGCTTTGGAGAGTTCATATGGGTGTTATCTGGTACATGGTCCAACATGCACCTAAATGCATCTTTTGCATATTTAACATTACAAATATTTCCTGTACCTGGAAGTGTGAATACCGCTCTCAACATAAGAACGAAAAATCACTTTCAGCCATAATTATCTGATGGAAAGTTATTAGGAAAATAACAATCCAGATCGGCAGATGTGCGATAGATATGCCATAACGCGCAAAGAATTAGCAAGTGTAACAAATGACGAAGTATTCTGGCCAAGGCCAGCCTATCAAGCATTCTTCGCATAGTTCGGGGACGTACATCGCATGCAGGGTGGACGCATTTCAAAGGATATGCTCTATGGTACGCTAACATCGATATGGGTCTCTTCGTATCCGAAGTACTTGACGGTCCATAAGTGCATGAGGGTGGGCACCCTGGACCTCGGTGCGAGGTCGAACGCTACACCACCATGAGCTGTGGTTAGGAAAAAATACAAACGAAAGGTCAAGCCTCGGCCGTCTTAATTAAAGGGATCCACTATAATTTAATGGCGCAAAGACACGCTTCTGCGTTCGCCTCCGTCTCGGAATCCGTCAAATTCAATCCCGGGCCGAAGTTACGTAGAACATATAAAATGGGTAAGGAGAAGCATATAGAACTTGGGGCATATAAGATTTCAGAAATAATTAAAATAATTAATTATGTAATCAGGTGGCATCGGTGTACCTTCTCCAGCATGGCCTGCCGCAGGGATAGAGGGACAACTATCCTCTAGGATAGATCTATTTCAAGTTTGCTGTGATTGTAATTGTTCGTTCAAAATTGAACCAGGATCAGTATATTCCGTAATTGTATACAATGACATGAAGTTCTGTAGTTGGATTCGGCTCGATGTGCTTACTAGCCTGAAATGACCTAGAACAACAGCTTCCATAAATAAGGCAGTGGGCCAGGCGACGAACAAGAAGACGTGTTCGCAGAAAACGGACGACGGATGATGGATGCGGACGCGGAGGCGGATACAACAAAACTGAACGTCACCTGGAGCCATGCGTTATTCAGCGAATCGAGGCTTTGGCATGAAGACTAAAATGTAATAGTTTGTTGGGTGTCAAGCGACTCTTTCGAAATCGATGCCATTTGGCAGACATGTAATAGTGGTTCATACATTATGCATGGGCACCTAATTTTTACAGTAAAATATGACTGACCAACAACTATAAATCTGAAACAAATGCACCTCTCTATGGCAAATATTAACGGAGTTACGAATGTTTCGCGACATTGATCTTACTGTGACCTTGACTTTGGATACGTGACCTTAGTCAATATAGGCCATCCGCGCCCTAATACTAATGTTATTGTTCGCAAGGTGTCATTTGTCTGACTTCCTTCAGTGAGAAGGTGATATTCCCGCCAAAATGTTCTCATATGGTAATTAATATATATCAAAATATTGGCAGAAAAACTTGTCTGGTGATGTGCAAAATTTAAATGCGGCGTACAAGCCCAATACGCCATACATTATTCATGGTGATGAAAAAAAAAAACTATGACAGTGATAGCGATTTTCCCGAAAATTTACTCCTCTGAATCGCGATTCCCAAAGATTTAGGGAGAGTAAGCTCTAATTTTCAAGATGGGGGCTGCTCAAAACTGAGCACGAAAAGACTGGGCTTGAAGGTGATATCGCGAATATCGAGGAATTCACAGACTACTATAATAACGGATCGCGTTGAACCAGGAATCTCGCGAATCTCAAGAATTCCTGAACGCCAATAACAGAGATCGGAAATGGTACCCCCCCCCCCCCCCCCACCCGCCCTCGAAACTGGGATGTCTCAAGGCCTTCGACACTTATCGAACGTCGTTACCAAGAGTGGCAAGACTCACGGACACACTGACAGACCAGCAGTACACACCAATTTAACACTTAACAACGCCTTCGATCAACTCATGTGCCACTGGCACTGCCATGAACCTATCAGTAGGCTTATTACCAAACAGCCGACACAGCTGACCACCACGGCAGCGACCCGGGCGGAAGTTGACGCTGGTTCTCTGGTATGCACGTCTCGAAAACTCGAAGTGGCGTTCAGGTTACACACCAATAGAAACCATCCCCAGGTTAAGTAATGCAAAAACCCAAATTTCCAACCCCATGCTAGAAAAAAATCGGTAACCATGTTTGACTATATGGGCCATAGGAAATTATAGAGAAAGTATCCAACATTATTTTAACAACAAACAGAACATAGGTTCACGTGCGATATTTTTAGCTACAGCCCATAGTATGACACCCCCCCTAGCGCGACCCGCCGAAAATTAAACACCCAGCGAATCAGCATGTGATGAGGTCGACCGAACCACCCACCCGTAACGTCCGCAAACATGATTAAATACGCCACAGATTAATGCAACAGGCAGTAATCTGGCCAAACATTAGTAAAAGAAACAATATATACAAAGAAAGAAGTAACCAGTAACCATATAACCCTGATATACGATCATATTTTAGGCACTACTTGACACCATATACTTTTCTACGCACGACCTATTGGTGTGTAACCTTAAAATGGATCAGGGAACCAGCAGATTTCGTTGTAGAATGGTCGATGATGGTTTGCGGCCTTCTGGCGGCATCAGATTGCTACTAGATTAATTTCATGGCAGCACAAAAAGGAGCTACATGCCGATCAAAATCACGGCAAAAAAATGAAAAGTCGCTTATCACAATCACAATAATAACTGTAGTGCAAATCACGATCACAAGTGAAATGGAGGTGACGGATCACGAAAACAATTGTTTCCAATCAACGGATTTGCAGTTTTACCCAAATCACGATCACGAGAATTACTTCGGTCACGAATCATGCAAATAAGTCTCCTCAGTTCCCGATCACGATCATAATTTTAGGTGCAATCACGGATCACGAAAAAAGTATTACCCCCCCCCCCCCCACCTCACATAAGTCATAACCATTCCGCTGCAAAACTGTATGGTGCATGGCGTAAGAACATACTAATGCGTCATTATACTACACGATAAAGGTAAAACAAGACCTTCGTATCACTTTTTGATCATGACAAGACAAAGTTTCTTCATTCTTCGTAACTTTACGTTCGGCTTCACCGGTGGTTTACTTGTGCAGGTATACCAACTCAGCAAAAATAGGTCACAAACCCGCTGAGCCTAAGGGACGGACCATTTGATCGTAAGGGCGAGAGAGGGCGAATGCTGCCTGGCACTAACGACCCAGAGGCTGCTCAGAGGCTAGACTGAAAATCAGACGTTAATGTCGTGACATTCTGAAGGATCGACGTCTATAGTGTCGTTAGTGTCGATCCTTTAGACTGTCACGACATTAACGTCTGATTTTCAGGCTACTCAGAGGCAGGCCTGATAAGGTCCTGGCATCTCATGATTCATATCCCACAATCACACGTGGCATGATCAAACAAGCAGCAGGGCCGGAAAGTTAAAGTAAACTTACATTTGCCGATTTAATCCATATTTAACTAATCCACCTCTGGAGGCTGACAGGCGAGTACAAGTGTCGCCTGACAGCCGAGCTATTCTAAGCAGATATATGACGTCCCACCTTGGTCAGTCGGGATAACATTTTGCACAAGTTTGTGACTTGTGGGCTAAGTTAGACCAAAACGGCAACACAGACAGTCTGCTCGCTGGCCACGGTCAGTGCGTGTATCCATGAGTGACTATGACGTAAAGAAGACATAAAATGGATACAATGTTGCAAAGATCATGAGCTTGACCTTGTCAGCAAGGATTATATCGGGGAGGGGGGTGGGGGGGGGGGCATTATAGCTCTACTAGGCCTAATATGTAGCTGATGTATTATCATGGATGCCAGGTCGGATCGTATTTTACGAACATAAAATTTACTCGGGTGAAAGTGGTCGAATTTAGTTAAAAGGAGCAAAGGAGCACAGTAACTTACATGCTAAATAACTTCCCCACATATTAGCACCTGTCTGGTACAAATCTTAGCATCTCTATTATCTTATTTTTATTTTATATTTCAATTTTTTTTTTATCCCATATGGCCTAATCATTTCGAGGGTCATTTATCTCTCTTTGATGATCATGTTAACGCCAGTGCACCGGTCTTGTGTAAAGGTTAACCCCGTCGCCCCTCCTTGTTGGCGGACTAACGTATTACTAGACCCCGCCCCACCCCCCCCCCCCCACCACCACCACCACCGCCTTCCTTTCTTGATCTAGTGCTAGTTTGCGCAAAGACGTACTATGATCATAGTAGGGTCTTTGGTTTGCGTCAGAAGAAATCCATGGGCGTGTGACGGACTTGTTAAAAGGGGAAGGGGAGGGGGACGCACAATCAATTGTTCAACAAAAACAATAACGTAACATGGTGCACGTTGTACTATTAGCACACTAATCCAGGGACAGATCCAGAAATGTGAAAAAAGGGGGGGGGGGTCAAAACTTGCGACCGAGTGGGGTAGCGGGGCTCTGAACGAAATTGCGCCTGAGGGGGGATCCTTGCCTCAGATGGCCTGAATTTTGCATCAAAAAACGTCATTCATTCTCAAAAAGGAGGGGTCCGGACGCCCTGGACCCCCGAGCCCCACCCCCCCCCCCCCCGCCTCCCATGGATCCGCACTTGTAGTCGTTTGTAACAAAAAAACACATAAACTAGGAAGCTTGATGCATTGTAATATACAAGGAGAGACCAGGGGCACAGAAGGGAATGGGCACAGATATACAGTAGGGTCTGAACGAGGGGAAACGTGCCCCCTGTGCCCCTCCCCCTCCCCCCTGGACACGCCCATGTAAAATGTATTAAAAAAAACTTAACACTAAATATATTGTTCAACATTAACTGATGCAACACATACCGTACTTGCATGGAAATGGTTCTGCAAAGTCTTTGATGATAGAGCTAAGACATCACTTCATAAAAGACATTTTTACATTCAATTTTAGGATACATTACGAAAACATTGATCTGTGGCGTGACGTCACAGTTCTTCCGGTCGCACCCGATTGGTTGACGGCTTTGCTTTGTGACGTCATAAACATATCCAAGCGCAACGCAACATACTGAGTAAAATGTAGTGGACGTTTGACATTCTGTTGAATGCCAGCTTCTTGGATGGTGTTTTGACTTGAATTTACGGTATTTTATTATATATTAATCAACATTGGCAACTAGAATAACAGTAGAAATGTCGCGAAGACAGCCTCATCCCAGTGATCATCTTCTAAGCGATAATTATAGGTTGTCGGCAGCTCTCGGTGACAATGGAGAGAAGAGAATACCTGAACTGGCTCCACAGAAGGCACCAGTTATCCCCGTCAACGACATCTTCGATGTACAAACTCAGGACGCAGCTATTGAGGAACCGATCCAGGTCAGCAAGAAAACTGTTGATCGCTCCATCCGTAGAGCCAGGAAACGTTGCTCAGCGGCCAGGAAGAAGCTAAAGAACCTCTCAGATGACGGGATTTCAGGCTCGGGAAACCCAGCATGGAGGTCAACTGGGCTGCGTCTCCGGCGTGACGGGATAATTCTTCCACCCATCCGTGAAGCCTGTGATCTACTTCCGTTTGAAAGCAACGACAAAGCCGTGCTTCCTTCCATTGGTAAAGCACAAGACACGCCCTTTATTTCAATGTACGAGTTGCTTGAACTTCAATGGGAAAATAGCTCAATGTCGACTGAAGGATATTTGCTGAATGCCCCCCGTGAAGCCACGACACTCTTACCTTCAATTGGCCAACAACAGGAAAGTTCTGCGATTCCAATAAAAGACTTACTTGAGCTGCAACGAGATCGCCCCTGCACGGTGGTTATAAAAGAACCGCCCAGTCTGACCGTGCTGCCCTCTATCGGTGAGACAGGTCCTAAGGTATCCGTCTTGGAGATTTTGGATTTTCAACGCAATTCTGATGGAGCCAAGCGTCTGTCTGGTCAGGGATTGACGAGGGATCACAAGGCCACAAGCGTGACAGAAGAAGTACTGTTTGATGTGAAGGACGATTCAGACAAATGCGGTAGAGGCTTTCAAAATGGCGGTCAAAGCGTTGAAGATGAGTTATCAATGGAACGAGTAAATAAAGATGCCGGCGATGAGGCAGACGAGAGTAAAGATATCGGTGATGAGATAGACGAGGATAAAGATACTGGCACCCAAGATGTCTCGCTTGGCGATAATCTGGTTCGCTTGCCCAGTGATAAAGAAGTCGCTGACCATGACGAGGACAATACGGACAAAGAAAATCTTGCTGAGCAAAAGACAGAAGGCGAATCAGGCGATGATGTGAATGGCCCAGAAACATCTTGCACTGCAGATACCGACAATGACGACAGAAAGAGCTTCCAGGTACCTGTGAACAACGCCTTCCCCGAAGCGTTCAGCTGTTTGTCTGACGCAGATTTGCTAGACATTGAGAAATACTTTGGCATTAATCTGAATGCAGAAGATGACACTTTGTCTGAAAAAGAAGTTAATCCACGTCGATTGGCTACAGAAAGCGAGAAGACTCTGAAGATTGTAACCGGACGTGAAATATCGCGAGAAAGTGATGAAGTATCGCGAGAAGGTGATGAAGTATCGCGGAAAAGCGTTGGTGACAATTTGAAGGAACTGGAGATGACGAGCAACGGAGAAGCGTCCCTCCCCCTCCCGTTCAATGTCCTGTCAAGTGAAGATCTTGCAGATATACACGGATTATTTGGAGTGGATTTGCAGACGTACGATTCATTGACCACTGAGACAGACGAGAAGAGTGAGACAATAGCTGACGATCAGCGGAACGACATGAAGTCCAGAGAAATAGCCGACGGAATGGAGTCAATGGACTACGTCAGCGACGATCAAGACAGAGACATCAGTGCGGGTGCCAATACTGGCATGACGGAACATCAGGATGGTGAATTTGAACACACAGCCACAACTACATGTGATGCAGCAACACAGGCTGGAGACTCAGTCAACCCAAGAGAGGCAGCCAGCCCTGAACCCGGGTCGCTGTTAGATGACAGGATGGGGCAGCCAGAAGATCTCCCTCAGCCGAAGATACCTGTCGCCGCCAGGTTAGTTCTGACTCACACGCAGCGCCATCTAGCGAATGACAGCTTTTACCTGGTGGTTGTCGAGAACTCATGATGTCCAGCTAATTTCTTGCAGCTTTAAGTACAGTTAAATAAGTTGCCAGTTGTGCGACATGGAAACCTATCTTGGGTAAAACAAAACGGGGGCCTACTCTCAACCAATCGGGGACCTGGACAATAGCATTTAAAGGGATTATGGTTAACACAGCCCCTCTTGTTACAACGTATTTTATCAATTAATTTCAGAATTGGAGGTACTCCAAAGGTTAACGAAAGGCCGAAGTCAAAATTCGCCGTCTTTCGTCGATGCTTTAGAGGATTATTCAAGAAGAGATCCAAAGTAAGTATCTGCGGATTGTGTTGCTTCTTTTTTGTTCAGCCTTTAATTAGTTTACGAAAAATGTTTGGATATTATATCATATTTGCTGCGCTACATGTTAAACGGTGTCGCCTTCTCCTATTGTCTATGCTTTGTGGATATATGAATGTGCTGTTTTTTGTTTTGCCATCCAGATTATTTACGAAAAGAACTATTGGATAGGATATAATTCTGTGATAGGAATTACCGACCAAGGTAAAAACATTTTCATTGCTATTTGCATAAAAGATTCATTTTGGTATACGGACACAAGTTAATTCAACGCACAACAATAGAACTAACAATTAAATAGCCGTTTAAAGTAATACACATTTCAGAAACTCATTTCTCACTATATTGAAACAAGTGTCTAAACTATCAATAAAAAATACTAATAATAACACTATAATACTTTTACGTTATATCTAAGATATCTAAAATTAACTATCTCTGGATTACCATTGTAGAAAGCAGCACCTGTCAATCCCAAATGCCCAAAGACGCCCCAAGCTTTGAGTGAGTATAAAATCTCTTGCCAAAGCTGCATTAATCTTGAAACATGTGCTAATGTGGCCACAATATTACCCATTTATATAAAGAGTATAAGCATTCTCTTAGTTTTTGTAGCTAGGTCTTCACGGTATTAATACAAATAGTGTGTAATAAGCAATCATACATATAAAGAGTGTGTAATAATTAGTAATAAATACAAGTAGCGTGTAATGATTAAAATGACCTGTCGTAATTAAAATACACATTTGTGCGAGACTAGCTGGCATCAATTCAGTTTGGCTTTCTTGCGTGCTGTCTTTAAATTCGAATATTGTTTCCGCAGTTTGCCTTCTAACATAGTTACCTCAGACATGTTCAGTAAACTGCCCAAGAAAATAATTTATGCGTGGAAACTGTATGAACAATTAAATGTTGTCCTTGCAGCGAGGACTATGAGGACAGCCGTCAGGTAACCGGGTGCTGGGGCAAGCTCACCCGTGCGTTCACCCGCCGGAAGAAACACCCGAAACCTCAGTGAGGGGTAGCGGGGAGAGGTGACGTCATCAGACTATTATGACGTCACACGCTATCATGGAAGGTAAAGAGACCCAAGGAGTTTTATTTATTATTGCGATTATCTAAAAATTCACTAAATATAGCGACATTTATATTGCAATTGTGCACACTTCTAACATATATCATGATGTATATGACTTTTGTTTTTTGCTTTTGCCAATGACTATTATAGAGATGTCGCATTGTTACCGGTTTCATTGACGAGTTTGAAATATGATTTCATTCTCCAGGAAGCCGATGAGAACAGGGGGCGCCACCCATGCGGTATTTGAAGCCCGATATCGTGATTGACGTAAGCGTTATATTTACCTCTTTCACTTGTCGTGTCATTATGTAACTGAAACCTCAACCATACTTATAATAGTCCTAATAATGGAAAAATGTCCTAATAATATATCACGCTGCAACCATGGAATTACGTCTAAATATACGCCACTGTTGTTTCTCTGTGTTACAGTGACAATCTGTACATATACGTTTGTTTTTCTTCTTGTTTAGGTCGAGGATTGCATTGGATCGGTTGATAGAACCCTTGTCCTTCACAGCAACACACGTGCGGCAGATTCCGTCTACCGCGGGAATTAATTGTATTTAAGTAAATCAGTGATTATTGTTAACCTTTTCGAATAAATATTTGCACATTTAGGCTATATGTGTTGGTGTTCTACTGCTATCCTGTCTGTCTCAGCCGGTATCTTCTCACCGTTGCAATATATCGGTCCTTAAAGGATAGATCACTAGATGGAAGCACTATTCATTCAGTTAAACTACGAAATGACTCACTAGAGGGCGGCACTATTCAGGTTTTGCTGTGTAGCGTCTGTCCAATTTCTTGAGCGAGCAATGTGCAACTTTAGCGGTGAAAATGACGAAGACCGCACTAATAGAATCGACTTGTAATATTCATATATATTGTTACATATTTTATTTGGGAATACATGCACTTATCGCACATACAAATGCATAAACAATCCTCTTCAATAACTTACGTGTACATTTAAACCACATAAGAAGTTCATAGTTACAGTCAACCCAACATTTTACAAATATTAACACATTCTCTCTACGCATTTTATTCGATACAAGGAATTCAACATATGCTAAAGTTTATGTCTAATTGAATAATGTAAACTCTGTACGAGTGAACCGCACTGCTCACGCCCCAACAAAACAACATTTATATGTTTTTGTTTTCTGTCTGTTCGAAACATTAACTGATATGCGCATACTTTTACCTTCACGCCACGCACAGTACAAAGACAGAGGAACACATGTAATAATAGGCTATATATGGCTTCTCTTCGCAATGCACTTCAAAGAATAATACATTAAATATAATAAATATGTGAAGCAGTTTATATGATTAATTCCTTTTAAATATTAATTTTCTGTAATATCTCCTGCATTTTGTCACCTCATCTCTGCTTGTATAATTTTATATGAAATACAATTTTGCTGATGCTCTTTACGTCGATCGTTGGAAATTACCCGCGACAGGAATCACCAGTGTTTACACTCAGCCCCCCTCCTAACCCGTCCTTCCTCTAAGTGGATATCATAGGCACTGCTAACATAGCCATTACTAGCATAGGCACTGCTAACATAGCCATTACTAGCATAGGCACTGCTAACATAGCCATTACTAGCATAGGCATTGCTAACATAGGCATTGCTAGCATAGGCACTGCTAACATATGCACTGCTAACATAGGCATTGCTAGCATAGGCAACATCCAATGATGCAGTCAGCATTACACTATCAGTTCACCGCCTATGTTACCTGCAGCAATGTACAAATACATCTGAGAAACCGTCCTAGCTTTTCGAAATAGTAACCAGCCTTAATGATTAAGTTAAAAAGAAAACTCGATTTATTGGTGCACTATGAGAAGTGAATGATATATGGCTAATGTTTGAGCGTGTCACAACTATTTAAAAAAAATCTTGTGGCGCGAACGTACCGTTGGCACAGGCAATTTAGGCCCTAATGAACAGTTTTCTACCGACTGTCCACTCCATCCTAGTTACAAGATTTTAAATTATTTTCTCCCCGTCATTATATCTGCCCTTTTATCCTGTTTGTGCTGAGAGCCTTATAGAACACCAATAAAAACCAAGGATGGTGGCTTATTCCAAGATGCAACTGATATCTCCATATTTATCTGAAAAGAGACGAAACAAATGTCGTAAATATTAAATCTAATATATTTGGAGCTAATTTGCATATAAGTGCAATAATACATTTTTTTAAAGGCAGAATAGGCTGCCAATACCTAAATAAGACATTGAAACCGTTACTTTGTAATCGTTAGTCCCATCTCCCTTCGCTGTTTTAAATCAAAGCACAACACAAGTGCATTCCATGCTAAACAATCTGCATCCAATTGCTGCAACAGATTGAATAAAAACAAATCAAAAGTTAACGATATAATTTACGCTAATTAATCACTGTTAACTTATCTATAAAATCCGAATCATATTCCTTCCATGTGAGGCAGCCCTCTATCCAGGCTTTCTGTTATATTCCATTTAATGTATGAAATGATCCAAGTACCAAATAGACTAATTACCACGATTTTTCCTGGCCTCTTCACAAAGTTGGCTGAGCACGCCGCTGGTCTGCACCAATCGGAATCCCTCATTCCAGAGAGCGATGAACTCGCTGTCGACACGGGTCATGACCCCGTGCCCTTCCTGGGCACACTGCGAGCCCCGCCCCACCGCCCCCTCGCCCACCAGTCGCAGGGAGTGAGGCCCGACATAGCGCCCCATGGTGGACATAGAGCCAAAGACAGCGTCAACCTGTGGGGAAAGGAGAAAAATACATGTTCATGACTGTCTCCACACCACTATAAAGTTACTTCTCAGGCGCTTTTACTTCTGTGTGATAGCCTTCACCCAGAGTTAATGGGACCCGGGGGGTGGGGGGGGTAGGCAAGGGGTATTTCCGTTTCACGAGAATAGGCTTTTCATTTCATCGGCAACTGGGAAAGAGGTATTAGCCGACCGTCGTGATGAAGGGTTTTCATTAATCGTGAACTGGGATTTCTATTTTAGATAACCGTGAATCGGCAAATCGAGAAATTTATATCAGGTATCCGCCCTTCCTTTGCATGCGGGGAGTTTTCGGTTTAATTCTGCGTGTCCTAGGAATTCTGCGTGTCCCCCCCCACCCCCCCTCCACACACACACTCCCCAGTTAACCGAGACAATGTTTCACACCTGCGCGCGTAAATCGAGATAGAGGTCGTTCTAATTATAAATATCCCTTCTCGACGCCCAAATCAACCATGTCCCACTGCGGTGAGTCAAAATATTACCCAACTTTTAGGTATACAGTTTGGATGGTCTCATGTTCAACTTACGTCTCGGCCCGCAGCTAAGTGGGGTGTCTTTCAGTCTTGAGAAATCGACATTCGACGATGAGAATTTTGAAACATCGATACTGGATACTGAAGCCCCCTTCCAGGCCCCTACATTTCATTTCATTTCCAATGCACCATAAGTCGAAGCGCAATGCATCCGTCAGTTACAAGTGAGCGATACGTTTGTCGTGTTCGCCAGTTACCTGACGTCTACTATTGGCGTTAATAATCAATAATTAATCAAGTACCTCTCCAGCTGTCAGCTTCTTCACGGCGGCTTTGGCTGTCTCCGAGTGGACGAAGCTTCCTGTTTCCTCAAGTGCGTTTCCTTGGTTGGCCTGTAGACATCCGACGTCGGAGGCTGAGCCAGCCACGAAAGCTGCAAGGGTAACATAACAATCATGAGGCCAAAGCAAAGTGATATTTTTCTGATTATTGCAGGTTTAGTTTAAGCCTCAAAGCTGCTAATTTAAGCCATTAAATCCTCAAAAGGAAAAGAAACACACGTGCTATTGATTATGGCGCGTTTATATTAAACCTCAAAGCTTCGAATTTAAGCCATTAAACCCTCAAAAGAAGTCTTTTGCGATGAGGGATTGGTTTATTGCCACTTTTTCGAAAATGCTATGAAGTATATAACCGTTCAACGCTTAATGCGGATCCCTAACACCTCTCTGATGAATCGCTGACCGCAAGCCAGCCGCTAGCTGAATGAAGCAAACCGGACATATCCGGGATATGCCAAGCTTCTTAGCGCCATAACAGGCCAAGATTTAATCACGCGAGGATTGTGTTCAATGCCTGAAGCTTCCTTCGGGTGGGCCGGAGGTCAAATAAAAGTACATGTACCAAAGTACAAGGAAGTTTGGCCTTGACCTCGACAAATCAAGGGTTAGATATTCTATCATGGGAGAGGTATTAATCGGCATACCTGATTAACCTGAGATAAATATAATGGACCAATCAATAAGCTCGTGGATGATCGCCTTAGGACGCGATTATATATACACCAATAAACACGAAAGTATGGCAGGCCATCCATACATTTCTTCGTGCATTGTTGATATAAAGAAATCAATTCTAGATATCAACAATTTAGGGCGAGCTATCCATACATTTATTCATAAATAAATCAGTTTTGGTATCAACAATTTAATTGTTGGAATCAAGATTTCCATATCAATAATTCAATGATTGTATGGATGGCCCGCAATACAGAAGTGTCCCCGATGGTAGTAACTGTAACAACCAACCTATTGTTTTTCCAGCCAGGTTTGTGCCACGGATGGAGCTTCCGTTGTTGACAAACAGGAAGCTGTCGGTTGGCTGTGTGTACGGGAGGCTGAAGTCGAAGACGGAGCGTCTCTGTGCCGTGGGCACCCACCCCACGCATGCGTCGTACCACCCTCCGAGCAGACCTGTGTCAAAAAGTAACACCTGGCTGATTAAACTTAATTAAAAGGGATCAAGAAATACATAATAGTATATATAATAGTACATATAGTATATGACGCATTAAATTGTCGATCGGTTGTCTTAATATTGCTCGATTGTCAGGAATCAGTAATGTCCGTGTTGTGTACAGTAAAGCCGGTATAAAACGTACGTTGTTTGGGACTGCGCGATAAATTCGAGGTTTACGGTTAAAGAAGACTCAAGTACGAGTCACAAATCGGGACTGGGGAATATAGCCGATATTGACCAGATTTCAGTTTTACCAGGGTTCGGTTATAGAAGTTTTACTATAAGTGCAAAATGAAAGTATTGTGGAGATCCCAGATGTGGGTCCTGGCGAGGGATGGGGGGTGGAGTGGACTGCTTGCGCAGCGGTAGGCCTCTTAGGTTACGCGCGGTCAGCCCGGCCCATAGAGCACGTGCGCGCGGGCTGGGAGCGCGGGCTTGGGGGTTCAAGGTCGTTGCTCTCCAGAGCTGGGGAGCAGCGAATATAGGTCAGGGCTGCTCTACAGTAAATGGAGAGCTGGCTGCTCTACAGTAAATGGAGAGCTGGCTGCTCTACAGTAAGTGTAGAGCTGGCCTCTCAGCGAGTATATAAGGAAGACCATCGAGACGAGACCACACACATCAGACGAGAGACAACACCCACATCAACGGATATGTGTCATACCTAGAATGTAATAAAGAAACCAAAGTGGAATTACTTCGTCGAAGTTATTTACTTCCAGTCTAAACGCTCGGCAGGAACGCGACAGTATCGTGTCCAGTATTCGTCCAATATAAACCACAGCATTATACGGTAAATTCATACGGTTACGGGGGTTGCAACCCCCCCCCCCCCTCGGAACCTGAACATACACTGTTAAAGTCGGCTTCTCCGAGCATCCCCACCCCCCCCCCCCCCGGTCGCAATTTTATCAGAGAGCAAGCTTTTCAGAGAGCACACTCAACACCCCCGGTCGGAAGTTTTCAGAGAGCACCCCCCCCCCCCCCGCCCCTTGGCAAATTCCTAGATCCGCCCCTGGGTAAAGTAACTTGTAAGTTACACAATTTTTGAATAAGGCAGAAGGTAGATGGCCTTTGGATACTTTTAGAAAAGCGGGAATGCGAGGTGAACGCAAAATGTGGTTCTCTCACGTTCTCGCCCCATACACCAGCAAGTGATGTTCAATGAGTGGTACGTGTCCCTTCCTTAACACTCCCTGTATTTATCTACCCAATGTATTTACCACATAAATATTTACGGCAGTCCTAAATTGCCCGCATTTATTCAACATATAGATTAGTGCGTTTAGGCGATGTGCGCACAGTGGTAACCATATAACGATGCCAATTCACCCATCACCCCGCGTGATGTGGCCCCGCGTGTGTGGCTATCCTACCTTGGCCGCCGCTGGGGCGGGGTGTCCCAGCCTGGGGGGTGGGGGTCTGCCAGCAGTTGGTGGGGGTGTCATACATGAGGCGACAGTCGAGGTGAGCGGCCTCGCAGACCGCCAGGGCAAGACGTCGGCTGAAGCCAGCCTCCTTCCCTTCCTCATCCCTGTCCAGAGATGGAGGGATGATTAACACAACCACACCGTACCAGGCACGTACAGTACATTAAACTTCTAGGCAAGCACAAAATAGATACCTAATCGCAAAAAATGATATTTGTTGACGAACTTGTATTGTCATCGGCTCTAACTGAGATTTGTGTCTAAAGGTCATATCTAATCGTATCTAATTTTTACATCGATAATGTGTCTCTATCCGAATACGCATAGTCTGCAAATAATTTATTAAAAAATAACGAATTATAAAATAATCCGAAAAAAACACCCAATATTTGTGATCAACACGGTAAAATCAGTAGGGCGGAGAATACCAATACTTGGGCGGATCTACTGTGGGTGGGCCCTTATCAGGGATTAAGGATGGGGATTAATCCCTTTAATATCCCATCTATTGATCAACCACAGGATCAGTTTTGACTGGCAAGATATAATTTGTCTTACATCACCGGATTGATAAGCTACAATTAGCTACATACAATAATTCCCCAGGCGCTCTACTCACGTGTAGTCATGGATACCGTTGTCCATGCCAACAGCCAGCGTCCAGCGTTTATTTCGTCCCTGGTTACAATCGTCCCGGGACCACTTGTTGAGTACGAGTCGTCCAGAGAGGTCGCGCCTGGCCCTGGCCGCAGCGGCCGCCGGGGTGGTGGAGACGGTTGTAGCGGCGTCATCCGGCTGTTGAGCCATCCAGTCGTTGACCAGGGATTGGCTGTTGTCGGTCTGGGAGATGGACACGCTGGGCTGGGAGGACTTCCCCAGGGATGCCGCGTTCAGGATCACACCGACTGACGCGACCAGACCCACGATGACCATCAGGATCACCATCAGGCGGCCGTTCACTGAAAGGTATGAACAGTTCTGGATCAGTATAATAGGGAAAGCCCAACCAACATCATTAGAATTAGCATCAGGCGGCCTCAATGGAAGATATGAACATTTCTAGATCAGTATTATGTAGCGGGATGGTTGAGGCACGTCATCGGATTTACCAACACTATCAACCACCCTCAGGCGGCCCTTATAACTGAAAATATGAATTGTTCTGGATCAATCAATATAAGGAAATTGAAAATCCAGAGGAAGCCATAAGCCCCACCAATACCCTCAGGATCCCTGTCAGACGGCCCTTTGCTGAAAGATACGGACAGTATAGGATCAATAGAGGAAGATTGTAGATCCAGATGACGTGTCACAGATCATAGCTTTGACCTTTGCCGCTGTAACATCATCCACGTATTACATCAGAGGAAGAGGGTCGTGTCGTGTATCTCAAATCGCGGTCAGTTCAAGGAAACAACTTCTTGAAAAACGGAGACTCTATAGGCCCTATCCCACCATCCCTGCAACCTGCCCCACCCTCCCTGCCCCCTGCCGCCTGACTCTACCGCCCCCCCCCCCCTACTCCCTACCCCCTCTGAATAAGACTATATACTAAACCAAAGAGCAAGTTCAGTGCCATCGATCGAATCATTGAGGAAGCCGATCGAATATCGTACCAGAGCCAAGTTGTTTGTGCTTCCAGATACACAGTCAATACGACTAGAGACATAATGCATGCCATGCACAGCGATGAGTCTCTGGTGGACGCATGCAGGTAGAACAAAACAAACAGTTCTAAGAGGGTATGGCAACACGAGACGCGTTTCATCCGCCTTGGCTTTGGGCTACATTTCACTTCCACCATGCCAAATTGATCTTTCTGTTGCAATAGCGTCTGCATAGGGGTTGTTAGTGAATTACCGGTCATACCTCCAGAAGTTGACTTTGAAATTGTCTACGTCAATAATTTTCTAAAATAAAGTAGATGACAATATAAAATCGGTATCGATGGTCGGATCCAGATATGCTGGAAAAGGGGGGGGGGGGGGGGCGGGGCGGTTTCGAGAAATGGCCTAACTTTTTGGTTTTCATATGTTAAATGGTATAAATTTAGGCCCTACAAGGCCCCCATCTTAGATCCGCCCCTGGTGTCTGACAGTGTGCCAGCTCAATATAGCGCCAATTTGTTGAGGTATATCAGGGTTCCTTGTACGCTAACCCACATATCCCGTGGGCCCCTATGTGGTTTCTACATACATGTGCAGCCGTAGAAATGTTGAAAGCTCCGGTACTGTTGGGATTCGAATAGACACATCAGATTTGTCTGATCGAGAGGATAATTATATACTGCGCGCAGAAACCCGGCTATTAACAATTTAATATCGCAAACCTATTATATGATGTCTATACCATAAATACATGAACTTATAAGTATGTAGTCTAGTCCAATAATCACTCTAACAACGAGGTACGTGTACAATGTATAACAAATCTTACCACATAGGTCAAACGTCATTTTATTGTAGCCTACCAGTAAATCACAACATAGAGGGGGGGGGGGGGGGGGGGGTGGGGGGGATACTCTCTGTGAATCGCGAATCCCCAAGAATTACGGAGAGCAATATCGAATCTCCAAGATTAGGACATTTTAAAACTGGGCGCGAAAAAAAACGCCTTAATGATGATATCGCGAATATCGAGGAATTCGCAATTTCGCAGACTGTTTTATCGGATCGCGGTAAATAAGGGGGGGGGGTCTTCGCGTTGCACCAGGAATTGTATGGATAACGATCCCCAAAAATTGCCAACAGCTAATCGCGAATCTCCAAGAATTCCTGGATGCCAAGCGCGGAGATCGGAAATGGGACCCCCCCCCCCCTCAACATAGGCATAGGCCTCTAATTTTGATGCGAAGCGCGACTGGATCCTGAGTGACGATTGAAACAAACAAACCTACCTTGGGCATTTTCGATTGTCATCGTTGCGTGTTTAGTCAAAAACACAAATGACGATAACTATGGCGGTGGATGCGATGTTGCGTTTCTTTTTCCTCAGGAGAATACGTCCAGTGTCGAGAGACAATCCTCGTTATGATGAATATATAGTTGTCGCTAGCTGATGCCTGAGCATGTGACAACGACAACGCACGACGGCAACGAGATCATTTGCTGAGTGCCTCCTGCTTATTCATTCCTCGATGCTGTCACAAAATGTGTCCTCTTTGGTTATCAACTCTCCCTTCTACGAGCGATCAGTTTTGGCCTCATATATGACCCACGGGAGGTTAGCCTGGAACAACACCAACACGCCAGTAAGGTGTTATGGCATCTTGCACGCGAGCCGTTGTCAAGGGCAACGTGAGGCGCTGCCCGCTGCGTGAGGGCCAGGAGGGCGGGGATAACTGGCTTTAACATACGTCATTGATTTCTCGGCGAGTCTCATTCACGCAGCAACGTGCCCCGTCACGCATCAGTAACCTTCACTGCGCCTGCGCGGGTATCGATTTAATGCAGTCGGTATCGGGTGCCGATGAGCGGCCGACGGGCATGCCGAAACATGGCATGGAAGCAATAATTCCATAGATATGACACGAGAAAGCACCAATGGATCTTGCCAGGCCCGTCTCTAACTTATCACGGCGTCTAACGGCACCGCGTGATAAGTTAGAGACAGGCCTGGTAACAATGGATCAAGCGTGGATTTAAAAATTAGCATTGGTGTTTACTATAAAGAAAACACTAGACTCTATAGCGAATCCAGCGACCCTACCAATGATCATACGATAAACATAGGAGGGGGGGTGGGGGCAAGGGGCAAGGGGTATTTCCGTTCCTCGGGAATGGGGTTTTCATTTCACCGTGAACTGGGACTGAGGCAAATAATTCTTCGTAAACTGGGAATGGGGTATTAGCCGTGAATCGCGAAATCGCTAATTTATATCATGTATCCGCCTTTCCTATGTATACTGGGAGTTCTAATTCAACGTGAGCTGGGAACACTACGCCCCTCTTGCCCCCCCCCCCCCCCCCCCCTACCATACCATTAGACGTTTTGCATGTGGGTTTGTGTCTTCCATGTTCTGTAGAAAATGTGAGTAATCACAGGCGAAGTGGTGGGGAAATATTGGACATAAGGGGATGGGGGGAGGGGGGGGGGGGGTACGGGGTGGCCCAGTTTCAAGCCGTCTAGGCATGTTCTTGCCGCTCAGTTATGACGCCATCTCCGCCCAGTTATGACGCCATCCCCGCCCCCACCAACCGAATCAAACATCTTCTGCTGCCACTGTTAGTAGGCCTATACAAATAGTTAAACCATTAATTATCCGCGATTTCATAGAAGGACGACTATATGCATTTCAGGAGCAACTGAGCTTCATTTTGAATGATGTTAACTGCCATTTTTTTCTGAGAGTGGGTTAAAGGAGCAGCTATATGCTGTTTACCTGCACCCCGGCAACATCACAAAAACAACGAAAACGGTCTTCCCGGAGTCATAATTCGACTCTTTTCCGTGAAGAAAAAAGAAATATTTGGCTGTGTTGACTGTTAAAATTATAATTTGTGTAGCGTGTGTTGGAGAAGCAAATTGTTGCGAATTTGTTATTATTAGTGGGTGCGCTATTAGGCCCGAAAGCCTGTAGCAATTATTCATATGAATTTTAGAAAAGTAGAAATTGGCGACACATCGGATTCCGAGATGTCGGTGTTAATTAACGAAAAATTGAAAAACTTCGGGTACGCCATGTGTTTATAACAGGCATTCATGGGCCAGTGACTGGCTTAATTAACCGATTTCACCGCCGGAGGAATCTGTTTGCACCGCATCTGAGACAAGTCTGCCTTAAATGTGGATGTGCTGGGGGATCAGGGTCTGTGGGGTTTCTATCGAAACTATTGTCGCGGCAACCCTTAAACGCTCATCGACGTCTGGACTGTCGGCAGCTCCCCAACCACCATGATCGGGCTAACAACAATGATAACATTGCATCATCCTTGCTACAGGCAAACATTTATAAATATACTGAAAGCAGAGCATCCTTTTAAGCTAGCAGAACTGGGAAACTTCATCTACCAAGCAACAAATGTACGTAATCGGTTTTCACAAAGCTGTCCTCATAATGAAGTTAATTATGTTAATATCATAATCTGTAGATATCTGTAGGTACTATGGGCCGAAGGCCAGCAGTACTGAATAAACCGTTACCTTACCTTGCTATAACCTAGATAAAATCTGAGTGTCGTTCCTTAAATTGCACCTTATGATTGCTTGGTTGGTTGTTTATTCAGAGATCTATTCAGGACGATTTAACCAGTTTTGGTCATATCGCGTCAATGGTAGAAGGAATTAAGGGAGAGTGAAGCCAGGCCCCCGGGGGTAACCCCCTACTCTTTGCGAAGAAGGGCATGATCTCTTTACCCTGTGATCACACAGACATGGCTACAGCGGGGCGCGATCGAAGCACCGATCCACGTGCCGTTAGGCTCTCAGGTGGCCAGAGCACTCAAGGCGAGCGTTCTAACCCACTCAGCTATCGGCCGGCCTCTGCACCGTAAGGAGTTATACTTAGTTATGTCATAATTTCATATAACCTGGTCAAAAACTTGTTAAAGGGGGTCTTTCCTAAAATGGCGCCGTGAAGAGTTATAATCAATTATTATATTTTTTTCACTATTAATTCCACCAGACAGACTCAGTGGCGGATCTAGTGGGGGGGGGGGGGTTAGGGGGTTGCAACCCCCCCTTGGGAACCAGAACATAATACATACATGTTAACATACATGTTAAAGTCCCAAGTGGTCAGAGAGCAACACCCCCCCCCCCTTGGGAAACTGAACATACACTGTTAAAGTCGGGTTCTCTAAGCCCCCCCCCCCCGGTCACAAGTCTTCAGAGCCCCTGCCCCCCTCCCCGGTCGCAAGTTTTCAGAGCACAGAGCAACCCCCCCGCCCTGGTCACAGGTCTTCAGAGACCACCCCCACCCCCTCCCCGGTCACAAGTCTTCAGAGAGCAACCCCCCGCCCCCCCCCCCCTAGCTATTCTGCCCACGGCTGCTTATTCTGTGGATTTTAGTTGATTTGGCCGACATTTTTGCAATGACCTTTTTCGAGGAAGAAGAATAATAATGCCTTTTTTCCATCCATGTAAACTAAACACCATCTGATGTGTGGACACCCCCCCCCCCCCTCACCCCCCGCGTATCCTGTTGAGACAAACGTCTACTAAAGACTGGTCTAATTAGCTTATATGGTCTGGGTAAAAGAAGCTTTTGTCGACAGAATACATTTTATCTGGGTAGAAATTTATTTTGTCGACGAAATGAACTTTTGTCCACAAAACGGCATTTTGTCTGATGGTATGAATTAAGGGGGTTACACTTGGACCCCTATCGTCAGGCTTTGACCGAGTCCCCCGGCGTCAACCAAATTGGTGCACCTCCCCCCCGCGATCGTAATATCGTAATTTGACCCCTTGCCGGGTCATCTTATATGTGTCATTTACAACGTTGGGATGAATGAAGCTCATGGAGTGACATTAACCCTTTATATGAACCAGGATAGGATATATGAATATCTGGCAACGGAAATGGTTATAATGTTATAATCATTAACCCTGTAATCAACCCTTTGAGGCCATATGACATCAGATTTTGATCGTTGGCATATCATCGAAATGGGTCTAAATTAGGGAAAAAAAAGCGTACGCGTTCACATACGTACACCTCCCACACCCCCCTCCCCAGACCTAAAGGCACTACCACCCTCCCCTGTATGTAACCACAGTCCCTACCTTCCTCTGACTGTTTTACGGTTGGAAAAACGTATGGTAATCCATTTACATCAGATTTGCTTTGAAAGCTAATATTTCTCACTGGAACTCTGGCTATATAGTGCTAGATACCAGGTGGTTTTTAGTCTGTATTCTTTTACTATTATGTATTGGAATTATGATGCAAACGGCTTGCCATAAACTTGGTCATATAGTCACAATTCATTATTTTGTGTAGCATGCGGAGCGCCACCCCGTGGCGGAGCTTGGTCGTAGTATGAGACATAAACTAGTTCCACCGTCATTCACCAGGCGGCGGCCCACGAGTAAGGCCCACTTGGAAGTTGTGTCTCAGGTTTGACCAGGTCTCGTGGGTCTTGTCACGTGTTGCTCAGAGCGAGACGGCCGGCTGGGGGCGGGGAAGGGGTGGTGGCGAGGAGGGAGGGTGGAGGCATGGCGTCATGGTTGAAGTCACCCGAGGGGCATCCGTGACCGTGCCCCCTCTGTGACTTCACCACCCCTCCCCCCCCCCCACCCTGACCCCCTCACTTCTCCACTACCCCGACACACATAGCTACACACGCTGTGCTGGTGTCGTCTGGCTGCTGGGTGACGGCTTCTCGCCTCATTCATCGCCTGTCTGGGGGTGACCTGTTTGAGGTATGCCAGCCAGCCTACTTACTACGTGGCCGCTAGCTGCACCTATACTACCATGACCGCCTCAGCATTTAAACCAGTATATAGAAGGAAAAGTGAGGGGGTGAAAAGGGGGAGGGGCGATGCAGAGGGAGGGGGGCGGGGAGCTGAAGTGTAGGACTACTGTACAGTTTTAAGCTGTGCAGATAGATGTTAGTCAGCAACAAAACAGCCGATGTTTGACAGACGCTGAAACGTCTGCTTGTTGTAACCGTCCCTGATCAAGTGTGCAAAATCATTCTGGATACAGCAAGAACAACCGTAAACTTTCTTTGGGAGAGGATTTGACCGTCCTTGGCACGTCTGGATTGTGTCTGGATGGCATGCACACAGGATATACCCACAGTACATGGTCGTCCATAAGTACCTAGGCGAGCGATTTGCCAGGAGCTACACGACAAAACCTGATTTGCCGGGCAAGTAGTAAGCGTCTTGGATACCTTCCAGTGACGTCACTGATGACGCGTTCACGCCGCCGGGAGTTCCCTCGCCAGCAGGACACCATCCTATCCTTCCCCATGGGCGACTCCTTCCCACAGGGCGGATCCAGAGACTCTGGCCACCGGCGGGGCCTAATCCGGAGCGTTCTGGATCTGGCGAGGTCCCGATGGACGTTGGTCCTGTTTCTGGCTCTGATCGGGGCTTACTGGGTGTACCGCTTGAGCACATCGCCCAAACCGGTATTTGATCTGGATCCAGATGATCGGGATAGCGACCTCGATGACGGAGTTGGACCGCAGGAGGTGGTGGTGGAGCCGGTGGACGTGCCGAATCCGGATGCAGCCGCCCGGCCCCAGGGACCGGACTCGGATGGCAAGGGACTCGTATACATGAAGGTCGACTACCAAACAATCCCGCACGTGATCCACCAAATGTGGAACACCTACGACGTCCCGCGGGAATTCAGCCCCTGGATTCGCTCCTGGGTGGAGATGAATCCTGGATGGGAGTACTGGTTCTGGACGCCGGATGACGTCATAGCACTGCTGAATAAGCATTACTACAGCGGCTTCTTGAAGACGTGGAACGATTACCCCTATGACGTCATGCGCGCCGAAGCTGCGCGTTATTACATCCTAGAGATCATCGGCGGCCTCTACGCCGACCTTGACCTTGAGTGTCTCCGGCCATGCGACCCGTGGGCCGATAGCCACCAGTGCATCCTGAGTGAGGAACCGGAAGTGCACTCTCGGCTGGTTTCCGCCAAGAGACACCCGACCGTGATCAACGCGATCATGGGAAGCCGCCCCGGCCACCCGTTCTTCCACATGACGGTACAAGCTCTTCCCGATCTGATCAAGTCGTATCCAGAGGCCTCAATCTCGGCCACCGGGACCGAATTCCTGGACGCCATGCTCGGCTCTTATCGGAACTTCTCCGCTGAATTCCGGAAGCGTCCCGAAAACGGGATTTCCGTGCTCGCTCCTGAACACTTTATGTCGACCTTTGACCCCGCGGTCGAAGAGATCGTGAGGAAGCAATGCCTCGCTCCGGAACAACTGGATGAGGCGTCCAGGCGTTTGTGCAACAAGTTGGAGGAGGAAGGATACGGGAACGAGGTTTCACGCATGGCGTTTGCTGACCATCACTGGACGCACTCGTTTGAGAAACCAAAGGAATTCGGCGTCAAAGAGACGGTGTCCATATTCGAACTCGTAAAAAATGTTAGAACATTCTCCGGGGCCTAAAAACGAAAGTGTGGTAAAACGTTTCACTTATAGGTTATAATGTTTATGATCGCCATGTTGATGATGACATAATTATATGTATGTACGCCCACGGCAAGGACGTGCAAAAACTTTGTAAATTTAAATATATAAATGTAGAAGCAAGTTGGTTCACTGTATTGCTATGTTCAACGTATTTTGCCACACACAGTAAGATATCGAGGCCGTGTTATCCTTCTGAAACTGATGCTAATAACTCTTTCCCACAATACATCTGAAAGGGTCCATGTATGTATACCGCGCGTTTATGAAATTACTGATAACGTCTAACCCCGATTTTGTGGGATATAGTAGGCCCTTAATGTTCGCGATATACGGCGGAAATTGATTTGATTGGTTTTATGTTACAGTGTGTGTATGTTGCCTGAGCGTATTGAAGTTCAATAGAGAGAAATAAAAACTGAAAGAGTGAGAATTTCTGGAGACTTATTTATTTATGTGTCACAAACTCGAAAATTTTATTATATCACTTGGAAATGTCACGCTCATCCTCAAGTCACGTAACCAGCAAGGATTGATAACCACATCAAACTAGATATTAGATATACATGCGCAGTAATTCAGGGAATTCACTTAATTGTCATAAATATCATACAGTCTATAGCGTAATACTGCGCGACCGTTACACGACCATATTTTCCATTATTTAGAGATATGCGAAAATGATTGAAAATATGCTAATATTTAGACATATGTTAAAATTATTTAATAGTGACATATGCACATATTTCCATGTAGTTCAATGATTTAAAGATATGTGCAACTATGGATGTAGATTTGTACTATGAAGTCGGTACATTATCTTTTATTTCAAATAAAATTGGAAGCAACGCTATATGATAACGGCTCACAAATGCAAACATAGATACGGCTCATACTCCTCTGAAAGCGTGCAGCAATAGCCTTTGGACAAAAGTTGAACATACACAAAAGACTTACAGTTCGTATATGAAAAGAGAACCGGTTGTTTTACCTCCCGTCTGTGGCCAATATTTCATGGCCCTTTGGGGTGATCCGGACAGGACAGCGTGTCACGCCCGGAGCGTCGGTGAGCCGGGCTCGAACCACCGATCCACGTGCCGTTAGGCTCTCAGGTGACCAGAGCACTCAAGGCGAGTGCTCTAACCCACTGAGCTACCGGGGCGGCCCCATGGAGTCTGTAGAGACAGACCGATGTTGTCGGTCGACAGGTGTATGTAATGGGAAGTGGGTGGGGGGTGGGGGGGGGTGGCGGGGGTAAGATCGCGCAGACAACCGAGTCAATAACATAGACAGGTCCCCTATCAATTCGGTTGCGAGATATAATTGTATTGACACCCCCCCCTTTCAAATTAGATAAAAAAAGAAGCGACCTGCTTATTGAATGATATATAACATCCTTTGATTTTAAAGTAAGTAATCATGCGCGAAACTCGATATTAAACATCCAATTAGCATTTTGTTGCAGTATACATTTAAAAAGGCTTGTAATTTATTCTTGACACCAGCATTGACAGGAAATTAAAAGCTTAATGACCATGGTTAAAAATACTTTATGAAAAAATACTCAAACTTTTATCGACCTGCGACAACTGACTCGGTCACAATCTTCGACATCGACGTGACGGAATGCTGGGCCGCCATCTACATATTAAAAATAATCATACATTAATTGTACTAAAAAGCCTCAGGCCTTTCTCGATTTCATTTGGATCATGAGGTCAGAGATTTCTGATCTAGGGTAAGTATTTCTAACTTACGAGTGTCGGTACTATAAAGATCACATACGCACACACAGACTTTTAAGAAGGAAAATTATGCTTCGATTTTGTTAATCTATCTGTGGTGTTCTGTGACAGTTCGGTCAGCGCCTGTGTCTACCGCAGATGTTGAAGGGCGAATTTGAAAATAGCAATTGAGCGGGAGGGGAGGTGGGGGGGGGGGGGCGTAGAGGGAGGGAAAGGGGAAGGGGATGGGGAAGGGGGTTGTCTGAGGAATCACTTCTATCATACACCGTTCCGGTATATGGTGACACAAGCTCAGCGTTGGGGTGAATCACGATTCTTCCCACACGCCCCGTGGCGACTTGCACGTACCACAGTGGATGCGGTGGATCATTAGAAAAATATCCTAGCTTCAATGTCTTCAATGCGATAGATAAGATGTTTTATCCTCGTTGGTATTTAGGAGAAGTGACAGTCCAACATTCATTACCCGTCGAGATATAAACTCTATAGCTTTCAGTCCGGCCACAGCTAAGGATACAAATAAATTTGTCTTTGGCTTGCCATAACTCTGTTGTGCAATCAACTCGTCGAAGGCCGTTCGAGGCGCCACTACTCATTTGGCTATTAAGTTCATATTTGTCTAACAATTACAAAGTCCTGCAATAGGCATCCGTGAAAATATTATCAAATTGTAATGTAAAATGTAGTTGTCTTAAATTTAGCATATCAAACTCTACAGATAACTGTTTCGATAACGTAGGTAAAAGTATACAAAAAGTTAATGCGACGAATTGGCACCATATTTTACGACTCCAAAATTGATATATGAACGCCCTTTTCACGTCTGGAAACTTTAAGATCATACTTTTAGGGATCATTTCTATAGTATGCATCGCCAGGACATCAGTACAATCTGATATCCACGTACTCACCACGATGATGAGATAAAGCGTCGCCTCCTGAGCGTGAAGCGGGCGGCAGGAGTCCCTCTGACCGGGGACATGCCTGTCGCCATTGATGAACGTTCCCGCCTCCCTACGTGGAGATCGGGAGGGAGGCGACGCATTCAGAGTGGCTGAGTATTTTATAACAAATGAAATAAATCCTTTTTTTTTGGCTTTCGGCTGGTGGAAAATAATTCAGTGTCAACAACCGCTGATTTTCACTCAAGTTAACTTTGCTTGGTCACTGGTTCCCGCCTGAGATGTTCAGATGTGGACCGTGGCTTGCCACATTTGCCGACTGAATGTTTTGTTTCATTTTACTCAATGTTCACCAAATTTTAATAACATTCATATGTAAGTTTCCAGAAATGAACAACGGACCTCGGGTTTTGTTATTTTGACGAAGATGTTTTTAGTGATTGTATGGCAATCGAATTACGTTCTTATTTGATTAGGCCTGGACACCCTTGTATCATATCAGGGGCACGTACCTTCATATCTGGCCCACATACCTACATATCTGCTGCAAACCCTTCTCTAAACTTGATAAGGTGTTTGGTGCGTACATAGATGGGTGTCAGCTTCATTCGCATGAAACAATACGACACGTCATTTTCATATCCTATAAACAAATTTCCTCTGTCAAATCGCACGTAAGGAACATAATTCTTATTGGCCCACGGCTCAATCTAATTTTATTTCATCAATAACCAATAGTAACTCTTGAGCGTCAAGAACCAGCAGCTAAGCGTGGGGCGGAAACTATGTCATTTACATTATAAAGTGGCAGTATACATTTTCTATCAAGGCTTGTGATTTATTCTAGCCACAAGCTTTGGCAGAAAATCAAGGGCGCATTGATTATGTTGCAATATTCATGAGACATTACTTAAACTTTTATCAAGCTGTAACAATTGACTCAAATTGTCCCAGTCTCTGACATGGGTGTGACGAAATGATAATAATTTGTGTTGCTTCAGGCAGAAGATTTATCTCTCGTTTGAGGTGAGTTCGATAAGTAGGACCAAGACATAACGCGGCAAAATGTCATGTCAGGTGCACTTCTATTTTTAAGACATTGAAATGCGAAGAAAAGGCGCTTTTTTTTCGGATAAAATTGGTCATTCGCTGACGTTATATCACTTACCATCTCGCCGCCATGCAAAACCCAAGTTTGGGCCCCAACTTTGGGGGGCAGTTTGTACGCCAAAGGGTCAGCTCAATTTTCAAGCTGGACAGGGGCCGATCCTAAATATTTTCGTTACAGTAGATTTTGCCAAAGTCGTGCAATTTTGTCAGCGTGGTAGGTGGATGGGGCCCTAATTTTGCACGGCTTTTGGTACTTGGACGCGTAAGATATCTGGGCTCCCAGCGGCATTTGTCGTCTTCAACTAAAACTATATTTCTGGTAGACAGCAGTAATATAGCCCCACCACTTTGCACTTTGCAAACCGTGCGATAATGTTTTTAAATATATTCTATCTGATCCTCATATGGTCATATAAAATCAGTATTCGTGCATATTTTAGGAAGGAAGATCGTGCTTAGATGTTCATATCATTTGCGTTGTGTATGCTATACTGTGATCGTTTGGTCAGTACCCGAGCGGTAGGAGGGGGGAGGGGGGGGGGACGGACAAGGGGGAGGGGGGGCAGGGGTAAGGGTATAGAGAGGGGGAAGGGGAAGGGGGAGGGCGTGTGTTAGGCTAGAAGGCCTGGAGTAGGGAAAGGGGAGGGGGAGGGAGGCAGGGGAGATGTGTGAGTGAGGGGATTGCTAGGGTAGAGAGACGCTAAAGAACTAGGGAGAGGGGTGGGGGGGGGGGGTGGCTTCCATCATACACCTTCCCGGTAGACAGTGACAAGCTGAGGTAAGTCATAATGAGTTCCCCCCACACGCGCCGTGGCGTGTACACAGTAGGCTTACTTGCACGCGCCACCATGTGATTAGGAATATGTAATATCCGATGAGATAGATACGATTTTTTTCATCTTCATTGACATTTAGGAGAAGTGAAAGTCCAACGCTAACTACCCGTCAAGATATAAAATCTATAGCTTTCAGTTGGGCCACAGCTAAGGATATAAATAAACTTGTCTTTGGCTTGCCATAGATCTCTTGTGCAATCAACTCACCGCAAGCCGTTCGAGGCGCCACTACTCATTCGCCTATCACAATTAAGTTTATATTTGTCTAATAATTACAATGTCCTGCAGTAGGTATCCGTGAAAATATTATCAAATTGTAATGTAAAATGTAGTTGCATTAAGTTTACCATATAAAGCTCTGCAAATACCTCTTTCATTAACGTGGGTAAAATATACAAATAGTTTTTGCGACAAATTGACACCATATTTCGCGACTCCAACATTGATATATGTATGCCCTTTTCACGTCTCGAAACTTCAAGATCATACTTTTAGGGATCATTTCTATAGTATGCATCGCCAGGACATCAGTACAATCTGATATCCACGTACTCACCACGACGATGAGACAAAGCGTCGCCTCCTGAGCGTGAAGCGGGCGGCAGGAGTCCCTGTGACCGGGGACATGCCTGTCGCCATTGATGAACGTTCCCGCCTCCCTACGTGGAGGTCGGGAGGGAGGCGACGCATTCAGAGTGGCTGAGTATTTTTAACAAATAATATAAATAGTGTTACTTTTTAGCAATCCGCTTGAGATACTTTATTTGAAAATAATTACGTGTCAATAACCGCGCATTTTCACTCAATTTAAGTTTGCTTCATCTGGTTTCCACCTGGGATGTTCAAATGTGGACCGTGGCTTGCCACTTTTGCCGACTGAATATGTTCTCATTTTATTCAATTTGCCTCAATTTCCAAATGACGCTCATACGCAAGCAAGCTTATAGAAATGAACAAACGGACCTCGTTTTTGTTATTTTGATGAATATGTTTTTAGTGATTTCATGGCGATCGAATCACGTTCCTATTTGATTCCGTGTCAATAACGAAGGCAGAGGAACTGCATATTCCCGAATGAGGAAGAAAATGTTGACTGACATACTTGAAATACTTGATGGACTTTCAATTAAATAATGGATTGACATGCCTCATACTATTATTGTATTATGGTTATTATTGTAATTTGTGCTTGTTTTTTAATTTGTTGTTATCGATCTAATTTTAATTATAAATATCCTTATAATTTGTCATTATAATTAGGCTTATCGTTATAACTTCTCATTCTCACTATTGGTTAATTTGTCAATATTGTTATCACTATATTCTTTATGCTTCAAAGTATCACAATAATTATTATTGTCATTGGTAATTACTTCATCATCAATCACCGTAATCGCGAAATTCAAGCCCCCCCCCCCCACCTGAAGTCTACTTCCGCCCCTGGTAACTGTTGATCGTCAAGAACCAGCTCAGTTAAAGTAGTGAGAAACATGTCATTTTAAATTTGTGGTATACATTTTAAACAGCTTGTGATGTATTCTAGCCGCAAAATTTTGCAGAAAATAAAGGGCCCATTGATTATGTTTCGATATTCAAGAAAAATCGCTCACACTTTTTTTATCAAGCTGCAACACATGACTCAAATTGTCCCATAATTTGTGTTGCTTTAGGCAGAGGATTTAATATCTATTGTTTGAGGGAAGCTTGATAAGTAGGACCAAGTCACGACGCGGCAACATGTTATATATCAGGTGCACTTCTCTTTTTAAGACGTTGAAATGCGAGGAAAATTCGCTTTGTTTTCTGATCAAATTGGTCTTTCGTTGACGTTATCACATAACACATGTCCTGTTTATTTTTGATTGTTTAGCGGCGTGTGGTTATCAGTAGGTCTCAGACAAGGATGTCCAGGCGTCACCCCGGGCCACCCTGTGAGGTGTAAGTCATGGCACTCATCACCAATAGTCATCACAGCGAAATAATCTTAGTGCTAGTCCCGGAGGACTAACAGGTAAGAATCATTCCTACTGATAACAATCTGTTAACGCTTTGCATGCGGTATATATACGTGAGTTTCAACTGTCATTCATGGTGTGAGAAAGTAGAACACGTTTGTTTCGCAATAGCGGCGTACCATTGAGAAACACTCACCCCACAAAGGGGTTCCGTAGTATATCTGTGCCATGCCCGGGGTGGGGGGTATATCAAAGTTAATGGACTGCTGGGGACGTTCCGCTGGAAAAGGGGTGTGTCTCGTGCGTTTTGGTGCGCCAATGGGTCCTGAATTATGCACTTTTGGTACCTGCATGGGTCTACTTTGGGGGTCCGTTGGTACGCCAATGGGTCCGCTCAATTTTCAAGCTGGAGAAGGGCCGATCCTAAATATTTTCGTCACAGTAGATTTCGCCAAAGTCGTGCAACTTTGTCAGCGTGGTAGGTGGATGGGGCCTAATTTTGCACGGCTTTTGGTACTTGGACGCGTAAGATATTGGGGCTCCCAGCGGCATTTGTCGTCTTCAATGAAAACTATATTTCTGGTAGACAACAATAATATAGCACCACCACTTTGCACTTTGCAAACCCTGCGATAATGTTATTAAATATATTCTTTCTGATCCTCACATGATCATATGATATCAGTAATCGTGCATATTTTAGGAAGGAAGATCGTGCTTAGATGTTCATATCTTTTGCGTTGTGTATTCTATACTGTGATCGTTTGGTCAGTACCCGAGCGGTAGGGGATGAGGGCAGGGGTAGGGGTATGGAGAGGGGGAAGGGGAAGAGGGAGGGCGTGTGTCAGGGTAGAAGAGCTGGAGTAGGGGAAGGGGAGGGGAGTGGGGGGGGGGGAGGTGTGTGAGTGGTTGGATGGCTAGTGAAGAGAGAGGTGGAAGAACTTGGGGGGAGGGGGGGGGGTCGCTTCCATCATACACCTTCCCGGTAGACGGTGACAAGCTGGGGTAAGTCAGAATGAGTCCCTCCCACACGCGCCGTGGCCTGTAGTACACAGCAGGCTTACTTGCACGTGCCACCGTGTGATTGGAAATATGTAACATCCGATTAGATTCTCTAACTACCCGTCAAGATATAAAATCTATAGCTTTCAGTTGGGCCACAGCTGAGGATACAAATAAACTTGTCTTTGGCTTGCCATAGATCTCTTGTGCAATCAACTCATCGCAAGCCGTTCGAGGCGCCACTACTCATTCGCCTATCACAATTAAGTTTATATTTGTCTAATAATTACAATTTCCTGCAGTAGGTATCCGTGAAAATATTATCAAATTGTAATATAAAATGTAGTTGCCTTAAGTTTACCATATAAAGCTCTGTAAATACCTGTTTCATTAACGTGGGTAAAATATACAAATAGTTTTTGCGACAAATTGACACCATATTTCGCGATTCCAACATTGATATATGTATGCCCTTTTCACGTCTGGAAACTTTAAGATCATACTTTTAGGGATCATTTCTATAGTATGCATCGCCAGGACATCAGTACAATCTGATATCCACGTACTCACCACGATGATGAGATAAAGCGTCGCCTCCTGAGCGTGAAGCGGGCGGCAGGAGTCCCTTTGACCGGGGACATGCCTGTCGCCATTGATGAACGTTCCCGCCTCCCTACGTGGAGGTCGGGAGGGAGGCGACGCATTCAGAGTGGTTGAGTATTTTTAACAAATAATATAAATAGTGTTACTTTTTAGCAATCCGCTTGAGATACTTTATTTGAAAATAATTTTGTGTCAATAACCGCGGATTTTCACTCAATTTAAGTTTGCTTCATCTGGTTTCCACCTGGGATGTTCAAATGTGGACCGTGGCTTGCCACTTTTGCCGACTGAATATGTTCTCATTTTATTCAATTTGCCTCAATTTCCAAACGACGCTCATACGCAAGCAAGCTTATAGAAATGAACAAACGGACCTCGGTTTTGTTATTTTGATGAATATGTTTTTAGTGATTTCATGGCGATCGAATCACGTTCCTATTTGATTCCGTGTCAATAACGAAGGCAGAGGAACTGCATATTCCCGAATGACAAAGAAAATGTTGACTGACATACTTGAAATACTTGATGGACTTTCAATTAAATAATGGATTGACATGCCTCATACTATTATTGTATTATGGTTATTATTGTAATTTGTGTTTGTTTTTTAATTTGTTGTTATCGATCTAATTTTAATTATAAATATCCTTATAATTTGTCATTATAATTAGGCTTATCGTTATAACTTCTCATTCTCACTATTGGTTAATTTGTCAATACTGTTATCACTACATTCTTTATGCTTCTAAGTATCACAATAATTATTATTGTCATTGGTAATTACTTCATCATCAATCACCATAAGCGCGAAATTCAAGCCCCCCCCCCCCCCCACCTCACCACCTGAAGTCTGCATCCGCCCCTGGTAACTGTTCATCGTCAAGAACCAGTTCAGTTAAAGTAGTGAGAGTAGTGAGAGTAGTAACTACCCGTCAAGATATAAAATCTGTAGCTTTCAGTTGGGCCACAGCTAAGGATACAAATAAACTTGTCTTTGGCTTGCCATAGATCTCTTGTGCAATCAACTCACCGCAAGCCGTTCGAGGCGCCACTACTCATTCGCCCATCACAATTAAGTTTATATTTGTCTAATAATTACAATGTCCTGCAGGAGGTATCCGTGAAAATATTATCAAACTGTAATGTAAAATGTAGTTGCCTTAAGTTTATCATATAAAGCTCTGCAAATACCTCTTTCATTAACGTGGATAAAATATACAAATAGTTTTTGCGACAAATTGACACCATATTTCGCGATTCCAACATTGATATATGTATACTCTTTTCACGTCTGGAAACTTTAAGATCATACTTTTAGGGATCATTTCTATAGTATGCATCGCCAGGACATCAGTACAATCTGATATCCACGTACTCACCACGATGATGAGATAAAGCGTCGCCTCCTGAGCGTGAAGCGGGCGGCAGGAGTCCCTGTGACCGGGGACATGCCTGTCGCCATTGATGAACGTTCCCGCTCCCTACGTGGAGGTCGGGAGGGAGGTGACGCATTCAGAGTGGCTGAGTATTTTTTAACAAATAATATAAATACTGTTACTTTTTTATCAATCCGCTTGTGACAGATACTCTATTTGAAAACAAATTCGTGTAAACAACCGCGGATTTTCAATGAATTTAAGTTTGCTTGATCTGGTTCCCACCTGGGATGTTCAGACGTGGACGGTTGCTGATGTTCAGATGTGGACGGTTGCTGATGTTCAGATGTGGACGGTTGCTTGCCACTTTTACCGACTGAATATGTTGTCTTATTTTACTCAATTTGCCTCTATTTCCAAATGACGCTCATACGCAAGCAAGCTTATAGAAATGAACAAACGGACCTCGGTTTTGTAATTTTGATGAATATGTCTTTAGTGATTTCATGGCGATCGAATCACGTTCCTATTTGATTCCGTGTCAATAACGAAGGCAGAGGAACTGCATATTCCCGAATGACAAAGAAAATGCTGACTGACATACTTGAAATACTTGATGGACTTTCAATTAAATAATGGATTGGCAACAACAAGGCATGCCTCATACTATTATTGTATTATGGTTATTATTGTAATTTGTGTTTGTTTTTTAATTTGTTGTTATCGATCTAATTTTAATTATAAATATCCTTATAATTTGTCATTATAATTAGGCTTATCGCTATAACTTCTCACTATTGGTTAATTTGTCAATATTGTTATCACTATATTCTTTATGCTTCTAAGTATCACAATAATTATTATTGTCATTGGTAATTACTTTGTTATCATCAATCACCGTAATCGCGAAATTCAAGCCCCCCCCCCCCCCCCTCACCTGAAGTCTGCATCCGCCCCTGGTAACTGTTGATCGTCAAGAACCAGCTCAGTTAATGTAGTGAGAAACATGTCATTATGAAGTTGTGGTATACATTTTAAAAAGCTTGTGATTTATTCTAGCCGCAAAATTTTGCAGAAAATAAAGGGCGCATTGATTATGTTTCGATATTCATGAAAAATCGCTCACACTTTTTTTATCAAGCTGCAACAATTGACTCAAATTGTCCCATAATTTGTGTTGCTTTAGGCAGAGGATTTAATATCTATGGTTTGAGGGAAGCTTGATAAGTAGGACCAAGTCATGACGCGGCAACATGTTAAATATCAGGTGAACTTCTCTTTTTAAGACGTTGAAATGCGAGGAAAATGCGCTTTGTTTTCTGATCAAATTGGTCTTTCGTTGACGTGATCACATAACGCATGTCCTGTTTATTTTGAATTGTTTAGCGGTGTGTGGTTATCAGTAGGTCTCAGACAAGGATGTCCAGGCGTCACCCCGGGCCACCCTGTGAGGTGTAAGTCATGGCACTCATCACCAATAGTCATCACAGCGAAATAATCTTAGTGCTAGCCCCGGAGGACTAACAGGTAAGAATCATTCCTACTGATAACAATTTGGTAACGCTATGCTTCCGGTATATATAAGTAAATGACTACTGTAAATGATGGTGCAGCATTTGATGATTAAAAACAACTCAAGCAGTTCAAAGAGGAAACTTATTATACATATTGTAATTGTTTCTTAAAAGATATTATATTTGACACGTTTTGATGAGACTAAATTCACAACAGTGATCGCCATTTGTTGAAAAAAGTAACATTTCATCTTGTTTTATACACCCAGTCTCAGGGCCCGGAGTGCGTTATGACCGGAAGTCGTTTTGCGGTCTTGCGCAATGTTTTCCTTATGCTACCAGCAAAAAATCAAACACGTGTCAACACGTGGTATGCTCAATTTTAATCAGAGATAAGTTTGGGGTAACATATAGGTCTGCCCCTACCCCACCCATTCGTCCCTCCAAATTGTCTTGGTTATCATACACCCCGGTTCCGATGGAACCGTTTTAGGCCAGCGGCTTATTTGAGTCTCGATATCACCCCCACCCCTGCCCCCACCCCGCGGTCCCTTAAAAATTCCCCTACGCTCGATCCTTGCGCGGCCGAACCCAAACAACAACCGCTTAAACGCATCAAAGTTGCATATGCGTGTGGCCAACCGTGTAACCCCCCATATGTTCTATATTGGCCTTTATAATAGGCAGATAAGGTAATTGTTCCACTGTATAAGACGCGCATTTAAAGTGTTCGTGCCACGATTTTGTCTTGCTCAGAGTTCACTTGGTTTAGGGAAGATAAACAAATAATAATTAGTTTTAATGGGAGTTTACATCTTTTCTTCCACGATATCACTATGAACGCGTTTGTCAAAGTAGCAAAAGTGAGATCCGGCGGGGGTATTTCTGGGAGCATTGCATCTGAGCGTTATTTGAAAATTCCTCAATGATGTCACAAGATTGACAGGTGAGATTTGACCCAGTGCGTAGACATCTGTGGTTGGGGGCGTGTATTGTCTTTATGGTTGAGTGCGTTTCGAGTTCAAGCCAATGAGCATGCAGAGTCTCAATATAAAAGCACATGCGTTTGTAAGTTCCCCTTTGACGTCACTTTCCTCGCTCGCAGAAGTTAAATTGGTAGGCGCGAAAACAAGTGGAAAAAGGATGCCATTCTACTTTTTGGAGCTTTACAGCTCGAATAACATCAGCGTAGAAACACAGAAGATTAATATGAGCTAAAGTTATCTTGGCGTGGCACGAACATTTTAAGTCTCCCCAAAAAATGACGGGGCCCCTATCGGCCATAATCGGGGGGGGGGGGGCAAGGGGGGGGGGGGGCAACGGGGTGGCCTGTTCCCAAATCACGACGAACGTTTTTCTTTATTCCAGGTCACGATGAATTAAATAGAGAACTTCCCGCATACGATGGAAGGGGCGGATACATGATATAAATTGGCGATTTCCCAATTCACGGTTATTTAGTATTAAAATTCTCAGTTCACGATTAATGAAAATCATTGATCACGACGGTCGGGTAATATCTCATTCCCAGTTCACGAAGAATTATTTTCCTCATTCCCAGTTCACGGTGAAATGAAAAGCCCGTTCCCGAGGAACGTAAATACCCCTTCCCCCCGCCCCCCTCCTTCCTATAATCGGCAGATGTCGTAACTTTTCCTGTCCATCAACATGTTTTGATACAAAAACATTTACAGAGGCGCGCTATTTTAAAGAAGACGTCTCATTATTTATCTCATTGTCACATTTAGGCGGCTATTAACCGCAATTGAACGTTAAGCCATGTGCCCGCATATTTATGACTGGGATACATTCAACAACCAATTAGTATCAAAAAAAAAAGAAAAAAAAGGAACCCAAACATCTTTCTATGCCAATCATCATCATTAGAGATCGGCCGACATGCATCGAGGCCAGTTTAAATTATGTCAAGCAATTAATATGTATGCTTGAGCCCTTCCTTGAAGCCTTTTACTTTACCAAACTTGTAAATATAACGATCGAGGTCGTTATATATAGCCATGCTCTCATTGCAAATAAAAAGGAAAGGCCAATTTGGGTACGGAGGGGGGCGGGGTGTAAGAGGCAGCGCTTCGTACGTTCATTGATTGACAAGGCGATTGAGGCCTATAATACGAACCATATAGGATACAGAAGAACAATTCTATGTCCGATTGACGCACTAGATGTAGGCCTAAACGGATACATTTGCATATTTTCACTTTTGCGGGTTGATGGCAGTATGAGTAAATTATATTGCCAGAAGCTAGACAGTGCACCCGCCCACTTTTCACAAAACACAGTTGCGCTATTTATGCATTATGTCTAGGTTATTAGAGTTTATGTTTAATAGAGAGAGTTCTCAGGGCGTCCGGCAAATTTTATTGGGGCAGCCTGGAGTAAGGGGGGAAGGGCTAGATGGATATTACCAATATCAACGACTATATATACAGAAGGAGGGGGGCGTTAAGGTGGTTTCACGAAACTTGTGCGGAGCAACAATAATCTCATATGAGACTACCCTACCTACCTACCAAATGTCATGTACCGGAGTTATCTCATACTCTTTGCGAAGCAGTAGCTGGTGGGGCGATTTTTTGGGTAGACTCGCGCTCTTTGGATTAAAAGCGTGAACCTTAATTGGCGCATGCCATGACCCATACGTTACTATGGTTATAACGAAATCAACGATCCCTGGTGGCTGTTTCAAAGTGGCCGCCACCCGGGCGGGGGGGGGGGGAGGGTATCTCCTGGTAACTGACTGCTGGGGACGCCAATGGTGCTGAATTATGCACTTTTGATACCTGCTTGGGTCTATTTTGGGGGGCAGTGGGTACCCCAATAGGTCCGCTCAATTTTCAAGCTGGAAAGTGGCCGGTCCTAAGGATTTTCATCACAGTAGATTTTGCCAAATTCCTACAAGTTTCTCAGCTGGTACGTGGATGGTCCCTAATTTGACACAGTTCTTGGCACTTTAGATTTTGAGGCTCCCAGAGGCACCTCCATATAAATTGTTGCATCACGTTACCCCCCACCACGCCGCAAACGTGACTGATACTCGTTGTGAACCAATGAACACTGGCACGGAACCACAGAATACATGTAAATGCAGTAATAACCACCGAACATATACTGTAACAAGGTGTCATCAATAAGTTTATTTCGCCATGAAATACATAGAAGAAATTAAAAGTTGATTGGACGGTACGTCTATGTTTGCCGTGCGCAAAGGTGTTTAATTTTCGTCCACAAGCTGTCAATCAGGCGCGGATTCAAGGGGGGGGGGGAGGGTCAATGGGGTCCTGTGACCCCTCCTTGGTAGATAGTTGGGGGCCACAGGGGTCACACGTTCTTGCTGCTGCTTCCTGCAAAGGCAGTATAAAGATATCTGAGCGGGGTTCATGAGGGTCTCACCTCCTCCCCCTTGTCGAGGGTAGATTCTCTTTTTCAATGGTAACCACATATGCCAGCTAAGGTGTGGACGCCACACCCGCCTTTTTGTACTGGACCCCATATTATTATGTGGACTCCCTATTTTGGTCCACCAACCCCTCCCCCCACCCACTTGTCGTAAGAAATTAAAACCCAAAGTGGATTCCGCCCTCCCGTCTCAAATTCCGGGATCCACGCCAGATCGTAACCCCCATATGATTGTCTGATTGATCCGCACCTGTTTATTACATGCATATTACATTGTTTCAAGTCTACCATACCTTGTCCGACCCTTTAAGCGAGAATACGTTAGGGGATTTGTCAGAGATAAACCCATCTCCCACGAGAAGCTATGTCATACGCATTTTCTCGCACGAACGGTAGTCAAATTTCACCCTCAGAGGTGGCAAATCAAACCTATTCAAACCCGAACCTATCGGTACCAGGCATGGGGCAATTACATGCAATCGATTAAGATTACGATTACTTGGGAATTTGGTACCCAGTACCTATTCGTACCCAGTTACAGAGCACGGGATGAGTTTATGCCGAGCCTGGTGTTAAAAGTGGTGGGCCGCAGCCAAGTGAGTGCGAAAAATATAAATATAGGTCTACGCGTACATTGTTTCGCGCTGGTAAAAAAGCTGCATTTTTACCGCACAAACGGCTATAACGTAAGATAAAACATTATCCGGGTTAGTTTGTGCATCTATTAATATCGAGCTTTTTCCTCGACAATGCTGTCAGCTTGATGGGAATAAAAGCTTAAGTATAATAAACAAAGTTCATGGCGGTGGCTATTCTCTTCAAAGAGGAATAAAACCAAGTGAAGGAATTAGGAGTAACTAACGACGATACAGACAAAAGAATATAGTAGGAAGTGACCCACACTACCTTGTGTGGCAATGTGCGAATTCTACATTACCATCTCAATATCTATGTATGCACAGATATGCTGCATACGACTAACGTGGAAAACGCAAGTGGGCAGTGGAGAAAACGAAGAGGTAGATTCTGACGGCGCACAGAAAGAAAGTACTATCAGAAAAAACACATTAAGAAGATAAAACGTAGCACCATTTGTATAGAACTTATAAAGGCCGCTAACATAACAATGGAAACAATAATATGAAAAAGGGCATTAAAAGAAAGCAGACACGGCTTTAACGACAACAGCCCATAATAAAGCTGGTTATCCGGTCATTCACCAGTGGCCTGACGATCACACTGACCACACGCTGGACCGTACAGCCGTACAGCAGAAAATAGATTTCTCATCGTACAATATAACAATGCAGGAACTTTTGGATCTCACTGCACGTTTAGTTTACGAGACTAAGAATGGTTTGAGGAATGGAATGTTGGTGTTTTAGGCCACTTTTGTGCACATACAGGCTAAATTGGGCCAAGGAACCTCCCGAGACGATGAAGGATGAAGGAATGAAACATGCCCCAGATTAGGTGCCCGAGCCCGGATTCGAACCCAGGACCTATTGATCTGCGGTCTAGTGCGCTAACCACTACACCAGGGAGGCCCCCAGAATGGTTTGAAGGTCTTTTTGTGCGTAAAGTTTGTCGACGCACTCAATATTCATTCGATATTATAACATACTTTTCAAGGAACGTCTTAGTCGTTGCGCAATATATATTTTGGCTCGTAAATTTGGTTTGAAGCCAATATCGCAGTTGATAAGTAGCAGGGGACGTGTATAAATATATATATATATATAGTGGTTAACAAAAGATGCGTACATACAAGTACAATATACAACATACCCCAAACAATCAAAAAAAACTATACAACATAACGTCATGTATTGACTCGCCTCCCTAGCTCAGTTGGTAAGCAGGCCGGGTTTTTGACACAGTACCCCTGCAGCTTAAATGCGTACAAAAGTGGCCTGAACACTAACAATCCTCTTATCTTTTCTGCTCAGGTTCTTTTATACACTTTAGGGATTGTTCCATGTAAAGCATTCACGAGATTTACACCGAGAAAATGATATTGAGATACAAACCCCCCCAACACTCCCGACACGTAGCTGGGAGTGGGAGTTAAGTTGGACATAACGCTCCGCCCCCTTTCACACTGAGGCACCCGCAGTCACTCTTACGAGATTCAGATCTAAAATGGTACTACTGGCCGAATACAGAGCTATACAGGGAAACCAACCCCGACAAAATCTCAGGGTTAGAACCTATAACTACGTATATATGGTAATTTACCACCATTGCACACGTTTAATCAAGACAAATTAGTCCCTAGAATCACTACATCGTCGAGAGCGTCACAAAGATCAAGGACTGATGATATATTTTTCCCATGTACGCAGTAGCGTGTAGTTTATCCGAACGATGACGTCATCATATCGCAGGCTGGTGACGTCATCATGTCGCAGGGTTGTGACGTCATCATGTCGCAGAGTGGTGACGTCATCATGTTACAGAGTGGTGACGTCATCAAGTCGCAGGGTGGTGACGTCATCATGTCGCAGGGTGGGGACGACATCATGTCGCAGAGTGGTGACGTCATCATGTTACAGAGTGGTGATGTCATCATGTTACAGCGTGGTGACGTCATCATGTCGCAGGGTGGTGACTTCATCCTGTCGCAGGGTGATGACGTCATGTCGCAGGGTAGTGACGTCACACTGGCTAAGTTTGCTTGACACATCCGGCCTCGTAGTGTCTCTTGCCATCTAAATACATCATATACTCTGCAATGAAGGAAACACAGCTCTGTAACAGATGAGTCGTGGATGGCTAGTTGTGTTAGTCTAGTTGTGACAGGCTAGTTGTGTGAGGCTGGTTGGCTTAGGCTAGATGTATTGCCAGATGTTTCAGCGTCAACATGGTCAAGACACCTTAATCCACTTCCAGGGTACGACTTGACACCCCCGTCACTAACCTGAGTACGAATTGACACCCCCGTCACTAATCTTAGTACGAGTTGACACCCCCGTCACTAACCTGAGTACGAACTGACACCCCCGTCACTAACCTGAGTACGAATTGACACCCCCGTCACTAACCTGAATATGAAATGACACCCCATCACTAACCGGAGTACGACTTGACACCCCCGTCACTAATCTGAGTACGAATTGACACCCCCGTCACTAACCTCAGTACGACTTGACACCCCGAGCAACTAACCTCAGTACAAATAGACACCCGCGTCACTAACCTCAGTACGACTTGACACCCCGTCACTAATCTGAATACGAGTTGACACCCCCGTCACTAACCTCAGTATGACTTGACACCCCCGTCACTAACCAGAGTTCGACTTGACACCCTTCGCTACTAACCCGAGTACGAGTTGATACACCCCCGTCACTAACCAGAGTACGACTTGACACCCCGTCACTAATCTAAGTACGAGTTGACAGCCCCGTCACTAACCTGAGTACGAATTGACACCCCCGTCACTAACCGGAGTACGAGATGGCGCTTCCCGCCACTAACCTGAGTACGACTTGACACCTCCGTCACTAACCTGAGTACGACTTGATACCCCACGCCATTAACCTGAGTACGAATTGACACCTCCGTCACTAACCTGAGTACGAATTGACACCTCCTTCACTAACCTGAGTACGACTTGACACCCCCGTCACTAACCTGAGTACGACTTGACACCCCCGTCACTAACCAGAGTTCAACTTGACACCCTTCGCTACTAACCCGAGTACGAGTTGACACACCCCCGTCACTAACCTGAGTACGACTTGGGTATGATGGGCGGCACAGCCTCCAGCTTAGTGGTCAGTGTGTAGTGAAAGACGTTTGTCGTGTGGCGGTCACCGGTCATCGGGTTCACGACCTCCGCGTGAACCCGCAGCTGAAGGTCAGGGCCACTGGTGTAAACCACCTGGAAATATACACACCGGTTGGTTAGTTGGTAGGTTGTATATTCAGGACGATTTCACCACTGTTGGTCATATCGCGTCAATGGGAGAAGGAAGGGAGAGTGGAGCCATGTCCCCGGGGGTAACCCCCTACTCTTTGCGAAGAGAGACATGGGATCTTTATCCTGCGACCACACAGACTACATGGCCACAGCGGGGCTCAAACCATCGATCCACGTGCCGTTAGGCTCTCAGGTGGCCAGAACCCTCAAGGCGAGCGCTCTAACCCACTGAGCTATCGGGCCGGCCCCACACACCGGTACATAAGTAATACTACGTGAACAATCTTGAAATGTACGACATTGTGTTTGTATAAACAAGATTGCAATATACAAAAAGGCGTTCATATCAACAAACTTAAAACATAATAACGGACATCAAACCTGAAAATGTACACTGACATATCTTTAGAGTAGCAATCTCACAAAGCCCAAATTGTTCTTATTGAAATAGTATTAAACGCAGAAAGGTCGTGCGGACTGGTACCTGAGATGACAAGTAGAGCAGGGAACCAACTTCTACAGGACTCCGGAAGATGATGTCGTCCACAGCAATCACGTAAGGTCGACTTTTGCTAAAACATATAGGTAACTTAGTATTTCAAGACATACAAGAATTACATCCATCCAACATAGGTGTTTGCTCGAGGTGAGCATTAACATGTGAATTCGCTATTTCAAACATACAGAAATAAATGATGTTTAACCAACAACAAAATACACGAAATATAGAAGACAAGGTTCATAGGAAATCAAACCGATGAAACAACCATATTTATATCGACAATTCAAGAACATCAATGCAAGGGTTCAGATACGGAACTAATGATAACTGACGCAGTCAATGCGATAACGAAATGCAGCATCATTGTAGAGACATATTGAATATCATATGACCATAGGCCTGGGCAGTCTCTGAGACAGCCGCGTGGACTTTTTCCTCTAACTATTAAATAAATACAAGGGTCACATTTTATCGCCTAACGTAGTATACGGCTCCACCTGTCCAGTCAAGTAAACTATAATTTATCTACACCAAGTGTACAAAAGCAAAGGAATAGCTGATGGACAGCAAACCATGAGTATACAAACACCGCTTCATTTAGTAGGCTCTCACTAACATCCAAGTTGGTTTGCTGCGTTGCAGGCATGGGGTGATTACATTGTAAATGTAATCGATTACGATTACTTGGACATGTTATGATTATCATTACAAGAAATATGAAAGTAATCGATTACGATTACATTGAATGCAATCATGATTACAATCATGATTACTTTCTATGGTTTTATACCTTAAACTGATTATTCCTACAAAAAGTCTGAATATTGGTAGAGCGGCGCAGTACAAATTTGGCCAGAACGGGTTCATGAGTTCAGAAGCAGGTAATTCAAATATGCTTGAAGCCTGGGAAACTAAGCCGGGAGAGCGAATTGCTGATCGTAAGGTTGTGCGTTCAATCCCGACAGGAGCAAAGTTTTTTTATTGCGTTCACTGATGGCTGAAACACTTAATGAGGGCGGAAAACTGTCTTCTCCACGGCAGTCACTGTTTGAAGAAAACTAATCGATCGTGATCAATTATTCGAAGAAATTACGTTAAAATAGTCACTTTAAAATATATAAAAACACACAACATATATCTATAAGTGCGTTAACATTGAAGAAGAAGATCAAAGCACTTAGCCATCAGCCAACTCACCAGTACACCAGAGCGTTGGCCCAGGCCAACTCGAACGCCTGCCTCATGAGGTAGCCACCGAAAATCTTGTTGTAGAGGTTCCGTTGCTACAAAAGAACACAGTTAACATGAAGAGTGAAAACACGAACATTGTCATAATGTTTGGATCTATATGTGTAGAAGCAGTCACTATTAAGAGCCCGGCAAATTGAATAGGAATAAAAACATAACAGTACAAGCAGAACACCACATTGGTTTCATGAAACAATCAAATGAAAGTAAGAGTCGACAAGCAAGATTGCGTAAGTTCTATTGTTTATAACGTAGCGAGAATGTATTTGAACATGCATATGTGTTCGCGCTTCCAGGGAGAAGGCGTTTTGATATTGGATTAAGGGTGTACCTGTTGGGCGCTTGTGATTGGTTCAGGACGTTATGGCGGCAAATACGCCGGCTGTGCTGACTGGTCGTGTAGAGACCTACAGGTCACAGCGCCAAGTGCCTACGGTATACGACCTCCCTTGGGACCAGCCGTAATGACACAGCAAGTAACATAACTGAGGTGCTTTAACATTAGAAAGTTGTTTTCCGCCCTTGGACAAAAGGTCGCACAACGGAGCGAATGGCACAATCAAAGGGTCATTTAGGGTGAAGACCAACGAAGGCGCTTTTAAGTGTAAATTTCAAGCCTTCTGGTCGACCTAAAACTTACCTCCGGAAAGCAGATTTTGATATTTTTTAGTTTTCCATCTTCCATCCAGACAGACCCGGCCGGTTTGATCGGCCGTTTAAATGTACCGGCCCTAAAACATATACAAAAATACATTTTTGATCAAAAGTATCAAGCAATATGTGGTCAAATCGCGGATCTAGTCGCAATTGCGTTTAATATCAATGGCACAACATAGCCATAAAAAGTTCAATCCACAAGGGACGGACCATTTGATACCCAACATTTAACCCTGAAGTTTGCCCCCTCAAAAATCCATACCTGGTAAGTGAAAAAACAAACATGCATAATCCTCCCATGGGAATCAAATGGTCAGTCCCTAAAATTATTATTATTATACCCAAAGTTTTTAATTATGCGACACAAAAGACATGGCAACAACTTAGAGAAACAAGAAATATAGTTCATGACAAAGTTCATAGGAAATTAAGCCGATGATAGATTATTACCATAACCAACGTTTTCAATGATTGCCCAGTTGTTGATAAATTGTGTTTGCATGTCCTGGAGGAGTTATAGCATTTCTCCTCAAGCAGATATTAATTACATAATGCCACGTGAAAACTAAAATTGACATAACTAATAAATCCACTGCTCAAGAAATAACTTTACCACTGTTATCTGACAAAGATTCAAATACAGAGAGCTCTCACTTGTCATCCAAGGTCTTCAAAAACAAATCGTGAACAACAAGTCGTTCTTGTTCGCTAGGGGGCGTCTTTAGCAGCGACAGCTTCGCTTCTTGCGATCGTTGGTTTTTTCGCTCTGTCGAAGGTCGAGGTCATTGCATGAAACATACATACATGACGGATGTAGCTTGGGCGGTTACGGTCTTGTAAGCTCACTAAGATTTTAAAACGGAATTAAATAATTGTGTTTCAGGCCACTTTCGTGTACACCAGGGCTTTACATTAACGGTTGCCCGATAGCCCGGGGGAAGAGAATTTGGTGGAGCACTTGCCCGATCAGGCCAACTATGTCTTGGTAACGCTGATTGGCTAAAACGCGTTTCAAATGACGAATCAGACATCGCAGTTTTTTATTTTAACACCTACTGGTTTATTCTCTAAGAAAACGGGGCAAGTGTATTTTTGGTCAGGGCAAGTAAAATTTGCCCCCCACTTGCCCTATAGCAAGTTAATTCAGCAGTTAATGTAATGCTCTGTACACTACGGCAAAACTGGGCCTGTCAAGTCTTGTTGCGGTTGGAAGAAACATGCTCAAGAAGCAGAGAAAACTGGGCCTGTCAAGTCTTGTTGCGGTGGGAAGAAACATGCTCAAGAAGCGGAGAAAACTGGGCCTATCAAGTCTTGTTGCGGTTGGAAGAAACATGCTCAAGAAGCGGAGAAAACTGGGCCTATCAAGTCTTGTTGCGGTTTGAAGAAACATGCTCAAGAAGCAGAGAAAACTGGGCCTATCAAGTCTTGTTGCGGTTGGAAGAAACATGCTCAAGAAGCAGAGAAAACTGGGCCTATCAAGTCTTGTTGCGGTTGGAAGAAACATGCTCAAGAAGCAGAGAAAACTGGGCCTGTCAAGTCTTGTTGCGGTTGGAAGAAACATGCTCAAGAAGCAGAGAAAACTGGGCCTATCAAGTCTTGTTGCGGTTGGAAGAAACATGCTCAAGAAGCAGAGAAAACTGGGCCTGTCAAGTCTTGTTGCGGTTGGAAGAAACATGCTCAAGAAGCAGAGAAAACTGGGCCTATCAAGTCTTGTTGCGGTTGGAAGAAACATGCTCAAGAAGCAGAGAAAACTGGGCCTGTCAAGTCTTGATGCGGTTGGAAGAAACATGCTCAAGAAGCAGAGAAAACTGGGCCTGTCAAGTCTTGTTGCGGTTGGAAGAAACATGCTCAAGAAGCAGAGAAAACTGGGCCTGTCAAGTCTTGTTGAGGTTGGAAGAAACATGCTCAAGAAGCGGAGAAAACTGGGCCTATCAAGTCTTGTTGCGGTTGGAAGAAACATGCTCAAGAAGCGGAGAAAACTGGGCCTATCAAGTCTTGTTGCGGTTGGAAGAAACATGCTCAAGAAGCAGAGAAAACTGGGCCTGTCAAGTCTTGTTGCGGTTGGAAGAAACATGCTCAAGAAGCGGAGAAAACTGGCCCTGTCAAGTCTTGTTGCGGTTGGAAGAAACATGCTCAAGAAGCGGAGAAAACTGGGCCTATCAAGTCTTGTTGCGGTTGGAAGAAACATGCTTAAGAAGCGGAGAAAACTGGGCCTATCAAGTCTTGTTGCGGTTGGAAGAAACATGCTCAAGAAGCAGAGAAAACTGGGCCTGTCAAGTCTTGTTGCGGTTGGAAGAAACATGCTCAAGAAGCGGAGAAAACTGGGCCTGTCAAGTCTTGTTGCGGTTGGAAGAAACATGCTCAAGAAGAAGAGAAAACTGGGCCTATCAAGTCTTGTTGCGGTTGGAAGAAACATGCTCAAGAAGCAGAGAAAACTGGGCCTGTCAAGTCTTGTTGCGGTTGGAAGAAACATGCTCAAGAAGCAGAGAAAACTGGGCCTATCAAGTCTTGTTGCGGTTGGAAGAAACATGCTCAAGAAGCAGAGGAAACTGGGCCTATCAAGTCTTGTTGCGGTTGGAAGAAACATGCTCAAGAAGCAGAGAAAACTGGGCCTGTCAAGTCTTGTTGCGGTTGGAAGAAACATGCTCAAGAAGCAGAGAAAACTGGGCCTATCAAGTCTTGTTGCGGTTGGAAGAAACATGCTCAAGAAGCAGAGAAAACTGGGCCTATCAAGTCTTGTTGCGGTTGGAAGAAACATGCTCAAGCAGCAGAGAAAACTGGGCCTATCAAGTCTTGTTGCGGTTGGAAGAAACATGCTCAAGAAGCAGAGAAAACTGGGCCTATCAAGTCTTGTTGCGATTGGAAGAAACATGCTCAAGAAGAAGAGAAAACTGGGCCTATCAAGTCTTGTTGCGGTTGGAAGAAACATGCTCAAGAAGAAGAGAAAACTGGGCCTATCAAGTCTTGTTGCGGTTGGAAGAAACATGCTCAAGAAGCAGAGAAAACTGGGCCTGTCAAGTTTTGTTGCGGTTGGAAGAAACATGCTCAAGAAGCAGAAAAAACTGGGTCTATCAAGTCTTGTTGCGGTTGGAAGAAACATGCTCAAGAAGAAGAGAAAACTGGGCCTATCAAGTCTTGTTGCGGTTGGAAGAAACATGCTCAAGAAGAAGAGAAAACTGGGCCTATCAAGTCTTGTTGCGGTTGGAAGAAACATGCTCAAGAAAAAGAGAAAACTGGGCCTATCAAGTCTTGTTGCGGTTGGAAGAAACATGCTCAAGAAGCAGAGAAAACTGGGCCTATCAAGTCTTGTTGTCGTTGGAAGAAACATGCTCAAGAAGCAGAGAAAACTGGGCCTGTCAAGTCTTGTTGCGGTTGGAAGAAACATGCTCAAGAAGCAGAGAAAACTGGGCCTATCAAGTCTTGTTGCGGTTGGAAGAAACATGCTCAAGAAGCGGAGAAAACTGGGCCTATCAAGTCTTGTTGCGGTTGGAAGAAACATGCTCAAGAAGAAGAGAAAACTGGGCCTATCAAGTCTTGTTGCGGTTGGAAGAAACATGCTCAAGAAGCGGAGAAAACTGGGCCTGTCAAGTCTTGTTGCGGTTGGAAGAAACATGCTCAAGAAGCAGAGAAAACTGGGCCTGTCAAGTCTTGTTGCGGTTGGAAGAAACATGCTCAAGAAGCGGAGAAAACTGGGCCTGTCAAGTCTTGTTGCGGTTGGAAGAAACATGCTCAAGAAGAAGAGAAAACTGGGCCTATCAAGTCTTGTTGCGGTTGGAAGAAACATGCTCAAGAAGCAGAGAAAACTGGGCCTGTCAAGTCTTGTTGCGGTTGGAAGAAACATGCTCAAGAAGCAGAGAAAACTGGGCCTATCAAGTCTTGTTGCGGTTGGAAGAAACATGCTCAAGAAGCAGAGGAAACTGGGCCTATCAAGTCTTGTTGCGGTTGGAAGAAACATGCTCAAGAAGCAGAGAAAACTGGGCCTGTCAAGTCTTGTTGCGGTTGGAAGAAACATGCTCAAGAAGCAGAGAAAACTGGGCCTATCAAGTCTTGTTGCGGTTGGAAGAAACATGCTCAAGAAGCAGAGAAAACTGGGCCTATCAAGTCTTGTTGCGGTTGGAAGAAACATGCTCAAGAAGCAGAGAAAACTGGGCCTATCAAGTCTTGGTGCGGTTGGAAGAAACATGCTCAAGAAGCAGAGAAAACTGGGCCTATCAAGTCTTGTTGCGGTTGGAAGAAACATGCTCAAGAAGAAGAGAAAACTGGGCCTATCAAGTCTTGTTGCGGTTGGAAGAAACATGCTCAAGAAGAAGAGAAAACTGGGCCTATCAAGTCTTGTTGCGGTTGGAAGAAACATGCTCAAGAAGCAGAGAAAACTGGGCCTGTCAAGTTTTGTTGCGGTTGGAAGAAACATGCTCAAGAAGCAGAAAAAACTGGGTCTATCAAGTCTTGTTGCGGTTGGAAGAAACATGCTCAAGAAGAAGAGAAAATTGGGCCTATCAAGTCTTGTTGCGGTTGGAAGAAACATGCTCAAGAAGAAGAGAAAACTGGGCCTATCAAGTCTTGTTGCGGTTGGAAGAAACATGCTCAAGAAGAAGAGAAAACTGGGCCTATCAAGTCTTGTTGCGGTTGGAAGAAACATGCTCAAGAAGCAGAGAAAACTGGGCCTATCAAGTCTTGTTGCGGTTGGAAGAAACATGCTCAAGAAGCAGAGAAAACTGGGCCTGTCAAGTCTTGTTGCGGTTGGAAGAAACATGCTCAAGAAGCAGAGAAAACTGGGCCTATCAAGTCTTGTTGCGGTTGGAAGAAACATGCTCAAGAAGCGGAGAAAACTGGGCCTATCAAGTCTTGTTGCGGTTGGAAGAAACATGCTCAAGAAGCAGAGAAAACTGGGCCTGTCAAGTCTTGTTGCGGTTGGAAGAAACATGCTCAAGAAGCAGAGAAAACTGGGCCTATCAAGTCTTGTTGCGGTTGGAAGAAACATGCTCAAGAAGAGGAGAAAACTGGGCCTATCAAGTCTTGTTGCGGTTGGAAGAAACATGCTCAAGAAGCAGAGAAAACTGGGCCTGTCAAGTCTTGTTGCGGTTGGAAGAAACATGCTCAAGAAGCAGAGAAAACTGGGCCTATCAAGTCTTGTTGCGGTTGGAAGAAACATGCTCAAGAAGAAGAGAAAACTGGGCCTGTCAAGTCTTGATGCGGTTGGAAGAAACATGCTCAAGAAGCAGAGAAAACTGGGCCTGTCAAGTCTTGTTGCGGTTGGAAGAAACATGCTCAAGAAGCAGAGAAAACTGGGCCTGTCAAGTCTTGTTGAGGTTGGAAGAAACATGCTCAAGAAGCGGAGAAAACTGGGCCTATCAAGTCTTGTTGCGGTTGGAAGAAACATGCTCAAGAAGCGGAGAAAACTGGGCCTATCAAGTCTTGTTGCGGTTGGAAGAAACATGCTCAAGAAGCAGAGAAAACTGGGCCTGTCAAGTCTTGTTGCGGTTGGAAGAAACATGCTCAAGAAGCGGAGAAAACTGGCCCTGTCAAGTCTTGTTGCGGTTGGAAGAAACATGCTCAAGAAGCGGAGAAAACTGGGCCTATCAAGTCTTGTTGCGGTTGGAAGAAACATGCTTAAGAAGCGGAGAAAACTGGGCCTATCAAGTCTTGTTGCGGTTGGAAGAAACATGCTGAAGAAGCAGAGAAAACTGGGCCTGTCAAGTCTTGTTGCGGTTGGAAGAAACATGCTCAAGAAGCGGAGAAAACTGGGCCTGTCAAGTCTTGTTGCGGTTGGAAGAAACATGCTCAAGAAGAAGAGAAAACTGGGCCTATCAAGTCTTGTTGCGGTTGGAAGAAACATCCTCAAGAAGCAGAGAAAACTGGGCCTGTCAAGTCTTGTTGCGGTTGGAAGAAACATGCTCAAGAAGCAGAGAAAACTGGGCCTATCAAGTCTTGTTGCGGTTGGAAGAAACATGCTCAAGAAGCAGAGGAAACTGGGCCTATCAAGTCTTGTTGCGGTTGGAAGAAACATGCTCAAGAAGCAGAGAAAACTGGGCCTGTCAAGTCTTGTTGCGGTTGGAAGAAACATGCTCAAGAAGCAGAGAAAACTGGGCCTATCAAGTCTTGTTGCGGTTGGAAGAAACATGCTCAAGAAGCAGAGAAAACTGGGCCTATCAAGTCTTGTTGCGGTTGGAAGAAACATGCTCAAGCAGCAGAGAAAACTGGGCCTATCAAGTCTTGTTGCGGTTGGAAGAAACATGCTCAAGAAGCAGAGAAAACTGGGCCTATCAAGTCTTGTTGCGGTTGGAAGAAACATGCTCAAGAAGAAGAGAAAACTGGGCCTATCAAGTCTTGTTGCGGTTGGAAGAAACATGCTCAAGAAGAAGAGAAAACTGGGCCTATCAAGTCTTGTTGCGGTTGGAAGAAACATGCTCAAGAAGCAGAGAAAACTGGGCCTGTCAAGTTTTGTTGCGGTTGGAAGAAACATGCTCAAGAAGCAGAAAAAACTGGGTCTATCAAGTCTTGTTGCGGTTGGAAGAAACATGCTCAAGAAGAAGAGAAAACTGGGCCTATCAAGTCTTGTTGCGGTTGGAAGAAACATGCTCAAGAAGAAGAGAAAACTGGGCCTATCAAGTCTTGTTGCGGTTGGAAGAAACATGCTCAAGAAAAAGAGAAAACTGGGCCTATCAAGTCTTGTTGCGGTTGGAAGAAACATGCTCAAGAAGCAGAGAAAACTGGGCCTATCAAGTCTTGTTGCCGTTGGAAGAAACATGCTCAAGAAGCAGAGAAAACTGGGCCTGTCAAGTCTTGTTGCGGTTGGAAGAAACATGCTCAAGAAGCAGAGAAAACTGGGCCTATCAAGTCTTGTTGCGGTTGGAAGAAACATGCTCAAGAAGCGGAGAAAACTGGGCCTATCAAGTCTTGTTGCGGTTGGAAGAAACATGCTCAAGAAGAAGAGAAAACTGGGCCTATCAAGTCTTGTTGCGGTTGGAAGAAACATGCTCAAGAAGCGGAGAAAACTGGGCCTGTCAAGTCTTGTTGCGGTTGGAAGAAACATGCTCAAGAAGCAGAGAAAACTGGGCCTGTCAAGTCTTGTTGCGGTTGGAAGAAACATGCTCAAGAAGCGGAGAAAACTGGGCCTGTCAAGTCTTGTTGCGGTTGGAAGAAACATGCTCAAGAAGAAGAGAAAACTGGGCCTATCAAGTCTTGTTGCGGTTGGAAGAAACATGCTCAAGAAGCAGAGAAAACTGGGCCTATCAAGTCTTGTTGCGGTTGGAAGAAACATGCTCAAGAAGCAGAGAAAACTGGGCCTATCAAGTCTTGTTGCGGTTGGAAGAAACATGCTCAAGAAGCAGAGGAAACTGGGCCTATCAAGTCTTGTTGCGGTTGGAAGAAACATGCTCAAGAAGCAGAGAAAACTGGGCCTGTCAAGTCTTGTTGCGGTTGGAAGAAACATGCTCAAGAAGCAGAGAAAACTGGGCCTATCAAGTCTTGTTGCGGTTGGAAGAAACATGCTCAAGAAGCAGATAAAACTGGGCCTATCAAGTCTTGTTGCGGTTGGAAGAAACATGCTCAAGAAGCAGAGAAAACTGGGCCTATCAAGTCTTGTTGCGGTTGGAAGAAACATGCTCAAGAAGCAGAGAAAACTGGGCCTATCAAGTCTTGTTGCGGTTGGAAGAAACATGCTCAAGAAGAAGAGAAAACTGGGCCTATCAAGTCTTGTTGCGGTTGGAAGAAACATGCTCAAGAAGAAGAGAAAACTGGGCCTATCAAGTCTTGTTGCGGTTGGAAGAAACATGCTCAAGAAGCAGAGAAAACTGGGCCTGTCAAGTTTTGTTGCGGTTGGAAGAAACATGCTCAAGAAGCAGAAAAAACTGGGTCTATCAAGTCTTGTTGCGGTTGGAAGAAACATGCTCAAGAAGAAGAGAAAATTGGGCCTATCAAGTCTTGTTGCGGTTGGAAGAAACATGCTCAAGAAGAAGAGAAAACTGGGCCTATCAAGTCTTGTTGCGGTTGGAAGAAACATGCTCAAGAAGAAGAGAAAACTGGGCCTATCAAGTCTTGTTGCGGTTGGAAGAAACATGCTCAAGAAGCAGAGAAAACTGGGCCTATCAAGTCTTGTTGCGGTTGGAAGAAACATGCTCAAGAAGCAGAGAAAACTGGGCCTGTCAAGTCTTGTTGCGGTTGGAAGAAACATGCTCAAGAAGCAGAGAAAACTGGGCCTATCAAGTCTTGTTGCGGTTGGAAGAAACATGCTCAAGAAGCGGAGAAAACTGGGCCTATCAAGTCTTGTTGCGGTTGGAAGAAACATGCTCAAGAAGCAGAGAAAACTGGGCCTGTCAAGTCTTGTTGCGGTTGGAAGAAACATGCTCAAGAAGCAGAGAAAACTGGGCCTGTCAAGTCTTGTTGCGGTTGGAAGAAACATGCTCAAGAAGAGGAGAAAACTGGGCCTATCAAGTCTTGTTGCGGTTGGAAGAAACATGCTCAAGAAGCAGAGAAAACTGGGCCTATCAAGTCTTGTTGCGGTTGGAAGAAACATGCTCAAGAAGCGGAGAAAACTGGGCCTATCAAATCTTGTTGCGGTTGGAAGAAACATGCTCAAGAAGCCGAGAAAACGTTACGAACCCATGTGTTGTTGGTCGGCAGCTCAGGTCGCTTACACGATAAGTTTGGGAGGGTTCCCAACAATTTATATTATGGGAGAGGCAATGAGTATTGTCTTGACAGTGGCACGGATGCAAACCCAAACAGCGGATTAGCCGCTCAGAATTACAAATACCTTCTCCAGCTTGGAACAACATCTTTTCCTCCTCGGTTTCCAAACTTAAGGGATTTACGAATGCTTTCCTGAAAAGAAATCCAAAACAGTATTTTTGACAGCGCAATGGAGATCATTAAACCTATATGGACTATCTTCTGCATCAATGAGAACAAAGAAGTTTATAAGAAACTGATGAACAGCAAATAATGTTATGTTGATGCCATTATGGTCAAGTCACCCATATACATGAGAAATCCTTCCAAGCTAATTAATAATCGGAAAGTCGTAGAGAACGTTAAGTCTTCTAATTCTATGCAGTTCAGACTACACATATAGGCGGTCATAGTAATAAATTCATAGTAATTAATTCATTATTTAAAAAAAAAATCATGATTTGAACTTGAATGCAAGCGTATTTCTATTCAGTAATTTGTCTAGTGTTTATTTATTATGAGATTCGTGATTTACTTCTCGTATTTACTATATGATCTCTCTGTATCTTTCTGTTTCTTTACTCACGCTTTGTTCTTGGGATCCCTGGCAACCATCAAGAAATTAGCGTCGATGACTTTTGTCATCACACCTCCTAGTTCCTGGAACACGTTTACATGTACATTAGCGTCGATGACTTTTGTCATTACACCTCCTAGTTCCTGGAACACGTTTACACGTTGATGACGGAATATCACGTGCAAAAGACTGCAAAACTAATTCAATTTTGCAACAAATATGTATGCTACAAAGTGATGTCATACCCATATCCAATAATAATCTGAGATTTACCATTCCAAGTCATGAACATTTGAATCATGTTGTCCAGGACACCTTAGAAGACATGTTATGCGTTGCTTAGTTGCACCTGTTCAGAACTTGACAGAGGCCACTGTTAATTTTAAAGATATATAGTGAGGCAAAAGCAAACTTCCTCGGACTTTTTACTTTCGCAGTTATACCAGCAAATCACCAAAGTTGGTATTTTGAAGAAAGTGTTGGAAAAATAGGATGGAGGCCAAAAAGTATGATCACTGGACAGCTTGCATCCATGTATGATCCGCGTCAGGATGCAATGAACAGAGTATCGTAGGATGGTTAGTTGTATATTCAGGACGCTTTAACCACTTTTGTTCATATCGCGTCAATGGGAGAAGGAAGGGAGAGTGGAGCCATGTCCCCGGGGGTAAGCCCCCTACTCTTTGCGAAGAATGACATGAGATCTTTATCCTGCGACCACACAGACATGGCCACAGTGCGGGGCTCGAATCACCGATCCACGTGCCGTTAGGCTCTCAGGTGGCCAGAGCACTCGATGCGAGCGCTCTAGCCCACTGAGCTACCGGGGCGGTCCCTACCGTAGGATGATACGCAACATTAATAAAGAGGCTCCAGCAGCTGCCCGCACGGAGCATTACCATGGTAACCAACCTGCTCGACGCTCATGGACACTTCGATGGAGGAGCTGCCGACCCAGGTCACGTGACCTCTTAAGATGATGTCTGTTTCCGGATCAATGGCACCCGCTTTCATGTCTGCAATAAACCAGTGTCCGTACTATAGCAGCTAGACACGATTCAAAGAATCGTCAGTGGTTTGCAGCTTTCACGGTTTTTAACATTTATTACAATCAGATAGCACAGTGGGATAATATAAATATAATCCTCTCTGCAGAGGGTAATTTAAATCAATCTTCAATCAATCTGATTTAATCCATCTGATTTGGCTGCAGTCAGATCTTAAATAACATTAGGCTGACAAACACACCGGTCACCAGAACAATACGAGATGAGTGGCTAAATATGTTCAGCTGGAACCATAAAAGTAATGTGGTTAAATTATATCAGCTTAGGGCTGAAAGAATGCGTGGCCTTTCAGCATGCGGTCCCAGAGTGAGACCACATGTATTCCATGGGAAAGAATGATGGAGGAGGGAGGGGGGGTTACTCACGTATGCTGTCGACCATAGCGGTGACTATCACTAGGGGGGATTTCTGCTCAAGGCTTTGTTCTTTCTCCCGGCTGTGAGTGTAACTAATATAAACTGAAACGGAACAACGAAGAGGTTATAAGATATTCCGAAACTGGACATCGCAGATCGGGAGCATTCCATAATGTAGACCTCGTCGTTTGTTTCATTAGTTGCACGCCGATGTAAATGAATATGAACTTAATTACCGGTACACACGGACATTAGGTCATTCTCAGCCACAATTTGTACATTAGTGACTACCAGGTATGTTCATTAAAGAGGTGTTTGCTATAAATTTTCTGTAACAGTGCTCCTGATCTCTCCATTTTGTGGAATATATACTTCGGTTTACTGATTGCAATAAAAGCTAAGTATTACCACGGCAACGATCTCGTGATTCAGTTCGTCACGACATGCAGTGGCGCCTCACAGTGGAATAATCCGAACAAGAATTTGCGAAGTCGTCTCATGAGATTGCCGTGAGAAGTGAGAGTGGATCCATGTCCTCGGGGTAAGCCCCTACTCTTTGCGAAGAAGGACAAGGGATCTTTACCCTGCGATCACACAGACATGGCCACAGCGGGGCTGAAACCACCGATCCACTCTCCCTTATTTCTCCCATTGACGCGATATGACCAAAAGTGGTTAAAGCGTCCTGAATATACAACCAACCAATCTAACCCACTGAGCTATCGGGGCGGCCCCTGGTCTCATGAGGGAGCACGTGCCTGCCATGGTGTCCAGGTCCTCCATGACTCTCCCCCACCGCACGGTGTTCTGCAGGTTAACGTACTTCAGCCTCAGGTCCGTGTCGCTGCTCAGCGGGATGCGAGCCTCCCTGTAGCTGTGCAGCATGCTCCGGGGGGTCAGCTCCGACTGGCTCCCCGGCAGTTGGCTCATCAACTCCCCAGTGTCTCTCTCCTGCCTGGGGGAAGAGTTACCAAACAACGTGGTACAGTAAACTGCCTTTTTGTAGCCGCATACATATTTATGCATAGAAGCTGCACCCGGAGGTGGTCAGCTTCCCAAAATGGGTCTGAATGCATGCACCCTCGAAATTACATATTACAAGCCATACATTGACAATTGCAGTAATATGGAATTGCAAGATTCAGATATGTATAGATCGAACGAAGTGAATGTTTTACCATCTGTATGGTAATCGTCTTTGCCACAATCATTCAATCTCACATATTTATGGTTGCTCATTTGAAAAAGAACATAGGATCCCATTTATGAGAACTAGCGAGCAAAATTGTTATCGCATTAAGCCAGACTAAGAGACTTCCAAGTGTTTTCTAGAAAGGGTACTTACCCCCATATTGTGGGTCTAGAAAGGGTACTTACCCCCATATTGTGGGTCTAGAAAGGGTACTTACCCCCATATTGTGGGTCTAGAAAGGGTACTTACCCCCATATTGTGGGTCTAGAAAGGGTACTTACCCCCATATTGTGGGTCTAGAAAGGGTACTTACCCCCATATTGTGGATCTAGAAAGGGTACTTACCCCCATATTGTGGGTTTTGAAAGGGTACTTACCCCCATATTGTGGGTCTAGAAAGGGTACTTACCCCCATATTGTGGGTCTAGAAAGGGTACTTACCCCCATATTGTGGGTCTAGAAAGGGTACTTACCCCCATATTGTGGGTTTAGAAAGGGTACTTACCCCCATATTGTGGGTCTAGAAAGGGTACTTACCCCCATATTGTGGGTCTAGAAAGGGTACTTACCCCCATATTGTGGGTCTAGAAAGGGTACTTACCCCATATTGTGGGTCTAGAAAGGGTACTTACCCCCATATTGTGGGTCTAGAAAGGGTACTTACCCCCATATTGTGGGTCTTGAAACTATTTCTGCCAAGGTACCACGCACTGAAAAAAATGAGATGGTCTTACTGGTTACATGTTAGTACTTTCTGTATTGCGCTATCCAATCAACTATAGTATACCCATCACCAATACAAGAAAGGTATTTCCTTTTAGCATGTAATTTATTAAAATATTACATCTTACATTTTAGTGCTTTTAACATGCATCTATGGTATGTATATACCAGTACCGGTACCATGGATTTGCTCTGAAATAAATTTTGTGTTTAATCAGGTGGTTCAAACATTTGAGAAACTGTTACTTCTAAGACTTATTTTCCACAGGGAAGCATCTTACAAATCTAAATATTTTCATTGCATTTTCTATGACAGATATACAGCAATGTCATGAATGTTAAAGGCATACCGGTATATAAGTATTACCTTCAATGGCTGTGACATAAGGTAAAGTTGGTGTCTGTGTCAGCAAATAGCGCTTAAATTGTTGACATGGTGGACCACTGAAAGAAGTCCCATTCTTGCAGGACTTTGACAAGAAGGGCACTCTCCTGTAACAGAATGAAGAAAATACAGAATTAACTACACAATTAATATCTAAGCTATTATATGACCGGTCATTTAAGCGCATCAAGGAGTCTCTGCTATTGAGGTGGCAAAGGTTTACCTTATACTTCCTTTAATTAAAACATGTTCCTAATTGCTGATGCCTTGTCTGGCAGGATCACTGATCAAACTAGCTAACTGCTTGTAGGCAGTGGATGCGGTCAGAAAGATAGTCAACCTCTTTTAACATCAATTGAAACTAGCAATATTAGCAACAGGTGAACAGGTCACGTCTGAGAAATGTTTGATAGGACTGTGAAATATTTTGCAGCAGCTAACAAATATGTTATTCAAAGCCTTGCATGGTGTCATCAGTCTGCATTTCTATTACCCCATACTCTCCTTTGGGGGTTCAACAAGGTCTGAATTTTTGTAGCCACGGGGAGCTCAGAATTTATGTTGGGAGGTTCTTTGCAATAGCCTAATTTTTTTCTCTGCAAAATGCCATTTCAGTTTAATATGAGGGCAGGATTTTGTAAGAAATAAAGGATAACTTTTTTTCTGTAATAAGCTTAGGCAAAGCAAGGTATTTAAACAAATAAAATCATGAAAGTGTGAGAACAAAAGGAGAGTGGAGCCATGTCCCCAGGGTAACTCCCTACTCCTTACACAGAAGGACATAAAATCTTTCTCCTGCGACCACACAAACATGGCTACAGCAGGGTGCGAACCAGTGATCCATGTGCTGTTAGGCTCTCAGGTGGCCAGAGCACTCAAGACAAGCTATCTTACCCACTTAGCGAGCGGGCCCCTTTTGACTGCTGAATGATTTGACTGTGGAAGTGTGGAGGGGAAGGGGGAGTAGGCATTTGTGGCCTGGGAATGGGACCCTGAGATTGATCATCAAACATTGATCATCAAATCCCCAACACTATACCCAACACAAACTTTACCCCCCAACTCCACTATAGTGGTCAACTCATCCAGCAGTCAAATAGAGCAAACGCTAATTCACTGATGTAGTTCCAATATGCCAATGTAGTTCTAATCTGCTGACCTAGTTCCAATTAATCTACCCATCTAGTTCTGATCAGAGTTTACTGTGGGGCAAGTATTAATGCCATGAACAGGTACTCCATCCATATATAGTACCACAATTCCTAATATCACCTACAGCATAAACAGTCGATTGGAACTAGATCGGTAAATTACTCTGAACCATTAGGTTAATGGGTGACAAAAATGTATCAACTGATCTGAGCGCCTGTGTTAGGCCCTATCACAGGCACTCAGATCTGTTGACAGAATCCCCAAAGTAAATAAACAACGCCCCCCTCTCAGGCACTGCATATAATAGAAAGTATATGCTGTATCTGAGAATCGGCCATTTTTTATTCGTAGTGGCTATTCATACAGATCCGTATGAATAAGCCATGTGACTATTCATATGGGTCTATATGAATAAGCCATGTGACTATTCGTCTGATCTGTATAAATAAGCCATATAACTATTTATACAGCATATGGTCACATGACAGAGATTATCGCTGAGCCAAGTGCTATATAAATAATCTGCCATATTATTTGTAGCAAGGAATTGGAGTTGAGTGCTAAATAAATAGTTTGCCAAATTATTGGTCTCCGTCAAGAATTATTAAAGTGCAAGGTGCTACTAATTAAAACCCTAATTCATCAGTGGACATTGATAGATTAATGCTTAATCTCCCCATATATGTCCATCAAAAAAATTATCAAAGCGGGGAAGTATTATTTTTTTCAATTCAAAACTGACGTTTCGTGGGTTGTCCCGCTGCACGGTGAAAACACGTGCTTTTGTTCACATTGCGAGTTTCAGTCCTTGTGACGTCAGTCGAGGCACCCCGCCCGCACGCTGCTCGCACATCGCGCGGTTTACCAACTAACGCATTGTTATGAACGGCTCGCTGGTGGTCATCACTTGTGGTGGGGGTTTAAATACTGGTCAATGGAAACTCTTACTTAACTGTACACACAGTGCATTTGTTCCCTAATCGGTCAATAAAAGAAAATCACACATGCACAGGTCCAAGCCCTAGTTCTATGGCTGTAGGATGGACGGGCCTAGTGCTAAATCACCCTGGCGTACAGCGGCCAACAGTGGCCAGGGTGATTTAGCACTAGGACGGGCCCTGTCCGATTTTGGCCACGGTTTACCATAAGCCATAGAAGGGAGGGGGGGGGGGGTATCTGTTCCTCGGCCAACGTTTCTTTAACCTTACATGCATGTTGACCAACATGCAACACAGGCTGCGTCTGTGGCATAAAAACTTGTCAGAATGGTGAAGCGTTGTGTGGTGTATGGTTGTCGGAATTCTTATTTAAGTAGGTGTAAATTGTAAAAAAAAAAAGTTCGTTTGCAAAATTGCGGGGACAGAGATCCTGCGTGTGTAAATTTAATATTATCTTTGAATTCACGAAAAGGAAAAACTTAAATCGGCTACCTCGGGGATCGAACCCCAGCCCGCGGCGTGCGAGGCGAGCACTGAACCCAAGCGCCACAGAAACGTTCTCGCTAGACCTCAGGAATGAAGCCCCCCTCCCCCAATATAATATCATAACTCTCGGGGAATATATGTCCTACTAAACGGTCGTTCTTCTGCACATAGTCTGATTGTTATGCCGTATTGGGGTTTAGCGTTGAGGAGGGCTCAGTAGGTCAGTTTTTTTACAATATACAACAATTTTAATCAATGAATTGCAAAATAACAGATGGTTAATCAATGGAATTTGCCCTTTCTATATACTAACAATAACCTTTTTTAAATACAATTTTGGTAATACAGTAAATCTGTATTTGTATTCTGCTCTGCTGGCATATTACCTTCCAAGGAAGGTGGACACATCTAAGTCTATGTGCTTGAGGGACAACGTTTTTAACCTGTGAATCCCCACTCTGTAAATTCTGTAAATGTATAGGTTTACATATAAAACAATTTATGTGGCCTCCTAATGTCTCCACACCTGGATGTTGTGTTATGCAGATCACTTCAGAAGGTTTGCCTGTTTGCACTTGCAGTTCCTGCAGTTCTTTAACTTTTGCCCACACCTGTGGAATCTCTTAGCAACATTGACATTCTGTTTCTGTAGCCATCTGTATACAATGAGTACAAGTGCACCTGTTTTAGAAAAATACAAAAGATTCAAATTCAGTCTCCCTGACACTTTTTAAATAATCAGTAATAATTTGAACGATCATGAGTAAACATGATATATATGACCTCAGGAATGAAGCCCCCCTCCCCCAATATAATATCATAACTCTTTCATATCATTTTTTTATCCATAGAGAATAACAGTAATATTGAGTCATGAGTTGGTCTGTTATAAAGCAATTAAGCTATAATAAAATCTTGGCATAAAGGTGTAGTAAGGCCTGCGAGAAGTGTGCTAGCTCTAATCAACCCCGAACCTTGTCAATATATGAAAACATTACATAACCTATCAGCTGATCAGGGGTGAATCTAGGGGGGAGAGTTTGAAATATGAGCATACACTGTAAAAGTCAGGTTTTCCAACAAAATATAGAACAAAGTGACATTTTGTAGATGACCTCCACCTCCACCCTACTCCCAGTAAAAGCTCATTTGAGGTGTGGACCCGTCACTGATCATAAACAAATAGGTTGACACCCTCAGTCATTTTCACCCCTTGCCCACCCCCTCCTTACTGGTCGCAAGTCCTACTAGATCCTACACATGTGTCTCAACCTATTTCTAACCTTATAATTATATAAATCCTAAATGTATGTAGCAGTGAGTCAAACCATTCCTACTAGCCTCGGCTAGAGGGATCACCCCTTTAGCCGAAGAGGTAGAGTGGTTTTCTTGAGATCGGGAGATTGTGAGTGCGACTCCCGCTGGGGACGAAACCGGCCCCCACCGTTACATGTACATAGCCAATGCAAAAGTATTTCCTATATTAATAATAATAATCCTAACTATACATCCTCAGTTCTTGGCAAGGAATTTTTTTCTAGGAAGAATGCTATGTAAAATGTTCACACTCCCCCCCCCCCCTTTGTTCTAAAATAATTGGAGCCCCCCACTCGCAATCACAATTTTGTTCATAGCCCCCCTCCCTGTTGCAAGTTTCGATGACACCACAAACTTGGCACTAGATCAGCCCCTGTGTTATATAACAATATCTTATTATATATAGTGTATTTCTACATATTACTATACTATATATAAACTAATATGCACTGTAACACAGGCTGCGGGACGTCCATTCCCAGGCACAGTAAATTAGTGGAGGGCGGGAGGGGGGATAGGGGGCCCCACAACGTATACTAAACTTGCCCCCTATCCCCCCCCCCTCCCTCTACTGATTTACTGTGCCTGTGCTTCCACTCTATGAACCTAGCCCCCGTACACCGGCGGCCGTTTCGTCGCGCGGCTTACTTCCTAATTATCGCCCGCAAAGCGCCCCGCGATTTCCAAACAATGTCCATGTTCTATCACATAATTTGACCTGTACAAGCAATATAAACTAATCCATGATGTTAACCAATCACAACATTTGCGGCCAGCGACAGTAATATACATATATTATGTGCAAAACACTTGTAGATTTAACCCACCATGCGATGTTCCCAACACGTTCTGGGCCAGGGCCCCGGGAATCTGCCACAGGCACAGCTGTTGCCAGCGTGTTTGGGCCGACATCTTCTAGGGGACTCAAACATGAACGGTAACACCCCTGATACGTCATTTTCATTAAATCATCATCTGAATGAGACTCACTGTCGTTATTTGTTTCGAATGAATTTGAATCGTCGGAACTGATCATTGCCGCAGCCATGTTGACATGGCCTCTTAATTGGGCTTCCCCAAACGAGTGCCTCGACCCGCGTCACGCGGGAATCCCCGGAATTCCCTCATGTTTTGAGGCCGAAGCGGCAAAGTATTGAAAATAATTTTTTTTTCACCTTTTATGATGGAGATAAAAATATAAAAATTTAAATATATTGAATAGTTACCAAAATGCTTCACAAATAGTCAAAGTTACCCCCCAATCCGCACCATGGACTTTAATCTCTATCTAAATAAAGCCAAGTGCTGTATAGTCTGCTATATGAAGAATTAAATCATCTCTATATCTATATAGTGCTGACTGTTGTATAATTAGTCTATTGTATTATTGATATGTGAAGAATTAATCTACATGGGCTCAGTCAGCTGGGTCGGCTGAGATAGAGCTGGCTTGATCATCCCTCATTGGCCAACATGTTATTTATTTACTTCAGTGGTTCCGTCAGCAGATTTGACCATCTGTAGGTCCTAGTCTAGTTCCATCAAACAAGTTGCTGGCGGAACGTGCTGAGCCACTAGGTTTCAGAGATGGAACTAGTCTGAGTCCTGCAAGCAAGCCGCTGTGGCTGAACCCTAGTCCTGCAAGCAAGCCGCTGTGGCTACCGCCACTGGACCCATATGATATCGGAGCGGACTACGTTACATCTATGGAACTAGCTGAACCCATATCTGAGCGGACTACGTTACATCTATGGAACTACTGTGGGTCCTATATAATAAAAAGAGACAAGTTAGACATCCCGACGACCTTACTTGTATTTCTTTTAAACAGTTTATGAGGGTCCGTTTATGAGTAGGCAGTGGCCAGGCCCAGGTCAGTGTTCCGTGGTCAGTGCGAACCCTCCCCCCCACCTCTCTGTGACTGTCCGTCGATTTACTGTGCTCGTGGTTTTCATGCATGTCATCATTTGAAATTTTAACGTTGTACCACACAACACAGAAAGAGAAGCCGAACACAGTTATATTACCACAATGGTAGCTTCGTTAGAAACCGAGAACTCATTTTGCCAGGACCCAGCAGCCTTCACTTCCGCTTTAGCAGGTATCAAACCACTAACGCGATAAACTTTCTTATGGTCTCACCATGCAATGTTTTTTTTAAGCGTTTTCGCGCCTTGGCAAGTCCCAGCATATGATATAAACGTACTCTGAGTTAGGCCTACTTTTGACTTGCCCCGTTAGTGGATACGTGTGTCAACATACGTACTTTATTCAAAGCGTTCTTTTTTTTGTTCTTTCGTTGTTTTTTTATGTGTGTTGGGCTGCTTGTATTTTGATGCAATTTTTCATGTAACCGTCTTCAGCAAATAGACGACCTAAATAAAATCAATCATTCTTGCGATCTCGCCCTCGAGTTCTCGTTCCCTGACGATGGGCTTAGTTTAAACATATTTATTTAACGAGGATATCCCGACTAGCATACGCTAGGAACATGGGCCTTCTTCAAAAAAATGAAAAGCAATATGTTACAATCAGTGTAAAACAAAACATGCACAATGGTACAATGGTACAATGGCGAGGCAAGTTTGATCACACCTGACGATGGGCTTTGGCTGTGGGCATCAGGCTATGGCTCTCGGTGCCGGGCTGTGGCTCGGGGCGCCGGGCTATGGCTCTGGGCGCCGGGCTATGGCTCTGGGCGCCGGGCTTTGGCTCTGGGTGCCGGGCTTTGGCTCGATCGGGGCGCCGGGCTATGGCTCTGGGCGCCGGGCTTTGGCTCTGGGTGCCGGGCTTTGGCTCTGGGCGCCGGGCTATGGCTCTGGGCGCCGGGCTATGGCTCTGGGCGCCGGGCTTTGGCTCTGGGTGCCGGGCTTTGGCTCGATCGGGGCGCCGGGCTATGGCTCTGGGCGCCGGGCTTTGGCTCTGGGTGCCGGGCTTTGGCTCGATCGGGGCGCCGGGCTATATATGGCTCTGGGCGCCTGGCTTTGGCTCTGGGCGCCGGGCTTTGGCTTTGCATGGGGAGCCGGGCTATGGCTTTGGGCGCCGGGCTATGGCTCTGGGCGCCGGGCTATGGCTCTTGGCGCCCAGCTATGGCTCTGGGCGCCGAGCTATTGCTCTGGGTGCCGGGCTATGGCTCTGGGTGCCGGGCTATGGCTATGTAGGCATCAGCTAGGCTATGGCTCTGGGCGTCGGGCTGTATGGCTCTGGTCGCCGGGCTATGGCTCTGGGCGGCGGGCTATGGCTCTGGGCGCCGGGCTATGGCTCTGGGCGCCGGGCTATGGCTCTGGGCGCCGGGCTTTGGGTCTGGGTGCCGGGCTTTGGCTCGATCGGGGCGCCGGGCTATGGCTCTGGGCGCCGGGCTTTGGCTCTGGGTGCCGGGCTTTGGCTCGATCGGGGCGCCGGGCTATGGCTCGGGGCGCCGGGCTATATATGGCTCTGGGCGCCTGGCTTTGGCTCTGGGCGCCGGGCTTTGGCTTTGCATGGGGAGCCGGACTATGGCTTTGGGCGCCGGGCTATGGCTCTGGGCGCCGGGCTATGGCTCTGGGCGCCCAGCTATGGCTCTGGGCGCCGAGCTATTGCTCTGGGTGCCGGGCTATGGCTCTGGGTGCCGGGCTATGGCTATGTAGGCATCAGCTAGGCTATGGCTCTGGGCGTCGGGCTGTGTGGCTCTGGTCGCCGGGCTATGGCTCTGGGCGGCGGGCTATGGCTCTGGGCGCCGGGCTATGGCTCTGGGCGCCGGGCTATGGCTCTGGGCGCCGGGCTTTGGGTCTGGGTGCCGGGCTTTGGCTCGATCGGGGCGCCGGGCTATGGCTCTGGGCGCCGGGCTTTGGCTCTGGGTGCCGGGCTTTGGCTCTGGGCGCCGGGCTATGGCTCTGGGCGCCGGGCTTTGGGTCTGGGTGCCGGGCTTTGGCTCGATCGGGGCGCCGGGCTATGGCTCTGGGCGCCGGGCTTTGGCTCTGGGTGCCGGGCTTTGGCTCGATCGTTGCGCCGGGCTATGGCTCGGGGCGCCGGGCTATATATGGCTCTGGGCGCCTGGCTTTGGCTCTGGGTGCCGGGCTTTGGCTTTGCATGGGGAGCCGGGCTATGGCTTTGGGCGCCGGGCTATGGCTCTGGGCGCCGGGCTATGGCTCTGGGCGCCGAGCTATTGCTCTGGGTGCCGGGCTATGGCTCTGGGTGCCGGGCTATGGCTATGTAGGCATCAGCTAGGCTATAGCTCTGGGCGTCGGGCTGTATGGCTCTGGGCGCCGGGCTTTGGCTTTGCATGGCGCTGGGCTATGGCTATTGGCACCGGGCTATGGCTCTGAGTGCAGGGCTATGGCGCTGCATGCATGGAGCCGGGTTATGGCTGTGGGCGCCGGGCTTTGGCTCTGGGTGTCGTGCTATATGGCTCCGCGAGGGCGAGATCGCGATGGTCAGATAGCGATCGGGGGGAGACAGCTAGCGATCTCGCGAGGGCGCGATCAATCTCGCGTTCTCGCAATGTCGCCCTCGCGTTCTCGCCCCTTTTGGCGCCAGACGAGAATGCGAGATAGCAGATTTTTTAATGTTGCAATAAATGGCACACTATTAAAATATATTACTGACTTTACTTAGCCCTAATTGGTGCGTGACCGATCTCGGTTTTATTTGCCAACATCGTGATCCAGCAATATCTATGTCTTAGCCGCTTACAGTAAATTCAGGGGCGGATCCAGGGGGGGGGGGGGGTTATGGGGGCTGCAACCCCCCCCCTCTCCTCCTTGGGAACCTGAACATACACTGTTAAAGTCGGGTTCACCGAGCACCCCGCACCCCCCCCCCCTCTCCCGGTCGCAAGTTTTTCAGAGAGCACCCCCTCCCCACCCCCATCTCCAAGTCCCACTTAATGAGTTATGACCGGGCACGAGCCAGAGTAATCAATCATCCCTTTCTCGGCGGAAAATCGTGGTGAACATTTCTCCGATGTGAAACGCCCGTTCTCGTTGGAAAATACAAGAATAATGTACATATATATATACAGCATATTGAGAAAGAAAGCGGGTAGACTTTGCTATATGTTAAGCGGTTGCGCGGTATAGTTTTAGAAGTTTACAAGAGTATCAACAAGATTGGGTTAATTACCGCCATGATATGCATCATTTAAAGTGTTAGTGCCATGCGGGAAAAAAATATCCGTCTGACCAATGCATATGAAAGATAAATATCTTGATACAATTATTTTGATACATAGCCGTAATTTTTGAATACAAAAACTCATACCGTACGATCTCTTCAAAGAGCACCACCCTCTTTTCATTTCTGAAAAGCATCGCGAATTAGCCCCAGCGCGTGTGACGTCAAAGGGGCCCCCACGCAATGGATCGCGCGCAGCCTGCTTGCCGGGGCTTGCGATGGAGTCCTGGCATCGTAGTTGCATGAAAGCGAGCTTTCTATCAATTTAAAATACTGCTATGACGTCATTCTATTGTCTAAACTGTACATTACTTTTCACGAATGTACTGTTTCAGCGAGCTGATAAATTGCGATTGACTCAAGGAGACCAAACAATTTTTTGGTTGAACAATCGTCCTTCTGTTACGAAATCGACAATCGCAGTCAATGACAATCATGAGCAATAAGTGAGCTTGTCTGAAACAGGTCACAACCCTAATGGATGATGAACCGGAAGCTTGACGCCCGATGGAAAGCCCCAACAAATACAGATACAAATTTCTCATAAACAAGCATAGATCAAGAAATTCTCTTTAAAAACTAAAATTGAGATTATATGTAATTCATATGCAAAATACATACCGACATTTCCTTATATCCTATAATTACACTAGAAATCTTTTTTTTCTTCTCGCGAATCTCACGAAACTCGTTTGCAAAGCGTATCCTATCCATCAACAATTACGCACTGGGTATTACTTGTTTCAAACACCATGGCAACATCGTTGCGTATCATATCTTTTCAGTATTCAATAATTTGAACGATTGTATCATATTCCACATTCAAATGACCATTCTCGTCTGTATAATGACACATATAATCCATGCGAAGTAGCCCACGCGCCTTGATGGGAAACACGACTTCATTCTTGCAATCTGAAGATGAACTAAACTGACTTGTGACTGCAGCGTCCGACGTTTCTCCATGTCAGGGCGAACCACTGTTTCAGCTTAGCTTACGTATGACTCAAGTTTACCATTGCTACAATACATTTCGTGGGTTCTCAGATAGAATATGAACCGACTTCAGTCAGCTATTTTATTGGTTTCGGGAGCGAGAGATGCAATGTACATCTTAAAAGAACTCTTATTGACGCTACATGGACCACGTGAGACTCACCGACCGTACTTTAAGTCAGAGATTGGCGCAAGTGCCCCCAGGCAAGCCCGCTTTATAGGCGGGCTTGCCTGGGGGCACTAAATTGGGTAAGAGCGAGACTAAAGAACACTATTGCAATTGATGCAGCTCCGTGCCAGTTTGAACCGTATTCACAAGAAACAGTAACAGCTAGCACCCGGTTCACCCCAATCGTTCACCCACGCGTATACCCACCACCCCATGTCAGCGTCCTGGGCCATTTTCTGAGGCTGCCGCATAAAGCATGGCAGATGTAGGTAGGCACACACGCGCTCCAAAGGCATTACCGATAGTCAAAGTAGGCCCCACAGGCGCAGCAGTTTAGGAAAGAGGGTGGTGGGGGTGGGGGGGGGGGGGGGTAAAACGTTAACAAGTGGATCTCTCATTACAGCGGGAACGACTCTTTCAGCATAACTCACGCAGGTCTCGCGCTCAGCATTTATAACGTATCCATTTCGTGACAGCCCTTTTGTCACTTTTTAGAGCTCTCCCTCCCTTGCTCGTCAATTTTCATCAATACAGCGCCTTTTGGATGGCAGCCAGTCCGTTCTCCCTCCGGTCGGCTGTGCAATGTGCATGATACTGCAATATCCCACCAACCTGTTCTGTTTTGTACTGATTGCCCTATCCTACAGCATACTGTACAACCCCCCCCCCCCCCTCAACCCCTCCCCTGTACTTAGCTGTCTACAAAAAATGCCCATTAGACTGACCGGTCTGTCAGTTATTATCTGTTGAGTTAATTGGTCCAAGTTGAGTTGAGTTGGTCAGATAAACATATATCCGATCAATATTTGCGCTTATAAATTCACTGAATAGGGGAGATCACCACCCGCGCATTGGCGGCATGGCATCCAAATTCCGATTCCGAACATCCACACGTGACTTATAATACAAATTTTTTCGAACAACCGACATGTCAGCGACACTATTTATTAGAAACATTTGTAACACCGGACCCATGGGCGTGTCCAGTGGGGTGGGGGGGGGGAGTTCACGGCCCCCCCTTTCAGACCATATAATATATCTGTGCCCCCCCTCAGAGTCAAAATGTCTGCAGTGGGCCGGAACAACCCGTACTACCTCATGCATAGCCGAGCGGCCGCGGGCCCACGTCATTTTGGCGGCAAAACTAGAATGTGTGGGATAGGCAAACAAAGTCAAAGCCGTCAGTCAGTAGATGCAGCTGTCGTGCGGCGGTCGAGGCAGCTGTCGAGCGGTGGTCGAGGCAGGACGAACTTTCTGAGCTGAGCTGGTGTTTATGATACCAGACAAGCAACATTCTACATGCAGTAGTTTCATCCTCTACAGGTTAGTAAGACATATCTATATATATTATATCCTACTGTTTAAAATTATGCGTAGGTTAATAATATCCCAACAAACATGACGGAATCGGATCAGTACTGGCCCGAGACAGGCTGTCCCTATACTGCTGGTGCCGGCCCGATGCTGGCACGCCGGTATCGGTCGATAACGGGCCAGTAACGGGCCGGTAATGAGCCGGCAAGCGCCAAAGATATTAGTACACCAAGATGTACTAATATCTTTGGTGGCGCTGAGATACAGCCTCAAACGGAATGAAAGTGCCGCCATCTGCTGTGTCTTTTCTGCCGCTCGTGCGCCGATATCGGGCCGGCACTGGCATTTGCCAATCGGGCCAATCGGCTTGCCGATACCGGCGTAAAACGCGGTGGTATATGGCGGCAAAACGGTATTAAATTAGCCTTAACTGGCCCAGCAACGGGCCGTTATATACTGGCCGGCCATGATACCAGCATCTCCGTACTAAGCCGCAACGCTGCCAGTACTGGCCCGTTACCGTCATGTTTTTTGGGATGTAACTATGAAATGAAAAAAGGTCTTATCTAATAAGACGTTTTCTCATTCTTTTTGCAAAGTCACGCATTCCGGCGTTCATACTCCAGTCATCCGAAATGTCTAGCTAATGTGGAGCGAAAGAAAACATGGCCTAATTAAGGTGGACAGAATGAATTGGTTGCTTTAATTAAAAAGCTGCTCATGCAGCAATTTTTTACTTAAATTATGGTTTTTGAAATATTTTGGAAACACATTTAGAACACATTGTCTGACTGTATCAATGCAACCTTCATTAGAAATAGATCTGCTATCGCATGATGACAGGTATAAAACTGCCGCAATGTGCATATTTCGATGACGTACACAAGAAAGCCACACTTTTTTCAAATGGGATGCACTAAATTTGCCAAAAAAGGAAGCTTAACAACATATATCTGGATTTTTATTGTATACAATAAGTGTACTTCTATGCTAAGAATATAAATACATCATTTCCAATCAAAATAGTTTTTACATTTTTCAAAAAAAAATCCATTGCTGGATGAGTAACTAATTGCATATAAATATAAAGTGTACCGTCGGATGGGTTACTGCATGAAATCTATTTGTGGCTGCCTCTTACGCAAGACCTGCGCAAAACCAACTTGGAGTTTTGTTGGGATTACGAAAATGTCATGTGACGCCTGTTATCGATGCCTTATCGTTATGTCGTAGCTTCTTCTACTTTTTCGGTTATCAACACATTCAAATATGCGTAAAATTTGGGGTCCTGAAGAATAAGAAACCCCTGTTTAGTATGTCGAAATTTACACTTCGTGCATTCATGCATTATCGCTCACTTTTATTATTTGGCCCTGGAACGTGTGCGTTGCGATCGACAACGTTTTGTGTCATCAGAAAGTTTATTGCCGAAAATAAGGCATTTGAATATACTCAAAATGTCAAAAATGTGAGATCACATTCAACAAGTCACTCTGATGCAGAACGCTTTTTCATCTCCACTCCAATCTTCTATGTAAATTCTGGTAAGCACTTGTTCACAGCTCAGTTGACTTTGGCGCAAGTGCCCCCAGGCAAGCCTCGCTTTCTAGGGGCACAAGTGTCCATGCAAAGTTCCTTAGACGCCAGTCGGAAATCAACATAATATGTGCATGTACAATCATAGTATTTACGTATTCTATATACCGTATACTGCTCATTTGAAGTCGTGGCTAATATTAGGAAGTTGGAGATTCCATTTCCAGGTTTGAGTCGCAAGTCAGGGTGCAGCTTTAAATAGGGCCTTTTGCCAATATCAAGTGACCGTGGCGAGACAAGCAGGGAGGGGGGGTAACCAGTCTCACTTTATAGCGAAGACATGTCTTTTCGCGAAAAGATACTAATCTCGCGAAAAGACAGCCCAAATGCCAATTAACCCCAATTTGAAGCTGTTGAACCGGCTGATTCAGGTTATAATATCTTTACTGCGGACAGGAATGCAAATATGTATTGTTTAATCAGGCTCATGTGCATATTTAACAAATATTTCAACATGGACGCCGTTCAGCGATCGGTACAGCTGCCGCCATATTGGATAGACACTTGCCTGTTGCCTCACTAGATGGCGTAACGCGACAAATGATGTTACATACATGTTTGCGTTATGAAGTCTTTTCGCGAAAAGATGGTTACATCGGCGTAAAAGGGACATGTATCGCTGCTAAAAGACACTTAAAGCATTAGTCATAGTAGATTTGTACAGTTTATTTGCACACATCACACCACACACATTGCGCCTTCTTACTTGTCGTCGTCATTTTAGAGGAGCGCTTCCATGCGCATGGCTTCTTGCCGCCAGTGGGTGCCGTGACCACGAGTTGACCGTCTGTTGAGCGGACACAGCCTTTGAGCAGTCCCGACTTCTACCCCATTGTTATTTACCTTTTGCTTCAAACCTCTCGACACAGTCATGTAACAAGCCAAGTGACGAGAAGCCTTTGCTGAACTAAACTTCCCTTAGATGTAAACTCGATGTAACAAACTAATTGGTGTTAACTGACTGATTAGCACTGCACGAAACCGGCGCCCCGAAACCGGGTGTCTTCCGGCTTCTACCTCAACTAATTGGTGTCACATAACTGCGGCATGCGTGTCTCCTACCCCAATAATACTAACATTTTGTTTCATGGAAAATGGCAACCCAATATTGATGAATTAAAAAAAAACGTTTCAGGCGATACATGTCCCATTTACGATTAGATTGTCGCATTATCGTCTTTTCGCGAAAAGACTTCATAATGCAAACATGTATACGATACTGCACGCCATCTGGTGAGGCAACAGGCAAGTGTCTATTCAACAGGGCGGCAGCCGTACCGATCGCTGAACAGCGTCCGTGTTGAAATATTTGTTAAATATGCATATGAACCCAATTAAACAATACATGTTTTCATTCCTGCCCGCAGTAAAGACATTACAAACCGAATCAGCCGGTTCAACAGCTTCAAATCGGGGTTAATTGGCATTTGGGCTGTCTTTTCGCGAGATTAGTGTCTTTTCACGTCTTTTCGCTATAAAATGAGAACCGGGGGGTAACCTGTGTTACCGGTGTTGCCTGTGTTGCCAAAATAATTTACTGTATCATAACGTCATACAAGTCATTGAGTCAGGAAATAATTCAACTTGAAAGCTGCGTCGTAAGATGTACTTTTCTCAGGCATTGTGTTACTGTGGCAATCAAGACAATGAGCTATTTACGGTTGTGTTATATACTACTACTGCCACACGACTCCACCCACACCTATTCTAGACCAATGATCAGAGGCCAGGTTTCAGGTTGTGTAAATTGATACAGCTTACGGCGGCCTTGCACCAAATGCAATAAGTTAATTGTGCCAGACAGAAACTTGATACTTGGTAGGTATGACAGTGATTCATAAACATGCAGTAGGAGCCAGGAGAGCCGGCCACTGGTGTGACACTTGATAAGAGGTGCGATCAGAGAGGGAGAGCTGAATGTGGTTGCGGCTGCTTGTATAAACCATTAATTGGTTTGGTTGGCGGGATGGGATTAAGCAGGGATACAGGTGAGGGGGTGGGGGGGGCTCGAGAGGCCAAAGTCTGGGTGCGGCTTATAATATGTAGTTTTCCGGAAATGATTCTGGGTGCCTGCCAACCCGGTTTTGAGGCCAAAGTCGGGGGGCTGCTTCTAATATTTATGCAGCTTCAAATAGGCAGTTTAAAGGTACCTTGTTCTATCTTTTGACATCAAGAAAGTGTGTCCACACTAGGTTTTTTTGGTTACATTTTCGCGAAGAAATGTTGGAGCATAGTCTTTTCCCATTGTCCAATTTTAACAATGACACTGTTGTCCCCTTAGAGAAGCGGGCTTGCCTGAGGACACTTGCGCCAAGGCCAAATAGACTTTGGGGCAAATGGCGCTCTATTTGTAATATGCATTTCTAAAACGATAGAGGTCTTCAGCAACTCCTGTTGCTTTGGAAATGTATATATAGCATGTAAAATATCTCTGGTATTCTACATGCATATTGCATCGGCTAGTTTACAACATCACTATCATGTAATATACATTTCTAGACTGAGGTCACTGAAAAAGTTCTGAAAGGCTTTCATATGTTCTGGTACCAACCACGCGAGACTGGACTAGTGAGTGTCAAGATAATATTGTGTTGTTTATTGCAGTTTACACTTTTTAAAAGACGCACTGTGACTATAAGACAAAAGAAAAGCTCAACACTATTAGAAGCTTTATCACTTTGGATGGTAGGCATTTAATTGATAAGGGCAAACAGCTACATGATGCATGTACACCCCTACCAATTCCTGGTCCCATGTGGGTTGCACTTCATGGCTCTCTCGTGTGTCGGGTACCAGCGTGTATGAACAGCCATGTATCAGGGCCAGCTCTTGGCGCAAGTCTTCTCTAGGGGCGCAACAGTGTCTATGCAAAGTTCTTTGGACGACCAGTCAGGAAGCCAGTCTATATGCCTTGTTTTATCTTCTGACATTAAGAAAGTGTGTCAACACTAGGTTGTTTCGGTTACATTTCGCGAAGAAATGTTGGGGCACACAAGTTTTCCCAAATAGTTTTTTCTTATGCCACAGAAGGCATGAAAACAATTCTACTTGGCGAAAAATAATCACTAATACCTTTTCCTGCTAATTGTATTGCAATGAGAGCGTTGTATACTGTGTGAATTTACTTAGGCAATGGAAAATGTCCCTGGTGTTGTTGTCACTTCTCTCTGCTAATGAGCAAGATGTGCTAAGCTGGCAGGACTAGTGTCATAACAACTGAGCTGAACATCCATTGCCAACAACATGCAGTCTTTGCCAACTAGCCACATAACTAAACCATGCCTTGTTTCCCATGAAAGTGGTTAACAATGTGTGTTTCAACCTTTGCTTTCATGTTGGGCTTTGATAGTTGGTAGATTTGGTTGTAACTGATATAACACCTGGAACCTTTCAGCAAAGGCTATAACAACACAACATCGCAATCTAGTGACATGCAGCTTTGTTTCTTTGTTGCTCTCTTCATTTCAAATGTAAATTGAACTAAACCAGTATAGCACGATATAGCCTTACAGGCTGAAAGTGCTGTTAAATCTTAATCAAATCAAATCATTTAAAAATGATACCTACCAATATTTTACCACATGCTTATAGGGCTTTAACATTTTGACAGTGACTTTGTTTACTAATTGCAACTTAATAATGATGCCCTTTTATACACTGCAATGGATGAAATTGAAACAGGTTTATTATATTTATAGACTAAACAATATTTACTGCATAGCTAATAATAATGCATTAATACTGTGAGGACCTACCTCCCTTGTGCCGTTTTTAATTTACTGCATGTACTGGTACATCTACTGTTTAATCCTTTATTAAACAATTTTATGTGGTACTACCCACCTCGAGCCCAGTTTCTTCCCCCCCCCCCCGACTCTATGATCAGCCCTATCTCCTTCTTCAGTCGCCATTTTTATGATCCCTGCTCGTCATCTGCCATTGTTGGAAGTTTTGAGGACTTTGCTGATATTAAGAACAGATAAGCTATACTTTCAAGTTGTGAGTGAGCTGTGTTTAATATGTTGAACTACCATCAATGCCGCCAGCAGAGCCACAAGAATCCATATGCCAGTTACAAATAGATGTTCAGGGGCCGGCCCGGTAGCTCAGTGGGCTAGAGCGCCCGCATTGAGTGCTCTGGCCACCTGAGAACCTAACGGCACGTGGATCGGTGGTTCGAGCCCTGCTGTGGCCATATCTGTGTGGTCGCAGGATAAAGATCCCATGTTTCTCTTCGTAAAGAGTAGGGGGTTATCCCCAGGAACATGGCTCTACTCTCCCTTCCTTCTCCCATTGATGTGATATGACCAAAAGTGGTCAAAGCTTCCTGATTAACCAACCAAGCAACAAATAGATGTTCAAACTAGGTCTAAAGAAACCTGTTCAAAATAGGATATTACCTTAATACCTGAAATTCCAAACCTAAGTTTGCATGCTTAAAGTGCAGAACTCATTTCAAAAGGTGAGATGGCAAACTGTGCCAAATTGCCCTGGATTAACTTGTCAACCTTAAAAGTGAAACAAAATGGCCCATATAAATTTGTGTACGGGTACAATGCAATTCCAAAATCGGTGGCGTCCAGAATATTCTTTTGCAAGTTATTGGTTGACCAGTCAACCATTTCAGGGATGAAGTTGTTTTCCTTCAATTAAAATAAATCCTGCAATTATAGTTATCGTCAGTGTGATGTCAGTAAATATTGTTTTGTCTATGAATATAATAGCCCTATTTTATCTATTTTGCAGTGCCACACTTGGGTCATCTATATACTGCAGTTTTAGCTGATGCTGTGGCAAGATGGCAACGGCTAAAAGGTCGAGAGGTCACATTTACAACTGGTACAGATGAGCATGGTCTAAAGGTGAGCCTCTGTGGCCAATCATCTGTTTCCAAATGCTGGTATGATTGGAATTTAATGTTACGTTCAGCTCTGGTTCTACCGAAACTCAGGTGTGCATTCAGGTTGCGTACCGTTTACTTAAAAGCGGTCAGTGTTTGAATGTACAGTAATGTTTTATTGATTTCCTTACCCATGAACTACTTTGTTATGGAAAAGCTAGTATGGCATGTTACAGAAAATAGTTTGGCAGATTGGTGATGTTTGTGTGGGAAAATTGTCAAAGTTAATTATGTTCTTTGTTGCAAGTTATTTTCAATGACAAACCCCAGGAAGACTAATCAATAGGTCCAGTCAGTATCTAGAAGCTGCATGTCACTTTACAGGTTAAGAAATACTGTTTTCAGCAGATTTAACCAAACATTTTTGTACATGTTTGTGTAGATCCAGCAGGCAGCGGCTCTCCGGGGTGAGACACCACAAGACCTTGCCGACCGAGTGTCTGAGCAGTTCAAGGTAAGAAGTGTGTCATTTTTTTGAAAAACATAAACAATGATAATTGTCAGCACAACTTCCAAGAAAAATATGTAGTGTGCAAGAATTTTCTTGATGTAAATCTTCCACATAATTTGATAATAATAATTGTCGTGAGTGACTCTTTGTGACACGATGAAACTGCATCATTAAACCATAAACTGTTAGCTAGTAATTGCTGATAGCTTTACAACCAAATGGTAAATATACGATTTGTTTTTTTACTCCAGCGGCTTTTTTCAGATGCTGATATCCAATACACTGACTATGTCAGAACGACGGAACCTAGGCATGTTCAGGCAGTCACTGCATTTTGGGTGAGTAATATTAAAATCCAGTTGTCTGACTTCAGGTGCGAGTGTGTCCTGTTGAATTCAAACAATGGGCCGCTTGTTTTAGACTAATTGTCGAGTTCCTAACAATCAACGCTACCCGACCCTTTCGAAATCGCCCATACTTTTGTACTAAACTTGTTACGCATGGTTGATTCCCCTCCCATGTAGCTTAACTGCCACTTGTGCTTTCTGAAGCTTTCGGCGCAGAAGCGACGATCTTGACGCGTCCCCACACCGCCCCCATCCGCGGCGACATTTGGTCACGATCTTGTTACTGCTCCACAGAACATGCTGCGAGAGAAAGGCCACATCTACAAGGGGTCCTACGAGGGCTGGTATTCAACATCCGATGAAGCCTTCGTCACGGAAGACCAGATCACAGAGGTCAAGGACGCCGCCGGGGGGATGACGCGGGTAAGTACGTAATGCCATACACTCTAATCTCTGCTGTTTCTGTTACGTTTCCATATAAGTACGTATTGCCATACATTCTAAGCTCTGCTGTTTCCATGTGTTGCTGGTGATATAGTTTCTGTTTGATCCGGTAATTTAAGATCGATCGTGTTAGGGACCTTGTTTTGGCAGCGTCTCTATCTATGGGTCTTTTAGAACGTGTCCAGAACTTGCTTTGGCCGTCTCAATAGCACTAGACGACCAGACCCAGGCCACAAGCCTGTATCCCTCAGGTGCCTACCCCCTCGGGGTGTCTATCGGCATACAGGGCACGACAGCATACGACTCGCAACTGGTGAACCTCCGCCCCTCCCCCCCGACACATATGCTTAATGGAGAGGACGGGGAAGGGGGTAAAAGAACTTCTTTTACAGTTGGGCTGTCAGGCTTTCGCTGATGTTTTATAGATACTGTGAATTTTGCCACTGGCTGCATATTTTCAGGGTTTTAGTACGGTGGATTCTTAGAATTTTGCCCCGGTCTCTGTCGCTGTACCCGTGGCTGCTTGCTTTCAGGGTTTTAGTGCGGCTACATCCTTGAATTTGATTGCACACAACCGGTATGACACGATATAGGCTGAAAGTGCCCTTAAACACCACTTTAATCGACAGCGTGATAATCAGACCCAAGCCCAGGTATTGGGATGCCAGTATGTGTTCACATATGCCTGCCTTTACCATTTTTGACAATTGTTTTATCTACAAGCTCACGTGTGTTGATACTTTCAGGGTTTTAGTACTGACTCTTGGGTTATTTAGATTGAACGTAACCAGTATGGCACGATATAGCCTTACATGCTGAAAGTGCTGTTAAACCCCAATCAAATCAAATCAAATCATATATGCCTGTGGTATAGGAGGAAGCTTTCTATGAATATGAATTTCCTTTTACGGAAAGTAAACCGAGGGGTAACCTCGAAATAAACTACCAACAACAGAACACCATAGCTGGGTATATATATAATGTTATTAATAACAATTTACGACTATACACAACTGTTACACAACCCAGCCGTCGGGCTCCCTGAGGGCATGTGACTGACTAAATCGTCACATAATTTCATATTATTTGTAGTCCGGCATCGCTCTCAGGGCCATATATTTTATTGCCTTAGCACACTCCGCACCGTCTTTCACACCCTTGTTATCAGTTATCCCAAAACAAAACCTCTCCCTATTCCGCTAAATCTTGTAGAACTATCCACAAGATATGCATTTATGACCCACGTGATCGATTTGGAATTCTACTTTGCCTTTGGCTATGGGCTCGGATATTTTGTCTGAAGTAATTTACATCGGCGCCGAGGAAAAATGTAGTGCCGATGTAGCAGGGGGAGGCTTCCACAAAAAATCTGTCACATTATTATCAAAGATCCTACCTCAGAGAAACAGAAAATGTTAAGTCCAATGAATTTGGTATCCGAATAAGTGTGTTATGGCGTATAAACCGTTCCTGTTGGCAGCCTCAGCTCAAATGGCTGCCTCCTCGGAATGCCGTAATCTCGCCAGGTGCGAAGTCTCGCGGACCAAGGGGGGGGGGGGGGTGCATATGTGTGCGGTCGCGTGCAACGGTGGGTGGCTCAGACGGCATGCAGGGGTGGGGGGTAATTTACATCGGCGCCGAGGAAAAATGATGCAGGTGTGGGGGGTGCACTTCGAAGTGTTACTGGGCATTGGTCCGAGGATCCCCCTGCTACATCTTAGCTTTCGTTAAGTTAACACACTTTTGAAATAACCACCTATCACATACATTACATTGCACCATGTCGCCATAGCATTGCATTCCTATGCTTAACTTTCTTACTGGGAACGTCTAATTTCGGAAAAGATCTAATACTCTTGTCCTTAATGATATCAATCAAACACGACCTCATCATATCTTGCTCAAACTCAAATGGTATCACGCCCTTCTTTAAAAGATCTGTATAGCCTCCTGAACAATACTCAATCAAATTAGCTATGGCAAATACGCCGCAATCCCATCCGTTCTGCTGTTGTTGCGCGACTGGCAGTATAACATCTAGTGAAGTTCGCCCGTGGCCGTAAATCTGGGCTAGCTGGATCTCGAGGGAGGGAGTGAGTGGCTCATGTGCCTTGTAGACGCTGTCTAATACATACACCGGCCCCCCAACTACATCTTGAAACGAAACTACCCAGTGATCCTTGCCGGTGTGATGGATCTGCCCACAAGGAGCGGGGACGCTCTGCAAGCGCAAGCTGGCGGAGGGTATCTGCCATGCTTTCTCCTTCCAAATAGGTGCAGCGGTGCTAAGTTGAAAACCGTTATGCGGGAACTTATCTCGTAATAAACTAGAAGTAACTGCCATATGATCACTACTCAACCACCCCTTCCCTTCAATACCCCCGCAAAGCTCACTAATCTCACTGTCCTCTTTAGCTTTCTTCGAATCTGGTGCCGGGGCAACTGTGTCTAGATCCTGAACTCGTGGTCGCTTTCTTCCCGAAGTCTTATCCGCTCGTAAACCCACAGAGCGTCGGGCAGCTACTATATGATAGCAGGTGCTCGTCGCCGGACAGGAACACTTCTCTTTAGGAAATAACTCTGCGACATATTTTATCCCACTATGCCCTCTGACAACAAAGCAAGCCTGCTGAGGTATAAGGTCTATGTTCTTAAACTTAATAACATCCTCCGCCATAGCGAATTGTGTCATCATACCCGATGGGACCTGCTCTTCACTAGCCCTGACTTCCACGGATGGGACCTGCTCTTCACTATCCCTCACATCACCCGATGGGACCTGCTCTTCACTATCCCTGACATCAACGGATGGGACCTGTTCTTCCTCTTCACTAGCCCTCACATCACCCGATGGGACCTGATCTTCACTATCCCTGACATCAACGGATGGAACCTGCTCACTATCCTTGACATGTGCTACACTGACCCCGACTGAGTTAATCCCCTCTCTCAATTCTGCGACTAAGATATCCAAATCCCGATACTGAGGTAACTGTACATCATCCAGACATTTACGTAAAGAGGAAAAGGCTGTCTTTAACTTGAACTCCCCCGCATCTATAAAACCCCTCTCTATCTCTGCAAGGTAAAAGTTAGTTAAATGGAAGAGTGACAATGCAACACAATCAACAGGCCCCTCTTTCCTTTCCAGCAAACGCTTAATGACCGCATTGAAACTTTCTGAGGCATTATTTGTTATTCCCGATATAGGATTATACACTCTCCACTTTTGAATTTGGAAACGGGCCGCATGTGCCAAGATATCGCCCTTAAGGGAACTATCGAAATATTTCACAAAAGGTTCGCTCCAATTAGAGCTTAGCTCATCAATTAATGCCTCACAAAGTTCTTTGCTCTCAGCCTTTATAATGTTCAAGAGGTGCTCTGATAGAATGGTCATATCATCACTCCGCCCCCCGTGAGTGCGAAGCCACATCCGCACATCTTGGCGTAGATGATTCCACCAATATAAAATATCGCACTGGGGCATCACACGCGGGACGGCATTCGTGATCGCCTTCTCGCGGTCTGTAAGAAAAACAACGTTCCCTTGGGAAAGGTTAGGGATCTTCTGAACAAGGAATTCAAACAGCTTCTCGTGGGATCTCTGGAATTTCCGCTCATGTATCAAAAAGGCCAAAGATATAATCGGATCACCTGCGAATAGAACGTGTCTAAATATAACGGGAGAAAGATAAAAATCCCCTAACTGGAAAGTGGTATCATATGACAGGATAAATTTCTGATCAGTCTGAAAAGTAAGGAGATCATTAAACATGTCAAATACCTTGTCCGAGCCGAGAATGCAGTCTAGGTTCGGGTAGATGTCGACCTGTTTAATAAAATCATCAAGATTAAAGGCCAGTTCGACAAGGTTCGACAAAGCGTCACGACTCAGCCGTCGGTTGAGCTGCAACTTCGCCTTCACGTTCTTGACCTGGGATTGCTGATCCCTTGACGTGCGGCGTCGGTCGAAGCTGCAGTGAGGCCTTTGTATGTCACTGAAGAAGATTTGTTGGTTAATAGTGTCTGTTCTTTGTCATGTAGCACTAAGGGAGCCGTCCTCACGTGCGGACGCGGACAAGTATCTGCCTTAGCCTTAGTGTTGCCATGGGGAGTAGGAACGAATACCGAATGGTCACCCATATACTCAACGACGAGACGACCTGGATCACCCTAAACAAACGAAACATACTTCTTGAACGAACTAGCCTTCCTCAACTTGCCCTGTGCGTCCGGAATGGTAATATAATAGTAAGTCCGAACCAACTCCTGGTCCTGCCCTTTGATAGGGTAAGTCCTGGTCGAGTCCATTCGCCAAAGGTACCCGTCCGCCTTGTGATCATCTGCCATATGGGGATGGCTCGACACATCAACATAATAGATCTCAGAGCCTAGTGCCTTAACCGGAAAAGTATCGGAGATCTTGTCCTTCGCAGGACTTCGCAAAATCTCAGCTACCTGCTCAACACTAAGGGTTCTAGCTCTCTCTGTACGCATATACACCTGAGAACCGATAGAACCACCAATAATAGGCGCCGGACGGCGAGACGACAAAGGAGCGGGTGGTGCCGGACGGGCAGGCCGAGACGACAAAGGAGCGGGTGGCGCCGGACGGGCAGGCCGAGACGACGAAGGAGCGGGTGGCGCCGGACGGGCAGGCCGAGACACCGAAGACGAACGAAGGAGTGAAAACTTATTACCAGTAGGCACCGGCTTCACTTCCTTCTTCGGTAGGGATGGCAACGAACCGAAACTGCGTCGAGAACGTACGACCTTCGTCCAATACGGAGCCGGAGGGGCGGGCCGAGAATAGGAGCGAGGAGCCGGAGGGGGGGGGGGCCGAGAATAGGAGCGAGGAGCCGGAGGGGCGGGCCGAGAATAGGAGCGAGGAGCCGGAGGGGCGGGCCGAGAATAGGAGCGAGGAGCCGGAGGGGCGGGCCGAGAATAGGAGCGAGGAGCCGGAGGGGCGGGCCGAGAATAGGAGCGAGGAGCCGGAGGGGCGGGCAAAACCGAAAGAGCCAGTCACTCAGGGTGGGACATGCCGGTACTCCAAGTACACGAATGCGACTGGGTGGCACCGAACGGGGAACCACACTGCACGGAATAGGCACGAAACCAGGTTCCGGAGTAGGCACCCGACGAGGGGCCGGAGTAGGCACCCGACGAGGGGCCGGAGTAGGCACCCGACGAGGGGCCGGAGTAGGCACCCGACGTGGGGCCGGAGACGGCACCCGACAAGGGGCCGGAGTAGGCACCCGACGTGGGGCCGGAGACGGCACCCGACGAGGGACCGGAGTAGGCACCCGACGTGGGGCAGATGTGACAGATTTTTGGTGGAAGCCTCCCCCTGCTACATCGGCGCTACATTTTTTCCTCGGCGCCGATGTAATTACTTCAAACAAAATATTCGGACCCTTTGGCTATGGTGTTTTTCATCATGTACCATCGCACACCAAAACTTTGCTTTGACCTTGAATAGTTTGAACGGCGTTCGCTCTTGTTCAAGCTATCATCGCTTACCAACACTGCTTTGACCCAGGGGGGGGGGGGGGGGGTTGGAAGACTCCGCGCATGCGCGAAACATGAACCATACTAGTGATCGCCGGAAGTTTCGGCTCAGTGTGTTTTGAGAGAGCAAGGGAGGCGGTCGTGTGAGAAGAGTGCACGGCCGTTTCACTGCTTCAGATTTTCAAACCGCTCACACTCAGTCAAATATGGTCGTGTCTTCTTTTATATACGTCTATTCGATTCCATGACACGTGTAATATGTATAGTGATGTAGAATTTAAGCGATTATCCTATCTTCCCTTTTTTATAGCTATTTGAAAAGTGTTATCCGCGCACAGGAAAACGAGCGATAATAGGAGAGAATATAGGCTCACACTGGGGTAGATCAGCTAATTTGTCAGACACTCAATAGATTACAAACAGACCGTCCAGTCACTGGTGAAATCAAAAATTGCATTACTTTGACATATGAAAACTAACCATAGGAGCATCAATGGTAGGAACTTATACTTATTGTCTGTAGTAGGAGGAGGGGGGGGGGGGTTCTAGTTTCCTTCTGTTAAGGTCAAAAGGAACAACGAATAAACTTCATTTTAATCATTTCAGCCTCTGTACAGCATTTTGCTATTTGTTAACTGTCAAAAAGTCAAAATGCTGCAGTCAGCTGCTTTATTAATGATTTATTATAGGATCATATTGGCAGTGGATAGGGGCTACCAAAAAATGCGAGCGTATATTCACTAATTCAGATATTCCGAGGGGATACATCTAGATTAATATTCACAATTAATCCCAATTTGTTGTGTTTTTCAAACCAAGGCATGTTTGATGAAAGTATCTTATCTTACAAAATCCTGATTTGCACTCCCAACAATGAGCTGGCAATTGTGTCTCTCTTGCAGTAATACCATTGAAAAGTTCTTCACTCCTAGTGACGTCATAAGCCGTCTGGAGTTGCTTCTCAAGATTCGTGTTTTCCAGGTTCACATGCAGCGCAGGGTTTTAAGGGCTCGAGCGACAACGCGACACTTCGAGTACATTTCGATGTGTACTTTATTCCATCAGCGAATATAAACTTCATACAACCATTCCGTCCCGAATCTAACTCCAACCGCGTGGCAGCGGTCCGCTGGAATTGCGGTCTTGGTTGCTGGTGTTCTTCATCTTGGACGGGGTCCCGGTCTGCCCTCTCTCTCGGTCTCTCTTTCTATATATACTGCCTTACCAGTCAGTATCTCGTGACTTCTTTGTTTCCTTTTATCGCTTTGATGCGCATTAATATTTCTAATATAATCACTTGCACCTGCTGCTTAATTGGGGAAAGGGCTATAAAGTTAAGGAGCAAAAATCCTGACGATAGTAGTACGTTGCAACTTGACTATAAGCGAAGTATTTTTATAACCTAATTACCTCAGGTCAGAGACCCATTATCGTCGCACTCGGATGCACCGTTGTCACGGTCGGTGAACCGGTGTCCAAGTGTTTACAGTTTAGAATAATAAACTTTTATGGTTAAGGTTTTAAATACCTCCACATCAATTAGGCCAGGTGGCCGATTCATCATCACATATATGCAGAGGGTGGCGAATTCTTCGGGGGGATAATTGGTTATTTGGTCGGCGTAGTAACGCTAACCGACACGCAAACTTGCAATAACCTGGGCGGCGTGAAGTACCCTCCTCCATATGCTTAACAAACGGTCGGCGCATTAACACCGCCGGTATAAAGGAGATACACGTTTATTATAGTACTGGTCACGCGATTTCTTACTTAATCGCGTGACCTTGCAAGAGCTGTCGTTGTCGCAAGTCATCGTGACTTGCAGAATTATAGCTTCGATCTAAAATGGACGATTTTACAACATGGTGTTCCTTCAGGGCCGCTTGGAGTGTCTTCCTGACTGTGCGTACGACTGTACCACTTTCCAACTATTTCCGGCAAAGACGCCCTGCACGAACAACCGTTTGGCTTTACCTGTGGCATCCGCCAGGAAGTCCATGTCTGGCTCTATCCTTTCCAATAGCACCTCACTCTTTGTACACTCGCTTCCACATCGTGACAAGTTGCAGCTGGACCTGGTAAAAATACTGGTGACTTTTATCAAGGTGAAGTACGCCATGCTAATTATTCAGACAAAATTTGGGGTCCTCTGTAGCAGCTTCATGGATGCTTTTTTTGTTAAGGCAGAAGGGACACTTGATTTCAAGTACCCTTTTCCCACAACAGTCACACTTGACATGGCCATCAGGAGAGGCTCCCAGGAAAGGATATTCAGGATGTATGTGCAGTCCAGCCTCTGTTCCCTCAGCGCTCTGGTGTTCCTGACCAATATACGCCTCGTATACCTCGCGGGCATGTTTCTCGTGGTCGCATCCCCATCTGTGGTTGGAGTGACAAAGTTATATACACTTGTCTCTGTCAGACAAGAGATGCACCTAAATTGCCACAAAATTAACGGATATGTATATATAGATGTTGTAACTGCTTGTGTACTATGATCATGGGGATGACTATCGTGCATACATGCACCAACCCGATATAAAAATTGAAACACCGAGCTACAACTTAGTAATACCTGTTCGCTTATGAGAAATTATCTTTATGATCAAATTAATTGTTTACAATGCGCACTTTCATCATACGGGATTAAAGTCCATCAGTATATGTGTATATAATATTTCCTGTTCTTTGGTCCCTTGATTGGTGTTAAGATATTTCTCCACACTTGTCAGTTAGCTCTGGGTAAGTCAGTTTGCCCGAATCCTCTTGGTAGATATCCGACAGTGGTTTGGGTAATCCAAGAGCCACTGCTTTCGGTATGTAACTCTGCATATCCAGGGACAAGTGACAATACTGCAGATTTCCCTCCTGACGCTGTTATGCTGTCATAGAATGTCTGCTTCTCTCCATTTGTTGGCAGTGGGATGTTTCTCGATATGAATGTAGATGGAGCTTGCTGGACACAACCTTCTTCTGGAGCTTTATAACTCTGCGGACTGACGAAATTAATTGTGTGGCCCTACTGCATACTCAAGTTTCCCCCCAGCTCTGGCTGACCAGACACAGGGAAAGGGATGTGCCGGTTGTGTCCATTGTCATCTTCACAGAGGTCTCTAGAGTGGCGGCAATGTGGCTGCAGGTCTCTCGCAACCCTGTCATGCATGTACAATGGGCTGACACGACTTCACCATCAGCTTGTGCTACTACCCAAGGCCTCCGTGGGTCAACCGAGGCAAATAATGAATAACTTCTAATATTTTAACATAAATAATATATAATACAGGCGCGGATTCGGTGTATTGAATCTATTGAATTATTGAAAGGGTCGGCCATGTCGGGTGGGTATTGCATCAATGGGGTACTGCTCTGGTGGATTACAGCGACACCCTGACGCACTCAGTGAGCCGCTCCAAGCCCCCTCCAGCGAACCCCTACCCCCAGCTTTCACATCCCACTCCCCCTCCTCTCTGGCAGCCTCACCCTACCGATCTACAGGGACATCCTGACCCACTCAGTGAGCCGCTCCAAGCCCGCTCCAGCGAACCTTCACCTCCCACTCCCCCTCCTCTCTGGCAGCCTCACCCTACCGATCTCCAGCGACATCCTGACGCACTCAGTGAGTCCCATGCTCACCAACCCTCCAAGCCCTTCCACCGGGGCCGACAGGGTGTCACTAGCCTCCCTCACCTCACTCACATCCAGGGGTCGCACTGGAGGTTGCGCCGTGCCAGCAGCTTGAGGCCTCTGATGAGACTCGTAAATTGGTTATTTGAGCCAAATATGGACACCTCGTCTCTGACCCCCCACGCCCACCCACCGGGGTTGCTAGGGTGTCGTCTCACTGTCCATCACATCTAGGGCCGCACTGGAGTTATCGCCGTGCCAGGAGCTTGAGGCCTCTGATGAGGGTGACGGGGGAGGGAGGGGGTCGGGTGTCATTTGATAAACTGCTAATCTGAAAAATGGCTGCCACAATATAATGACATAGAGAGCAGTAGTAAGAAACACTATATTTTAATACACTACGGGGCCGACAGGGTGTCACTAGCCTCCCTCACTCTCCACCACACCCAGGGCCGAAACTAGGGGTAGCGCCGTGCCAGGAGCTTGAGGCCTCTGATGAGACTCGTCAATGGTTATTTGAGAAAAACATGGACACACTGTGTTATTATCGAACGAACTACCAATTTCTTCGTGTCGGGCTGGAGGATACAGATTACGTGACCTTTGCCGACACCCGAAGTGATCACTTCATGAACTGAACATTTTAGGACATGTTCTTGGACTGACTATTTGATAATCGGCTCGTGAACTGAACATTTCATTTGTTGAATTTTACAATAGATAAGACTCAAATACGTTGACAATCCATGCATCTGCAATTGTAAGTCAATTTGTCGGAACTAGCCCCCCCCCCCCCCCCACCCGTGGTCGAGCTATAGCGCGACCGAAATTTTTGAAATATCGGTTTGAAAATGCCCGGTCACGAGTTAATGAGGTCATTAATTTTACTTTGGTCAATATTTACACACACTATACTTATAAATGACACCCCACACCCTACGTACGTATGCTAAACACCGATATCTATATATATATTCATCTACACCAGTGTATCTTTCACCGTTATTCAGGATTAGTCATCCATAAATACATCAAATGTAACTTAGTGGATACATAGTGGAAACATTTAGGATAGATTATCTTATCCAAACCTTTCGGGCAACATTCAACACAGTCGAAGTACCCCTCCTGATTTTGGTGAGATGACATACAATCAACCAACTCAGTGAGTTCCGGAACACACTTATCATGGATCGTGTTGAGATGGAACTTAAGTAAATTCCACTGCTTTAAGTAACTCCTTTTCGGGTCGGCACGGGCGTATCTTGCGTATCCGGCACCAGTATATTTGGAAATCTAGAAACTGGCCACGGGGCAGAGCCTCGGCCATCACTAAACCTCCGAGATGATATTTCCGCGGTTTGGTGGTCTTGTTGCCTTCCAATTCTTGATCTATGGTGTTTTTCAATGTCTGCAACATGTTCCATCGGGTTGCGATGAGACTGACACCCACTTTTGTAGGGTAATCACGGCCGTTGTCTTGACATACCCACTTTCTAATATCAAAGCGTAAAACGTCTTTGAAATACTGAACAGTTAAATAGACATCCTCTCCGATCCACTCTTGACAGCGTATATCGTGAGTTTGCTCGGAAGTACACTGCGTATTTCTTCCATTTTCTTGTCTTGGCCAGCGGGATGAGTGGTAGTCGCTTGGAGGGAGCGAAGCTCGCTGTTCTCTTGTGGCAAGTCATGTCGTTGTGGTGAAAAGATGGAGACCGCCCACACATTATATTGACAACGCCCCCCTCCCCTTCCTCGTCATCCACCCACTTGGGACGTGTCTGAACATGCTTTGGCGAGGTGTAAAAAATAGCATCACAACTGACGTCATACATCGGCGTGGCTTTGTCATCTGTTTTATTGAAGGATGGAGGGAGAGGCCGACAGGGTGTCACTAGCCTCCCTCACTCTCCACTACACCCAGGGCCGAAACTAGGGGTAGCGCCGTGCTCAAAAGCTTGGTTTAAAAAACCAACTCATGGTTTTATATTCTGACAATTTTTGACTTTACCGTTTCGCCATTCTTCACTTTCATGGTTTTATGACAATCTACTCAATCATATTACTTGATATCCTCAGGGTTTTATTAATCTATTAATCGATTCCACGAAGACTGCATTCATGGTTTTATTCATATCACGTGTATTGATTTTCAGGGTTTTAATATTGACTCTTGACTTATTTAGAAGAAACTTGAACCAATATGGCACAATATAGCCTTCCAGGCTGAAAGTGCCGTTAAGCCCCAATCAAATCAAATCAAATTGAGGGGAGCGGTTCACGGACGAAGGCTACAGATAAACGAGAAGGAAAAAAAAGACATCTGTCGGGCAGAATGGGCCCCAAAAAGGATAAGTCAGGGTCCGTGGAAGAGGCTGGCGAGGAGGCGGCAGCGGGAAATCAAGCCCAGCGAGAAGAGATGGAGAGCCTTCGGCGTCAACTGTTGGAAAGAACCAATAGGAGTTGTTAAAGATTCATCTGATCACGATCCATGATAAGTGTGTTCTAATCCCTCAGCTCTATACTACTGATATCGTTATTGCGTCATGCCAGCGCGTGGCTCAGCAGATCGGCTTCCCCTGTTTATCGTTGTCGTCTCGCCGGGATGGTGTTTGTGCTGGCGTCGGCGTCGGCAGTCAGTATTCAAAGGGCAGACCTTGGCGTCCTGTCTCGTAGGCCAGGCTAGAGCGTGGCTGCTGTGAATTGGTCTAGCCGCAGGATAAAGAGCGGCTGTACCTGTGCGACTTGTTGCGATGAAAGCTGTGGCGCCGGGCGGCAAATCCCCCTTTCATGATGGAACGGGTTTTCTTAGAACATCCCCGTTGATGTTGCTTCATGTTGGCTGCTTTCTTGAAATGTCGTTCACATGTTTGGCATAGTGTCCGCTAAATAACGGCCGTGCTAATTAAGTTATCACAGTCATAATGTTATCATGTACTGATTGCAAACTGCCTTAAGGAAGGTGTCGCTAACATCCCTCACTCTCCATCACACACATGGAGGTTGCGCCGTGCCAGCAGCTTGAGGCCTCTGATGAGACTCGTAAGTTGGTTATTTGAGCCAAACATGGACACCTCGTCTGTGACCCCCCACGCCCACCCACCGGGGCGGCCAGGGTGTCACTAGCCTCCCTCTCACTCTCCACCACACCCAGGGCCGAAACTAGGGGTAGCGCCGTGCCAACAGCTTGAGGCCTCTGATGAGACTTGTAAATGTTTATTTGAGCAAAACATGGACACAATGTGTTATTATCGAACGAACTACCAATTTCTTCGTGTCTGGCTGGATGATACAGATCACCTGACCTTTGCCGACACCCGAAGTGATCACTTCGTGAACTGAACATTTCAGGATATGTTCTTGGCCTGACTATTTAATAATCGGCTCGTGAACTGAACATTTCATTTGTTGAATTTTACTACAATAGATAAGACTCAAATACGTTGACAATCCATGCATCTGCAGAAATTGCAAGTCAATTTGTCGGAACTAGGACGTGATGCGCAATACATTTAACGACTCCACCTCTTCGGGTAGGGTGCGTTGACTCACACCTGGGCGATTTTTTATAACCATCTGTCGTAGCGGTTCACTGTCGTCTTCCTGTTCATCCGATGATATCGTTATTGCGTCATGTCGGCACGGGGCTCGGCAGATCGGCGCCCCCTGTCTATCGTCGTCGTCTCGCCGGGATGAAGTTTGTGCTGGCGTCGGCGTCGGCGTCGGCGTCGGCAGTCAGTATTCAAAGGGCAGACCGTGGCGTCCTGTCTCGTAGGCCAGGCTACAGCGTGGCTGCTGTGAATTGGTCTAGCCGCAGGATAAGAAAGAGCGGCTGTACCTGTGCGACTTGCTGCGATGAAAGCTGTGGCGCCGGGCGGCAAATCCCCCTTTCATGATGGAACGGGTTTTCTTAGAACATCCCCGTTGATGTTGCTTCATGTTGGCTGCTTTCTTGAAATGTCCTTCACATGTTTGGCATTGTGTCCGCTAAATAACGGCCGTGCTAATAAAGTTATCACAGTCATAATGTTATCATGTATTAATTGCAAACTGCCTTAAGGAAGGTGTCGCTAACCTCCCTCACTCTCCATCACACATATGGAGGCTGCGGCGTGCCGGCAGCTTGAGGCCTCTGATGAGACTTGTAAATGGTTATTGGTCTAGCCGCAGGATAAGGAAGGGCGGCTGTGCCTGTGCCACTTGCTGCGATGAAAGCTGTGGCACCGGGGTCACGGCCTTCGGCGATGGATGTCGTCTCGGTCTAGTTGACATGCTATGGATGCTAACAGACCTTACGTGAATAAAGTCGTGACCTTCGTAGTGTCCAAACCTAAGGGGGTTGACCGACAAGCACACTGAATTCTTTTACTCTGGTAGAGAAGTAGCTGTGCAGTTTGTACCAGTCAGGCGCGGCTATAGCCCAGCCTCGATCAGGGCTATAATTAAATTCCACTCTGGGGAATTCTTCGACTGCACATGGCTGAATAGTCTGCTGATAGAGACCCTCTTGGTCGTCCATGAGTCCATAAGAACGCTTACGGTGCCTAAACATCCCTGCCCGGTGGACCAATTGTCTACTGGTGTCGCTTCCTGTCAGCGAACACTATCTATTTACTTTGTGCTGTCAGGCCAATATGACGTAGAAGTGCCGCACAGAGCTAAAAATCACATTGCCCGCAGGTACGATAGTAGTGATTCAGTTCCCACCACTCATTTTTAGCCTGGGTCAGCGCTCTTTCTCGCTTTAGCACGGAACACTTACAATGCCAGCGCGCCCATTTAGAAGCGTTATTATATGGCTTTTTTGCGCACGTAAATAGGTGACCAGACTATCTGGCCGGCGTGTTCTTAACGAGAGCGTGACACCAACGACAACAAAAATATGGCTCACCTGGACCGATGATATTTGTTTTTAAACCGTGGCACTTGTTACAGAACCAGCTTGATGAAAGCTCTTCCGGGGGTGGGGGGGGGGGGGGGGCATATCGGCTAACGGCGGCGGTCCTGTCTGTCATATTTTCTTAACTTCTTTATCTTCTGATCTTCTTTCTTGTGTTTCTTGTGAATATCCTGTCTTCCGCTCGTCAAGTCCTTAAGTTGTCAAGTTGTCCCGACTCCCGAATCTGGGCCCCTTATATACCCATGAGCACCTACGCCCCTGGAAGTGCACTCCCCAGTCATGAAACGGCGTGTCTTGGTCGAAAGCTACGTATTGTATTTTTCAGGGCTATCCATATGAGAGGGGAACGGGACAATTAGATGCCGACGGTCGGTTGTTTATATTGCAGGGGTTAAGCAATGGAGATCCCTGGCCGACGTACGAATAATGGTTACAAGTAATGAATACATCGATATCTAGTATTCTTATGTAAATGTATGTTTATAATTAATTAACACCGCAAGTAGATCTCCTGTAAACAGAGAGTCGTGGCGTGCGGTTCATTATATATGGTTTTGGGAGGGGCGGCAAATCCCCCTTTCATGATGTAACGGGTTTTCTTAGAACATCCCCGTTGATGTTGCTTCATGTTGGCTGCTTTCTTGAAATGTCGTTCACATGTTTGGCATAGTGTCCGCTAAATAACGGCCGTGCTAATTAAGTTATCACAGTCATAATGTTATCATGTACTGATTGCAAACTGCCTTAAGGAAGGTGTCGCTAACATCCCTCACTCTCCATCACACACATGGAGGTTGCGCCGTGCCAACAGCTTGAGGCCTCTGATGAGACTCGTAAATTGGTTATTTGAGCCAAACATGGACACCTCGTCTGTGACCCCCCACGCCCACCCACCGGGGCGGCCAGGGTGTCACTAGCCTCCCTCTCACTCTCCACCACACCCAGGGCCGAAACTAGGGGTAGCGCCGTGCCAACAGCTTGAGGCCTCTGATGAGACTTGTAAATGTTTATTTGAGCAAAACATGGACACAATGTGTTATTATCGAACGAACTACCAATTTCTTCGTGTCGGGCTGGATGATACAGATCACCTGACCTTTGCCGACACCCGAAGTGATCACTTCGTGAACTGAACATTTCAGGATATGTTCTTGGCCTGACTATTTAATAATCGGCTCGTGAACTGAACATTTCATTTGTTGAATTTTACTACAATAGATAAGACTCAAATACGTTGACAATCCATGCATCTGCAAAAATTGTAAGTCAATTTGTCGGAACTAGGACGTGATGCGCAATACATTTAACGACTCCACCTTTTCGGGTAGGGTGCGTTGACTCACACTTGGGCGATTTTTTATAACCATCTGTCGTAGCGGTTCACTGTCGTCTTCCTGTTCATCCGATGATATCGTTATTGTGTCATGTCGGCACGGGGCTCGGCAGATCGGCGTCCCCTGTCTATTGTCGTCGTCTCGCCGGGATGAAGTTTGTGCTGGCGTCGGCGTCGGCGTCGGCAGTCAGTATTCAAAGGGCAGACCGTGGCGTCCTGTCTCGTAGGCCAGGCTACAGCGTGGCTGCTGTGAATTGATCTACGCTGTGCCTGTGCCACTTGCTGCGATGAAAGCTGTGGCACCGGGGTCACGGCCTTCGGCGATGGATGTCGTCTCGGTCTAGTTGACATGCTATGGATGCTAACAGACCTTACGTGAATAAAGTCGTGACCTTCGTAGTGTCCAAACCTAAGGGGGTTGACCGACAAGCACACTGAATTCTTTTACTCTGGTAGAGAAGTAGCTGTGCAGTTTGTACCAGTCAGGCGCGGCTATAGCCCAGCCTCGATCAGGGCTATAATTAAATTCCACTCTGGGGAATTCTTCGACTGCACATGGCTGGGTAGTCTGCTGATAGAGACCCTCTTGGTCGTCCATGAGTCCATAAGAACGCTTACGGTGCCTAAACATCCCTGCCCGGTGGACCAATTGTCTACTGGTGTCGCTTCCTGTCAGCGAACACTATCTATTTACTTTGTGCTGTCAGGCCAATATGACGTAGAAGTGCCGCACAGAGCTAAAAATCACATTCACCGCAGGTACGATAGTAGTGATTCAGTTCCCACCACTCATTTTTAGCCTGGGTTCTCGCTTTAGCACGGAACACTTACAATGCCAGCGCGCCCATTTAGAAGCGTTATTATATGGCTTTTTTGCGCACGTAAATAGGTGACCAGACTATCTGGCCGGCGTGTTCTTAACGAGAGCGTGACACCAACGACAACAAAAATATGGCTCACCTGGACCGATGATATTTGTTTTTAAACCGTGGCACTTGTTACAGAACCAGCTTGATGAAAGCTCTTCCGGGGGTGGGGGGGGGGGCGATATCGGCTAACGGCGGCGGTCCTGTCTGTCATATTTTCTTAACTTCTTTATCTTCTGATCTTCTTTCTTGTGTTTCTTGTGAATATCCTGTCTTCCGCTCGTCAAGTCCTTAAGTTGTCAAGTTGTCCCGACTCCCGAATCTGGGCCCCTTATATACCCATGAGCACATACGCCCCTGGAAGTGCACTCCCCAGTCATGAAACGGCGTGTCTTGGTCGAAAGCTACGTATTGTATTTTTCAGGGCTATCCATATGAGAGGGGAACGGGACAATTAGATGCCGACGGTCGGTTGTTTATATTGCAGGGGTTAAGCAATGGAGATCCCTGACCGACGTACGAATAATGGTTACAAGTAATGAATACATCGATATCTAGTATTCTTATGTAAATGTATGTTTACAATTAATTAACACCGCAAGTAGATCTCCTGTAAACAGAGAGTCGTGGCGTGCGGTTCATTACATATGGTTTTGGGAGGGGCGGCAAATCCCCCTTTCATGATGTAACGGGTTTTCTTAGAACATCCCCGTTGATGTTGCTTCATGTTGGCTGCTTTCTTGAAATGTCGTTCACATGTTTGGCATAGTGTCCGCTAAATAACGGCCGTGCTAATTAAGTTATCACAGTCATAATGTTATCATGTATTGATTGCAAACTGCCTTAAGGAAGGTGTCGCTAACATCCCTCACTCTCCATCACACACATGGAGGCTGCGCCGTGCCAGCAGCTTGAGGCCTCTGATGAGACTCGTAAATTGGTTATTTGAGCCAAACATGGACACCTCGTCTGTGACCCCCCACGCCCACCCACCGGGGCGGCCAGGGTGTCACTAGCCTCCCTCTCACTCTCCACCACACCCAGGGCCGAAACTAGGGGTAGCGCCGTGCCAACAGCTTGAGGCCTCTGATGAGACTTGTAAATGTTTATTTGAGCAAAACATGGACACAATGTGTTATTATCGAACGAACTACCAATTTCTTCGTGTCGGGCTGGACGATACAGATCACCTGACCTTTGCCGACACCCGAAGTGATCACTTCGTGAACTGAACATTTCAGGATATGTTCTTGGCCTGACTATTTAATAATCGGCTCGTGAACTGAACATTTCATTTGTTGAATTTTACTACAATAGATAAGACTCAAATACGTTGACAATCCATGCATCTGCAGAAATTGTAAGTCAATTTGTCGGAACTAGGACGTGATGCGCAATACATTTAACGACTCCACCTCTTCGGGTAGGGTGCGTTGACTCACACCTGGGCGATTTTTTATAACCATCTGTCGTAGCGGTTCACTGTCGTCTTCCTGTTCATCCGATGATATCGTTATTGCGTCATGTCGGCACGGGGCTCGGCAGATCGGCGTCCCCTGTCTATTGTCGTCGTCTCGCCGGGATGAAGTTTGTGCTGGCGTCGGCGTCGGCGTCGGCAGTCAGTATTCAAAGGGCAGACCGTGGCGTCCTGTCTCGTAGGCCAGGCTACAGCGTGGCTGCTGTGAATTGGTCTAGCCGCAGGATAAGAAAGAGCGGCTGTAACTGTGCGACTTGTTGCGATGAAAGCTGTGGCGCCGGGCGGCAAATCCCCCTTTCATGATGAAACGGGTTTTCTTAGAACATCCCCGTTGATGTTGCTTCATGTTGGCTGCTTTCTTGAAATGTCCTTCACATATTTGGCATTGTGTCCGCTAAATAACGGCCGTGCTAATTAAGTTATCACAGTCATAATGTTATCATGTATTGATTGCAAACGGCCTTAAGGAAGGTGTCGCTAACCTCCCTCACTCTCCATCACACATATGGAGGTTGCGGCGTGCCAGCAGCTTGAGGCCTCTGATGAGACTTGTGAATGGTTATTGGTCTAGCCGCAGGATAAGGAAGGGCGGCTGTGCCTGTGCCACTTGCTGCGATGAAAGCTGTGGCACCGGGGTCACGGCCTTCGGCGATGGATGTCGTCTCGGTCTAGTTGACATGCTATGGATGCTAACAGACCTTACGTGAATAAAGTCGTGACCTTCGTAGTGTCCAAACCTAAGGGGGTTGACCGACACGCACACTGAATTATTTTACTCTGGTAGAGAAGTAGCTGTGCAGTTTGTACCAGTCAGGCGCGGCTATAGCCCAGCCTCGATCAGGGCTATAATTAAATTCCACTCTGGGGAATTCTTCGACTGCACATGGCTGGGTAGTCTGCTGATAGAGACCCTCTTGGTCGTCCATGAGTCCATAAGAACGCTTACGGTGCCTAAACATCCCTGCCCGGTGGACCAATTGTCTACTGGTGTCGCTTCCTGTCAGCGAACACTATCTATTTACTTTGTGCTGTCAGGCCAATATGACGTAGAAGTGCCGCACAGAGCTAAAAATCACATTGACCGCAGGTACGATAGTAGTGATTCAGTTCCCACCGCTCATTTTTAGCCTGGGTCAGCGCTCTTTCTCGCTTTAGCACGGAACACTTACAATGCCAGCGCGCCCATTTAGAAGCGTTATTATATGGCTTTTTTGCGCACGTAAATAGGTGACCAGACTATCTGGCCGGCGTGTTCTTAACGAGAGCGTGACACCAACGACAACAAAAATATGGCTCACCTGGACCGATGATATTTGTTTTTAAACCGTGGCACTTGTTACAGAACCAGCTTGATGAAAGCTCTTCCGGGGGTGGGGGGGGGGGGGGCGATATCGGCTAACGGCGGCGGTCCTGTCTGTCATATTTTCTTAACTTCTTTATCTTCTGATCTTCTTTCTTGTGTTTCTTGTGAATATCCTGTCTTCCGCTCGTCAAGTCCTTAAGTTGTCAAGTTGTCCCGACTCCCGAATCTGGGCCCCTTATATACCCATGAGCACATACGCCCCTGGAAGTGCACTCCCCAGTCATGAAACGGCGTGTCTTGGTCGAAAGCTACGTATTGTATTTTTCAGGGCTATCCATATGAGAGGGGAACGGGACAATTAGATGCCGACGGTCGGTTGTTTATATTGCAGGGGTTAAGCAATGGAGATCCCTGGCCGACGTACGAATAATGGTTACAAGTAATGAATACATCGATATCTAGTATTCTTATGTAAATGTATGTTTATAATTAATTAACACCGCAAGTAGATCTCCTGTAAACAGAGAGTCGTGGCGTGCGGTTCATTATATATGGTTTTGGGAGGGGCGGCAAATCCCCCTTTCATGATGTAACGGGTTTTCTTAGAACATCCCCGTTGATGTTGCTTCATGTTGGCTGCTTTCTTGAAATGTCGTTCACATGTTTGGCATAGTGTCCGCTAAATAACGGCCGTGCTAATTAAGTTATCACAGTCATAATGTTATCATGTACTGATTGCAAACTGCCTTAAGGAAGGTGTCGCTAACATCCCTCACTCTCCATCACACACATGGAGGTTGCGCCGTGCCAACAGCTTGAGGCCTCTGATGAGACTCGTAAATTGGTTATTTGAGCCAAACATGGACACCTCGTCTGTGACCCCCCACGCCCACCCACCGGGGCGGCCAGGGTGTCACTAGCCTCCCTCTCACTCTCCACCACACCCAGGGCCGAAACTAGGGGTAGCGCCGTGCCAACAGCTTGAGGCCTCTGATGAGACTTGTAAATGTTTATTTGAGCAAAACATGGACACAATGTGTTATTATCGAACGAACTACCAATTTCTTCGTGTCGGGCTGGATGATACAGATCACCTGACCTTTGCCGACACCCGAAGTGATCACTTCGTGAACTGAACATTTCAGGATATGTTCTTGGCCTGACTATTTAATAATCGGCTCGTGAACTGAACATTTCATTTGTTGAATTTTACTACAATAGATAAGACTCAAATACGTTGACAATCCATGCATCTGCAGAAATTGTAAGTCAATTTGTCGGAACTAGGACGTGATGCGCAATACATTTAACGACTCCACCTCTTCGGGTAGGGTGCGTTGACTCACACCTGGGCGATTTTTTATAACCATCTGTCGTAGCGGTTCACTGTCGTCTTCCTGTTCATCCGATGATATCGTTATTGCGTCATGTCGGCACGGGGCTCGGCAGATCGGCGTCCCCTGTCTATTGTCGTCGTCTCGCCGGGATGAAGTTTGTGCTGGCGTCGGCGTCGGCGTCGGCAGTCAGTATTCAAAGGGCAGACCGTGGCGTCCTGTCTCGTAGGCCAGGCTACAGCGTGGCTGCTGTGAATTGATCTACGCTGTGCCTGTGCCACTTGCTGCGATGAAAGCTGTGGCACCGGGGTCACGGCCTTCGGCGATGGATGTCGTCTCGGTCTAGTTGACATGCTATGGATGCTAACAGACCTTACGTGAATAAAGTCGTGACCTTCGTAGTGTCCAAACCTAAGGGGGTTGACCGACAAGCACACTGAATTCTTTTACTCTGGTAGAGAAGTAGCTGTGCAGTTTGTACCAGTCAGGAGCGGCTATAGCCCAGCCTCGATCAGGGCTATAATTAAATTCCACTCTGGGGAATTCTTCGACTGCACATGGCTGGGTAGTCTGCTGATAGAGACCCTCTTGGTCGTCCATGAGTCCATAAGAACGCTTACGGTGCCTAAACATCCCTGCCCGGTGGACCAATTGTCTACTGGTGTCGCTTCCTGTCAGCGAACACTATCTATTTACTTTGTGCTGTCAGGCCAATATGACGTAGAAGTGCCGCACAGAGCTAAAAATCACATTCACCGCAGGTACGATAGTAGTGATTCAGTTCCCACCACTCATTTTTAGCCTGGGTTCTCGCTTTAGCACGGAACACTTACAATGCCAGCGCGCCCATTTAGAAGCGTTATTATATGGCTTTTTTGCGCACGTAAATAGGTGACCAGACTATCTGGCCGGCGTGTTCTTAACGAGAGCGTGACACCAACGACAACAAAAATATGGCTCACCTGGACCGATGATATTGGTTTTTAAACCGTGGCACTTGTTACAGAACCAGCTTGATGAAAGCTCTTCCGGGGGTTGGGGGGGGGGGCGATATCGGCTAACGGCGGCGGTCCTGTCTGTCATATTTTCTTAACTTCTTTATCTTCTGATCTTCTTTCTTGTGTTTCTTGTGAATATCCTGTCTTCCGCTCGTCAAGTCCTTAAGTTGTCAAGTTGTCCCGACTCCCGAATCTGGGCCCCTTATATACCCATGAGCACCTACGCCCCTGGAAGTGCACTCCCCAGTCATGAAACGGCGTGTTTTGGTCGAAAGCTACGTATTGTATTTTTCAGGGCTATCCATATGAGAGGGGAACGGGACAATTAGATGCCGACGGTCGGTTGTTTATATTGCAGGGGTTAAGCAATGGAGATCCCTGGCCGACGTACGAATAATGGTTACAAGTAATGAATACATCGATATCTAGTATTCTTATGTAAATGTATGTTTATAATTAATTAACACCGCAAGTAGATCTCCTGTAAACAGAGAGTCGTGGCGTGCGGTTCATTATATATGGTTTTGGGAGGGGCGGCAAATCCCCCTTTCATGATGTAACGGGTTTTCTTAGAACATCCCCGTTGATGTTGCTTCATGTTGGCTGCTTTCTTGAAATGTCGTTCACATGTTTGGCATAGTGTCCGCTAAATAACGGCCGTGCTAATTAAGTTATCACAGTCATAATGTTATCATGTACTGATTGCAAACTGCCTTAAGGAAGGTGTCGCTAACATCCCTCACTCTCCATCACACACATGGAGGTTGCGCCGTGCCAACAGCTTGAGGCCTCTGATGAGACTCGTAAATTGGTTATTTGAGCCAAACATGGACACCTCGTCTGTGACCCCCCACGCCCACCCACCGGGGCGGCCAGGGTGTCACTAGCCTCCCTCTCACTCTCCACCACACCCAGGGCCGAAACTAGGGGTAGCGCCGTGCCAACAGCTTGAGGCCTCTGATGAGACTTGTAAATGTTTATTTGAGCAAAACATGGACACAATGTGTTATTATCGAACGAACTACCAATTTCTTCGTGTCGGGCTGGATGATACAGATCACCTGACCTTTGCCGACACCCGAAGTGATCACTTCGTGAACTGAACATTTCAGGATATGTTCTTGGCCTGACTATTTAATAATCGGCTCGTGAACTGAACATTTCATTTGTTGAATTTTACTACAATAGATAAGACTCAAATACGTTGACAATCCATGCATCTGCAGAAATTGTAAGTCAATTTGTCGGAACTAGGACGTGATGCGCAATACATTTAACGACTCCACCTCTTCGGGTAGGGTGCGTTGACTCACACCTGGGCGATTTTTTATAACCATCTGTCGTAGCGGTTCACTGTCGTCTTCCTGTTCATCCGATGATATCGTTATTGCGTCATGTCGGCACGGGGCTCGGCAGATCGGCGTCCCCTGTCTATTGTCGTCGTCTCGCCGGGATGAAGTTTGTGCTGGCGTCGGCGTCGGCGTCGGCAGTCAGTATTCAAAGGGCAGACCGTGGCGTCCTGTCTCGTAGGCCAGGCTACAGCGTGGCTGCTGTGAATTGATCTACGCTGTGCCTGTGCCACTTGCTGCGATGAAAGCTGTGGCACCGGGGTCACGGCCTTCGGCGATGGATGTCGTCTCGGTCTAGTTGACATGCTATGGATGCTAACAGACCTTACGTGAATAAAGTCGTGACCTTCGTAGTGTCCAAACCTAAGGGGGTTGACCGACAAGCACACTGAATTCTTTTACTCTGGTAGAGAAGTAGCTGTGCAGTTTGTACCAGTCAGGCGCGGCTATAGCCCAGCCTCGATCAGGGCTATAATTAAATTCCACTCTGGGGAATTCTTCGACTGCACATGGCTGGGTAGTCTGCTGATAGAGACCCTCTTGGTCGTCCATGAGTCCATAAGAACGCTTACGGTGCCTAAACATCCCTGCCCGGTGGACCAATTGTCTACTGGTGTCGCTTCCTGTCAGCGAACACTATCTATTTACTTTGTGCTGTCAGGCCAATATGACGTAGAAGTGCCGCACAGAGCTAAAAATCACATTCACCGCAGGTACGATAGTAGTGATTCAGTTCCCACCACTCATTTTTAGCCTGGGTTCTCGCTTTAGCACGGAACACTTACAATGCCAGCGCGCCCATTTAGAAGCGTTATTATATGGCTTTTTTGCGCACGTAAATAGGTGACCAGACTATCTGGCCGGCGTGTTCTTAACGAGAGCGTGACACCAACGACAACAAAAATATGGCTCACCTGGACCGATGATATTGGTTTTTAAACCGTGGCACTTGTTACAGAACCAGCTTGATGAAAGCTCTTCCGGGGGTGGGGGGGGGGCGATATCGGCTAACGGCGGCGGTCCTGTCTGTCATATTTTCTTAACTTCTTTATCTTCTGATCTTCTTTCTTGTGTTTCTTGTGAATATCCTGTCTTCCGCTCGTCAAGTCCTTAAGTTGTCAAGTTGTCCCGACTCCCGAATCTGGGCCCCTTATATACCCATGAGCACATACGCCCCTGGAAGTGCACTCCCCAGTCATGAAACGGCGTGTCTTGGTCGAAAGCTACGTATTGTATTTTTCAGGGCTATCCATATGAGAGGGGAACGGGACAATTAGATGCCGACGGTCGGTTGTTTATATTGCAGGGGTTAAGCAATGGAGATCCCTGACCGACGTACGAATAATGGTTACAAGTAATGAATACATCGATATCTAGTATTCTTATGTAAATGTATGTTTACAATTAATTAACACCGCAAGTAGATCTCCTGTAAACAGAGAGTCGTGGCGTGCGGTTTATTATATATGGTTTTGGGAGGGGCGGCAAATCCCCCTTTCATGATGTAACGGGTTTTCTTAGAACATCCCCGTTGATGTTGCTTCATGTTGGCTGCTTTCTTGAAATGTCGTTCACATGTTTGGCATAGTGTCCGCTAAATAACGGCCGTGCTAATTAAGTTATCACAGTCATAATGTTATCATGTATTGATTGCAAACTGCCTTAAGGAAGGTGTCGCTAACATCCCTCACTCTCCATCACACACATGGAGGTTGCGCCGTGCCAGCAGCTTGAGGCCTCTGATGAGACTCGTAAATTGGTTATTTGAGCCAAACATGGACACCTCGTCTGTGACCCCCCACGCCCACCCACCGGGGCGGCCAGGGTGTCACTAGCCTCCCTCTCACTCTCCACCACACCCAGGGCCGAAACTAGGGGTAGCGCCGTGCCAACAGCTTGAGGCCTCTGATGAGACTTGTAAATGTTTATTTGAGCAAAACATGGACACAATGTGTTATTATCGAACGAACTACCAATTTCTTCGTGTCGGGCTGGACGATACAGATCACCTGACCTTTGCCGACACCCGAAGTGATCACTTCGTGAACTGAACATTTCAGGATATGTTCTTGGCCTGACTATTTAATAATCGGCTCGTGAACTGAACATTTCATTTGTTGAATTTTACTACAATAGATAAGACTCAAATACGTTGACAATCCATGCATCTGCAGAAATTGTAAGTCAATTTGTCGGAACTAGGACGTGATGCGCAATACATTTAACGACTCCACCTCTTCGGGTAGGGTGCGTTGACTCACACCTGGGCGATTTTTTATAACCATCTGTCGTAGCGGTTCACTGTCGTCTTCCTGTTCATCCGATGATATCGTTATTGTGTCATGTCGGCACGGGGCTCGGCAGATCGGCGTCCCCTGTCTATCGTCGTCGTCTCGCCGGGATGAAGTTTGTGCTGGCGTCGGCGTCGGCGTCGGCGTCGGCAGTCAGTATTCAAAGGGCAGACCGTGGCGTCCTGTCTCGTAGGCCAGGCTACAGCGTGGCTGCTGTGAATTGGTCTAGCCGCAGGATAAGAAAGAGCGGCTGTAACTGTGCGACTTGTTGCGATGAAAGCTGTGGCGCCGGGCGGCAAATCCCCCTTTCATGATGAAACGGGTTTTCTTAGAACATCCCCGTTGATGTTGCTTCATGTTGGCTGCTTTCTTGAAATGTCCTTCACATATTTGGCATTGTGTCCGCTAAATAACGGCCGTGCTAATTAAGTTATCACAGTCATAATGTTATCATGTATTGATTGCAAACGGCCTTAAGGAAGGTGTCGCTAACCTCCCTCACTCTCCATCACACATATGGAGGTTGCGGCGTGCCAGCAGCTTGAGGCCTCTGATGAGACTTGTGAATGGTTATTGGTCTAGCCGCAGGATAAGGAAGGGCGGCTGTGCCTGTGCCACTTGCTGCGATGAAAGCTGTGGCACCGGGGTCACGGCCTTCGGCGATGGATGTCGTCTTGGTCTAGTTGACATGCTATGGATGCTAACAGACCTTACGTGAATAAAGTCGTGACCTTCGTAGTGTCCAAACCTAAGGGGGTTGACCGACAAGCACACTGAATTCTTTTACTCTGGTAGAGAAGTAGCTGTGCAGTTTGTACCAGTCAGGCGCGGCTATAGCCCAGCCTCGATCAGGGCTATAATTAAATTCCACTCTGGGGAATTCTTCGACTGCACATGGCTGGGTAGTCTGCTGATAGAGACCCTCTTGGTCGTCCATGAGTCCATAAGAACGCTTACGGTGCCTAAACATCCCTGCCCGGTGGACCAATTGTCTACTGGTGTCGCTTCCTGTCAGCGAACACTATCTATTTACTTTGTGCTGTCAGGCCAATATGACGTAGAAGTGCCGCACAGAGCTAAAAATCACATTGACCGCAGGTACGATAGTAGTGATTCAGTTCCCACCGCTCATTTTTAGCCTGGGTCAGCGCTCTTTCTCGCTTTAGCACGGAACACTTACAATGCCAGCGCGCCCATTTAGAAGCGTTATTATATGGCTTTTTTGCGCACGTAAATAGGTGACCAGACTATCTGGCCGGCGTGTTCTTAACGAGAGCGTGACACCAACGACAACAAAAATATGGCTCACCTGGACCGATGATATTTGTTTTTAAACCGTGGCACTTGTTACAGAACCAGCTTGATGAAAGCTCTTCCGGGGGTGGGGGGGGGGGGCGATATCGGCTAACGGCGGCGGTCCTGTCTGTCATATTTTCTTAACTTCTTTATCTTCTGATCTTCTTTCTTGTGTTTCTTGTGAATATCCTGTCTTCCGCTCGTCAAGTCCTTAAGTTGTCAAGTTGTCCCGACTCCCGAATCTGGGCCCCTTATATACCCATGAGCACCTACGCCCCTGGAAGTGCACTCCCCAGTCATGAAACGGCGTGTCTTGGTCGAAAGCTACGTATTGTATTTTTCAGGGCTATCCATATGAGAGGGGAACGGGACAATTAGATGCCGACGGTCGGTTGTTTATATTGCAGGGGTTAAGCAATGGAGATCCCTGGCCGACGTACGAATAATGGTTACAAGTAATGAATACATCGATATCTAGTATTCTTATGTAAATGTATGTTTATAATTAATTAACACCGCAAGTAGATCTCCTGTAAACAGAGAGTCGTGGCGTGCGGTTCATTATATATGGTTTTGGGAGGGGCGGCAAATCCCCCTTTCATGATGTAACGGGTTTTCTTAGAACATCCCCGTTGATGTTGCTTCATGTTGGCTGCTTTCTTGAAATGTCGTTCACATGTTTGGCATAGTGTCCGCTAAATAACGGCCGTGCTAATTAAGTTATCACAGTCATAATGTTATCATGTACTGATTGCAAACTGCCTTAAGGAAGGTGTCGCTAACATCCCTCACTCTCCATCACACACATGGAGGTTGCGCCGTGCCAACAGCTTGAGGCCTCTGATGAGACTCGTAAATTGGTTATTTGAGCCAAACATGGACACCTCGTCTGTGACCCCCCACGCCCACCCACCGGGGCGGCCAGGGTGTCACTAGCCTCCCTCTCACTCTCCACCACACCCAGGGCCGAAACTAGGGGTAGCGCCGTGCCAACAGCTTGAGGCCTCTGATGAGACTTGTAAATGTTTATTTGAGCAAAACATGGACACAATGTGTTATTATCGAACGAACTACCAATTTCTTCGTGTCGGGCTGGATGATACAGATCACCTGACCTTTGCCGACACCCGAAGTGATCACTTCGTGAACTGAACATTTCAGGATATGTTCTTGGCCTGACTATTTAATAATCGGCTCGTGAACTGAACATTTCATTTGTTGAATTTTACTACAATAGATAAGACTCAAATATGTTGACAATCCATGCATCTGCAGAAATTGTAAGTCAATTTGTCGGAACTAGGACGTGATGCGCAATACATTTAACGACTCCACCTCTTCGGGTAGGGTGCGTTGACTCACACCTGGGCGATTTTTTATAACCATCTGTCGTAGCGGTTCACTGTCGTCTTCCTGTTCATCCGATGATATCGTTATTGCGTCATGTCGGCACGGGGCTCGGCAGATCGGCGTCCCCTGTCTATTGTCGTCGTCTCGCCGGGATGAAGTTTGTGCTGGCGTCGGCGTCGGCGTCGGCAGTCAGTATTCAAAGGGCAGACCGTGGCGTCCTGTCTCGTAGGCCAGGCTACAGCGTGGCTGCTGTGAATTGGTCTAGCCGCAGGATAAGAAAGAGCGGCTGTAACTGTGCGACTTGTTGCGATGAAAGCTGTGGCGCCGGGCGGCAAATCCCCCTTTCATGATGAAACGGGTTTTCTTAGAACATCCCCGTTGATGTTGCTTCATGTTGGCTGCTTTCTTGAAATGTCCTTCACATATTTGGCATTGTGTCCGCTAAATAACGGCCGTGCTAATTAAGTTATCACAGTCATAATGTTATCATGTATTGATTGCAAACGGCCTTAAGGAAGGTGTCGCTAACCTCCCTCACTCTCCATCACACATATGGAGGTTGCGGCGTGCCAGCAGCTTGAGGCCTCTGATGAGACTTGTGAATGGTTATTGGTCTAGCCGCAGGATAAGGAAGGGCGGCTGTGCCTGTGCCACTTGCTGCGATGAAAGCTGTGGCACCGGGGTCACGGCCTTCGGCGATGGATGTCGTCTCGGTCTAGTTGACATGCTATGGATGCTAACAGACCTTACGTGAATAAAGTCGTGACCTTCGTAGTGTCCAAACCTAAGGGGGTTGACCGACACGCACACTGAATTCTTTTACTCTGGTAGAGAAGTAGCTGTGCAGTTTGTACCAGTCAGGCGCGGCTATAGCCCAGCCTCGATCAGGGCTATAATTAAATTCCACTCTGGGGAATTCTTCGACTGCACATGGCTGGGTAGTCTGCTGATAGAGACCCTCTTGGTCGTCCATGAGTCCATAAGAACGCTTACGGTGCCTAAAGATCCCTGCCCGGTGGACCAATTGTCTACTGGTGTCGCTTCCTGTCAGCGAACACTATCTATTTACTTTGTGCTGTCAGGCCAATATGACGTAGAAGTGCCGCACAGAGCTAAAAATCACATTGACCGCAGGTACGATAGTAGTGATTCAGTTCCCACCGCTCATTTTTAGCCTGGGTCAGCGCTCTTTCTCGCTTTAGCACGGAACACTTACAATGCCAGCGCGCCCATTTAGAAGCGTTATTATATGGCTTTTTTGCGCACGTAAATAGGTGACCAGACTATCTGGCCGGCGTGTTCTTAACGAGAGCGTGACACCAACGACAACAAAAATATGGCTCACCTGGACCGATGATATTTGTTTTTAAACCGTGGCACTTGTTACAGAACCAGCTTGATGAAAGCTCTTCCGGGGGTGGGGGGGGGGGGCGATATCGGCTAACGGCGGCGGTCCTGTCTGTCATATTTTCTTAACTTCTTTATCTTCTGATCTTCTTTCTTGTGTTTCTTGTGAATATCCTGTCTTCCGCTCGTCAAGTCCTTAAGTTGTCAAGTTGTCCCGACTCCCGAATCTGGGCCCCTTATATACCCATGAGCACCTACGCCCCTGGAAGTGCACTCCCCAGTCATGAAACGGCGTGTCTTGGTCGAAAGCTACGTATTGTATTTTTCAGGGCTATCCATATGAGAGGGGAACGGGACAATTAGATGCCGACGGTCGGTTGTTTATATTGCAGGGGTTAAGCAATGGAGATCCCTGGCCGACGTACGAATAATGGTTACAAGTAATGAATACATCGATATCTAGTATTCTTATGTAAATGTATGTTTATAATTAATTAACACCGCAAGTAGATCTCCTGTAAACAGAGAGTCGTGGCGTGCGGTTCATTATATATGGTTTTGGGAGGGGCGGCAAATCCCCCTTTCATGATGTAACGGGTTTTCTTAGAACATCCCCGTTGATGTTGCTTCATGTTGGCTGCTTTCTTGAAATGTCGTTCACATGTTTGGCATAGTGTCCGCTAAATAACGGCCGTGCTAATTAAGTTATCACAGTCATAATGTTATCATGTATTGATTGCAAACTGCCTTAAGGAAGGTGTCGCAAACATCGCTCACTCTCCATCACACACATGGAGGTTGCGCCGTGCCAGCAGCTTGAGGCCTCTGATGAGACTCGTAAATTGGTTATTTGAGCCAAACATGGACACCTCGTCTGTGACCCCCCACGCCCACCCACCGGGGCGGCCAGGGTGTCACTAGCCTCCCTCTCACTCTCCACCACACCCAGGGCCGAAACTAGGGGTAGCGCCGTGCCAACAGCTTGAGGCCTCTGATGAGACTTGTAAATGTTTATTTGAGCAAAACATGGACACAATGTGTTATTATCGAACGAACTACCAATTTCTTCGTGTCGGGCTGGATGATACAGATCACCTGACCTTTGCCGACACCCGAAGTGATCACTTCGTGAACTGAACATTTCAGGATATGTTCTTGGCCTGACTATTTAATAATCGGCTCGTGAACTGAACATTTCATTTGTTGAATTTTACTACAATAGATAAGACTCAAATACGTTGACAATCCATGCATCTGCAGAAATTGTAAGTCAATTTGTCGGAACTAGGACGTGATGCGCAATACATTTAACGACTCCACCTCTTCGGGTAGGGTGCGTTGACTCACACCTGGGCGATTTTTTATAACCATCTGTCGTAGCGGTTCACTGTCGTCTTCCTGTTCATCCGATGATATCGTTATTGCGTCATGTCGGCACGGGGCTCGGCAGATCGGCGCCCCCTGTCTATCGTCGTCGTCTCGCCGGGATGAAGTTTGTGCTGGCGTCGGCGTCGGCGTCGGCGTCGGCAGTCAGTATTCAAAGGGCAGACCGTGGCGTCCTGTCTCGTAGGCCAGGCTACAGCGTGGCTGCTGTGAATTGATCTAGCCGCAGGATTAGAAAGAGCGGCTGTAACTGTGCCACTTGCTGCGATGAAAGCTGTGGCGCCGGGCGGCAAATCCCCCTTTCATGATGGAACGGGTTTTCTTAGAACATCCCCGTTGATGTTGCTTCATGTTGGCTGCTTTCTTGAAATGTCGTTCACATGTTTGGCATTGTGTCCGCTAAATAACGGCCGTGCTAATTAAGTTATCACAGTCATAATGTTATCATGTATTAATTGCAAACTGCCTTAAGGAAGGTGTCGCTAACCTCCCTCACTCTACATCACACACATGGACGTTGCGGTGTGCCAGCAGCTTGAGGCCTCTGATGACTCATAAATTGGTTATTTGAGCCAAACATGGACACCTCTTCTGTGACCCCCCACGCCCACCCACTGGGGCTGCCAGGGTGTCACTAGCCTCCCTCACTCTCCATCACACCCAGGGGCGACACTGGAGGTAGCACCGTGTTATCACAATCTTAATGTTATCATATATTAATTGCAAACTGCCTAAAGCAAGGTTCCTTTCAAGATGCATATCACACAATATATTACGAAGCATGATTAAATTGAAAAGCGTTACTAACCACAGGTAACAAATAACCTCTAGTGCCCTGTCGGCCCTCCCACCGGGGCCGGCAGATAACTGCCTCGCCAGATACTGAATCTGATTGGCGTCACGTGGGCTTTTGAATAATACTAAATACTCTGTATTCAGTTGTATAGTTCTCGAATAGCGTCCTACGTGAAATAGATTTTGACTCACTAAGACGACGCTTAGCTTTCTGTGATGTGATTCACGCGTAAATAAGTTGCTGACGAGAGTAGAAGCCGCCGCTTCTAGACAAAGGTCATCAATCACCAACAGTGTATGTTCTCCATCTCCATAAGTATCCACTTCTTTCATCGTCGGTAAACTTTTAACAAATATGATACCGTCACGTTCCATCTGTTCAAAAATATGTTGCCAAACCCCGTAGAAATAAATAACTTTACCGGGTGAGGGATCTTGAAACATCTTATTCTTATGATGTATACATCTTTGTATCCGTTGAGTCTTCCCACACTTGGAACGACCAGCGAGGAAATAGGTAGAGTAGGGTTTCCACGGAAGGACGATCTGCTCACTCATCGTGATGCTTTTCATTCTGAGCTTTCAAGATGGTTATATAGTACGCTTGAATTTGTTCGGCAACGCGCATGCGTCCTTTCTGTTTTAAATATTTACACACATCATTGGTAAATATTCTCAATATTTCGCGTCGTCCGTTATGCCAAATATTGTCTTGTAGAAAACTTTTTAGAATGTGTTGGTACTCTTCCAATGAATTTGTCATTTTAACGCCGTCCTTCCATTGGGCGTGAGATTGAAATGTTTTTTCACTACTTTGACTCCAGAGCAAGCCCATTTCAAAATGTGACAGATGCTGTGGACTGAGTGCGTCAAACGCTCAGTTGGTTATAAGCTATTTATAGAAGTGACATCAGCTGTAATATGTTGCCGTGACAGTCAAAAGATGATGAGTCACCGTGTGCTATTTATAGACATGACGTCGGTGTAATTTTGTAGAATGTTCGAGAAGGTGATGGGTGATCGCTAGCTCGGTATAAATCTAGTCGTTATCGCGGATGTCAGCATTCTCAAGGGAAAATACATCAACGTAAAGATGGCAGACAAGTTTCAGCAGATAAGATTAACTTTAGACGCATCGCATTCTGTAGTGGTGGAAAGGAAATCTCCTTGTGATGTACGGGTGATCATTTGTTCACAATCAAGCCCACGTGTGAAATTATCTCGTCAAATGTGGCGAGTCGTGATGGATAACGCAGCAGTCATCGATAGAGCCCTTTTCCCCCCGCCTTGATCTTCATGGAGGGATCTGTCCATGTTGAAGCTACTTCAATATCCACCTCCATGAACCCAAAGAAAGTCTGGTCTCGTACACCCGCCAACAAAGTCTCTGTTGACACCACACCATCTCCGTGTTGTTTTGTAAATGGGGGATGAGTTTCGGCGACAAAAGCACGTAACCTTTCAGACTGCTTTATCTCTCTCTGAAAGTCACACTCCCACTTTTCAACAATTTCATATCCTAACTTTCTTAGTATTCGGGTGCGTTTTTTCCGTTTTCTTTAGAAGAATTCGTCTCTGTCTCCTTTCCTTCGTCAGTGTAGGTCACGCAGTCATGTCCGTGGTAGTAACATCCTGTAGAAAGGAACAAAATAATAACTATCATCAGTTTCTATTTTACAATGCCTGCAACACGTTATATACCGATGCATCATCTTTAGTTACACAGTAAAAACTGTACTTTAACTTGTCGTTACTCATCAAGTTTTTGAGTACAGATAGCTAGCCGAGTAAACCTATCCACCCATAACCATAACCCATTCACACGAGTGCACTCACCGTGAAATTCATACACTTGATTGCCCGTCGGGTTGAAACCATCCAGTCTATAGTTTCCGACTCTCACTTCTCGACCTTGGTTCAGTTGGTGATGAATGTGGAGTTCAGGGTTGACTCTCTGCAACCAATCCATCCATCGGAACATGCTGAGATATCTGGTGGAGCGTTGACACTTGAAATTATCCTCCATGCGCCGGCGGTAAAAGGGTCCCACGGGGAATTCTTCCATAAATGATGACAAATAGAGTGCGTTTGCGTCGTACCCGAAAATACTTTTGCAAGTAAATTCTGGGTTTGAGCGTATGTGGGTCTTGTCTGCCTCATGATATCTCGTGAAGATAACAGACAATCCCCCAAAGAGGTTTGCGCGAACCTTGTCGTACATATCTTTATCTCGTGCGCCGAAGATGGCTCAATTGGATCAATTCCTTGTGCACAAAACATCTGACGTAACTGATCGGCTGCTTCGACGAATGGTCCTACATCTACATCTACCTCGTCAACATTTGTTGTGGGTATATCTTCACCCTTATATTCGTCGTTAAACATATGATTCAGGAAAGCTGTTTAATTAGATTCAAGTCGTATTTGCCGGAATTGAAGCCGATCACTGGGAGTTGACGACAAAAGTTATTCAGTTTTCCCGTGACTTTACTTATAGCAGCGATAAAAGGATTGCTCTCGCCACGTCTCTCGGATTCCTCCCCATCTGCTGTTATGTCTTCATCGTCACTCTCCATATCTGGTTGCATCAACTCATATGTTTCCAACATTCGCATTAGTTCTTGAAAAACATCGTCCCACTTTTTTTTGAGCAAATTCGTTGCTTTTCTCTTGCATGTCGATTAAATATTGAAACATCCGTTCACCAAGTTATCCGGGTGACTGTCTACAAAACATACGGGTTCCGTATAGCTTGGGACATTAGATGCTACCGCGACAGAGATGGCTTCATGTGTGGACTGAAAATGCAATTTACCACTGGGTGAATTGTGTTCGGATCGCTTCAATACTGCTTCAGAGTCAAATGTCGCGAACCAAGGAAACTGACGTTCACTTACTGAAATGCCGATTAATCCAGACGTGAAAACAAAATCTCTGACGGTTTATAGTAACCTCCTGGGTACAGATACTTGCTTTTGGACGTACATGTGCGTTGGTGACGTTTAAAATTATCGGCCCGATCAAAATGACGTTGACACATGTCACATGTAAATTATAAATATAAATATAAATCATTACGTTGACCATCCATACCGTGTTGCCCACATCTCCTACAGATAGATGTAGCGATATCTTCCTTCGAGAGATCGTAAACGTAAATATTTACATGAAACAACGATTCCAAAGCGAGCAGATCTTGGAGGTCTATGCCTGTGAATTGTTCAGGGGTTTGAGCGTGATCGGGATCGTGTTGGCGCTGCCACTCACACCATTGTTTCAGTAAGTGATCCGTCGAGGCGATAATAGAACGCATCGAATTTTGACGAAGATAAGCCAAACAACGAAAGAAGCATTTGTCATCTTCATATGGTTTTCCTCTCCTGACATTGCATGCCATCGTTAAACTACTCCGCTTGTTGATGAGGTATTCTGGTAACTCAAGAGATAAAGTATAACGAATATTCGTTGTACAAAGCAAAGTCCATTTGGTATCAGGTCGGTCTCGTAACAAAAGATCCAACCGGTGTAACCGATGAACTACACGCTGAATTAGGAGCGAGATCTGATAAAAACCCTCTCATCACACTGCTGGTGATGGCGCATGCCATCCAGCTGTCCGTTGAACCCACAGACACGCCGGCGAGGTTACTTCAACAAAGGCTACCACATGTAAAATATTATAATAACGAAGAAAATCCTGCATAGTACACATCCTTTCCTTCTTCCATGTGCCTTGCAAGCTCTTATAGTTTACATCGATTTCGATGGGGTCTCATTCTAACACATTCTGTCCTTTCAAAGTTGGATAGAAAGCGTCTGCCCCTGGTAGTGATGTGTTGCGAAGTTTGTCCACGTCATCAAACCATTCGTAAGGGAAGTATGATTTCTTCTGCTCTGTTTCAAAGGTTTGTAGAAATTTATCGTAAGAAGTCGCAGGGGGAGGGGGGGGGGTGGTAAAGAAATACGATGGATTTTAGACTATATACCGTTTATTAACGACAAGATAACTAGGCCATCATACGAGTGAATATGGAGTTATATATAGTTTAAACATACATATATATATATATACACACACTCATAAAAAGTATATATAATTATATATATATATATATATGGATACAGTGGGTTATATAGAGGAATATGATGCATTAAAATATCGTCTTCAGGGCACGGTGGAAGATATGGGGACGGCCATCTAGGCGCCGCCGCTCCGGGTGCACCTGGGCGATTTCTTACAAAGATCCGTCGTGGTTCACTGTCGTCCTCTTCATCCGACGATATTGTGATCACTTCTTGTCGGCGCGGGACTCGCCCGATCGGCATCTCCAGCTGTGTGTTGTCGCCTCGCCGCGACAAAGTTGGTGATGGCGTCGGCAAGGGTATCCTATTTTCAATGGGGAGTTGGCGACCTCTCTCATAGGCCAGACGGATGGCTGCCGTGAACTGGTCTGGCCGCAGGATGAGGAAGGGCGGCTGGATCTGTGCTATTTGCTGCGGCTGTCTAGTTGTCAAACCGACTCCGGGGAATTGTTCGAGTGGACATGGCGGTGTAGTCTGGTGATATTGACCGTCTTGGTCGTCCATGAGTCCGTATGCACGATTATTGTGCATGAAAATCCCGACCTGGTGATATCGTCGAACAGCGGCGGTCCTGTCTGTCATATCTTCTTTATCTTATTATTTTCGTTCTCGTGTGTTTCGTGTGAATATCCGTATCATCAGACAAGTGTTGTTCCTGAGTCTTTCCACTTGCCAAGACCTTAAGTTGTCCTGACTCGAAAATCCGGGGCCCCTTATATATACCCACAACCACCATGAGCATATGCCGGTGAACTGGTCGGGGGTTTTTGCGTGTTTCGGATCGTGTTGACCCTGCCACTCACACCACTGTTTGAGTAAGTGATTCGCCTAGGCGTTAATGCAAAGCATCGAATGATAAGTCAAACAACGGAAGAAGCATTCGTCAAATTATATGGGTCTCCAGTCTTGTAATTGCATGCTATCCTTAAAAGACTCCGCTTGTTGACGAGGTATTCTGGTAACGCAAGGACTGCTCCCATAGTGTAAGCCATTTTGGATACGGTACCACGAATATTCGTTATGCAAACAAAAGTCCATTTCGTATCGGGCCGGGCGCGTAACAGAAGATCTAATAGATGTAATCGATGAACTACACGCTGAATTAGGAGCGAGATCTGATAAAAACCCTCTCATCACACTGCTGGTGATGGCGCATGCCATCCAGCTGTCCGTTGAACCCACAGACACGCCGGCGAGGTTACTTCAACAAAGGCTACCACATGTAAAATATTATAATAACGAAGAAAATCCTGCATAGTACACATCCTTTCCTTCTTCCATGTGCCTTGCAAGCTCTTATAGTTTACATCGATTTCGATGGGGTCTCATTCTAACATATTCTGTCCTTTCAAAGTTGGATAGAAAGCGTCTGCCCCTGGCAGTGATGTGTTGCGAAGTTTGTCCACGTCATAAAACCATGCGTAAGGGAAGTATGATTTCTTCTGCTCTGTTTCAAAGGTTTGTAGAACTTTATCGTAAGAAGTCACAAGGGCAAAGTATCGATTTCGATGGGGTCTCATTCTAACACATTCTGTCCTTTCAAAGTTGGATAGAAAGCGTCTGCCCCTGGCAGTGATGTGTTGCGAAGTTTGTCCACGTCATCAAACCATTCGTAAGGGAAGTATGATTTCTTCTGCTCTGTTTCAAAGGTTTGTGGAAATTTATCGTAAGAAGTCGCAGGGGGAGGGGGGGGGTGGTAAAGAAATACGATGGCTTTTAGACTATATACCGTTTATTAACGACAAGATAACTAGGCCATCATACGAGTGAATATGGAGAGTTGTATTTAGTTTAAGCATACATATATATATATATACACACACACTCGTAAAAAGTATTTATAATTATATATATATATATATGGATCCAGTGGGTTATATAGAGGAATATGATGCATTAAAATATCGTCTTCAGGGCACGGTGGAGGATATGGGGACGACCATCTAGGCGCCGCCGCTCCGGGTGCACATGGGCGATTTCTTACAAAGATCCGTCGTGGTTCACTGTCGTCCTCTTCATCCGACGATATTGTGATCACTTCTTGTCGGCGCGGGACTCGCCCGATCGGCATCTCCAGCTGTGTGTTGTCGCCTCGCCGCGACAAAGTTGGTGATGGCGTCGGCAAGGGTATCCTATTTTTAATGGGGAGTTGGCGACCTCTCTCATAGGCCAGACGGATGGCTGCCGTGAACTGGTCTGGAGATGGCGTCGGCGAGGGTATCCTATTTTCAATGGGGAGTTGGCGACCTCTCTCATAGGCCAGACGGATGGCTGCCGTGAACTGGTCTGGAGATGGCGTCGGCGAGGGTATCCTATTTTCAATGGGGAGTTGGCGACCTCTCTCATAGGCCAGACGGATGGCTGCCGTGAACTGGTCTGGAGATGGCGTCGGCGAGGGCATCCTATTTTCAATGGGGAGTTGGCGACCTCTCTCATAGGCCAGACGGATGGCTGCCGTGAACTGGTCTGGCCGCAGGATGAGGAAGGGCGGCTGGATCTGTGCTATTTGCTGCGGCTGTCTAGTTGTCAAACCGACTCCGGGGAATTGTTCGAGTGGACATGGCGGTGTAGTCTGGTGATAGAGACCGTCTTGGTCGTCCATGAGTCCGTATGCACGCTTACTGTGCCTAAACACCCCGGGCCGGTGAACCAATTGTTTATTGGGGGCGCTTCCTGTCAGCGAACACGAACTATTTGCGTGCTATTTAACTAATATGACGTAGAAGTGCCACACATCTGCACGTTTCCGCGCAGTCTCTTCACCCCCCAAGGAAGATAGCGATGACCTCGTTTTTAATGTCATTCCAACCCACCTCTTCCTTCCTTCTTTATCCGTAGTTGGTTAGACACAGTGGTTATGAATGTATCCAATTCACGACGGAGAGGGCGGGTGGCTGTACGTTTCATGATGGGCGTCACTTTTTTTGGATTGTTACCGGCCACGACGTCCGTCTCGGTAATCCCTTTCCGAACCGCGTCGCGCGTGCTCCCGTCACATGGTGTCATGGAATGCAGGATACCCTGCCTTTCTTCGGACGAGAGTTGCACAACTGTCCAACGGTTCAAAAAACTCATTGGAGCTGTTGTTGGTTAGCCTTGTACGCCAAGTCCAGCATCTCAGCATGCATTTATTCCTGGTGGTTACTGAGCCTGATCACCCTAACCTGCAGCAGGGTTCATCCCGTCGTTTTCTGGCATAATGATTTCGTTCAAGTTCACGTACTAATATATATCAAGTATCCGTTTCTTTCTTCATGGTGGCCTCCAACGGCGAACCAGGCCTCTGTGCGCGTAATCTTATCGGTTAATTCTCGTGTTGGTGTATGATATATGACCGCCTCACACCAGCGGCAAAGAACATACACGTCGGGAGCGTTTTGAGTAATTATGTTGATCTTAAACCCCAAACACTTTGCACAATACCAGTCTGGGCACTCCCCGGGGAAATGGCGGTGAAACGGCTCTGGCGTTGTAAGTAGGTGGTTGGTTGGTCACTGGTTGTGGAGGGGTATATTCGTCGACTAAATTTTCCTTAGGGGCAACTTCGCACTCCTCTGAGGGCACACTCCTGTTGGCTTACGGTCGTTTTCTCCCAAAACCGCTCCGTTTCGCTATTCTTCACTTTCATGGTTTGATGACAATCTACTCAATCATATTACTTGATATTCTCAGGGTTTTATTAATCTATTAATCGATTCCACAAAGACTGCATTCATGGTTTTATTCATATCACGTGTATTGATTTTCAGGGTTTTAATATTGACTAATATTGACCAATATGGCACGATATAGCCTTCCAGGCTGAAAGTGCCGTTAAGCCCCAATCAAATCAAATCAAATCTCCCAAAACCGCGACGACGGGCCCACACGATGTTGACCCCGATGCCGATAGGTGGGGGAGATCTCCCACCTCTCGTTAAGTGGCCGCGGGTGATATTGGTGGCCGCGCGATGGGAGCCTGTCGTCCCGCTGGTCGGCGGACGTTACTGATGGCCGAGGGCAGGGCAAGGAGGGGTTCACGTCCTTTCGAGGGGAAGCCAAGGACCGGTGGGAGGGACGTAATCCTCTGCCTCTCCTTCCCGATTTTGACGCAGACTTGGCTTTGCCTTGTTCCACCTCGATGTGCTCAATTTCCTTGGCCACACCTTGCAATTCGATGTCACCTTTTACTCGATCCATTGATAAGGCTATCACCTGTGGACGCGGCGTACAGCCCTCGGTTTGCGTGGAACGAGATTCACACCGAATCTCTATGAAGCCACCATCCTCATCAGCCGACATTCCATTTATATTCTACTCGAGGAACAAATTCAGTAAATACAAATCAAAAGATAATATAGTACTTCTCGTTTACTGTCTTTATAATAAAAATGTCGTCATCCAAATAACGAAGATATTCCATCGTGACTCGTTGATTAAACACTTTTGCAAAAGTGGTAATCCGTGTGAAAGTAATCCAAAATAATTCGATTGAATAAAACTAAATGATGTTCCAAGTGAAGTGATTAATCCAATTGAATAAACTTGCACAAGTAATTTGAATAATTTAACTAAGTGGTAATCCAAACGAGTAATCTATGTAAATAAAACGGATGATAATCCAAGTAAAGAACAAAACTGACAATAATCCACGTAAATAATCCAAGGTGTGAGTATTCTCAATAATTCTCCTTCCTGTCAACTATCAGCCACTTTTCCACAATATAAGAATAGCAAATACTTTTCCCAAGTGTTCTCGTCTGGCACTGGGTATTACACGCTATACGCCCTGCATCACCATCCCTCCCTCTTGCCACATGTTACGGGATCCGGACCATGGACCGGCTTCGGGATTAGCTATATTCAGGCATCTACTGCGCGGCAGAAAAACATCGTGTGGGATCCAGACGGCGTGTGGGATGGGGTGGTGCGAAGGAACGGGGTAGCTAGGTTAGGATAGAGGTAACGCTAGTCTTCCGGCCCTGCCGCCATACAGTAGGTACCAATATTATAACTGCGCAATAGGCATTGCCAGCGGTCTAAAAGATTACTGTATCTGGATACTTCTATATGTGTGACGCCAATGTGCCGAACAAATTACATACTTCAGCTTTACAGACACTTACCGGCAAAGGAGATATGCACAGGTCCGGGGTCTTGCCGCAGCACAGCCGTTCTTGGTCGGTGGCCATGTCCACGCACCGGTCACAAATACACCAAGAAGGCTTATTCGGCTGGCCAGATCCACCTGGCTCCCCGGAAGCAGCCTGTGAAGTCTGGTGCGCAGGTTTCCACAGCTCCAGTATGTCAAACACCATACCGGGATATCGGTCGACACATACATTCCACTCATCTTTTAACTGTTGGACAGTCAGTCGACCAACGGCATTCTGCAATAAATGTATTGTCAGTTATGGGTAATGCGCTATTATTCAAAGGATTGCAGTTCACTTCCATCGTCTTTATGTGTATCGGTTTTAACCGAAGAGTACGTGCAGCAATGTTACGATGCTAAGTGTCGAGATGACTATCGCTGCCATGGAACAGCAACAACTGGCCATGAGATTGTCTTGATGTGGACGCCCACATCATTAGTCCTTTAATAACAACTACAACAATATGGACCTTGATTGATTGCTTTCGTTCCACTCGCAAAGCCTCCAATCTCTCGGTGTCAGTCGCCAACAGTCTCTCTCTCCGCGCGCCTCGTCCTCTTTGCCTCACACCTGCACCTCTCGCCCCTCTTCCGCGTCCTGCTGTTTAAAGACATTTTTTTCTATTATAATACTTGATATCCTCAGGGTTTTATACCTATTGATCGTTTCCACATTGACTGTATTCATGGTTTTATTCATGTCTACTTAACCCTTGATCATTTTTGCAAGTGTTTTATCTTCAATATGACATGTAGTAATTTTCAGGGTTTTAGTATTGACTGCCTAGTTATTTAAATTTTGAAGAACCAGTATGGCACGATATAGCCTTACAGGCTAAAAGTGCCGTTAAACCCCTATCAAATCAAATCAAATCAAATCAAATCAAATCAAATCAAATCAAATCAAATCAAATCAAATCAAATCCGGACTCAATCCGCCACAATACGGTAAGAACCAATGTTATAACTGCGCAATAGGCATTGCTGTGGTCATTAACAGCGACCATGCTCAAAATAATATAAATGAATGCGAAAATACCACTAAAATAAAGGCGAGGTCGGAGATAGGCCCGAGCGAGACCTTGACAACAACGCCAGAATAGCCACAATTACCTGAACAGCCGCACTAAGTGCGTACATGATCATCAGCTCACTGAACCCGCCAGATGATTGAAGAATGGCACTCCGTCTTCGGATGATAATTTTCATAAATTATTATCTATAATTCATTATTATCTTCCTGATGTCTTCTTCGTTCCAGGTTCACCTACAGCGCAGGCTTTTAATGGGCTTCATAAATCAAGACATCTGTTTTGGTTCAGATCCTTTTATTTGACGTTGCTATAAAATTGTGAATTCATCCGGATTCGCAGTACATTATAAATCAGCCTAAAAGTTTAAAGTAGTTTCTCCCACCTTGAGTTTCTTTCTCGCCAACTGCGTGTGTCTGCGCTGGCTGCGGAAACTAGACTGCCGGTCCGTTCTTGCTGGCTTTCTTTCCTTACTCCATGAATAATTTTGTTTCTTGTTTGTTCGCGGAGACTATTAACCAAAGCAAGACTGGCGAGCAATATTGCAGCTTTCTCTATCTGTAGTTGTTGTATGTACAAAGAAGACTGGCCGACGGCAGTGGCCACACCTCTAAACAAGATGGTATAATAAGCTAACCGTTGTTCGTATCATAACCCGTTAGCATTGTCTGTCAACCTGGCGTTCACCCATTAGCGGTGTCCGGTCAACCTGTCGCTCGACCCCTGCCCAGTTACAATAGAAATAGAGAAGCGCTTATTCTATTTTAGACTATAGCCTGACTTGTTGATCTGTTTACTCATCAACACAGCGGCACCTGTTTTCCTCTGCAAAGAATATCGCGAGGGAACCGAAGAGCATTATTTTGCATGACGCTGCAAGGTGTAGCAGTGTCCAATAGTCACTGACGAAGATCCGAGGATCAGATATATTTTCTTCAAAGTTGCTGACACTTGGGTCGAAGCGATGCCGATCAAGTAGAAGCCAAATCACTGTCTTCAACCGACCAGATTGATGATGATGGCATACAGCAGGAGGCAGTTTCCCTGGCCAGCAATAGCTTTTGGGCTGTATTGTAGGGCTGGCTACACGGTGCCTAAAATGTCCAATTGACCTGTCAACCAGCCGCCCCAAAGAACGGCTAATACGTTTCACCTGTGGGCTGGGTTCTAAATAATATGTGTTGAACTTTAGATGGGTTGGCTTGCATGCATTTTTCGTGAAAACGGTCCATTATTTTGGACGAGACATTTTCAAGACTGTTAGTGACGCTCTAAACACTTTGGCCATAGCAGGAAACGGTGTTGTCATCGGCATAATTGGAGAGGTCACTCTCTTCGGTAACCTCCAGACTTTTGACGAGATCATTAGTTCGAGATCAAAGACAGATTTTCAATAGAAATTAAATTACCGGTAGATAATACCAAATTGTAAACAAGACTATCTAGCGCAGATCATAGATTCAGCAATTGCAATGGCCTTAATATATGTGAAGATTGGTTCAGCCACTTTATATTATATATAGGAAGATAAAGAGACGGCCTTGCGAGTTGGTGGGGTGAAGGATATCGGGGTTGTGAGGCAGTGACGAAGCAGGTACCATATTTACAGCTGATAGAACCCGTTCCAAAGGAATGAATCCTAAACTTAGGAAGATTAGCAAAGCCTGATCTGTAGCTTAGTAATACCCAAAGTCCGACATTGACATTTAAGTCTCAACCCATATGACGCTCTACTGAACCAACATCAACTTCTGCGAGGGTATCTCATCTACCAAATACTCTTTATCTTATTATGACTAATACACGTACGCTACAATGAACTTTACTATTTTATACTATGTGGCAACATAGGATAGCACTTACCAGTTTTTCCAAAGGAATGAATCATAAGCTTAGGAAACTAGCAAAGCCATCTGATCTAACTACAATAAGCGTCCTAAACTTCATACACATATATTATCATTTTTACAATTATTTTATATTCAATATCACATGTATTAATTTTCAGGGTTTCAGTTTTGACTGCTGAGTTATTTAAATTGAACCAGTATGGCACGATATAGCCTGACAGGCTGAAAGTGCCGTTAAACCCCAATCAAAACAAAATCACGTATTTCACTTTGCTCTTGTGTTTGAGCAACACTTCTTGACGCGAAGAGAGTCTGTTGCTTCAGGAATTTACAAACATCTCGTTGGTTTGGAATCTGCTTGTTTACAGTAATGTAGCTAAATTCCCGTTCCACCATTTGATTGTCTGGTTGTGTCCAACGCATACGCCTCTTTGCTCCGGCCGCATCCGCCTCACTCCCGCTGGAACTAGTTGTTGGCTGCCCTGGATTATAATCTGAATCCGACTCCGAAGCAGTAGGAGATCTAGTCAACGTTCACTATCAAACAGTGCACTTTGTTGTATTTATTAATCACGAAATCTTGGTTTAAATTCCTACATCGATACCAAAATTCATGGTTTTTTACTTTCTGACAACTTATTGACTTGATCGTTTCGCTATTCTTCTCTTTCATGGTTTTAAAACAATCTGCTCAATCACATTACTTGATATCCATATTTTATTAATCTATTGACCATTCAACATTGACTGCCTTCATGGTTTTATTCATATCTACTTGACAATTTATCACTTTTGCAATTGTTTTATCTTCAATCTCACATGTATTGATTTTCAGGGTTTTAGTATTGACTCTTGAGTCATTTAGATTCATTTCGGCACAATATAGCCTTACAGGCTGAAAGTGCCGTTAAGCCCCAGTCAAATCAAATCAAATCATGGTTTTATCCTATCTACTTGACCCTTTATCATTTTTGCAACTGTTTTATCTTAAATCTCACATGTACTGATTTTCAGGGTTTTAATATTGACTCTTGACTTATTTACAATGAACTGAACCAGTATGGCACGTGATAACCTTACATGATGAAGTGCCCTTAAGCCCCAATCAAATCAAATCAAACTATAGCATAATCTATAGAAATTTCTATGGAATTCTATAGTACATTCTAAAGATTTCTATAGTATAATCTATAGAAGTTTCTATAGAAAGGTCTATAGACTTTCTATAGTAAATATTCTATAGTAAATGTCAAACTGAGCTGCTATAGAAATTTGTTATAGGACACACTATAGAACCTGTTACGGATGTATGCCATTAATATCTCGATATGTCTGTGTTGGCTGCACGCATTATTGCATGGGACCAATTGCACCATAGCTTTTCACTACCACATCGGAACGGTCATCCAATAGTGTATGTTCAACGCTGGCTCTTCCAAACTTTTGCGGCGTTGTTTAGTTTTTGGTGAATGAGTCCTTTGATTTGAACAACCGTGAGGTGCAGAAATCGCACAGCTACACTGTCTGCAAAGAAGATAAGTGCTACCTTGGAGATTCTCCTTGACATGAAACACGGCAGCCATGATGTATGTACATTTAATTGCATAAATAGTACCATCTCTTACGTGTAATTCGTGATAAGCTAGAGGTCTGCGGATATATATCGTGCTTTACTCAGTACACTTGGATTATCTTGGGAGCTTCCATGTCTCAGTTGGTTGCACCCTATGCTTAATTTCACAAAGCCGGCCTAGCTAGAACACGTGATTTAGGCACCTGCTCATATCCCTCATCTTTAGTCATCCCACGAGGTCCGAGTTAGGGGTAGTGTAGCGGAACACTGGTTCCTTGACCGTTGCGAGAATCACATTATTACCATCCGATTCGTTGCCCACTCACCAATCATGCCTTGTAAGATGGCATCATCCATGGCCCGCTTGGCCAGCGCTCCGACCGCACCAGGTCTGGGCGTCCTTAACGGGGAAGGCCAGGTACCCCGTATACAAGGCAAAGTGAGAATCAACGCACCTTTAATGTGAAATGTTTTGAGAAATATGAACTTTAATCCACTTAAAACTTATCCTGGCTGTCTCTCGTTCCTCATGGGCAAGTCTTGGTCTTTTAGCTGTCCCTGTGGTCACTTGCGCTTCGGATTTTGGGAATAAGGTGGGGATAGACCCTGGTTTCAAAATACGTTTTTTGGTTGACATGCAGACCCATTTGTGCCATCAACAGCGGTGTCTCTTCGGAGGAATCCGCCGTAAAGTGAACGCTGCAAATGTAGGTAGTCCGAGGACTGGACACGACCTTGGCCCTCGTGGTTTGCACATTCTTCTTCCACAAACGCAGCTGTTTTGGGTATTTCGGGAAAGTATGAACACTAATCCCTCGTTCATCACACGCTTGGTTCGAGCAGCCAGTCACGATACGACGGCGAGGCATTCTTATTCCACAAGCTTTCTTTATCACCACTGACACCAACCACTTACACTGTTTACGAACGCTGCGTGGACACACAGCAAAATGGGTGTTCCCGCATTGACGTCATATCCGACGTCATCCGTCATCCCCAAACCACTTCAAATTTGTCCTGGGGATTTCGCCCGCGAAGTTTAAATTATCCGAAACAGGACTCGCCAGTGCTCGACGTGGCGACATCATGCATGCTTCTTATTTAGCAAGTCCCTCCTGATAACATTCAATAAAGTTGTCAACCGGCTGGCATGGGCTCTTTAAGGTATGTGACAAATTGCTATATATCCTGGGCATATATCTCATCCAAACTGACATTATCATTGATTTAATTACCACATGTCTCAAGATAAGAAGGTTGCTTATTGTCATATCTTACATGTAAACTAAACACACCAGAGAGGTGTGAGCTAGGAGGCTTATAGATATCACTTATAGATTGCGGATCAATTCTTCAAATATTAAATCCAAAAATGAAATGTGCCAACATGTTATAATTTTAATTAACTTTGGAAGTAACCGGAACAGGCAGTCAATAAAGCGGTCAGAGTCAGTCAAAGGCAACCAAGTACACCCCACCGCCATAAAACGTGTGTTCCCCCTTAAGGAACAATTTATGGACGTCTACATTTACCTGTACCTCCACCCATGATGGTCGCATATAGTCGCAAATTGTTCTGATTGTGCATCCGTTTGTCTTACCGTGGCCGAAGCGTTGGCCAAGAGAGTTTGGAATGTATATTTCCACTGGGATACGAAGGGATCCAGCTTTTATTGATGTAGGACGGGTCATGAGAGACAAATGTGAGCATTCTTGTATTTGTAGGAATTTTTTCTCGCGTTTTTGGTGATGGATGTCCGTTCGTCCTCTGTGACGTTCTGTGAGGCCAACTCGGAAACAATTTCAGTGTCCGAGAACATCTGAAGATCACGGCATCAGATGACACCTCGGCAGTTGTTGAGGCTACGGTGGGGAGCTATGGTTGCTGGAAAATGGATAAGGGCCATGGGGGAGGAGGTCACAAATTCACCCGTCAGCGATAAATCCGCAAAAAGGTTCAGGTTCTCTGAAAGAAGCATTTCACAAGCTATTCACCATGAAAACAAGCATCTATGATCAATAATAACAATAATAATATTGCTAATAATATTTTTTCTACCATGTGGATTGTACATACGTACATACGATCTAAGTGTCTGAACACATTTGGAGATCCCGACCTGTTGGGGGTGGAGGTGCGTATTTCTACTATGGGTTCTGTTTGGCTGGATGTCCCCGTCTCCTGGGGTTTCTGTCGTTTTGATGGTGAATTCCGCATTTGGAGGCCAGGAATAAACAGTGTTTATTCCTATGGAGATCATCGTTGGTTTTTGGAGGGATTTCAGCTGGCGTGGGCTGGGACGAGCCCGGCACTGTCGCGAATGTTCAGGACTGCAGCAAACACGTAACATGGCCTGTTCCACTGCTGACTGGTGAGCGGCACCGATGGAGGGTTAGAGTTCTTCTGCGATGAAGTCAGTTTCGGATTGCTGATAGCTGCGTCTGGGATGAGAAGGGTATTGAAATCCACAAATCCACACTCTCTGGTCATCTCTCTGGTCCCTCGGTCCTTCCTCCCTATATTTATTAATCTCGAAAGTGTGGTTTTAGAAACCAACATAAACATTCATGGTTTTATATTCTGACAATTTATTGACTATCTTTTCACCATTCTTCACTTTCATTGTTTTAAGACAATGGAATTGTCGAGGTATGAGAGCCAATCGTGATGAAATCCTCTTGCTAAAGCAGGACCACAACCCCATAGCGTTTTGTCTCCCAGAAACATTCATCAAAAACATAGGCGATATAACAATTAGTGGATATACATCATATGATAATCTAGGACTTAATACGGGAGATAAAATCACAGGCGGAGTTAGTATCCTTATAAAGGAGAAAACTCCACACAGCCAAATACCCTTGCAGACCAAGCTATGGCCATACGAATAACATTACACAAAACCATAACCCTGTGCTCTATCTATATTCCACCTAATTTACGTCCAACACGACTAGAACTAGAAAATATAATAAAACAACTTCCAGCGCCGTATATACTTCTTGGAGATTTCAATGCCCATCATACGATATGGGGTTGTAAAGACATACAACCCAAGGGCCGATACAGGACTCGCCAGTGCTCGACGTGGCGACATCATGCATGCTTCTTATTTAGCAAGTCCCTCCTGATAACATTCAATAAAGTTGTCAACCGGCTGCCATGGGATCTTTAAGGTATGTGACAAATTGCTATATATCCTGGGCATATATCTCATCCAAACTGACATTATCATTGATTTAATTACCACATGTCTCCTCAAGATAACAAGGCTGCTTATTGTCATATCTTACATGTAAACTAAGCACACCAGAGAGGTGTGAGCTAGGAGGCTTATAGATATCACTTATAGATTGCGGATCAATTCTTCAAATATTAAATCCAAAAATGAAATGTGCCAACATGTTATAATTTTAATTAACTTTGGAAGTAACCGGAACAGGCAGTCAATAAAGCGGTCAGAGTCAGTCAAAGGCAACCAAGTACACCCCCACCGCCATAAAACGTGTGTTCCCCCTTAAGGAACAATTTATGGACGTCTACATTTACCTGTACCTCCACCCATGATGGTCGCATACAGTCGCAAATGGTTCTGATTGTGCATCCGTTTGTCTTACCGTGGCCGAAGCCTTGGCCAAGAGAGTTTGGAATGTATATTTCCACTGGGATACGAAGGGATCCAGCTTTTATTGATGTAGGACGGGTCATGAGAGACAAATGTGAGCATTATTGTATTTGTAGGAATTTTTTCTCGCGTTTTTGGTGATGGATGTCCGTTCGTCCTCTGTGACGTTCTGTGAGGCCAACTCGGAAACAATTTCAGTGTCCGAGAACATCTGAAGGTCACGGCATCGGATGACACCTCGGCTGTTGTTGAGGCTACGGTGGGGAGTTATGGCTGCTGGAATATGGATAAGGGCCATGGGGGAGGAGGTCACAAATTCACCCGTCAGCGATAAATCCGCAAAAAGGTTCAGGTTCTCTGAAAGAAGCATTTCACAAGCTATTCACCATGAAAACAAGCATCTATGATCAATAATAACAATAATAATATTGCTAATAATATTTTTTCTACCATGTGGATTGTACATACGTACATACGATCTAAGTGTCTGAACACATTTGGAGATCCCGACCTGTTGGGGGTGGAGGTGCGTATTTCTACTATGGGTTCTGTTTGGCTGGATGTCCCCGTCTCCTGGGGTTTCTGTCGTTTTGATGGTGAATTCCGCATTTGGAGGCCAGGAATAAACAGTGTTTATTCCTATGGAGATCATCGTTGGTTTTTGGAGGGATTTCAGCTGGCGTGGGCTGGGACGAGCCCGGCACTGTCGCGAATGTTCAGGACTGCAGCAAACACGTAACATGGCCTGTTCCACTGCTGACTGGTGAGCGGCACCGATGGAGGGTTAGAGTTCTTCTGCGATGAAGTCAGTTTCGGATTGCTGATAGCTGCGTCTGGGATGAGAAGGGTATTGAAATCCACAAATCCACACTCTCTGGTCATCTCTCTGGTCCCTCGGTCCTTCCTCCCTATATTTATTAATCTCGAAAGTGTGGTTTTAGAAACCAACATAAACATTCATGGTTTTATATTCTGACAATTTATTGACTATCTTTTCACCATTCTTCACTTTCATTGTTTTAAGACAATGGAATTGTCGAGGTATGAGAGCCAATCGTGATGAAATCCTCTTGCTAAAGCAGGACCACAACCCCATAGCGTTTTGTCTCCCAGAAACATTCATCAAAAACATAGGCGATATAACAATTAGTGGATATACATCATATGATAATCTAGGACTTAATACGGGAGATAAAATCACAGGCGGAGTTAGTATCCTTATAAAGGAGAAAACTCCACACAGCCAAATACCCTTGCAGACCAAGCTATGGCCATACGAATAACATTACACAAAACCATAACCCTGTGCTCTATCTATATTCCACCTAATTTACGTCCAACACGACTAGAACTAGAAAATATAATAAAACAACTTCCAGCGCCGTATATACTTCTTGGAGATTTCAATGCCCATCATACGATATGGGGTTGTAAAGACATACAACCCAAGGGCCGATACAGGACTCGCCAGTGCTCGACGTGGCGACATCATGCATGCTTCTTATTTAGCAAGTCCCTCCTGATAACATTCAATAAAGTTGTCAACCGGCTGCCATGGGATCTTTAAGGTATGTGACAAATTGCTATATATCCTGGGCATATATCTCATCCAAACTGACATTATCATTGATTTAATTACCACATGTCTCCTCAAGATAACAAGGCTGCTTATTGTCATATCTTACATGTAAACTAAGCACACCAGAGAGGTGTGAGCTAGGAGGCTTATAGATATCACTTATAGATTGCGGATCAATTCTTCAAATATTAAATCCAAAAATGAAATGTGCCAACATGTTATAATTTTAATTAACTTTGGAAGTAACCGGAACAGGCAGTCAATAAAGCGGTCAGAGTCAGTCAAAGGCAACCAAGTACACCCCCACCGCCATAAAACGTGTGTTCCCCCTTAAGGAACAATTTATGGACGTCTACATTTACCTGTACCTCCACCCATGATGGTCGCATACAGTCGCAAATGGTTCTGATTGTGCATCCGTTTGTCTTACCGTGGCCGAAGCCTTGGCCAAGAGAGTTTGGAATGTATATTTCCACTGGGATACGAAGGGATCCAGCTTTTATTGATGTAGGACGGGTCATGAGAGACAAATGTGAGCATTATTGTATTTGTAGGAATTTTTTCTCGCGTTTTTGGTGATGGATGTCCGTTCGTCCTCTGTGACGTTCTGTGAGGCCAACTCGGAAACAATTTCAGTGTCCGAGAACATCTGAAGGTCACGGCATCGGATGACACCTCGGCTGTTGTTGAGGCTACGGTGGGGAGTTATGGCTGCTGGAATATGGATAAGGGCCATGGGGGAGGAGGTCACAAATTCACCCGTCAGCGATAAATCCGCAAAAAGGTTCAGGTTCTCTGAAAGAAGCATTTCACAAGCTATTCACCATGAAAACAAGCATCTATGATCAATAATAACAATAATAATATTGCTAATAATATTTTTTCTACCATGTGGATTGTACATACGTACATACGATCTAAGTGTCTGAACACATTTGGAGATCCCGACCTGTTGGGGGTGGAGGTGTCTCTGTGCGTATTTCTACTATGGGTTCTGTTTGGCTGGATGTCCCCGTCTCCTGGGGTTTCTGTCGTTTTGATGGTGAATTCCGCATTTGGAGGCCAGGGATATACAGTGTTTATTCCTATGGAGATCATCGTTGGTTTTTGGAGGGATTTCAGCTGGCGTGGGCTGGGACGAGCCCGGCACTGTCGCGAATGTTCAGGACTGCAGCAAACACGTAACATGGCCTGTTCCACTGCTGACTGGTGAGCGGCACCGATAGAGGGTTAGAGTTCTTCTGCGATGATGTCAGTTTCGGATTGCTGATAGCTGCGTCTGGGATGAGAAGGGTATTGAAATCCACAAATCCACACTCTCTGGTCATCTCTCTGGTCCCTCGGTCCCTCCTCCCTATATTTATTAATCTCGAAAGTGTGGTTTTAGAAACCAACATAAACATTCATGGTTTTATATTCTGACAATTTATTGACTATCTTTTCACCATTCTTCACTTTCATTGTTTTAAGACATTTTTCTCTATTATAATACTTGATATCCTCAGGGTTTTATACCTATTGATCGTTTCCACATTGACTGCATTCATGATTTTATTCATATCTACTTGACCCTTTATCATTTTTGCTAGTATTTTATCTTGAACATCACATGTATTAATTTTCAGGGTTTTAGTATTGACTGCCGAGTTATTTAAATTGAAGAACCAGTATGGCATGATATAGACTTACAGGCTAAAAGTACCGTTAAACCTCAATCAAATCAAATCAAATCAAATCTAAAACCCTCTGGCCGTAGTACACCTCCAATACTTGCCGCCACCGGGAGGTGTAGACCGTTCGTCCGGTGGGGCCGATGTCCCGCCGTGGCTGGGGGATGGTTTCGCACAGGGTGACGGGAACGGCGGCAGGCGGCAGAAGGTCTGCCCCCAGCCCCACACTGTCGTCGGCTGTGCAGCCCTCGACGTCGACAAAGACCTTCGTCAATGCCGCTGTCAATGGTGTGTATGGGGAACGCGTCTTCCGTCTGCCGGTAGAGGTATTCTACGCCAATCAGCTCCCCGGTGTACGCCAGAGGCAGCTGAAACGTCGACAGGACAGATGGCATCCCCAGCGTGGCGCACAGTCGGTTGGTCGCATGCCGCAGCCGCACGTCGAACGACCGAACTAGCTGTGTAGCCTGCTCCGCGGCTTGACCTCTGGCCTCGTTCCACCTGGTGATGCCCTCCAGCAGAAATTCACCGCTCCCGCCGAGGTTCCCGGGTATGAACCTGGCCAGGTGGAGATGGAAGTTCGCCAGAGAGGTCGTGCCGTGGCCACAGCGCCGGACGGAAAGGCGGACGTCAGTCACCCTTCCTCAGGTCACCCTCCACCGTGTAGAGGTTGGCGCCCTCCGGGTCACAGAGACAGGGGATCTGCGTGCGCTGCTCCTGCCAGATCGTCGCCGTCTCCTCTTTCAGCATATGCTGAACGACATTATTGTCTCAAATTACAACGGTTAGGCTTACATATCTTTGATCACCCCCATTGATTGCAGAGTTTGTCATTAAGCTGGTAGCATTGGCACTGGTGCGAAACGGGAAGGATCCTTCCCATAAGGGGATTCTTCCTTTGTTTCGACATGATTTGTCATTGGAAATAGGCATTATAATATAGGCCACTCTTAAATTGTTTACCCGTGCCGGTTTCATCGGTATTCTTACCTTATCGATGCTTGATTCACTGGTTAGTAAAAACGCAGTCTACTTCTATGGCAGCGTCCATGATTTGTTTGAAAACCTCATAATTGCGATAAACCGGTAGGTTCAGGGTGTTTGCACACGTGTTAGCATAAGGCAGGGGCTCCTGGCATTCGTCGGATTGGTGATGAAACGCCAACTGGCACTTGGGTTGAAAGCCCAGTGGCGGGGGTCGACGCAGGCCGGTTACAAATTGCAGTACTTCTGGTAACCTGTCTGCCTCTGCAAATAAGACCACCATTACCAGTTGTAATCTAACATTCCAGTTTTAACTCGACGAGTCGAGTCTTAAATCCATCTTCTACTTAATTGTCATTTATAAGCTGATCTCCGACAAAAAGTATATTAACAAAGTTTATTATAATTATCTATCAATAGACGGTTTTGAGCAATTGATGAGTATTGAAAACGAGAACACCATATGGATTATGTAAATGTTTCTTCGCTGCCTTGAGAAAGAGACGGCAGAAGGGTTTATTCCCACCTTTACGCAATTTTGGTCGCTGTGTGTTTTTTCTGTTGGAATAACTAATTGTACCAGAGCTGGAGGCCAGCCAAAGTAGGCAACATAACAGTTATATTATTAACATTCCAGTTTCATTACTTTATTACTAGCAGTAACAACACTTTAGTCTTAGAGAGAGCACGGTCTCAGAACGTTTCGATAACGGTCCCCGAACGTTTCGCTAACGGTCCCCGAACGTTTCGCTAACGGTCCCCGAACGTTTCGCTAACGGTCCCCGAACGTTCCGATAACGGTCCCCGAACGTTCCGATAACGGTCCCCGAACGTTCCGATAACGAACATTCCGATAACGGTCCCCGAACGTTCCGATAACGTTCGTAAAAGACAAAAACAAATCAAATTGTTTTAAATTTGATGCTTTATTAACTCTGGAACTGGCAATATGGTTTGGGCAGCGCGCCGGTCAGTGTGGACAGCCGCGCCGGCCTGTGGGGGCAGCCGCGCCGCCATTGACCGTTGCGAGAATCACATTATTACCATCCGATTCGTTGCCCACTCACCAATCATGCCTTTTAAGATGGCATCATCCATGGCCGGCTTAGCCAGCGCTCCGACGGCACCAGGTCTGGTCGTCCCTAACGACGTGGCCAGGTACTCCGTCGAGAAGAGGCCATGGAGGAGGTCATTGCAGAACTTTTGAGGCGACGCCATAGAGCACCGGGGCAGCAGGGACGGGCCATGACATTAATTAACGATGACATTAATTAATGATTACTCAGAAGTGGGTTGCAGTTTAATAAAAGTTTTAGTTTCCAAAGAATCCAAATTGATCAGTTACCGTCATTGTTATGCGAAAATCTAATTTGTTAAATTTCTTTTCCTAACGTAACCCAGGTCAGTCCGTTCGTTACTTTAACATAAATCAACACCTCATTTCGTACGTACAATGAAAAATATTATGAAAGGGAATGATGACCATGGGAACTGCTATTAGATACAATGTAGAGGTCGTTTTCGTCCGTTGTTCTCAGTTACGTTGGTCTGCGAAAGACGATGGATTTTGCTTTGTTTTCAAGTGATGCGATTTGCGTCGCGGCTTTTGCGGGATTTACTGTTCACTGGGTAGGCTAAGGGCTACGTAAGACTTTTGTGAGTTTCCCTTATAAGGTGTCTTATACGGAGTCACCGGACATAATGAAAAGTGTATTTGAAATTTCAAACTTTTAATATAATCGATTTATAGAAAGTTTTTATAGAACTTAGTTTTTCAACGATAAACTTAGTTTTTCAACGATAAACTTAGTTTTTCAACGATAAACTTAGTTTTTTAACGATAAACTTATTGAAAATTTTTAAATATTAATATTAATTAGCGTTGTGGGTTGGGGCGAATCGTGTAGTTAATGCAGAACGCAATCAACAATGCTTAGTTGCTATCATTTATTAATTCCTTAATCCCATCTGTACATACTACAACACGCTATCTACAACAGGAGTTCGACATTTCCAAGAGAGTCACTGATGCACACCATATATGCTAGATACAGATTTCAGGAGCTTCATGGCCGTCAGATCCCCAGCTCTGTACTGGTCCCACAGAAGCGCCAGCTTCCCCTCTCTCTGTCGGAAGCGCTGTCGCTGCATCCGGCACAGTTTCCCCTCGGAAAATAGACGCAAAGTGACGGGGATGGATTCGGCCTCCTTGTGGAGCACTTCCACCAGAAGGTAGAATGGCATACTCGCCTTCCCTCGGGAACGGAGACGAGTATGCCATCCCTCTACGTCATTGTCTAGTGAGACGATTGCTAGGTTATTTAGAATAAACTTAAACCAATATGGCACGATGTAGCCTTCCAGGCTGAAAGTGCCGTTAAGCCCCAATCAAATCAACCAGAGTTACTTTTACTTCCTTTACGTCATGCGATTTGCGTTGCCCTAAAGCTCTTTGTTGTAGAAATGTCTTTGGGCAACGCGGCGTTGACCTAATGTAGCATGTATAGATCTACATATGTATATACTTTCAGGGGTTGAGTACTGCCGCTTGAGCTATTTAAACTGAACATAGCCATAACATGTGGCATGATGTAACCTTACATAGATGTTCTCAGGGTTTCTTAATCTATCACTTCGACATTGACTGCCTTCATGGTTTTATGCATGTCTACTTGACCCTATGCCATTTTCGCAATTGTTTTATCTAGGCGCTCACATGTATTGATGTTTCAGGGTCTTAGTACCAACTCATGAGTCCTTTCGATTGAACTTAACTAGTATGGCACGATATAGCCTTACAGGGTGAAGGTGCCGTTAAAACCCAATCAAATCTATTATTAAATATTACAACGTAAACGTGGGGTTGACTGTCCTGGCTTACCCCCCACAGATCTGCACGGAGAGCGGGCAGCCCGTGGAATGGGTGACGGAAGATAACTACATGTTCCGCCTCTCGGACTTCACGGAACCCCTGCTTCATTGGCTGGACCAGAAAGGTGAGTTCGATATCCTTGACAACGATCTCAATCCTGCGATGCACATCCTTACGTAATGGTGACGCACACAATCCATTCTTTGTTTATCCATCCACATTTCATTGTCCCGGGAAGTTTTCTGGGCCGTTCATGTGCGCAAGAGGGGATTAAACCCCAGCATATCATTTAGCTTCCTTTTATTTACCCACCGACCAACTTGCGATAGATACCGGTCAACGATCTGCGGCACTGGTCAATATGTATACCCAGGTACATGTTGTGCCAGTGTGTTTTAGAGCCATAAAGAAGATAACCGTGTGTAAGTTTATCGTTCATTTGTCGGCACAAATCTTGCTGTTGCGGGCAGTGGAAATGAAGTTGAACTGTATGAACGGTTCCTTAACGAGTTTCCCATAACATCTCTACCAGGTAGGAATTTCAACGTCTTTGAGTCGCCAGCACTCAAATAAAACATGGGTTCTCCATTGATCTAGTTATTGCAGCATTGTGCTTTGACACAACGATTTCTTCTATTTCTGCAGTTATATGTCCGACCAATTTTGAGTCGGAAGTCCGGCAGATGGTGGCTTCCGGTTTGCCGGATCTCTCCGTATCCAGACAGCGGGAGAGACTATCCTGGGGAATACCAGTACCAGGGGACGACTCTCAGACTGTGAGTAGGCCCAGGTAGGCGCGAATCCCGAAGCTTGCTGAGCTAGCCTCTTGCTTCCTTAATTATTCTCAAAGTGCCCCAATCACATCAAATCATTTTTATGTCGTGATCAACTTGTTAGACGACATAATGATGAGTCATCCTATGTATAACGCCAATGTATATATATCTACTTGCTGCTTTACTATTTTTAAATTTGTTGTATCTAGAAGCTCACGTATATTGATACTTGCAGGGTTTTAGTATTGACTTAGATTGAACTTAACCGGTAGGACACGATAAAGCCTTACAGGCTGAAAGTGCCGTTAAGCCCAAATCAAATCATATCCAATCATTGGGTGAGTACTTACGTACCCGTTAAGGTATTGCATAAGAGCAGTCTTGCGCCGATTAAAAAGCGGTTTCTTTCCCAGATTTATGTCTGGCTGGATGCCTTAGTCAACTATCTGACGGCCAGTGGTTACCCTGGCAACACAACGGCGTGGCCAGCGCACTGCCATCTGGTGGGCAAGGATATCCTCAAGTATGTTGTCGCCGTTAAGTAAAGTGAAAAATAACAAAATATATAGAGGGACATGTCGTGTCTTGGCACCTTGTTTTATCTTATTAGTTCTTTGCATCCGGCACTGCGCTCAACGCCAGCTGTTTTTACTTTGCTTCTGTTCACGATGGCGTTTTCATAAGTTTACTATGTTCCCGTTGTACAAATCTGACATTTGTCGTTTAAATGGTTTTACAACCGCTTAAACTTTATTATGAGTCGTGTTAGCAGTGATATGCATATAGTATATCTCTCTGCGCGCTCAGTTACATACATGGACTTCCTCCCGCTTTGTGTTGCACGACGTGGCGTTCCGTTTAATATCTCCTTTAGGTCCCTATCATTGCAGATTCCATGCTGTTTACTGGCCATCCTTCCTCATCGCCGCTGGCTTCCCGCCACCGAAAAAAGTCGTCTGCCACTCTCACTGGCTCTGTGACGGACTCAAGGTGGGCACGTGTCCCTTACTCTTATGTCATAATTACCGCAGTCGTTTTAGTGCAGGCTGAATATGACTTGTGATGGCGGAGTTCGTCGTTGTGGATGTCCAATGACCGTAATCGCTTCAGTGAACGCTGATGATGAATTGTGATGGCTGAATTCGTCCTTGTAGATGTCCAAGAGTCGCGGTAACGTCGTGGACCCCTTCGACCGTATGGACCGCTTCTCCACGGACGGCCTGAGGTACTTCCTGCTGAAGGAGGGAGTCCTGCACAACGACGGAAGTATGACCCACCTCTTCTATGGAGTTATATATAGGCTTTTGATTGACAGATGTATTGTCACGGAAATTGGGCATCAACCCAATGATATGTTTGTCCAAAATAAGAGTATTAAGTCCAAACAATAAGAGTAGTAAGTCCAAAACAATAAGAGTAGTAAGTCCAAAACAATAAGAGTATTCGTCCAAATAGCAACAACGTGGAAGGTAAATTTATAATTTGTTTGTAATTTAATACTCTTTTAAGTCCTTGTGAGTAAGTCAAATCGTTATCACGTCTCTTCCTTGAAACGTGTCCATCCCATTGCACCAGTTACTCATAGAAAATGATCAGGCTATATGAATATACTTAGCATAATTATACTTTATATATTACGCATACATTATATTCGTCGCCCCCCCCCCTTTTGGAAACTCCTTGTATAAGCGGCTTTTATTTGAGACCCCAGAACACCACGCAATGATCTATAAAGCGTGTATACAATGATAAGGACATTGTTTGCTGCAGACTACACGGACCGTAAGGTGGTGGAGTGTCTGAACAGCGAGCTGTGTAACACTCTGGGCAACCTGCTCCAGCGCTGTGTATAATGATAAGGACATTGTTGGCTGCAGACTACACGGACCGTAAGGTGGTGGAGTGTCTGAACAGCGAGCTGTGTAACACTCTGGGCAACCTGCTCCAGCGCTGTGTATAATGATAAGGACATTGTTTGCTGCAGACTACACGGACCGTAAGGTGGTGGAGTGTCTGAACAGCGAGCTGTGTAACACCCTGGGCAACCTGCTCCAGCGCTGTGTATAATGATAAGGACATTGTTTGCTGCAGACTACACGGACCGTAAGGTGGTGGAGTGTCTGAACAGCGAGCTGTGTAACGCTCTGGGCAACCTGCTCTATCGCTGTGTATAATGATAAGGACATTGTTTGCTGCAGACTACACGGACCGTAAGGTGGTGGAGTGTCTGAACAGCGAGCTGTGTAACACTCTGGGCAACCTGCTCTAGCGCTGTGTATAATGATAAGGACATTGTTGGCTGCAGACTACACGGACCGTAAGGTGGTGGAGTGTCTGAACAGCGAGCTGTGTAACACTCTGGGCAACCTGCTCCAGCGCTGTGTATAATGATAAGGACATTGTTTGCTGCAGACTACACGGACCGTAAGGTGGTGGAGTGTCTGAACAGCGAGCTGTGTAACACTCTGGGCAACCTGCTCCAGCGCTGTGTATACAATGATAAGGACATTGTTTGCTGCAGACTACACGGACCGTAAGGTGGTGGAGTGTCTGAACAGCGAGCTGTGTAACGCTCTGGGCAACCTGCTCCAGCGCTGTGTATAATGATAAGGACATTGTTTGCTGCAGACTACACGGACCGTAAGGTGGTGGAGTGTCTGAACAGCGAGCTGTGTAACACTCTGGGCAACCTGCTCCAGCGCTGTGTATAATGATAAGGACATTGTTTGCTGCAGACTACACGGACCGTAAGGTGGTGGAGTGTCTGAACAGCGAGCTGTGTAACACTCTGGGCAACCTGCTCCAGCGCTGTGTATAATGATAAGGACATTGTTGGCTGCAGACTACACGGACCGTAAGGTGGTGGAGTGTCTGAACAGCGAGCTGTGTAACACTCTGGGCAACCTGCTCTGGCGCTGTGTATAATGATAAGGACATTGTTGGCTGCGGACTACACGGACCGTAAGGTGGTGGAGTGTCTGAACAGCGAGCTGTGTAACACTCTGGGCAACCTGCTCCAGCGCTGTGTATAATGATAAGGACATTGTTTGCTGCAGACTACACGGACCGTAAGGTGGTGGAGTGTCTGAACAGCGAGCTGTGTAACACTCTGGGCAACCTGCTCTAGCGCTGTGTATAATGATAAGGACATTGTTTGCTGCAGACTACACGGACCGTAAGGTGGTGGAGTGTCTGAACAGCGAGCTGTGTAACACTCTAGGCAACCTGCTCCAGCGCTGTGTATAATGATAAGGACATTGTTTGCTGCAGACTACACGGACCGTAAGGTGGTGGAGTGTCTGAACAGCGAGCTGTGTAACACTCTGGGCAACCTGCTCTATCGCTGTGTACAATGATAAGGACATTGTTTGCTGCAGACTACACGGACCGTAAGGTGGTGGAGTGTCTGAACAGCGAGCTGTGTAACACTCTGGGCAACCTGCTCTAGCGCTGTGTATAATGATAAGGACATTGTTTGCTGCAGACTACACGGACCGTAAGGTGGTGGAGTGTCTGAACAGCGAGCTGTGTAACACTCTGGGCAACCTACTCCAGCGCTGTGTATAATGATAAGGACATTGTTTGCTGCAGACTACACGGACCGTAAGGTGGTGGAGTGTCTGAACAGCGAGCTGTGTAACACTCTGGGCAACCTGCTCTAGCGCTGTGTATAATGATAAGGACATTGTTTGCTGCAGACTACACGGACCGTAAGGTGGTGGAGTGTCTGAACAGCGAGCTGTGTAACACTCTGGGCAACCTGCTCCAGCGCTGTGTATAATGATAAGGACATTGTTTGCTGCAGACTACACGGACCGTAAGGTGGTGGAGTGTCTGAACAGCGAGCTGTGTAACACTCTGGGCAACCTGCTCCAGCGCTGTGTATAATGATAAGGACATTGTTTGCTGCAGACTACACGGACCGTAAGGTGGTGGAGTGTCTGAACAGCGAGCTGTGTAACACTCTGGGCAACCTGCTCTAGCGCTGTGTATAATGATAAGGACATTGTTTGCTGCAGACTACACGGACCGTAAGGTGGTGGAGTGTCTGAACAGCGAGCTGTGTAACACTCTGGGCAACCTGCTCCAGCGCTGTGTATAATGATAAGGACATTGTTTGCTGCAGACTACACGGACCGTAAGGTGGTGGAGTGTCTGAACAGCGAGCTGTGTAACACTCTGGGCAACCTGCTCCAGCGCTGTGTATAATGATAAGGACATTGTTTGCTGCAGACTACACGGACCGTAAGGTGGTGGAGTGTCTGAACAGCGAGCTGTGTAACACTCTGGGCAGCCTGCTCCAGCGCTGTGTATAATGATAAGGACATTGTTTGCTGCAGACTACACGGACCGTAAGGTGGTGGAGTGTCTGAACAGCGAGCTGTGTAACACTCTGGGCAACCTGCTCTGGCGCTGTGTATAATGATAAGGACATTGTTGGCTGCGGACTACACGGACCGTAAGGTGGTGGAGTGTCTGAACAGCGAGCTGTGTAACACTCTGGGCAACCTGCTCCAGCGCTGTGTATAGTGATAAGGACATTGTTTGCTGCAGACTACACGGACCGTAAGGTGGTGGAGTGTCTGAACAGCGAGCTGTGTAACACTCTGGGCAACCTGCTCTAGCGCTGTGTATAATGATAAGGACATTGTTTGCTGCAGACTACACGGACCGTAAGGTGGTGGAGTGTCTGAACAGCGAGCTGTGTAACACTCTAGGCAACCTGCTCCAGCGCTGTGTATAATGATAAGGACATTGTTTGCTGCAGACTACACGGACCGTAAGGTGGTGGAGTGTCTGAACAGCTAGCTGTGTAACACTCTGGGCAACCTGCTCTATCGCTGTGTACAATGATAAGGACATTGTTTACTGCAGACTACACGGACCGTAAGGTGGTGGAGTGTCTGAACAGCGAGCTGTGTAACACTCTGGGCAACCTGCTCTAGCGCTGTGTATAATGATAAGGACATTGTTTGCTGCAGACTACACGGACCGTAAGGTGGTGGAGTGTCTGAACAGCGAGCTGTGTAACACTCTGGGCAACCTACTCCAGCGCTGTGTATAATGATAAGGACATTGTTTGCTGCAGACTACACGGACCGTAAGGTGGTGGAGTGTCTGAACAGCGAGCTGTGTAACACTCTGGGCAACCTGCTCTAGCGCTGTGTATAATGATAAGGACATTGTTTGCTGCAGACTACACGGACCGTAAGGTGGTGGAGTGTCTGAACAGCGAGCTGTGTAACACTCTGGGCAACCTGCTCCAGCGCTGTGTATAATGATAAGGACATTGTTTGCTGCAGACTACACGGACCGTAAGGTGGTGGAGTGTCTGAACAGCGAGCTGTGTAACACTCTGGGCAACCTGCTCTAGCGCTGTGTATAATGATAAGGACATTGTTTGCTGCAGACTACACGGACCGTAAGGTGGTGGAGTGTCTGAACAGCGAGCTGTGTAACACTCTGGGCAACCTGCTCCAGCGCTGTGTATAATGATAAGGACATTGTTTGCTGCAGACTACACGGACCGTAAGGTGGTGGAGTGTCTGAACAGCGAGCTGTGTAACACTCTGGGCAACCTGCTCCAGCGCTGTGTATAATGATAAGGACATTGTTTGCTGCAGACTACACGGACCGTAAGGTGGTGGAGTGTCTGAACAGCGAGCTGTGTAACACTGGGCAACCTGCTCTAGCGCTGTGTATAATGATAAGGACATTGTTTGCTGCAGACTACACGGACCGTAAGGTGGTGGAGTGTCTGAACAGCGAGCTGTGTAACACTCTGGGCAACCTGCTCCAGCGCTGTGTATAATGATAAGGACATTGTTTGCTGCAGACTACACGGACCGTAAGGTGGTGGAGTGTCTGAACAGCGAGCTGTGTAACACTCTGGGCAACCTGCTCCAGCGCTGTGTATAATGATAAGGACATTTTTTGCTGCAGACTACACGGACCGTAAGGTGGTGGAGTGTCTGAACAGCGAGCTGTGTAACACTGGGCAACCTGCTCTAGCGCTGTGTATAATGATAAGGACATTGTTTGCTGCAGACTACACGGACCGTAAGGTGGTGGAGTGTCTGAACAGCGAGCTGTGTAACACTCTGGGCAACCTGCTCTAGCGCTGTGTATAATGATAAGGACATTGTTTGCTGCAGACTACACGGACCGTAAGGTGGTGGAGTGTCTGAACAGCGAGCTGTGTAACACTCTAGGCAACCTGCTCCAGCGCTGTGTATAATGATAAGGACATTGTTTGCTGCAGACTACACGGACCGTAAGGTGGTGGAGTGTCTGAACAGCGAGCTGTGTAACACTCTGGGCAACCTGCTCCAGCGCTGTGTATAATGATAAGGACATTGTTGGCTGCAGACTACACGGACCGTAAGGTGGTGGAGTGTCTGAACAGCGAGCTGTGTAACACTCTGGGCAACCTGCTCCAGCGCTGCGCCTCGGCCGCCGTCAACCCACGCCAAGTCTTCCCGACATTCGACGACGCCCTCTTCCGGCAGCGCGCCGAACCAAGAGATCAGCAAATGTGGTGCCGTCTGTCGGCATTGCCAGGTGTGTGAACAAAATAGCATTTGGATTTGGAAGGGGAATGGGTGTAAAACATTATTGACCAGTTATTTGAAATCGAAGTTTCTGTAACTTCGTGAATTTGCTTTAACCGTGTTAAAATATATGGTGAGGTGATGATAAAGCCATCACTATGTTTGTAATTACTATGTGCTGGATTAGAGTTCGCGACGTATCCGTCTCTGCTATGGCATCATACGATTTTACAGCTGAGCAAAGCTCGCCAAGGGCCGATTGCACATTTAAAATTCAAGACCTTCTCGTCTCTCTTACTCCGCCAGCCGAGGTTGATGGCCACTACAGCGAATACAACGTCTACCGAGCCCTGGACGCCATCATGACCCAGCTGCGCCAAACCAACGGCTTCCTGCAGCACTACAAGCCTTGGGAGGTCTGCAAGGACCCGGACCTGTTGCCATGGCTACAGACCATGCTGCACGTGGCCATGGCAACGCTGCGGACATGCGCTGTCTTGCTGCAGCCAGTGGTGCCCACTCTGAGCTGCCAGGTGTTGGACAGATTGGGAGTCCCGCTGGGGATGAGAGACTGGCGCAGTCTTCAGAGCGCCCCCTGTGGTGAGACGGAGGTTAACCTTGGGATCAGTGCGGGACCCTTGTTTCCGAGGATTAAATCGTGAAACGTAAAACTGGTTACTATGCTTTTTGTTATCGTGAATTGCTGTTGCCATGCTTGCCTTCAAGGTGGAAATAAACTGGAAAGAAACCTTCAAACGATTCGAGTTCATTATGTAGCTCAGTAAGTAGTACACAGAGCTTCAGCGATCCTTCTTCGCAAGTCACCGGGTAGTCAATAAGGTACAAACAGGCCGAGACTAAGCATCTGCGATTACACACTATTCTATTACTTATATTTCAAGATTCTTTAAAATGGGTCGGTTATAATTTTAATCAAAACGATTATTTACAGGAACGAAAAATGACTACTTTTATACAAAAAAGGCCAATTATTCAACGTACCGTTTTAAAATATGATTAGGTTCTTTCGGGAACAAGCTTAGCCAGCTGTGGTTGGCTTGATAGATTTTATAAGGTGTGCGTCGTTCGTTTACCAGGTTTCATGAGAGAGAAGTGCATTACAAAAAGGGTGCGCTGACCGTAGTCACGTGACCGGCGTTCTTGTTTAAGTCCCATATCAAAAGATCTCCGATTTTAGCCAGACATATTTCTTCGTATTTACAATACATGACCAATATCGTTGACTGAGAGAACTCTATAACGCGGCCCCTCGCGAAGTAAATCGAAGGCATAGAGCCTATCTTGCCACCTGGCTCCTATCTTTGGCTGGGTTGGTTGGTTGTATATTGAGGACGTTTTAACCACTTTTGGTCATATCGCGTCAATGGGAGAATGAAGGGTTGATTTGATTTGATTGGGGCTTAACGGCACTTTCAGCCTGGAAGGCTATATCGTGCCATATTGGGTTAGGGTTATTCTAAATAACTCAAGAGTCAATATTAAAACCCTGAAAATCAATACATGTGATATGAATAAAACCATGAATGTAGTCTTTGTGGAATCGATCCATAGATCAATAAAACCCTGAGGATATCAAGTAATATCATTGAGCAGATCGTCATAAAACCATGAAAGTGAATGGTGAAACGATCAAGACAACAAATTGTCAGAATGTAAAACCATGAGTTGGTTTTTAAAACCAAGCTTTTGATATTAATAATTACAGCAAAATGCACTGTTTGGCAGTAAACGTTGAATATATCATATGCATTTGACTAGATTTATTGTAGATAAATGATCTAAAATCTTTTGCACTGTTTGGCTGTAAACGTTGACTAGATATATCATATGCACTTGACTAGATTTATTGCAGATAAATAATCTAAAATCTTTTGCTGTGGTATATTATTAAATAGTTCATTCATAGTTTCTGCTCTGTAATATGTATCCCTTGTTTGTTGAAAGTCAACACACCTCAACAGAATGTGCTCCACAGTCAGAGGTTCCTGACAGGGAACACATTCGGGAGGTGGCTCTCCTTTGAGGAGATAGCAATGGGTAAGGTACGTATGTCCAATTCGGAGTCTTTGAATGACAACGTCCCTCCGCCTACTGCGGATTCTTGGCCGTTTGGTACCCACAGTAGGCTGAAGCCGTTGCAATTTGTTGGAGGATTGCTCGTCCCAGGACGACTGCCAATGTTTAGTAATTTCGTTTTGGATGTACAGCTTCAAGTCCGAGTATGGAAACTGGACTGGAAGGACGTCGTCATTTAGAGCTTCTTTGGCGGCAGCGTCTGCTAGACTGTTGCCCTCTATGCCTATATGGCTAGGGATCCAGCAGAACACTACCGCCTTTCCATTGCATATTAAATCATGACATTTTGTAAGTATATCTTGTATTAAGGGATTTTCATATTTTTGATGTTCTATGGCTTTTATACATGATAGGGAATCTGAGTATATGATAAAGTTGTCATGAAGTGATTGTCTACATATTCAAGTGCCATCATTAGAGCCACCGCTTCCGCGGTGTATATCGAGCATTGGTCTGGGAGGCGGTTGCTGCACTGGTGTTCACCAGCCACAGCTGCAGCGGCCACCCTGTGGGAGTCTTTTGAGCCATCGGTATATATAGAGAAATGGTTCGGGTGTTGATTGTGAATATTATGTTTAAGTTCTATAAATTGTGATGGGTCTGTGTCAGATTTGTTGTAAGTTGTTAGTTCTAACAGAACTTTTGGAGATTCCATTTCCCATGGTGGGATTTCTGGGAGGTGCCAGGTTCGTATATCGTTGAAATTGATATTGTATTTTGTCAAAAGGTTATTGACTCGAATTCCAAAGCTGGGTATTGTCTTTGGTTTGTTTTCAAATAGTGTTGTAAACTTTGGATGGAATACGTCTTCAAAGGTAGGATTATTGGGATTCGTTTTGAGCTTAAGTGCGTATTGTAGTGCTAATTTATCTCTACGGTAGTATAGAGATGGCTCAGCAGACTCCACGTACAGGCTTTCCGCAGGAGATGTGCGGAAAGCTCCCAGACATAAACGAAGTGCTTGGTCGTGCACAGGGTCCAGCATCTGCAAATATGATTTGCGTGCTGATCCGTAAATCATCATTGACCAATATGGCACGATATAGCCTTCCAGGCTGAAAGTGCCGTTAAGCCCCAATCAAATCAAATCAAATCAACCGTAAATCATCGACCCATAATCCAGCCGTGACCGTATCAGGGCTCTGTAGATATTTAATAATGTTTCTCTTTCTGTTCCCCATTCTGTATTAGATAGCACTTTAATTATATTAAGTGCTTTGGTACATTTCTGTTTAATTGTTGGATATGAGGTAAAAAAATCAGTTTTTTATCGAATAAAAGGCCGAGAAATTTTGTTTCTGGCACAATGGTATTTGATCCCCATTCATTTTAAGTTCAGGTTCCGGATGGAGTTTCCGGAGTTGACAGAAGTGCATACACACTGTTTTAGTTTTTGAAAATTTAAATCCATTCTCATCGCACCATTGTTGTAACTTATTGAGGTTCATTTGTAGTTGCCTTTCTATTGTGTGCATATGTTTGGACCTGAAACAGGCCAAAAAATCATCAACAAATAGAGAAGGATCTATGTTATTAGTGAGACATTTTATGATGCTGTTGATTTTAATACTAAAAAGGGTTACAGATAGGATACTGCCTTGGGGAACCCCCATCTCCTGATCGTATACTTCGGAGAGGGTAGTTCCGACCCTTGTCTGATATAGACGTCTGTTTAAGAATTCTTGAATAAAATTTGGCATATGACCTCTGAGTCCCATATCATGGAGGTCTTTTAAAATACCATATTTCCATGTGGTGTCATATGCCTTTTCAAGGTCAAAGAATACTGCCACCACGTGTTCTTTTTTGATGAATGCTTCGCGTATATAGGTCTCGAATCGTATTAAATTATCGGTGGTATTTCTGTTTTGTCGAAAGCCACTCTGGAACTTAGTGATGATATTATTTGTTTCCAGAAAATATGTAAGGCGGTTATTTATCATCTTTTCTAGTGTTTTACATATACAACCTGTAAGAGCTATTGGTCGGTAGGAAGAAGGATTGGTGTGATCCTTCCCAGGCTTAGGGATAGGAATGACTATTGCCTTTTTCCACGATGGGGGTATTTGCCCGGTTTGCCAAATGAAGTTGAATATGTCGAGAAGGAGTTCCAAGGATGTATCGGGTAGTTGTTTCAGGAATTGGTATGGGATATTGTCTGGCCCTGGTAAAGTGTTGTTGGTTTTCCTCAGGGCAGACTGGAGTTCCTACCTGGAGAATAGGCTATTGTAATATTCATCATTTTTGGATTTGAAATTGAGTTTTTTCCTCTCACTAACCGCCTTGTATCTTTGGAATTTAGCCGTGTACTTTTTTGAGGAAGAATTTTTTGATGCAAAGGCTTTCGACAAGAATGAAGGGAGAGTGGAGCCCTGTCCCCGGGGGTAACTCTCTACTCTTTGCGAAGAAAGACCGAGATCTTTATCCTGCGACCACACAGACCTGGCCATAGCGGGGCTCGAACCACCGATCCACGTGCCGTTAGGCTCTCAGGTGGCGAGCGCTCTAACCCACTGAGCTACCGGGATCCTTGGCTGGGAACCAGCCTGGAGCTACTAGCAGCATACGGTCTGGCTTTGGCACCACCCTTGCCGCCACCTCCTCCTTTATTTTACGGCATTTCACTAACTTGAGTTTACAAACAACACGCACGAGCTGCGGTCTGCATGCAAGACTTGCGGGGAAGCCCTCTCGTGACGTCACAGACTCGCTTTGAGATTGCTTCACTCCACGCCCGGGATAACACCACCGTGCGACGTTCTCGTGGTAGACCATGTCTAATTTGTCTAATTTGTCCTAATGAATGCACCTCAGGCGGACACAATATTTTAGGGGTGGGGTTGGGAGGTAGGCCTTGGTTAACTGTAGAATATAAAACACATAGGGACGGGTACTCTTTTTTTTACGTTCGAGATTTGATCTTAAATTTTGCTATAGCTATATCAGTAGGCCCTATATATAGTATTTATATAGGTGGGGGGGGGGGGGGGGGGGGAGGCCTTTGCGATCTCCGCGATTGGCATCCAGGAATTCGCGATTATTGCTGTTGGCAATTTTGGGGAGATCGTTATCCATTCTCAATTCTCAATTAGTTCAACGCGAAGACCCTTTGGCTATTAACCGCGACCTTTACCGTTATTATAATAGCAGTCTGCGAATTCTTCGATATTCGCGATATCATCATTAAGGCCTAATCTTGGAGATTCGATGGGAATTGAGGATTTTATAATTTCCCCCGGACAACTCCCCCCCCCCCCCCCCGCGACAATTCCCCCCCGGACAATTCCCCCCTAGGACAACCCCCCCCCCACGGATAACTGCCCCCCGATAACCCCGCCCCAGACAACCACCCCCGAGACAATTTTCCGGACATTACCACCCACGTCTCCTTAAAAGGAAAAGCCTCGCCCCCCACCCCCTCCCTTCCCCCCAAACAATCCCCACCGGTCAAACCCCAACTCCGGACCACCAACTGTGTTGAGCGTGTGAAGGAGCGTGGCGCTGTTTCAACAATCTCCCAATAAGCCCTGGGCCTCCATGGTCTTTGGCGGATGGGTACTGACGTTACGGTTAACTCGTGTAACATACATCGATGGCTCGGACTTATTACAGAGACTCTGCGGATCTCAAGGGGTGGGAGGTCTGAGGGGGTGTTCGCTGCTTAAATACTACGTAGGAAGATAAATCGATTTCGAATCTGTATTAAAATCAGTCAAAAAAAAAATAAAACATTGAGGTCTCGCTAAATCTCGGTGGAATAAAAGGTGCATATGAAAATATATTTTTTCCGACAGGGGACTGGCTGTCTCGGAGGGTATTTTCGGGGGGGGGCTGTCCGTTTGTGGGTATGTCTTTCCAGGGGGTGGTTATTGTCTGGGGGCAATTGCTCGGAGGGGAATTGTCTGGGGTGGGGGTAGAGGGGGGGTTTCCGGGTGGCAATTGCCCAGGGGGAGTTGTCATGGGAGTGAATTGTCCGGTCGCAAGGGGTATTTTCGGGAAGGGATATTCGGGGGCGAATGGTCTCGGGGGGAATGGTCTCGGGGGGAATTGTCTTGGGGGAATGGTCTCGTGGGGAATGGTCTCGGGGGGAATTGTCTCGGGGGGAATGGTCTCGGGGGGAATTGTCTTGGGGGAATGGTCTCGGGGGGAATGGTCTCGGGGGGAATTGTCTCGGGGGGGAATGGTCTCGGGGGGAATTGTCTTGGGGGAATGGTCTCGGGGGGAATTGTCTCGGGGGGAATTGTCTCGGAGGGAATTGTCTAGGGGGGAATTGTCTCGGGGAAACTTACCGGGGGGAATTGTCTCAGGGGAACTTACCGGGGGGAACGGTCTCGGGGGGAACGGTCTCGGGGGGAATTGTCTCGGGGGGAATTGTCTCGGGGGAACTTAGCGGGGGGAATTGTCTCGGGGGGACTGGTCTCGGGGGGAATAGTCTCGGGGAAACTTACCGGGGGGAATGGTCTCGGGGAGAATGGTCTCGGGGAAACTTACCGGGGGGAATGGTCTCGGGGGGAACTTACCGGGGGGACTTGTCCAGGGGGGAATGGTCGGGGGGGGGGAATTGTCGGGGGTAAAGCTTAAACAGCTCGTGTCTTGAAGATTCTGATAACCAAAGCAAAATGCATTACAAGATTAGCTCATGAGACAACTGAACCTGTTGTTTAATATTGGTTTAGTACATGAACCCTCGTGATGAGTGTGTTAATTGTGAATATGCAGTTTGGGTAATACACATCTGAATATAGGCCTATATTCGGCCCCGATAACCGACGAATGATGATTTTAGAGAACCAGGACTATATTGCGCTCTTTCTATTGGCTTAGAAGGACGAAACCGTTGTCTTACTGTTTAACCTTGTTTTGCCCTGTAGATATTAGCGTGAACAAAGTGTTACCATGCAAGCATTGTGATAATGCAATCCGCTATTGATTGCTGATTAAATCGTGAAATATGGCAGAAGTAGCTAGGTTATTGCCATATATAACCTATTACTACAGGCTACGAGCGAAACGAGTGTTATTTTATATTGTCATTAAGCCATGTCGTAATACCCCCCCCCCCCCCCACCCCCTCTTATACAGACATTTCGACAGTTTCTGATACATTAGCTATATACCCGTTATTCGTTATTTAGGAGTGTCCGTATGAGATGTCATAAGGTACAGACTAGAAGTTTATAGTCATGTCTTAGACACAGAAATGGGCCGGCACTTTCAAAGCTAGTCTATTGGTCCTTTTTGTAAACAAGTATTAGAAGGCACTGTCTCCACCGTTCAAAGCCTCGTTGGACGTATTATTACGTATTTATTAGCAGCGTTTTATGTCAGGCCAAAATTTCTGAAATCGAAATTCTTTAACCTATCTTTATTAATTGGACAAAGCGATACGATGCGTTTCTCGAATTGAAAGAATGACGCGATATCTTTTTTTAATTAAGAAGGCGACACAATGTGTTTCTTACATTGACAAAGCAACACTAAATCTTTCTTACATTGACAATTCTGACAAAGTAACACGGTATCTTTCTTACATTGACAATATTGACAAAGTAACACTAAATTGTTATTACATTGACATCATTCTATAATTTCACGCATCTTATGCGGCACCACATATTTGTTTCCCGTCGTCATAGTGTGACACAAAGTCGAAGTCCAAATGCCACTTCATTAGCTTAGTCATTGTATCTCAGAGTTTTCGAGCCTGTTATCGCTTCACTGTCCCTTCTTGCGCCTTGTCACCTCATTTTGAATCCTTGTGGAGCGTCCAAATGTGGTAGGTTTTATCTTTAGACATCGCCACGACTCTGTATCCCAGACGCTCGAACCTGTCGAGTACTTCAATGGCTGTGGTGTTGTCAACGGTCCATAGATCAGGGCTGAAAAACACGTTTAAAATTTGCAACTGTCGTGTCATCACGTCTGTTTAGTTTTTTATAAATTCTATTTCCGCAAAAAATAAATAAATCACATGATCACATGAACGTATATACAGACATAAAGTGATATACCAGTTACATCAAATGAAATGCATTTGTTCGTGTAAGCATATTTCTTTAAACAAATACACTTTAAAGGTTATCGATTTTCGAATTAAAATTTGCAGATACCTTTCTTTACCACCAATAAAATCATATTGGAGTAAATTAATTAAGCCTAAAATATTAACGGAAACTGGACTGTCATTAAAACCTACATTCATTTTCTGATATAGTTTGTTTCATCAACCAGTTTTGCTTTTATATTGTGTTTTACCTCATCCCAAAATTCGTTTCAAGTTGCATTTATAAAAATAATGTATGGTGGTTGGTTGTATATTCAATACGCTTTAACCACTTGTTTGTCATATTACGTCAATGGGAGAAGGAAGGGAGAGTGGAGGCATGTCCCCGGGGGTAACCCCGTACTGTTTGCGAAGAAGGACTTGGGATCTTTATCCTCTGACAATGTATGGCTAAACTGGCACATTGTAAACACTACATAGATGTGACATTTTCCATTATCTCACTTATGTCGTATATTAACCGACTGTAACGCCTAATTGCGGGACAATGTTATGGCCCGTATTCTATATGCATATGTTAAACTTATGTTAGAGTTAATGCGATTCCATCAACAACTTCAGTGGCATCTCAGATCGGCCCTCAGAGGCGGTTTGACTCGTGGTCCGCAACTAAATCTGGAAACCGCCTCGCTTCATCAGGCGTCGCGACTAAGGCCTTGAGTTGTGCTGCCATCTGACGGCTACCGGATTATGATCGAATAGCGCGCAAATGACAGCGTAACCTTTCAACCCTTTGCACCAATATTTTATCTGATCTTATCTTATGTGCAATGGTTTGTTACACGTAACATTTGATCAGCAGTCGATTGACATCGCTCGCTATACCGCCACTGATTGTCGTCAGTTTTAATAAAAGGTGCGAATTTCCACTTCCTTTTGACAGTATTCATTATTCATAATTCAAATTCACTTGCCTGGAGATCTCCGCCGGTCTGGCGCCTAGTTGTTCCATAATAGCGGGATCGCCTCCCACGACGCAAGTCATCTTTTTCTGAAAATAAACAGCCAGTCTAGCGAGGTTGTAGGACGTTTCGGCCAGTGGACGTTTCGGCCTAGGACGTTTCGGTCTAGGATGACAGGAGCAAAGGATGATTCTGCAATTGAAAAACCCAAGAGATCTAGGCTTACCTTAAAGACCCCCTGAGAGCGTTTATACTACTTTGCAGATCTGCAAAGACATTCCCGTCACAATATGGGTCATCCTGACTGTTTATTTTAGCAATTTTTACAAAATCTACGAAAAAACATTTTTTGACGAAATTGAAGAACTCGCGCCAAAAAATTATTGGGGATCTTGGCCAGAGACCGAAACCGGATATGACGTCTTGTACTGGAGTGCGTTGAAGGGGGTTTCCCATGCGGGCCGTTGTGTAGAGTGACAACCGGAGTCTGTCTCGCCGATTGCCAGTGACCTAGGATATTTCATTGGCCTTGAACCTTATTATTATTATTATGACATAATGATCAATATTTGTTGTACAGCTGAATGCTAATAGAAACCCAAGTGACCAGGTGACGGTGTCAGTTCGTACTGGCCAAGCGCGGAGAAGACTGTGCAACGGTGTCGGTGAACGACCGGACCGCAACTTTTTGGACGAAGTGGAATGGCCAAGGAAATATTCATTTATAACTGTAAAGGCCATGTAGGCCTAGTTAACATTTCACGCTCAGGCAATGGTCCACCCGCCCTCAACTCAAAGACAACTAGGAACGTCCGTCGTGTAACAGCGCAAATGTAATTGTCTGCACAGCAAATAGTTCGGCCGGAGGCTGAGGGTCGAAGCGTTGAACGGCCCAAGCGAAAGAGAAAATATTATTTTCATATGTTTGCAAACCTATAGAACAGTTTAACTGACTGGTTTAATTTTCTTTGTTATTAATATAGAGACAGGCCATACATATATATTCTTGGAAGCTTGTCTCCTACCCTCTTTTATTTCACTCTGATAAAAGAATACATGCCAAAAATTGATTGACTCTAATGAACATATTGTTTACACTTTCTAAATGTCCTTATCAAACCAAGAATATACAAGCTTACATTGGAACTAATATAGGGATCGAGAATGACCCAGAAGATATAATTGCAGTGAAAACTCAGGTTCTAGACTTTTGGCCCCCAGGATTATTCACTTTCAGTCATTATTTTAATCTCGCTTCAAATGATTTGTTGAGGGAAGGTATAAAAATGAAACAATGATTGGAGGGAAAATATTGTCAATATAAAAATGTCCTTACAATTTAAAGAATGTAAGCTTAATTTCAATTTAGATATTAAAATTAATATTAAATTTTCCACAAAGGTAAAATAAATGTAGTCAATATACAATGTCTGCTTTTCATATTTATTATAATTAAACGAATTTACTGAATAATGTAATTTATGTAATGAGCTAAGTTGTGTTAATTGATCAAACAATTATTTTGCTAAAACTTGGATTAAACAATAAAACTTTATATAGGAACAATACAATTAAATTAATTGTACAAAATACTACTATTCATATAAGTTGTATGGCATTTTTGATAATCTATTTAAAAAATCAAAATTACCAGAAATATGTATGAAAAATAATAAATACATATTTAAATGAAATTGATAAATATTTCTCTCTAGGTAAACCTGGTAGTTCTGCTTTCACATTTTTGTGATACATAAAAATATTTACAGTAATTCTGAATATAAATTGCGAATTTATTAGCTTGAGCATTAAAACTATTTTTTTTCATTATGTCTTTTTAGACAAAATTCAGTTACCAAATAAAGCTTCTATATTAGTTGGCAAAAGATTTGTTTAGCACAGGTATATATATTTACCACTCCGTATACAAAATCATTTCATACGTTTGATTGGTTTCACTTTCAGGTAATATTTGTAGATTTTAATAATAAAACAACTGAATATATACTGTTTGTGCTTCATTATTTTTGAACCAAAAACAACCCATAGAATCAGATATATATCAATACATTTTCTGTTGTATCCTAGAATGAAATTTTTGTATGATATATTTCATTTTACATGGAATATATTACGGTAGATTAAAAAAAAATCTTTATTTTAAATGTGATCCAAATACCATCAAAAGATATTTAACAAAAATCAATCTATCTTGCTCTTCATCCAATAAATTAAAAAAGGCATTCTTCTGTGAAACGTGAATTGTTTATTCCACCTAATTAATTAATCGGGTGGTATCAAACATAATCATTCATATGTTCCATTCACTTTCGAAATACATATTCGTGATAATCAAGCAGAATATCATATAAGTACATGGCAGTGGCAGGGTTGACCTAGCCTTGACACATGGCTCTCTTGACCTCGCACCTAAAGGAGACGAGAGAGAGCCATGAAGCCAGTTTCGGTTGTGAGCGTTGATTCGTTGATTCGGAGCTCGTTCCTCGCATTACAATTTTTCCTAGGACTATGGCGTAAGCGTAACGCCCTCTGCCGGGAGATCGACGAGAACTGTGATGTAACAGCGACATGGCGGCGGGGAGAGTTGTTGAAAATTGTTGTTGAAAACTTTCACCAGTACAAAAAGTGGTGGATTTTGTTTGTTTTCAATCTCATTGCCCTTGGAACTATAAAGGTATGAAGAACAACTTGACAAATTGATAAGGACCGTTTCTTTCTGTACTTTCTTAATTTTTAAATCAACAATCGCAACCGACACTGGCTTCATGGCCCTCCGGCCCGCTCCCCAGAGCGGATAAGCCAGGGAGGGGCATGCAACAGGGCTAGGGTTGACCATGTTCTCAGATCACGAAGAAGAATTTTCTTTATTACCAGGTCACGATCAATTGAAAAAAAGATAACTAAAGGATGGTTGGCTGCATGTTATGAGATGGCGATTTCCTGATTTATGGTTACTTAATATGGAACTCCTTGATCACGAAGGGCCAATTAATACCTCATTGTTGATGCATGCAACTTGACAAATAAATATTTCCCTGATTACCAGTTCATGGTGAAATGAAAAGCTCATCCTGGGGAATGTAAATACCCCTTGCCACAGCCCAAAAATAATCTCAGCTTATGTTATACTTATAGATCAGTCAAACTACAGGCCTAAGTTTTCAAAGTTTATAAAAAATAATAAGCTTAATTAAATTACATAAAATTTAAAAATAGAATAAGATCCATTTTTTTCATTGTAATTAGTAGTTTACATTTTGTGACATATATACCTCTAATACTGAATATATACAGACATTTCATAGCTTTATCACTAAAAATAAATGAGAGAACTCCCATAAATATAAAATCTCAATTAAGCTTAATCAATGCCATCAAGATAAATTGCAACGGATCTAACTTTTTTATTTATTAATAAGACTTAGTCTAGTTTGTAATTAGTTTTCTTATATATATATTCGGATAAAACTCTATTTTGGACTTAAACAATTAGGGACATTATTCTACGGATTTGACATGCTTTTCAAGTAACAAGTTCTGTAGAAGATAACTGTCAGTGAACAGTGAGCAGGTGAGTGACCGCGTTCTGTCATCTGTCATTCGCCGGCTCCGCGGCCATGCTCAGTTTCGACTCAGTTTTCTTCCCCATCTACGCGCTTCCACTCAAATCTATCAGGAAGAATTTTACCCGAACTGTCTTTCAAAACAAAAGCATCAAATTCCACTTCGTTGTCACATCTATTGAACTCATTCGAACAAACTTCTCGCTCTAGCTCATCCTAAACTTGAATCACTCGTGGCCATTTCACACGTTTGTTTATTTTGCGAGTCCAGTACAAAACGTCATTTCCGGTATATTCATGAGATATTCATGAGCTTGCGAATGGTGAAAAATCCGCGCTGGTCGTACCGAAATATCGTGTTTTAAGTGGTGAAATGAAACACTCCAATAAATAATTCGGCCATATAATATAATTTTAATGTAATTATAGACCCCAAAATTATTATTTCTGGTATTAATAGCGCGTGTAATTCCGTTCTCAGGGGGTCTTTAAACGTATCCCTAGTGCTGCATCCACGGAACTAGGGCTACCTTACTTAAATATAGCCCTATTGTCGCAGCCACAGTTCTGTACTGAAGGGTCGCATTACATTGGCTTTAGCCGGGGGTCTTGCATACATCTAAGTTAATGCCTTCAACGGTTGTAACAACGGTCTGTGTATATACCGATCCGGGCGCCATAGTTGTTGTTGGCGCGTGCTGTGCCTGCATGCAGGTGTAGCCTGGTTCATAAACTGTGTAACAGTGAATTCTCTGTGACAGGGAGCACTGTTGCCCAACCGAAACTCTAGAACATGCGCTATGCTCACAATGTGGCAATGAACCTAACAACGTATTACATAGGGTGAACAGGGCATAAACGATGGTATGGTCAGATGGTTTTAATACATGTACTTACAAAAGGCTGGTATGCGTGAAGAAGACAGTAAGGCATTTTGACTCAGTCCTTAATTTTCACTCAGGTACGAACGTAAATGAAGGGGATGAATGTTTGCGCTGAACTGAATCTGTGCGTCAATATAGATCTTAGATAGCGCTGTACTTTGGACCTTCTATGTAACCAACCGTTCACGATATAGGCTATGTAAGTCTCGCGCGGTTATTACGGTCATGCGTCGTGTTTTACCCATGCACGCAGCACTTCCGGGCTGCTCACTTGTTTACTGTGCGGCAAGCGACAGTGTTTTAAACGCTAAAATGGTGCATTGCTTTGTTTGGGTGCAACCACGGGACTGCTGTTCATTAAAAAAAAATCAGTTTATTTCCCTTTCCACTGGACAAGAAGAAAGGGCAGAAATGGATACATTTATGCAGGTAGGTTGATATTCACAAGCCGATCGAAGCGAGGAAGGCAACGCCACGTTGACGTTGTTACTGCGCCACACTCGCTGTCCCTGTCAGTTTGGGTGTCTACCAGTGTTTGTTTTCTTAACTTTCAGAATAGCGGACAGTGTATTTGAGATAAAATGTAGACAAGTGTAAGGAATGCCTATTTTTAAGGCAGGACAAAACTTACTTGTTTCAGTAATATTTTGATTTTAAATATTTACCGCGAAGTCTATAACATTTTATTTAGCCCAGCATTTTAGATGATGCCACTCTGCTCATGCAGGATGTTTTATAACCAGCTTCATATCTATTCATAACATTGTAAAATATCTGCATATTATTTTTAACATCCTGTGCCCATTGCGCAATCACCAGATCACTGATATAGATATATAGAGTAGCTCTATTTCAATTGAATGTAAATCTAATTTTATGATTGATGTAGGAATTATTTTAAATTTCCAGATGCTGTTCTACACATTTTTCCTGGTTGATGTATTTCAAGTTCAAAACCATATAGACCTTGGAAAGGTTCGCAGCCAGTCGAGTGACAATTTCAAAAGTTTTGCATACATTTATTTTAGCCTTGTATTAAATTCTTTATGATGGTATTATGTCCACTGGCATGCCCAGTCAGTTGAAATGTGAGGGGTCCATGATGATGTCTTTTGAGGAATTTGTGTCTGCACAGGTTGCTATAGATTGTACAGAAATCACTTAACAATATGCCATCAGACATGAATAGCACCAGTCACTCGTACGAAAGTAGGCATACAGTTAAGTTTTAACATTTGTCACACCTAGTGGGGCACTGGTCTTTTGTTTGCCATTATATCCACGATCTACTTCTAACACAGCCATTGTTGAACATTGATCAATGCTATAAGAGTTTGTGCCCAAGGATTCAATTTGGACAATAAAGGTTTAATATTCACAGCACAATCGATGTGTTAGTGTCTTTAAATACCCCTCCTTTTCTCTCCAGAAATTCACACTTCACAAAGCAAGAGGCCGAAGCTTGTTACAAGACAACTAGAAGTAGGGAAGGGGGGGGGGTGTCCACATTAGCATTATTAGCTTGCCCCCAATTTGTAGTATGTAGCAAATAAATATTATATACCATGTGGTCTTTCGATATGACATATTTATGATCATCTAATTCATGTAAAGTAGGTATTGGCACTACATGAATACACATATAGTTAACACAGTTAACACACATGCATACAAATATGACAAAGAGTGCAGATATGACAGCACTATTGAAGAAAAACTTGAATTTCATTTGTATCATGTATAGGTCATGATCCATAGCAACCTGTGCGGAGGTGTAGTCAGCTGTTATGGTCTGGTATATAACAGAAGATAAACTAGATAATTCCCATGAAGTGTATATTGTTTATTTAGAGCTTTGGACAACATTGCACCGTGTTCAAGTTACACAGCTTCGTTTACCAGATGTCAATTTCCACAGCTTACACCAAATAGTGAAGGATTTTTGATGTTCGCATATTAAAAGGGTGTGCATCCCTACCGGTACATGTACAGAAATAAATTGTACCTAAACTTATATTTCCTGCAACGGTTACCACTATCCGCCATAGCAAATGAATACAGTTCAATAAATGTGTATATCATAACACTAGCTATAATTAAGTTTCATACATGTAATGGTGTCTCCCTTCTCTCTGGTAATTACATAAAATACATTGAAAAACATGTATATTATAAACTTTGTTTCATATATAAGGGGTACATTGAACTACTTACCCCTCAATTATCTTTATACGCTTCGCTGTTATAGAGTGTATATTGCAGTGCTTTTTTTTAATCTTCCTGTTTACATGCATGTCTATGCCTACTAGACTCCTATTAAGTGACTGTTTAGGAGTAAAATAAATCAGCTGATGAAATTATATCATATTATGAATTGTTGTTTTACTTTACTTATTTACTGATGACACAGGGAATGATATGACTGATAAGTAAAATGCAATCATTGTAGCCATGTTTTCCTGTTGATTCGGATGACCTAAAAATCCTGAAAAAAAAATTGAGCTGTCATTACTGCAGCTGCCCAAGGAGGCAGTAGAACAGGTGAGGTGAACACCCTGTTGTGAACCTCGTAAAATAAATAAAGTTTATATAAAAAAAAGAGGCAGTAGAAGAAATCAAAACAGTAACATATGAATCGATATCACATTTTTGGATATATCAAACCAAACCATCTACCGGTAATAAAAATATGTCTACATGTGTGGGCCGCATATGTGTACACACATAACGCTATACCAGTATACATTACCATGTTCACACATTACCGTGTACACACATTTTTGAAATTTGTTTTACTTATGGCCCAAATTAAGTTGAAAAATAAATGTATTTATTGTTATCCTGAGCATTTAAAAAATCATGCAACACTTAAATGCTGACTTCAAATAAAATGAAAACTAAAATTTATGAAGCAATTACCTCACATATTAAATAATAAATGAATCAACAGGAACAAGAACAAACAAATATTGAAATATAAAGGGACTAGATTAGTTGCCAATACATTTTGATAGTTATATATACATTGTACATATTTTATAAAAGTGAATCTCAGATAATAATATATGTATACCTATATCCAGGTTGTCCTCATTTGGAGGAGCTTACTTTGGGTGCTTCACTGGGCCAACTGCATTATTTTTCGTCTGTCTTACTTGCACTTTTGTAACTGAAAGAATTACCAGTATTCAAAAATAGTGTACTATAACTGTGATATATTATATGTAATCACTGACTGGCTAGAATTGATAATATGGTACATACATATAAGGCAATATCATTATTCAATACATATAGTAGATATATATGCTTAAAATCTACCAGTTATTAAATATATTACTATAGTATTTTACATTAGATAATGGTAAATGTTAATTAAATATGCCAAAATAAAGAAATATACAAAACTGGGCCTTCACCAATACAAAAGTACTGCTGCCACAAGATAAATTTTAACTCCTTCATAGGGCATATAGAATATGGAAATGCTTGGGAGATTTAGTAATTGAAATATCAGGAGATTTAGCTTTTGAAATGTTCTACTAATCCAGGCTATCCTGCTTTGGATGAGGTATAGTGGGAGGGTGGGATATATTTTTCATATGGTCTTATAATAAATTGTCAAAGTGTGAATTAGGAAAAAAAATCACAGAAATGCAAAGAAAAAGACTTTTTTTTTCTTTCTATCATGATATTCAAAAGTTTCTTAGACTCTAATATATCAGGGCTCCACACTAACTCTTCAGCTAAATTTAATATATCAAGGCTGTACACTTAACTAAATTGAGTTAAATTAATTGTAAAATTTGTATCTTTCATATGCATAAAGCAGATATTATTTTTGCCATGGCACAAATACTTTAATACTTGACAATATTTTTTGGGGGGGATAAGTAAATATTCAGTGGGACAAGTAAATATTGAAAATTGCTGTACTACCTACTCAATGGGAACCATGCACCTTCCCATTTATTTGGAAAAAAACACTGTCCCACAAGCAAAATCACTTTCCCTGGTGTTCCCTGGTCAAGCAGACATACATTAATTAAGCCCTGTATCTAGGTAGAAAACTAACTTGTGCGATGAAAATATTTGTTCCAGATAAAATTGCCCACATCACATAAAAACACCTCACTTACCTTCACTTTGTAGTTCTTATCTCTCGTCGACGTCTGGCCTTTTTCATTTGCCACAACCGGCAACAACGGTGACTGACTGTCACCGAATGAATGCCTCAGAATGGTAAACAAGCCGCAGACGCAGTGCGCGATCGCTGGCCACCGCACTTTCGCTCTTAAGAGTGATTTTGGCGAAGTCTTTTGTATAATTTGACAAGTATTGGATTGATAATGCCATTTAAGACACAATGTTTTCAAATAATTACACTTGTAGTCCGATAGAGGGTGTTGGAAATTTAGGCACACGACGCAGACAGCTCTGATCCCGTATCAACAACAGGCAGAGAAATGCGCTGCAGCCCGGAAGTGATAATTCTCGCCAAATCGCGCGGAGGAGCGAGATGTACTTACAGACCCTATAGGGCTATACAGTTCTCGCGATCGGGCCGCGAGACTTCAGTTTTGGGGACAAACAAACACACGTGCTCCATGTTGAACTATAGGCAGCTATAAGTCAATTTCTTTCCAGGTTTATTCTAAAGACAATGAGTACCATTTCACTAAACATGGCTATGGGTGTTGTGTTACGGAGACGGAGACGAAGTACAGTTCGTGTCGTTTATTAGTTCTCTAAGAGTTGTTCTTTACACGTTGGTGACCAGGAGACAAGTGACCAACATGAGACTGCTCATAAGCATATGACAAAGACACTTGGTGGCGCTGTAGCAGACTCCAGCAAGATTAGCACAGTTGGACGTTCAGTCCTTAATCCAACATCTCCCTTTCTTGACTCTTATGGAGCTTATTTTACAGACATTTAATAACACAGACAATAAATCACACACAGTCCTTATATCGGGCTGGCGGCTTCACGAGGCGGCCGCTTCTGGTGGTCATGCCGGATGAGGGTGGTGTGACCTGTGATTGGCTAGCTATTCTGCACCGCGGTAAGGTCGGAGATGTTGGCGGCGCTGCAGGAATCGGCGACGACGACGATGATAATGGTTCAGGCTCCGGTGCCATATAAGAGGGCACAGGGCTCAACTTCTTCATTTGCACCCTATTCCTCGTCAGGACCCCTGATGATGGAGTTGTTAAGGTATACGCACGAGGATGGCAACCTTGTGAAACTTCACCAGACTCCTGGCGGTCGGGCACCCACACTTCATCACCTGGTAGAAGTTGTCTCTGAACCCGTGCTCGGTTGTGTCTGTCGAAGTCTTGCTTCATTTTATCCCGGTACGCTGACTCGACCTCTCGAATCCGGCCTGCATCCGGCGGCTGGACGAGTAGTCTCTTCGCGACAACCGGCACTCTCGTACGCAGTGATCTGGCCATACACAACTCTGCCGGACTGTAACCGTTGGACAGAGGGGCGTTCCTGTAATTGAGCATGGCGATATATGGATCACCTGTCGTGGAGATTAGGCGCTTAACCGTTTGCACGGCGCGTTCCGCCTCTCCGTTCCCAGAAGGATGTCTTGGACTGCTGGTTACGTGAGCAAACCCGTAGTCCCTGCTGAATGCCAAAAACTCCTGGGCAGAGTACTGTGGACCGTTATCGGAGATGACAGTCTCGGGTATCCCGTGGCGTGCAAACACTGATTTCAAATGATTGATCACAACACTGGAAGTTGTCTTTTCCAGTTTGGCGACTTCGATAAATCGTGAGTAAAAGTCGACCACGAGGACATAGTTAGTTTTCTTATGCTCAAAGAGGTCCGTGGCAACCTTTTGCCATGGTCGGTCAGGAAGTACAGACGGTAGGAGGGGTTCCGCGACATTAGTTGCACTCTTACAACACTCCCTGCAATTCTGTACTAGTAGAGCCACGTCGCGACTAACTCCGGGCCACCACACCGATCGCTTGGCTAACTCCCGACATTTGACAATCCCTTGGTGACCTTGATGAAGCCTGTCTAAGATGTCAGGCCTCAAACTCGGTGGAATGACGAGGCGACTGCCACACAGTAGCAAGTCATCTGCTAGATTGAGCTCATCTTTGTATGGCCAATACGGTTTCGAAAGTCCCTTAAGGCACGACTTGTCTGGCCAGCCTTCCTGCACGTATTGCATCAGCTCCCGACAGACGTCGTCCTCCTGCTGATGAGTCCGGATCTCATCCAGACGCCGGTCCGTTGCAGGCAGACCCTCTGTTATCATCCGGACAAACGCTGCTGATTCATTTTCCAAATCTGCATCACTTTCCACTGGCCTACAGACTGGTGCGCGTGACAATGTATCAGCGGTGTATAGATCCTTTCCTGGCACATGGACGATGTCGTAACTATACCGCATGAGCCGCATCCGGAATCTCTGTATCCGTGGCGGTAGCTGATCCATGTCCTTCATACCGAAGAGCGGGACGAGTGGTTTGTGATCTGTTTCAATGATGAACTTGAGTCCAAGGAGATATTCCTTGAACTTCTCACACTCCCAGACGATGGCTAGGGCCTCCTTATCAATCTGGGCATACCGCTGCTCGGTGGGAGACAGAGAACGTGACGCATACGCCACCGGGCGCCACTCCTCGCCGTGCCGTTGCACCAACACAGCGCCAATGCCGTACTGAGAGGCATCTCCGGAGACCTTGGTCTCGCGAGTAGGGTCATACAAAGCCAAACACGGACTCTGTGTGAGCAAGGTCTTGACTTTCGTGAAGGCTTCGTCCTGGGCTTCACCCCACTGCCAAGATGTCTTGGTACTGAGCAGCTCACGCATAGGTTTGGTGAGCTCAGACAACTCTGCCGTGAACTTTCCCAGCTGGTTTACCATTCCCAGAAATCTTCGCAGCTCGGTTACGTTTTCAGGAACAGGCAATCCTTGTACAGCAGTTACTTTCTCTGGATCGGGCGTGACCCCCTCTGACGAGACAATTTGTCCAAAACACTTGATAGAGGTCTGACTGAATACACATTTATTCTTGTTGAGGGTCACCCCTGCTTTGTCCAGACGAACCAGTGTCCTGTGTAGGTTCAGATCGTGTTCCTCTTGATCTCGACCAAACACAATGACGTCATCCATCTGTGATACTGAACCTTGAGAGCCATCCAAAATGTTCACAATGCGCTTAGTAAAGTGCTCAGGAGCGCTACTAATCCCAAACGGGAGCCTGTTGTAACAAAACCTTCCAGATGGGGTTATAAACGTTGTGAGCTCTCGAGACTTGTTCGCCAAAGGTATCTGGTGAAATCCAGAGTTGGCGTCCAGCTTGGAAAATACTTTTGCACCTGCCAGTTGACCTAACACATAGTCTACAGTTGGCAACATGTGCCTTTCACGCTGCACTGCGACGTTGAGTTTTGTTAGATCAACGCAAATCCTCACTTCTCCAGACGACTTAGGAACTACCACAATCGGCGCACACCAGTCAGTCGGTTCCTCGACTGGTGAGATCACCCCGAGGTCCTGCAGTCGGCTGAGATCCTCCTTGACTTTGGGAAGGAGGGGAAGTGGTACACGACGTGGAGCAGATAGAGCATAAGGACGTGCATCATCCTTTATCCGAATCTCATATGGGGACTCCAGCTTCCCAAGTCCACTGAACAGTCTAGGATACTGTTCTTCCACAGATGCAACAAAAGAGACAATACCAAGATCACGCGAAGCTTTGCAACTGAGTAGATTTGAAGCCTTTTCAAATACATAAATAGTCTCCGCACAATGTTTGTCCTTGAACTTCATCTCTGCCTGGAAACAGCCAAGGACTGAGATTTGCTGGTGATCAGCACTCCGAATCACCTTGGATGAAGTTTGTAGCTGAGTCGCAGGAAAATTGTGATCAAACTCAGCCTTTGACATGACTGATACATCTGCTCCCGTGTCAACTCTGAATGTGACATCCCTGTCGAGGAGAGTGACGGGTACCATCCATGGCGAATTCGGACTGGTTGAGTTGACGCCTCCTAGGAAAACCTCTGGCTGAGAGTCGAACTGCCTGGACACTTCATTAACAGAATGTTTTTTTCGACATACTTTTGCAAAGTGGCCCTTGAACTTGCATTGATGACATTCAGCGTTGCGAGCTGGACACACTGAACGACTGTGAGTTGCTTTACCACACCATTGACATTTATTTTTGTCATACTTGTGCTGGGTGGGTGTTTTCTTCTTGTTTTGAAATCCCCTTGAGTGGACAGCAAATGTTTCACCAGTCACAGCCCCAGAAAATTCTTTTAACTGAGACTTGACCTGAGCTGACTGGCGAGCAATATCAGTGGCCAACTTCAAAGTCAGATTTTTATTCATTTGCATTCTCTCCGAGAGTTGTCTATCCCTGATCCCGACAACAATGCGGTCTCTTATGAGTTCTTCTTTTAAGTTGCCATATTCACAATGCTCTGCTAATGTATGCAAATCTGTGATAAATGCATCCACTGCCTCTGTGGGGCCTTGCACCCTGCCGTTGAATTTAGCACGTTCATAAATAGTATTGTGCCTCACTATAAAGTAGTCCTCAAACTTCTGTTTGATAGCATCATACTCCAGAGACTCATCTCTGGCAGCCTGGTCGCCTACAGCTAGTGTCCTGACAAACGTAAATGATGAGACAATTTCTTCTGCCTTCTCCCCCATACAATAAATGATAGTATTTACCTGGTGTTCTTCTGTCTTAGAGTCCAGCCCAGACGCTGCTCTAAACCTGTCAAACCGCCTTATCCATCGGGTCCACGAGTTCGGTGCAGAAAAGTCAAGCGGTTCTGGCGGTGTCACTTGAAACGACGCCATGAGCAGGCAGTAAAGGGTTAACAGTACTTAGCTGAGTGAACAACACTTGCTCTGCTGCGCTGCGCTGCACGTGCTTTTTTTCCCGTGTACACCGGCCCACTTTCTCCTGTCAAGTTGTTGTCATTTAGAGTCGACAATAATTCCCTTGATAACGTGTTCAAAGAAGTAGCTGTGCCGCTGTCTACAACGGCACCACCGCTGCCACCATGTTGTGTTACGGAGACGGAGACGAAGTACAGTTCGTGTCGTTTATTAGTTCTCTAAGAGTTGTTCTTTACACGTTGGTGACCAGGAGACAAGTGACCAACATGAGACTGCTCATTAGCATATGACAAAGACACTTGGTGGCGCTGTAGCAGACTCCAGCAAGATTAGCACAGTTGGACGTTCAGTCCTTAATCCAACAATGGGAGATAGACGTTAAAATATTTGGAGGCGATGGAGCGCAGAACTTTCGGACTATACAAGGAAAAACCCGTCTTCACAACACTCGAAAGCTAAAAATAGCGTTCTAAATTTAGCCCTACACCCGGGCTTTCGCGAGTTCTCCAAAGTGCGAGTGACGTCACAGAGTTTCACGTGCCTCCGCGGTAACAAAAATGGCGAGAGCAAGTGATCGACTTAACCATTCCGCTGTCAAAATGTGCAGCGCATGGAGTAGCAACACACGGACGCGTCATTAAACCACATGGTAAAGGTAAATTAAGACCAGTAGGATGTTTTCGTATCACTTTTGGATCAACAAAAGACAAAGTTCTTCATTCTTTGTAAGTTTTCTGTTTGAAGCGTTGCGCCAACGTTGTCACTCAGGGAGAATCCGCGTGACGTCATAATGTCTCGTTTTTCGTAGGAAATGCAAAAAAACGTGAGTTTCTCAGCCGTGTTGTCCCGTCGTAACAGATATTAGTCATTGTGGTGGCGCAAATGAATGAAAAATATGTCGTCTATCCGTTTTGGGCAGCTATATTTCTTAAATATTCTTAATTATATCGCCAGGCCTTCCGCAATGGGCCCACCCCTCAGCGCCTGGCTTTTGCGCAGGTAGTCTGGTTCCCAGTCTCTCTCTTTGCGTAACATACACGTTACGCCTACGTCACAGATAGTCAGGATACCAGTGTGCGCAGAGATTCTAAACTCGTTCCAAACACGTGCTTCGTTTGTTTGTCCCCAAAATGAGTAAACCGGAAGTCTAGGCGAACGAGACTTTATAGCCCTATAGGGCTGTACAGTTCTCGCGGGTTCTGTTTCCGGTTTAGGTCTTTTGGGGACCAACAAAAAAACACGTGCTCTTAGAACGAGTGCGCATCACGCTGGTGCCTTGCTGCAACTGCGTGACGCGCACTCATTTTAGTCAACGTTTTATTGTTGGGAACCGGCCGGCTGCGCGGTTTGTACCTAAAGAATCGAGTGGGTGTGACACAATTTTTTGTTTGCTTTGGTCCAGGCATTGTTAACTACAAAATCATAATATAGTTAAAGACAAGACATTTATCTCTCCATAATGCATGTGGTCCGTTCGATGAGACCGTCGGAAGCGTTGTATTTTGAGCCAAATCATCGATGTTTACAGTTCTACGACAAACGAAGCACCATTGTCCTTACCTGCCCAGTCCATATAAGGAGCGTTGTTACGTAACCATAGATACCGCGTGCAGACACGCGCGTCATGATGATTATTACGTCATACGACATGGAAAACCCCGCGCAGCACATTAGATCGCCTGACACTGACAGTCACTCGTGAGACAACCGCATTCTGGTTTATCAACTGCCTAACCGCTCATACATTACATAAATCTACTCGGATGGTTATAATTCGGATATGCACAGAACTTCAGTAGTTAGTTGTGCTTCCAATGACAGCTTTAGCCGATCTTGTGTGTGAGGCGAGGGAAGACAAACAACAGGAAGGTAGGCAACACGTACACGCCGTTGATGCTAGGCATTGACGCAGAGCATAGGTATCCCCGTCTCGTGGGGTCTCGATAAGATCCCGAAGTGACTGTACAGCCCTATTGGGGAGTAAGGTCTGGGAGTAAAATGTACCACGTGACCGCCCTATCGGACCACAATCTCCGCGTTCGGTTATGCACTCCGCGGAGTCCGACTACTCCGCTCGCATACCCGAAATCAACCTATGAAACAAATGAAACAAATGGAAGGTTGCGCCACCTGGTGGCCGCGGGTAGCATTACAACTTTCGAATCGGCTCGTAAATGGCATCAGAAACCCGCTTAAAAGTACGTATTCTCACATTGTCGGCAGGCACCGTGTTCTATGACTATAAAATATTTCTAGATATCATCTTTATACACAGATACTACATATAAAATAAACATTTGTCCCTGATAATCGTGTAAATTTGAGTAGAAAAGGTCTAAACGCAGCACTGAGCGATAATATGATCTCGTAACCATATAAACAACAGCGGCCGCAGTAGGTACATGTAGTCAGTGGTGATACTGATAGTGATAGTCCTACTTTCAATGTAAAATTGTAGAGACCATTAATTAGCGTACCTGCGTCCAATGTGATGTTAAATCCTTGAATTTGGACTTTTTTCGAGCAACAGTAAAAGCAATAAACCTAATAGATCTAGATCTAAGCCTACCGTAGAACTTTGACGCTTGTGCACTGGTCAGAACCAATATTAAAATTTTAAGTTCTGTCAAGTTGAAGGGTGGGGGGGTGAGATTACACAATTATGTTGAAAATTCTTATAACAGGCTGCAAACAATTGCACTCAGTGTCCGGGTCACAGAAATGGCTTTGCGTTAGTATATATATATATATAACTGGTTAATTATATTCTTATCGTTTATGCGCCAAACTTATAGCCCAACCTAGCAGTCAGCCGTAAGTGTATACATATGATAAATTCCACCTGTAAACATTTCTTGATTCACAGGATATAAAGATTCCATGTATTTCTTTGACAAGATTAGCTATAGGGCTTAATTACTGGATAGGATATAGGCCTAGCCTAGCTTTAATTTTCTGCTTTAATGACCCTATTCCGGGTTTTCTTAATATAAATAATGTTACAGGGTAAATCCAACCAAACATATGCTATAGCAGACATGCTATTTAATTAACTAAATAAATTATATAGTTTAAATTAAAAGATGTATTATATATATATATAGTCTATATACAGGGTACGTAGCAACTGTTGTCAGAATATTCTGACAGTCTCCTGCACCCCCCCCCCCCCTCCCCCTCTAAGTGATTGTGTTAAAGAGATGCATCCTGCCTTTATTTACTCCAGACGCACATGCACCGGACACCCTGCATGCATCCCTCCTTATGGTCCCCAGCTCAGACAAAGCAAAGCTTATAATATGATAATCCTGTCTGGCAATGTCTATACTAACTATTGTAACAAAGCCCAGGGGCTTTGTTCCTGGTGTTTCGACCAAAGCCGGTATTAGTGTGCTTGCATAGGGTGGGTGGGTGATAGGCAATGGTGAGAGACAGCTTAGAATTGGGTTTTCAGTAGAAGAGATTATTTACCATGGTGAAATGAATCATGTAGCAACATAATACTTGTTTTCAGTTAACCATTTCCGACAGACTTAAATTAACTTCATGAATCTGCTTGAAATACCAATTGCCAATGGCCAATTGCCAATTTATTTTAACTGAACGTTACCAACGAACCAGTTGGTTTACGTTTCACTTATTAAAAGTGTGCATGCGGTCTGATGATTATATATGTTTGCCCGTCAATTTTTGCACTCCTTTAGGCGCGCATCGTGTGTATGAATCCACGCATGCACACACCAATATACATGTATATATATACAGATGTTTATATTGTATTGGTGTTGTCAGAAAATCTTGTTGATTGCCGAATTATTAATGCAGAAGTCATAATATGACCAAAGCCAATCCGCCGCTGTCTTATGTTTAACAGCCAGCCGCTTAAATATTACTCGATGACAAACCAAGTGCCGATTGCGTTACAGATCGCTCGGGGCCTGGCGATCTGGGAATCAGACGTCTGTCACTCAATTGTTATAATTAATCATAGCAATTGGCGTGGATTAAAACCAAGTTATTGATAATATTGTTAGTCATTGTTAGAAATACATTTCGAGCTCGGATCAAAGCTTTCTATGAAAGAATGTGTTTATATTACGAGGCGTTTTCATCGCCTTAGTATATTATTTAAATAAGTTTTGTAATTGGATAGCATTGTATTCATTAAAAAATACCCAATGGGTCCCAGATTGCATGTGGTAGGATAAAAGTAGCTTCATGAGTTAAAGTCCTTAAAGGATTTATTTTAGTGCCATCTCATCAGTGTCTTTATTATTGCAGTGGAAGAAGCGGTGATCATGCCTAAGGAAGGCCTATCCGATAGGCAGTGGAGAGAACACCTGAATGCCTTTGCTTCGGGTAGTTTCGCCTTTGGTCGTGGACAGAAACCCAAGCAGGGTTCGCGCTGGGCCAAGGCGCTGGACGCCATCGAGACATGCCCGCAGCACGGCAGCGTGGCTTCGGCAAGCCGGTGGAATGCCGGTGCGGCTATCACCAACAGCCGGTTGGCTATATATCCCATTATCCCATGGATCGTTATGCGTTTTGATTCGGATCTGTTGCATATACCACTATATATATTTGCTTCAATTTATTTATTGAAATGAATAGCGATGCACTACTGCCATTGTTTTATGTATTTACGGGTCATATGCATTACACCGTTACATAGCATATCAAATTGATCGATGCTATAGAGCTAATTTGGCATTTAAACTATTGTAGTATGTCTCAAATACGTGTAGTATTTATTTGAAATCGTTACGTGAAAATATAACCCATCTTTGCAGATAAATGCTGGTGTGGTGGCAGCTGCAGTGACGGCGACACTTGGGACTGCTACAGCTTAAAGCAAGGTATACTATAAAATCAAAATTGAGTTTTCATATGCGGTACAATTAAATCAAATTAGCCATTGAAAAAATCGTTTGTTTACCACAATATAATTTACCCGGCTATGTTTATGACAGATTGTAAGATCAATATTGATCCATGTAAGTCTCATTTATTTTTTTCTGGTAACTGTTATGCAGCCGATACCAGTGGCGCGCCCCCTAAGCAAGGCACCGGCAGCCCCATTCACTAGTCATCGTGCTTCTGCGACAGTTGTCAGGGTAAGCACGTCATGGGATTGGCTAGTACCAGCTTGCTAGTGATAAGCATGATACTAAGCCCGTATCAGTAGATACAAATGAATATGTTGTACGGATTTAATCTGATATAAGATAGACTTATATGGATGTCGTTGTTTTTACTATATTTCCAGCCGACAACACTGGCTCACCCGGTTACCAAGGCGCCGGCAGCCCCAGTCCCTTGTCATCGTACTTCTGCGACAGTTGTCAGGGTAAGCACGCCATGGGATTAGCTAGTAAACTATGATTGGCCCGTGATTAGTGTTAATTGATGATGGTGACGATTAAGCTTGATGTCTGGATGAATTACCCGCAAACAGGTTTTCTTTCATTGTTGACATCTCGCGGTGGCGTCTGCGCATCGTATTATACTTTTATGGATTTTCCGAAATGGGAGATTGATATGTAGTCAGGGATTAGCAAAAACACAAAAATACTAATATATTGTGTTGACGGCGACAAAATCAATTAATTGGTAACTAGAAATCACTTGAATTTTTAAATCTGACGTATCTCGGATAAATATCATTGCAGCCTAATCCCATCGAGACAACTGCAGTCAAGCGGCAGGCCTCGGACTACAGCTCCCGGCTACCACAGGGGTGGTTGAAGGACATAGCCGAGTGCGACCAAGGTTGGCTGGGGCGCACTCTCTTTGCGTCAACTGGTACCATCCTCCTGCCGTACGCCACAGCAGCTAGCCGAAGCATGACAATTACTTTAGACGCCGGTTGTTCCTGTGGATGCCGCGGAGGATGTGGCAAGTGGCCCTCACATGTCCTACCTGCGGCCCGTCCCAGCAGCTGCGGTCAAAGGGGCTGTACTGGAAGGTCCGCTTGGTTCTGGATACGACAGACATGTACTATCTGGCTGCCGAGTATATGGACTGTCGCCGGTGTGGGGGCAGCTACATCGCCTGGGACGACCGGGTCCTCCAGCAGCTTGCCGATGGCGTCAGGACGCGCTTCCCGGCGGTCCTGACGCGAAAGTACGCCTGCGACCAGGCAGTGCTTTCCCTCCTCCGCGGCCGAACCCTCGGGAACAGCCCCACTGCCATGCGGAATGACCTTGAGGAACTGCACGGCGACGCCTACTTGGGCAAGGTCACACAATACCTCAACGACTATCGTCGCTACCCGCTGTGCCAGGAGGAGTTCCGTCTCCCCGCTCCGGAGTTCGAGGCCGTGCCCCCGCTGATGCCGTTCCGCTCAGCCAAGTGGTTCTTGGCGGCGTACGTGCGGGACGGCTGGTCGCGGCTCCCTGCCCTCAAGGCGGCCATCACATCGGTCTTCGGCAAGATCCTGAAGATCGATTCCACCAAGAAAGTGCTGAAGAAGCTTCAGGGAGCCAATGCCAGCACCGCCAGCTGGGTCACCAACGTAGCTAACGAGCAGAGCCAGGTTCTCATGGTGACCTCGTCGGAAGGCGAAGAGGCACTGCAACCCATGGTGTATGGCCTCATGGACCGCTACGAGCGCGCAGGAGAGGCGCCGCCAGCCATCCTGTATACGGACCGAGACTGCTGCTCGATGGAAGGAGGGTCCCGGCTCAAGAAGCTCTTCGGCCGCTGGGCTGACCTGGAAGTGCGCCTGGACATCTGGCATTTCATGCGGCGTCTGGCTTTGGGTGTCACATCCGAGTCGCATCCACTGTTCGGCACTTTCATGCAGCGCCTCAGCGGCTGCATCTTCGAGTGGGACGCAGCGGACTATGCTCTCCTTGTGGCCGCGAAGAGGAGTCAGTTGGTGCAGGCCGGTGTGGAGCAGCCTTCCGACACCGCTGTCCGTAAGGCCATCACCAGGGATGAGCTGACAACCCACTGCCGGCGACGCACGCGCAGCGCAGACGTCATCACTGCAGCCATCGAGGCTCTCCTACTGGCGTTGACTGGCCCAACCGAGTCGCAGGGGGTGCCCCTGCTGAAACAGGAGATGGCGACGATCTGGCAGGAACAGCGCAAACACATCCCCTGTCTCTGTGACCCCGAGGGCGCCAACCTCTACACGGTGGTGGGTGACCTGAGGAAGAGTGACTGACGTCCGCCTTCCCGTCCTGCGCTGTGGCCGCGGCACGACCTCGCTGGAGAGCTTTCATCTCCACCTGGCCAGGTTCATACCCGGGAACCTCGGCGGGAGCGGTGAATTTCCAGGCCTACCTGCTGGAGGGCATCACCAGGTGGAACGAGGCAAGAGGTCAAGCCGCGGAGCAGGCTACACAGCCAGTTCGGTCGTTCGACGTGCGGCTACGGCATGCGACCAACCGACTGTGCGCCACACTGGGGATTCCACCTGTCCTGCCGGCCTTTCAGCTGCCCATGGCGTATACTGGGGAGCTGATCGGCGTAGAATACCTCTACCGGCAGACGGGAGACGTGTTCCCCAGCGACACCATTGACAGCGTCATTGACGAAGGCTTCGTCGATGTCGATGACGGCACAGCCGACGACAGTGTGGGGCTCGGGGCAGACCTTCTGCCGCCTGCCGCCGTTCCCGGCGGTCCGGACGACGAGGAGCCCATGGTCAGTCACACTGTATTCCTTCTAATTCACGTATTATGTATCAGTCAATCTATCGATAATAATGGTCCATGATGCCCCAGAGTTCCACAGCGTCGCGCAGCGTAAACCATTTATCTGTTTGCCTTGGAGTCACTATAATAATAGCATTTTTAAGCGTCTCTATATACTCATATTATTTACGGGAACAAGCAACTTAAAGCAGCAAGTGTTATTTTCCCGCAGGAGGATGAGGTTCTTGACGATGACGAGGAGTGCCTGGACGCCATTGGCCTCCCGGGCTTGGACCGCGTGGATCGGCTGGCGAAGGCTCTGCTGGTCTTGACGGGACTGTCGGTGTCCAACAAGGAGGCTGCCAATATTGAGCAGTTGTACTCAGCCCTGTCTGAGTACGACAGAAAGCCCCTGACCTTCAAAGCACGTCCGCTGCCGCAGTCACTCGGTCGGAGCAAGGGCACCCATCGCTCCGGTCACGTGGTGGTGGACGTCATGAAGAAGTACGTATTGGAAAGCACAGCAAGTAGGACGTAACGAAACCCTTCTTCTTTATTTTCGTGGCGGATTGGTAAAGATATAATTTTTTTATTATTACTTCTATGTTTTGTTTTAAATGAACTGTGGTACTAACATTATTGTGTCACCCGCAGGGCGTTCCTGTCCGGAGGTGCCGTCGCCGCCTCGCCCTCCAAGAGTCCTCTGGTGGTGGTCCTGTGTGTCCGCCTGAGCGACACGGCGTGACATCGGCCCCACCGGACGAACCGTCTACACCTCCCGGTGGCGGCAAGTGTTGGAGGCGTACAACTGCCTGAGATCCCGGCTGTACTACAGCCAGAGGCTCTTAGAGGGTACAAACCTAGTTTTGTACCCTCTGAATGAAACGACTATCTCTCTCTGGTACAAGAACGCAGAACGCCGGGGAGAGATCGTGTCCCTCCTTCAGGGCCTGACACTGCCTCAGGAAGAGATGTGTACCCCCCAGCCGCTCCTTCTCCCTGCGGAGAAGCCGGCGTCACGCGAGGCCTTGCCCCGTCCCCACATCACCATAGATGTCCTGGTCGACACCAGCGGTACAGCGTGTGTTCGCCGCCCTGCCGCCAGGTGGAGCTGCACGGCCACCACGTCCAGTCCCATGGACGCTGGACATCCAGCCTCTGCCAGGACGCCCCACCCCACGTCAGCGAGCTCATCCGATAGGGTTTCCCGTGAGGCGGACGAGGCCACCGACCACGTGGTCATCCCCGAAGGCCCTCTGTCGCGCACTTCCTCGCCCATGGCTTGCGCCTCGGCGCGGTGAAGATCCGGAAGGCCCGGAGCTGCCGCAGTTGTCAGCAACCCATCGGGTCGGCCGGCCACTCCCAGTACAAGGACCGCATCTACTGTCCGTATGTTGCCGGCCAGATTAACAAGGACGAGTGGCTGGCCCAACGGCGAAAGGAGGACCAGGACAAAAAGCAGGCCAAAACCTAGCCGCATGCCCCCATCTAAAGACGGAGACGTGATGTCCCAGATCGGATCTGGCCCTGCGGTGGGACCGTCAAGACACCCTGTCGTTTGTAAATTATTGTAAATTTAAAAGGTCTTTTGACAAAACAGAACTGAAATGATCTCTTGTATTGCGTCTACCTGAGCATTGTGTCTCTGTGTCGGTTTACCTATAATTTTTCATAATTAGTTGAATACAACGACAACGTGTTTACACCGCTATGTGTAACAGCTAAAGACGGAGACGTGATGTCCCAGATCGGATCTGGCCCTGCGGTGGGACCGTCAAAACACCTTGTCCTTTGTAAATTGTTGTAAACTTAAGTCTTTTGACAAGCCGGAGCTGAAATGATTTCTTGTGCTGCTATGGTTAAGTATTTTATAAGCTGTTGACCATTTTTTTCCCCCTTTTCCCTTTTATTCGCGATATGTCCTCTATTGAAAACTTAACACATTACGAAGCAGGTCACAATCATGGATGATGGGAGAGTGTGGGGGGAGGGGGGGGGGTACCAGTCTTTACCGGTTTGGGGTGGGGGGAGCTGCTATTATAGTAAAGTCAATTAACACGTCTAAAGCCGCATGGGTGGTTTGGGGGAGGGGGGTAATTTCCGGCTGAGCCTTTGTCCTGCAAGCTGCCTCAGGCTCACCAAGAGGTCAACACTTTCGGATATAAAAGGGCGTGTACCTTGGTCCGTGATCCACTAAATCCAGAAGTCTCAGACTCGGACACAGTGATCGGTTGCTATTTTACGAGTACACCCACAACGGACACAGATTTGGGAATCACCATAACATCATCAACTGCGGATACCACACTTGGTCTACCCAGCGATTTGGCGTGTAAGGTAAGATTTGTACTTTTATCGAGGTATTTTAGTGGTATTTGCACAACTTTTTTTAAAACCTGTACTTTTATTTTTGGGACGATATGCCATTTGCCACTTCCTGATAGCTCTCCCTCTTTCCTAGCTTTCCCCCCCTCTTTAACCCCCTTTCTTTCCCCCCTTTTGCCCCTTCGTAGGGTAGATTAGAGAGAGGTGCTGGGAGGTCAGCAGGGGTAGCAGGGGGGGGGGGGGGGCGGGCGGGGAGTTATAATAAGGTTCAAATTTTATCAGTTTCTCATCTAACATATATGCTTTTATCTACTACGAAATCAATAAAGACGATAGGCCTGCCCGGGTGAAGGGTCGGGAAGGGGGGGGGGGGGGGGGTGAGAGACTATAAATTCGAGTCCGTGCATGCGTACTAGCCCTCATGACTGATTTTTTCTTGTGCCGTTCACTTTTGGAATATGGCAGTCTAACTTTATAGGCCTAACTTCGTCTTCTTACTTTATCTTTGTCAAATGATATCTAATTTTCAACTCGATTTTTATAGAACATTTTTAAAAATAAATATTTGTCAGACAAAACATGCAAGGATTTCATACAAGCGTTCTTCTCGCCCCGTCAAGCAGTTAAGAGAGCGAACTTGCTTCGCGTCACTTGCTCCTCGTCTACTTTAATGTCTTTGGTGTTAACTTATGCTGTTAGTAAATAAGCCACAACTGTAAAATGATGCCGGTTTCTAAGCCGAGATATGTAATTAATATATCCGAATTTGCATACCGTAGATTGCTACAAAATAATGGCCAACAGATAAACTTGAGTGAAAACTGGCCGAACTAGCACTAGTCTCTTCTAAGGCAAACAAATATAAATGGGTGGAGGTTTTCATCGGGGACGGGGGAGGGGGGGGGGCGGTATAATGGCTGCATTGGCAATATAATATACCCAAGAAATATAAGTGGTGGTTTTCCACTTAATCACATTAGCAACCCGACAAACTCGAAAAGCTCAGACATTACCACAAGCCATTGCCAATCATTTTAACATTTCACATCAGGGTCCGTGTTCACAAACATTCCTTATAAGGAGAACAATATTTTTGCTTAAGTAAAAAGAAATAACTAATAGCTAAATAAAGAATTTAGCAGAGAACCGTCTCTACATATAAAATTCTCAAGCAAATTCCTGATGCGAGATGCACGCAAGACCGCCAGTTTTGCAAATGTGCGTTGCCTAATAATGGCGAAATAGTCTTAGAATTGTTAACATGAAGAATTGTTCTTCAAGTATTTCCCTATGCAAAGGCTATAGGGTCAATATCTTGGAGATGCGCAAACAAACAGCTTTGCAGGGAATGCGTGGGCTCATTCCTAAAGCCGATTCAAATACGGATTGATATAAATATATGCATGTAATCCGGAGCCTCTTTCGTAAAACTATTGGCATCTATTAAAAAAACTATAATTCCCAAGATTCTGAATTAATTACTGAAGTCATGACTCTTTTTCCTATCTTGCTACTACCGAGTGGTTAAATTCCATCGGAACAGAATTTCGTACAAAATCCAAGGTATTAATATCCACCTACCTCACTGATTAGCCAGTAAAAGTTGGCTAACGAGTGAGGTAGGTAGGTCCCTCTTTGGGTCTTATAAGCATTATTTCGTACACTACGGCACATATATAGGCTAAAACTGCTCTTATCTTGATACTAGCGAGTCTTTATCAATATCGGATAAGTAAATGGTACATAATCCGAGGTATTAATACCCACCTACCTCACTCATTAGCCAGTCAAAGTTGGCTAACGACTGAGGTAGGTAGGTCCCTCTTTCGGTCTTATAAGTATTATTTCTTACACAACGGCACATCTATAAGCTAAAACTGCTTTTATCTTGATACTACCGAGTGTTTATCAATATCGGATTAGTAAATCGTACATAATCCGAGGTATTAATATCCACCTACCTCACTCATTAGCCAGTCAAAGTTGGCTAACGAGTGAGGTAGGTAGGTCCCTCTTTAGATCTTATAAGTATTATTTCTTACACTACGGCACATACATACGCTAAAACTGCTCTTATCTTGATACTACCGAGTGTTTATCAATATCGGATTAGTGAATCGTACATAATCCAAGGTATTAGTATCCACCTACCTCACTCATTAGCCAGTCAAAGTTGGGTAACGAGTGAGGTAGGTAGGTCCCTCTTTAGATCTTATATGTGTTATTTCTTACACTACGGCACATACATACGCTAAAACTGCTCTTATCTTGATACTACCGAGTGTTTATCAATATCGGATTAGTGAATCGTACATAATCCAAGGTATTAATATCCACCTACCTCACTCATTAGCCAGTAAAAGTTGGCTGACGAGTGAGGTAGGTAGGTCCCGCTTTGGCTCAAAGGTCTGAAAGACGCATCGAAAAGTGAGCAATATACCCCCCCCCCCCCACAAATAATTCTCATGCTGCTTTCCAAATTAGCACATGATAATTTGTCCTTATTATCGTGGATAAAGTTCCAAATCTTTGTATGGGCACGTCATATATAGAACCACGAATCATCTGATCCATCGGGTAAAGCGCTTGCCGAGCAACTCACGTGCAGCGTGGTGTTGCGTTATGCGCGAAAACACACAACATGAAGCCAAAAGGAGAGCGTTAAATCCCAAGCTCTGGGTGTGGGTGGTTGGCTAATGGGAACACACATATAGGCAGCGATGGGGTCTGGGTGTGGGTGATGGGCTAATGGGAACACACATATAGACAGCGATGGGGCCTGGGTGTGGGTGGTGGGCTAATGGGAACACACATATAGGCAGCGATGGGGTCTGGGTGTGGGTGGTGGGCTAATGGGAACACACATATAGGCAGCGATGGGGTCTGGGTGGGGGTGATGGGCTAATGGGGACACACATATAGGCAGTGATGGGGCCTGGGTGTGGATGGTGGGCTAATGGGAACACACATATAGGCAGCGATGGGGTCTGGGTGTGGGTGTGGGTGTGGGTGGTTGGCTAATGGGAACACACATATAGGCAGTGGTGGAGTCTGGGTGGGGGTGATGGGCTAATGGGAACACACATATAGGCAGTGGTGGAGTCTGGGTGTGGGTGGTGGGCTAATGGGGACACACATATAGGCACATTTTTCCCGGCAACCCGCTCTAAGAACGCCCATCTTCATAGCCGCCTCCCACCCCTCCCCGGTCGCAAGTTTTAAAATATCCGCTCTATAGGGGCATCCGTATCATCATAAACGTTCACTTTATAGGGGTATCTTTTTCATCACAAATGTCCGTGTTCATTGTTGTAGTTTGTGTGAAAATCATCCATAAACATGCGCCGAGGACTATTTATCTTACCAATACTTCAAAGTTCTAGATTCGATCTAATAAGAACTGGCGTGTCGATTTTAGCAACGAGACAGGACTATAGTATAGTAATTGTTATAGAATCCAGTGACGGGTTGAGGGAGGGGGCACAGGGGGCACGTGCCCTCCATTTCGCTGGAAAATAGGGGCAAAAGAACACGTGCCCCCCCCCCTTTTTTCTGAAGAAGAGGGGACAGGGGGCACATTTACTATTCGTTCTGCGCGTCACCAGCACCCCCTCCACTCCCCCGGTCCCAAATAATGATGCCCCCGCCCCCTTTCGTACACTCCTGGATCGGGCACAGGAATCTGCCCTTTTAAGTGCCGCTAACGGCGTTTTTGATGTTATCGAAAATTTCAAAACACTTTACTGTGATGACTTCTATCAGCTGAAAGTTCAATTTTTCATGGTCCTTGCCGCGATATGAAAAGAAAAAAAACAATTCTGAAAATCTGAATTAATTTTATGTAACCGTGAAATGTTATTTAGCCCTTAAGGAAACCAGACCCCCCTCCAGTACAGAAGCAAGAATGGACTCTTCCACGCTGACGCAACTAGCAACCCCCTGTTTATTGAAGTCAACCAATGAGAGACCGGCTGCTGGCTGGCGGCAACAAGTTCTACCCAGTCGGTCATTCGGACAACAGATGCTGACGAGGTTACCTCCTCCTACCTACCGCCCCCGTGATAATAAGTTTTGGTTCAATTTCTGTTTTTAATCACTACGCGAGAAATTATTAAATTGATAAGTATAGTCTGAATTGTACCATACAACTCTTGTATTTATGAACTTTCGTAATAAACTGACGTATAATTATTTGATTAGGACAATACTGGATATTTAAGGATATGGATGACCACTGTTCCTCATTTAAGTAAACGTGCGAAATTTACCACGTATTGTCAGCCTATCCACTTTTACCAATTATTATAACGTGATCAGTCAATATATATTTGGATAATGTATTTGGCATACGTACATGCCGATGTGTGCCTCCTTCATACAAGGCGATGTGTTTCGCCTTCATACAAGGCGATATGTTCCGCATACATACATGGTGATGTATTTCACATATGTACATGGCAATTGGTCACGCCAACCCATAATAGGGTCATCTGGTCTGTTCACGTTTATTGGCGATGCGTTCCGCCAATTACTGGCGAAGTGTTCCGCCAGTTAGTGGCGAAGTGTTCCGCCACTTTTATTTAATTAATTTGACAACTTATATGTCATGTAGTGTCTTTCTAATTCGGCAAATAAATTTGCCCTTTCCAATTCCATACACTTTGTGTTCTGTTTTCTTGCCAGGAAACAATGTGCGGGCGAGCCAGCTTATCATTATGAATTCGTAGCGTGTAACATAAATGTAAAACAGGTATGAGAAAATGTTGCTAGATTTCAAACACAATTTTATTTTAATTATGCAAAAATGTGTACGTAACTTTTGAACATCATGTTGTGTAAACAGTATTTATTTATTTACTATTGGCTAGTAAATACTACGTAATGTCTTAAATGAACATGGCACTTTAATCAATGCATTTTGGTATCATCTGGGTCTTCTATAAGCACGACTAGTACAACAAGAAAGAAAATTTGATCACAGACATATCATTCTCGATTTAGTAATTTAGTAATAATACTAAAAAGCATGCAACTTCTCGTGTCTGGCTGTTATTTGAGGTTGTTAAGGTAGGAACTCTATGTACCATGTTAAACAATAATCCCGCTTGTAAAGTGCTTACCTTAAGAAAGTAGATCTCTTCTGTGCCACATATTTCAGCACAGAACAGACACGACTTCCCAAAAGACAATAGCATCTTCCTTTGTGGCTTCCAATGAGAGGCAACTACACGAGCTTTTTGGCTCCTTTTGATAACGAATCAGCGTAGGTATTTTTGATGAATAGGTTGTTGCAACATGGTCATAAATGAGAGTTGTAGGAATGTAATGTTGTGACAGATGAAACTGTTGGAATAAACAATTATGTGAATAATTAACGGTCCAGTAAATGATTTTATAATATCATACTATATGAGGACGAAATACACGCACGGTGCCTGAACCCCGCGGTTACAGTGTATGAATGCCATGACCTGTCAACCATTTTCCTTAAAATTTTAAGTTAAAATAAAAAGCGGAAAAGAACATGTATTTAACCTGGCGCGATAATTGACGACCATATTATCTTTCTAGCAATGCTGCTAAAGCCGATGACACTAGTGTTCAAATATATTATTAATTGTCACTAGGTCACATTAGGCCTAACTACGTGGATTCTGCAGAGCATTCCTCAAACTACAATGGCGGGGTATATCTCTATAAATAGCGTTAGTAATGAGCCCCCCGCCGGGGGGGGGGGATTATACAAATCTGGTGGGGGGGGGGGGGGCCGCGGGTGCCTTAATGCATGAGAGAGCGGATATGTGGGATGACAGATATATCCTTATAGAGCGGATATTTATGATGAAAAAAATACCCCTAACTTGCGACCGGGGGGAAGTGGGGGGGGGGTGTGCTTTCATATAGCGGGCGGATTTTTGCGTAAAACGCCCCGATCGAGGGTTGGAGGTGAAAAAGGGGCGGGGGGCTTTCATTTACCGCGGATCCCCCACCAAACCCAGCAATATATTAAGTACGCACCCTCCCCTCCCGCCGGGGTCATGAGGGTTCGAATGAGGTAATTTACTAGCTTCTAGAATGACCGAACGAATGGTGTTCCACGCCGTACGTATTGGTTGTGTCCCGCCAATCGCAACAATCTTCCCACGCCTATGCCGCTGTAAGCTTTCGAGTTATCGTGTAGACAGACACAGACACAGACACAGACACAGACGCACCGACTAACAGAACTGAGAGATATAAGACGATTTTTGTCATAATAAACAGAACCGACCGACATGATGGCGATTTTCGCCGTAACAAGGCCACACACCCACCAACACCGCATCGTACGGATACCCGTTGGTGCCAAGGGATGACATTACATTCTTTAAAATTATCTGGCAGCCGCCACTTAATTATCTTTGCGGCCGCCACTTATTTATCTGGCGGCCGCCACACTTATTTATGTGGGCTAGGGGCTTGGGATGACATGATTATTTGGCGCCCGCCACTGATAAATTTCAGTGGCGGCCGCCAGATAAATACTTAGTGGCCGCCAGATAAATAAGTAGGGCCGCCAGATAATTATGCGGCGGCCACCAGATAAATAAGTGGCGGCCGCCAGATAATTTTTAAAGAAAGTAATGCCTTGGCACTAACGGGTTTCCGTAGCACCGTGGTCGCTCGTTTCGTCTTTTACACTAAGCCAACGATGGTCACCTTCCCGGCATCAGTCGTGTAATAAAGTCCCATGTGGGAAAAAGCAAACTAAGGGCAGGAAAAACAGTGGTTATGTGGTTTCATTTTATCCGCGACCGACCCCCCGACCCAGCTTGTATATCCAAGAAGGGCATGGCAGCTCGACCAGGTTAGTTAATTTCTTTATTTCATAATAAGAGAACTTAAACAAATTGCTAAAATTCTAACTATCTTATCTCTAATATCTATACCCGGATGGCTAAATTTCTCTTCCCCGGTTTCATTTTCCATATCTACCCTCCCGTGTCCATCCATGCCGTCCCCACCCGCCCCTCCATCACCGCATCCGCTCCCCGCCTCCCTAATCTCCTCTGTCCTCTCGGTCCACTCCGTTTTCGCCGTCCCCGCCCCGACCTCCGCCCCCGGCGATCTCCCCATCTCCATCACCTCCATCGCCTCCACCCCACCGTCCCCACCATACCCTCTCTTCCCGCCGCTCCCTGTTTCCTCCATAATCTCTCCTCCCCCCCGTCTCCATCCGCCTGGACATTCCTGCCCTCCTCTCCCTCCCCGCCACTCGCCGTCCTCTCTCGGCGTTCTCTCGGTCGCCTCCCTTCCTTCCCGCCTCCCTCTGTCCCCGCAGTCCCCGCAGTCCCCGCAGTCCTCAACGTTCCCTCCGTCACCTCCATAACCTCCCTCCCCGCCACCCCTTCCGTCACCTTCATAACCACCCTCCCCGCCGCCCCTCCGTCACCTCCCTCCCCGCCACCCCTTCCGTCACCTTCATAACCACCCTCCCCGCCGCCCCTCCGTCACCTCCCTCCCCGCCACCCCTTCCGTCACCTTCATAAACACCCTCCCCGCCGCCCCTCCGTCACCTCCCTCCCCGCCGCCCCTCCGTCACCTCCATAATCTCCCTACCCGCCGCCCTCCGTCACCTCCATAATCTCCCTCTCCGGCGCCCCCTCCGGCACCTCCATAACCTCCCTCCCCGCCGCCCTCTCCGTCACCTCCCTCCCCGCCGCCCCTCCGTCACCTCCATAATCTCCCTACCCGCCGCCCCTCCGTCACCTCCATAATCTCCCTCTCCGGCGCCCCCTCCGGCACCTCCATAACCTCCCTCCCCGCCGCCCTCTCCGTCACCTCCCTCCCCGCCGCCCCTCCGTCACCTCCCTCCCCGCCGCCTCTCCGTCACCTCCATAACCTCCCTACCCGCCGCCTCTCCGTCACCTCCATAATCTCCCTACCCGCCGCCCCGCCGTCACCTCCATAATCTCCCTACCCGCCGCCCCTCCGTCACCTCCATAATCTCCCTACCCGCCGCCCCTCCGTCACCTCCATAATCTCCCTACCCGCCGCCCCTCCGTCACCTCCATGATCTCCCTACCCGCCGCCCCTCCGTCACCTCCATAATCTCCCTACCCGCCGCCCCACCATACCCTCTCTTCCCGCCGCTCCCTGTTTCCTCCATAATCTCCCCTCCCCCCCGTCCCCATCCGCCTCGACATTCCTGCCCTCCTCTCCCTCTCCACCACCCGACGTCCCCTCTCGGCGTTCTCTCGGTGGCCTCCCTTCCTTTCCGCCTCCCTCTGTCCTCGCAGTCCCCGCAGTCCTCAACGTTTCCTCTGTCACCTCCATCCCCGGCGCCCCCTCCATAACCTCCCTACCCGCCGCTCCTCCGTCACATCCCGCCCCGCCGCCCCCTCCATAAACTCCCTCCCCGCCACCCCTCCGTCACCTCCCTCCCCGCCACCCCTTCCGTCACCTTCATAACCACCCTCCCCGCCCCCCCCTCCGTCACCTCCATAACCTCACTCCCCGCCACCCCTTCCGTCACCTCCATAACCTCCCTCCCCGCCACCCCTTCCGTCACCTTCATAACCACCAAAGATTGTGTAGAGTAAGATCTCCAACTCGCGCGTTCACTGCGTGCACATTTGTGCAAGGCGCCATCTAGCGGTCGAAATGCTACTTCAGTCTCCGTCGCAATGGACGCCGGCCTAACTGACGCAAGAAACTGGCGCTGCCATGGACTTTTGTACGGCCATTAACTGTGCAAACTGCAGGAAGAACAATCCAAATACGTTTTTATATAAGTTTCCTAAAGATGAGAAAATGTAAAGCAAGTTCGGACAAGTCTTTGTTAACTGTTACAGTTCCAGCTTTGTCAACAAAATTGACATTGTCATTGGACCATTGAACCAAGGAGGGCAGGGCCCGGTTCCACGAACGAACTTAAGTCCGTTTTCTGACTTAAATCCTAAGTTTTGGCTTAAGTTAAGTCCATGCCCCTTAAAATGCGTTCCACGAAAGAACTTAAGGCCAAGTGCGGCAGGCGCCAAGCGAGTGTTTTATGTACTACTGATGAGCGTCTAGCGAGTAGAACTGGAACTAACTTGTGAGCGATAATCAAGGAAAATGGAGGAGCACGCAGGCAGGCGCCTAATGCGAAAAAAGGGAGATTTACTAATCAGAGAGTTTGAGAGCAATCTATCTAGTGAAACTTGGGCAAAAAGTATTATCTATATATCTACCTTGTGAGGAAGATCCCACTTTCAGTCATATTGGTACGGCGGGGGTGGGGGGGGGGCAGTTTTGGGAAATCATAGTGACATAATTAGTACGGTGACCCCCACATATTATTCAGTCATTATGTTTACTAACAAATGGACAACATTCAGAAAGTTTTTGAGGTATTTCTATCGAACAGTTTTTTTTTGAGGCACAAAATTGGTGAAATAACCTGAATTTTGGCTAATTTTCCCATATGGTCAATGTTATTTTCTTGGATAATAAATGCTTAAATACAGAAAAGCAAGCACGGTGACGTATCTGTTTTATTGCATTTTTCGATAGCTCGCCTGATATGCAATACGAAAAAAAAAATTGAAAGAAATCTATCGATTTTTTTTTTCGGGTTGTCTGCAGCCCTTGGCCTTAAGTCTGATGCCGCAGACGGCTGACTTAACTTTCTAAGTCTGCTTGGTAGGTGACTTAAGTTGGCAAAGGGCCCGCTCAGCCGTTGTAACGCACCAAGCCGACCGCAGCGCCTCCCGACAGTCAATGTGTGGCTTTTGAGTTTCGCGCTTCGGGACCAACAACTTACGATTTTCTGGAGTTTTTCCGATGAAACGCTGGCATTAATGTAATATTTTAAATGCGAACATAGCAAGTGTCATGATTATGCCCACTGATCCTTGAAAACTGGGTGAGTCACAATACAAATTTGACTCGATGCGCCGTGACTCTTGCATTATCGCTCACGCACCCACTGACAGACTACGCTAAACAGACCGACAGACTACAGTGTCAGTGTTGCAGTAGGCTATGAAAAAGGCACTGCGACTGGTTTATTGCCATATGGTCAGTGAGGACAGTCAGTGAGCGTATGTGGTTGTGATAAGCGTCTATTGTTAACAATAAATCGTGATGACATTGTCTGCATGCATGACAGCCTCACTGACACTGACAGATCACCGTCTACACTTCAGTCTTCACTCTTCAGTGTCACTGACAGTGACAGTCACTGACACCTACACTAGTAGGCCCTAGTTAATAGTGGAGGCTGCACACTGCTACTGTCGTACAAACTGACACTGTGACCTCTGTCGACTCACGATCACAGCGAGTCACAGTCAGACACATGGACAGCCTCTATAAAGATTCATTCACTTTGTAACACCAGGTGACACTAAATTGGCCAATTGATCACCCTCTCCTTTTTAATGTAAAATGTTTATTTATCTATAAGTAAGCAATACCATTTCATTACCAATATTAATATGGATAGGTGTCACCTAAATGGCAAACAAAGTCAGCTTGTTTTTTTTTTTAATGCACCCAAATAATTCATTTAGATGTTTATTAACTGATGTAGATCTACAAATATATATTAGCCTATGACATGATTGAGTACTTTTTTTAGGGTTCCTCTGTAATTCCGATATTAAATGGTACATTGTCAAAAATCAAATATCGTTATTATTTGATACCCATGATTAATATTGATTGGACCAATGTATTTAGGTCCTTTTTATTTAAATAAAAACATCTATTGAACAATAATTATAATGGCATGTTGTTAAAACCTCTTTTTGTACCTGATTAAGATATCTTACGCGCAAATCTGTTGACAAATTCTGTATATGACAGTATGTCATTTGTTTACTTCTTACTTACCGAGTTACTCTCGGAACAAGATAAATAAACGATTTAATGTCATAATGCACCCTTGCCATAAATTAAAGTTAGTTTTAAAACAAATCCACCAAAAAATCCCTTTGCAAACATGTAACACAAGTCTAATTGAGAACAACTGTACTGTAAGGATTCTTTCGCCTGGCATGCAGTCAGTTTTCTCCTTGAAATTGAACAACACCCATATGTCCAGTTTGTGTTATTTATTTTACTGTTCATACATGTACATAAATTCTGCCATACAACTAAATAACAAATATAAACAAATGTAAACCCCTTATTCTGACCCAGCTTCAGCTGAAGGTGCCTTACGATTGAGGTAATTGCAAGTAATACACAAAATTCTACAAAGTCAAAACACATAAGACCAATGAGTCACCCACTTCAAAAAAAAAAAAAAATCTACATTGTGATTAAAGGTCAATAATATTTATGCACAATGATGTTTCTATGGTACATCTTTTACATTACATTAAGATAATTATAACAAGAAAAGAAAAGTCCTGGATTGAATTATAATGACAGGAGTAAATTAATATAATATCATTACCATCACCATCAGCGCCCATTCGCCCAGGGGCCTAGCTATAGCAAGTAAATATACATCTAAGTAAATTTATGAAAGAATGTCATTGTGGTAAGCTTAAAGGATATTTTTTTACAATAGTCTTGTCTATGCAGGACTGGAATATGCATGTGTTTAAAATTATTGAGGAACATCAATAATGGGGAGATGCTTGTCAACATTCCAAAACAGAACTTCCAACTCCTGTGGCGTCCAGTTGGCCATCCTTGCTGTTTTTCACAGAAGTCTGCAAATAGAAATGTGCAATTTAAAAGACCATCTTCCATGTAAATTACTTTATCTTACCCCATTGAATGAGGAGTAAACTTGCTGATCTTTCTGGTTTTCAAATTCATGCACCGTGATGTATTCAGCATATTCAGATGAATGTGAACCTTTAGTTTAAGAGATAAGCTTACTTAAATCGCCTATAGTTATAGACAGCAGAATGAAGTGGGGGGATCACTTTTGTAGTAAGCTTAGTTTAAATATTTTTGTTCTGCCTCAAAGAAGGTTAATTTAGTAAACACAAATTTGTTTTCCATAATGGCCTTGGAAGGAAAAGGCAGATAACTGTCAAAATATAACCTCGATCATCCCCATATTTTCTATTTTAAAATGAGGAAACATATAAACTAAGCTTATTTATAAAACAAATACAAAGTGTTCATTGAACAGTTCAAGCATTAATGAATTTTATTTTATTTATAGACCTATATATATATATCTGTGGTGGATTTGGTAATATTCAGTGAGAAATGTTGACCTGGAGGGTGGGGGTGGGGGTGGGTGGGGGGTACGTGTGAGGTACTATCCAAGACCAAGTGCAGAATGTGTTAGATATGTGAGAAATTTGTGACAGGGGAGTGGGCCGGGGCTGGTGAATATATGTAGCCCAGCCCCAGTGAACATGGTGAAGGCCTACCTTCTATGCCCCCTTCACATGGGGGGAGGGGGGGGGGGGGGCACATGCCTTTGTTTTTGCTATTTTCGAGCCTAAGGAGGGGGGGGGGTGCATGTGCCACCTGGATCCCCCCTCTGGATCCGGCACTGCATATTAAATTAATTTAATAGATCTATATCCTGCATGTGGCAGGTCATGACGTCTTTTTTGTCCACAGCCCCCCCCCCCCCCCTCTCCCCCGCTGATTTACGGCGCCTGTGTTCAAGCTAAGTCTAAGATACAAACTGAGAAAACTTACCGTTATTGTTTCCATCACTTGAACACACTTGTGCCCGTTGCACTGTTCAACTGCTGAATGCGTGAAATACCGCGCCAAATGTTCATTGGCATGTTTCCATAGTAACGGAAGTGAGAAGACATCCGGTGTTCAATATTTACATATAATACCACATTCCTACCTCATTTGACCGCACATTGTGAAGAGCGTTTCCGGCGCAACACTTCTAAAATGCAAACTCAGAACCCTGTTGGTGAAACCCACTTTTTAAGTTGGACTTACTTAAGTCCGGACTTAAGTCGCTTCGTGGAACGCGACTTAACAAAAGTCTTAGTTAAGTCAGACACCTCAAAACTTAAATCGGAAAACAGACTTAAGTTAAGACCGTTCGTGGAACCGGGCCCTGCTGAATGCGTGAAATACCGCGCCAAATGTTCATTGGCATGTTTCCATAGTAACGGAAAGTGACAAGACATCCGGTGTTCAATATTTACATATAATACCACATTTCTACCTCATTTGACCGCACATTGTGAAGAGCGTTTCCGGCGCCACACTTCTAAAATGCAAACTCAGAACCCTGTTGGTGAAACCCACTTTTTAAGTTGGACTTACTTAAGTCAGGACTTAAGTCGCTTCGTGGAACGCGACTTAACAAAAGTCTTAGTTAAGTCAGACACCTCAAAACTTAAGTCGGAAAACAGACTTAAGTTAAGACCGTTCGTGGAACCGGGCGTGGATCAACTAACATATCAGTCCGAACAGAATTGGTTTGCGAGGTTTCCATGGAAAAAAAGAACTATTTCGCCTCCAAATCCCCTCTGAAATAGATGTTTCTGCTAACACAGATGAGCCGGATGAGCAGGGTAGATAGAAATGGTTCATGGATTCAGAAGCATGCGTATTCAAGCCATAGTTCAAACACCGCATGTCGACATGAAGCCCACTAGCGCAGTTGGTAAGACGTTTGTCTTTTGATCGCAAGGTTGTGCGTTCAATTCCCGACGAAGGCGAACACAAGTTCTTTTACCTTTATTGGTCGGAAAACCTGCTATTTTCTCTGAAAAAAGGTGGTCCTTCTCACGGTTGTCACGATTTTAAAGAGATTCTCTATCCTAATTTGTGATTCTAACTAGATTTAAGTTGGATCTAAACCTATACAGGACTAGTATAGTGACATGTCTGCCCCGCGGCCGTGGGTTCGTTTGGTTACATTTCACTGTTGACATCAGACTTGATAACTCTCAATAAGGAAACTAGAGGGGTAGAATGTATGTTTTTGTCAATATTATGCAGGTAACTTATTTCTCGATCGATAAGGTAAGCTTCACATGTTTGTTACGTGTCTTTCGCTCGTCTGGTACCAGCGCGTATCAGTTATCCGACTGCAATGTAGCATCCCCACCGCTAGGGCGGCGCCACCACTCGTTTGTAACATTTCGGCCATAGGCAGACGCGCGAGTTGGAGATCTTACTCTAGACAATCTTTGTAACCACCCTCCCCGCCGCCCCTGCGTCACTTCCTTCCCCGCCACCCCTTCCGTCACCTTCATAACCACCCTCCCCGCCGCCCCTCCGTCACCGCCCTCCCCGCCGCCCCTCCGTCACCTCCCTCCCCGCCGCCCCTCCGTCACCTCCATAATCTCCCTCCCCGCTCCCCCTCCGTCACCTCCATAATCTCCCTCCCCGCCGCCCTCCGTCACCTCCATAATCTCCCTACTCGCCGCCCTCCGCCACCTCCATAATCTCCCTCCCCGCCGCCCTCCGTCACCTCCATAATCTCCCTCCCCGCTCCCCCTCCGTCATCTCCATAATCTCCCTACCCGCCGCCCCTCCGTCACCTCCATAATCTCCCTACCCGCCGCCCCTCCGTCACCTCCATAACCTCCCTCCCCGCCGCTCCTCCGTCACCTCCATAACCTCCCTACCCGCCGCTCCTCCGTCACATCCCGCCCCGCCGCCCCTTCCGTCACCTCCATAACCTCCCACCCCGCCGCCCCCTCCGTCACCTCCATAACCTCCCTCCGCGCCACCCCTTCCGTCACCTCCATAACCTCCCTCCCCGCCACCCCTTCCGTCACCTCCATAACCTCCCTCCCCGCCACCCCTTCCGTCACCTCCATAACCACCCTCCCCGCCGCCCCTCCGTCACCTCCCTCCCCGCCGCCCCCTCCGTCACCTCCATAACTTCCCTCCGCGCCACCCCTTCCGTCACCTCCATAACCTCACTCTCCGCCACCCCTTCCGTCACCTCCATAACCTCCCTCCCCGTCAAACCTTCCGTCACCTTCATAACCACCCTCCCCGCCGCCCCTCCGTCACCTCCCTCCCCGCCGCCCCCCCGTCACCTCCATAATCTCCCTACCCGCCGCCCCCCCGTCACCTCCATAATCTCCCTACCCGCCGCCCCTCCGTCACCTCCATAACATCCCTCCCCGCCGCCCCTCCGTCACCTCCATAATCTCCCTACCCGCCGCCCCTCCGTCACCTCCATAATCTCCCTACCCGCCGCCCTCCGTCACCTCCATAATCTCCCTACCCGCCGCCCCTCCGTCACCTCCATAATCTCCCTACCCGCCGCCCCTCTGTCACCTCCATGACCTCCCTACCGCCGCCCCTCCGTCACCTCCATAATCTCCCTACCCGCCGCCCCTCCGTCACCTCCATAATCTCCCTACCTGCCGCCCTCCGTCACCTCCATAATCTCCCTACCCGCCGGCCCTCCGTCACCTCCATAATCTCCCTACCCGCCGCCCCTCCGTCACCTCCATAATCTCCCTACTCGCCGCCCCACCGTCACCTCCATAATCTCCCTACCCGCCGCCCCTCTGTCACCTCCATAACCTCCCTCCCCGCCGCCCCTCCGTCACCTCCATAATCTCCCTACCCGCCGCCCCTCCGTCACCTCCATAACATCCCTCCCCGACGCCCCTCCGTCACCTCCATAATCTCCCTACCCGCCGCCCCTCCGTCACCTCCATAATCTCCCTACCCGCCGCCCCTCCGTCACCTCCATAATCTCCCTACCCGCCGCCCTCCGTCACCTCCATAATCTCCCTACCCGCCGCCCCTCCGTCACCTCCATAATCTCCCTACCCGCCGCCCCTCCGTCACCTCCATAATCTCCCTACTCGCCGCCCCACCGTCACCTCCATAATCTCCCTACCCGCCGCCCCTCTGTCACCTCCATAACCTCCCTCCCCGCCGCCCCTCCGTCACCTCCATAATCTCCCTACCCGCCGCCCCTCCGTCACCTCCATAATCTCCCTACCCGCCGCCCTCCGTCACCTCCATAATCTCCCTACCCGCCGCCCCTCCGTCACCTCCATAATCTCCCTACCCGCCGCCCCTCCGTCACCTCCATAATCTCCCTACCCGCCGCCCCTCCGTCATCTCCATAACCTCCCTACCCGCCACCCCTTCCGTCACCTCCATAATCTCTCTCCCCACCACCCCTTCCGTCACCTCCATAATCCCCCTACCCGCCGCCCCTCCGTCACCTCCATAACCTCCCTACCCGCCGCCCCTCCGTCACCTCCGTCACCTCCCTACCCGCCGCCCTTCCGTCATCTCCATAATCTCCCTACCCGCCGCCCTCTCCGTCACCTCCATAACCTCCCTACCCGCCACCCCTTCCGTCACCTCCATAATCTCCTTCCCCACCACCCCTTCCGTCACCTCCATAATCTCCCTCCCCCCGCCCCTCCGTCACCTCCATAACCTCCCTACCCGCCGCCCCTCTGTCACCTCCATAATCTCCCTACCCGCCGCCCCTCCGTCACCTCCATAACCTCCCTCCCCGCCGCCCCTCCGTCACCTCCGTAATCTCCCTACCCGCCGCCCCTCCGTCACCTCCATAATCTCCCTACCCGCCGCCCTCTCCGTCACCTCCATAATCTCCCTACCCGCCACCCCTTCCGTCACCTCCATAATCTCCCTCCCCACCACCCCTTCCGTCACCTCCATAATCTCCCTACCCACCGCCCCTCTGTCACCTCCATAATCTCCCTACCCGCCGCCCCTCCGTCACCTCCATAACCTCCCTCCCCGCCGCCCCTCCGTCACCTCCATAATCTCCCTACCCGCCGCCCCTCCGTCACATCCCTACCCGCCGCCCCTCCGTCACATCCCGCCCCGCCGCCCCCTCCGTCACCTCCCTCCCCGCCGCCCCCTCTGTCACCTTCATAACCTCGATTGTATGTGTTTTGACATATCCCCAGTGAGGAAGTATACGCAGCGTTGCATCGGCATGTTTCGGGTCGCCATTCCTGATTTCCCTTCTAAGTCTATGCCAAATACTTGGTCGAGTGCAATGAATCAACATTTTGTGAGAGTGTCGTCACTCCCAGCTTCTCATATTATACATCTACGGCACTGCAAAAAGGGACCTAATCCCGTGCGTGTTTTATGCGTGGTAACATTTAGCAGTAACGTATGGTGTCCTAATTTCGTCACTCCAAATATTTATGCTTTAAAAAAAAACCCGTTCTTCTAAATTAGAACGAATATTAGAACGAGTGAAATCTTTTAATTGTTCATTTTTTCTGTTGCGTGATTAATTATGAGAGTTTTTTAATGGGAGTGGTGTAAAACTGACGATATTAGGAACCCAGGTTCTTAATATCGTCACAAGGGGTGCCCAAATATCGTCAGGGTGACCCATTATCGTCATACCCGAAACGTTAGGATCTAAAAACCATTTTGATTAAACTTAAAATGTTGATTGTTAAACTTAAACGGAAAACTAGACGAAAACTGCAAGTATTTAGACCTAACATGTTTCACAGATAATTATTTCGACATCAGATCTCACGGGTGAAAGTTTATGACGGTTCGAATTTACGATAAATTTTCCTAGTAAAAGTAAATTAATTCGGTAACATATGGCCAACGCTGTCTGGAATTTTAATAAAGAACCCTTGCTTGTTCTGCACCACGAGGAACGTGTGCGTGATAAAGCATATAATATACTACTACGATGCCTGACTAAACTTTTTCTCTTACATTTGATCAATAGCGCGGGTTCTAGTGAGAAACTACCCGTTAGAACCCAAAATGTCATAATGATGAAAACGTCAGACCTTGGTAGAATGAAATCCACAGTTTTAATTTAGACTTCAACCTTGGGTAACGTATCGGTAGCATCAAGATAAGAGCAGTTCTAGCGTATGTAAGTGCCGTAGTGTAAGAAATAATGCTTATAAGATCCAAAGAGGGACCTACCTACCTCACTCGTTAGCCAACTTTGGCTAATGAGTGAGGTAGGTGGATATTAATACCTCGGATTATGTACGATTTACTAATCCGATATTGATAAACACTCGGTAGTATCAAGATAAGTGCAGTTTTAGCCTATAGATGTGCCGTTGTGTAAGAAATAATGCTTATAAGATCCAAAGATGGACCTACCTACCTCACTCGTTAGCCAACTTTGACTGGCTAATGAGTGAGGTAGGTGGATACTATAATACCTCGGATTATGTACGATTTACTAGTCCGATATTGATAAACACTCGGTAGTATCAAGATAAGAGCAGTTTTAGCCTATAGATGTGCCGTTGTGTAAGAAATAATGCTTATAAGACCCAAAGAGGGAGCTACCTACCTCACTCGTTAGCCAACTTTGACTGGCTAATGAGTGAGGTAGGTGGATATTAATACCTCGGATTATGTACGATTCACTAATCCGATATTGATAAACACTCGGTAGTATAAAGATAAAAGCAGTTTTAGCGTATGTATGTGCCGTAGTGTAAGAAATAATACTTATAAGACCGAAAGAGGGACCTACCTACCTCACTCGTTAGCCAACTTTGACTGATTAATGAGTGAGGTAGGTGGATATTAATACCTCGGATTATGTACGATTTACTAATCCGATATTGATAAACACTCGGTAGTATCAAGATAAGAGCAGTTTTAGCCTATAGATGTGCCGTTGTGTAAGAAATGATGCTTATAAGACCCAAAGAGGGACCTACCTACCTCACTCGTTAGCCAACTTTGACTGGCTAATGAGTGAGGTAGTTGGATATAAATACCTGGGATTATGTACAATTTACTAATCCGATATTGATAAACACTCGGTAGTATCAAGATAAGAGCAGTTTTAGCGTATATAAGTGCCGTAGTGTAAGAAATAATTCTTATAAGATCCAAAGAGGGACCTACCTACCTCACTCGTTAGCCAACTTTGACTGGCTAATGAGTGAGGTAGGTGGATATTAATACCTCGGATTATGTACAATTTACTAATCCGATATTGATAAACACTCGGTAGTATCAAGATAAGAGCAGTTTTAGCGTATCTAAGTGCCATAATCTCCCTCCCCACCACCCCTTCCGTCACCTCCATAATCTCCCTACCCACCGCCCCTCTGTCACCTCCATAATCTCCCTACCCGCCGCCCCTCCGTCACCTCCATAACCTCCCTCCCCGCCGCCCCTCCGTCACATCCCTACCCGCCGCCCCTCCGTCACATCCCGCCCCGCCGCCCCCTCTGTCACCTCCATAACCTCCCTCCCCGCCGCCCCTCCGTCACCGCCCTCCCCGCCGCCCCCTCTGTCACCTTCATAACCTCGATTGTATGTGTTTTGACATATCCCCAGTGAGGAAGTATACGCAGCGTTGCATCGGCATGTTTCGGGTCGCCATTCCTGATTTCCCTTCTAAGTCTATGCCAAATACTTGGTCGAGTGCAATGAATCAACATTTTGTGAGAGTGTCGTCACTCCCAGCTTCTCATATTATACATCTACGGCACTGCAAAAAGGGACCTAATCCGGTGCGTGTTTTATACGTGGCAACATTTAGCAGTAACGTATGGTGTCCTAATTTCGTCACTCCAAATATTTATGCTTTAAAAAAAAATCCGTTCTTCTAAATTAGAACGAATGAGTGAACTCTTTTAATTGTTAATTTTTTCTGTTGCGTGATTAATTATGAGAGATTTTATGGGAGTGGTGTAAAACTGACGATATTAGGAACCCAGGTTCTTAATATCGTCACAAGGGGTGTCCAAATATCGTCAGGGTGACCCATTATCGTCATACCCGAAATGTTAGGATCTTGATTAAACTTAAAATGTTGATTGTTAAGCTTAAACGGAAAACTAGACGAAAACTGCAAGTATTTAGACCTAACATGTTTCACAGATAATTATTTCGACATCAGATCTCACGGGTGAAAGTTTATGGCGGTTCAAATTTACGATAAATTTTCCTAATAAAAGTAAATTAATTCGGTAACATATGGCCAACGCTGTCTGGAATTTTAATAAAGAACCCTTGCTTGTTCTGCACCACGAGGAACGTGTGCGTGATAAAGCATATAATATACTACTACGATGCCTGACTAAACTTTTTCTCTTACATTTGATCAATAGCGCGGGTTCTAGTGAGAAACTACCCGTTAGAACCCAAAATGTCATAATGATGAAAACGTCAGACCTTGGTAGAATGAAATCCACAGTTTTAATTTAGACTTCAACCTTGGGTAACGTATCGGTAGCATCAAGATAAGAGCAGTTCTAGCGTATGTAAGTGCCGTAGTGTAAGAAATAATGCTTATAAGATCCAAAGAGGGACCTACCTACCTCACTCGTTAGCCAACTTTGGCTAATGAGTGAGGTAGGTGGATATTAATACCTCGGATTATGTACGATTTACTAATCCGATATTGATAAACACTCGGTAGTATCAAGATAAGTGCAGTTTTAGCCTATAGATGTGCCGTTGTGTAAGAAATAATGCTTATAAGATCCAAAGATGGACCTACCTACCTCACTCGTTAGCCAACTTTGACTGGCTAATGAGTGAGGTAGGTGGATACTATAATACCTCGGATTATGTACGATTTACTAGTCCGATATTGATAAACACTCGGTAGTATCAAGATAAGAGCAGTTTTAGCCTATAGATGTGCCGTTGTGTAAGAAATAATGCTTATAAGACCCAAAGAGGGAGCTACCTACCTCACTCGTTAGCCAACTTTGACTGGCTAATGAGTGAGGTAGGTGGATATTAATACCTCGGATTATGTACGATTCACTAATCCGATATTGATAAACACTCGGTAGTATAAAGATAAAAGCAGTTTTAGCGTATGTATGTGCCGTAGTGTAAGAAATAATACTTATAAGACCGAAAGAGGGACCTACCTACCTCACTCGTTAGCCAACTTTGACTGATTAATGAGTGAGGTAGGTGGATATTAATACCTCGGATTATGTACGATTTACTAATCCGATATTGATAAACACTCGGTAGTATCAAGATAAGAGCAGTTTTAGCCTATAGATGTGCCGTTGTGTAAGAAATGATGCTTATAAGACCCAAAGAGGGACCTACCTACCTCACTCGTTAGCCAACTTTGACTGGCTAATGAGTGAGGTAGTTGGATATAAATACCTGGGATTATGTACAATTTACTAATCCGATATTGATAAACACTCGGTAGTATCAAGATAAGAGCAGTTTTAGCGTATATAAGTGCCGTAGTGTAAGAAATAATTCTTATAAGATCCAAAGAGGGACCTACCTACCTCACTCGTTAGCCAACTTTGACTGGCTAATGAGTGAGGTAGGTGGATATTAATACCTCGGATTATGTACAATTTACTAATCCGATATTGATAAACACTCGGTAGTATCAAGATAAGAGCAGTTTTAGCGTATCTAAGTGCCATAATCTCCCTCCCCACCACCCCTTCCGTCACCTCCATAATCTCCCTACCCACCGCCCCTCTGTCACCTCCATAATCTCCCTACCCGCCGCCCCTCCGTCACCTCCATAACCTCCCTCCCCGCCGCCCCTCCGTCACATCCCTACCCGCCGCCCCTCCGTCACATCCCGCCCCGCCGCCCCCTCTGTCACCTCCATAACCTCCCTCCCCGCCGCCCCTCCGTCACCGCCCTCCCCGCCGCCCCCTCTGTCACCTTCATAACCTCGATTGTATGTGTTTTGACATATCCCCAGTGAGGAAGTATACGCAGCGTTGCATCGGCATGTTTCGGGTCGCCATTCCTGATTTCCCTTCTAAGTCTATGCCAAATACTTGGTCGAGTGCAATGAATCAACATTTTGTGAGAGTGTCGTCACTCCCAGCTTCTCATATTATACATCTACGGCACTGCAAAAAGGGACCTAATCCGGTGCGTGTTTTATACGTGGTAACATTTAGCAGTAACGTATGGTGTCCTAATTTCGTCACTCCAAATATTTATGCTTTAAAAAAAATCCGTTCTTCTAAATTAGAACGAATGAGTGAACTCTTTTAATTGTTAATTTTTTCTGTTGCGTGATTAATTATGAGAGATTTTATGGGAGTGGTGTAAAACTGACGATATTAGGAACCCAGGTTCTTAATATCGTCACAAGGGGTGTCCAAATATCGTCAGGGTGACCCATTATCGTCATACCCGAAATGTTAGGATCTTGATTAAACTTAAAATGTTGATTGTTAAGCTTAAACGGAAAACTAGACGAAAACTGCAAGTATTTAGACCTAACATGTTTCACAGATAATTATTTCGACATCAGATCTCACGGGTGAAAGTTTATGGCGGTTCAAATTTACGATAAATTTTCCTAATAAAAGTAAATTAATTCGGTAACATATGGCCAACGCTGTCTGGAATTTTAATAAAGAACCCTTGCTTGTTCTGCACCACGAGGAACGTGTGCGTGATAAAGCATATAATATACTACTACGATGCCTGACTAAACTTTTTCTCTTACATTTGATCAATAGCGCGGGTTCTAGTGAGAAACTACCCGTTAGAACCCAAAATGTCATAATGATGAAAACGTCAGACCTTGGTAGAATGAAATCCACAGTTTTAATTTAGACTTCAACCTTGGGTAACGTATCGGTAGCATCAAGATAAGAGCAGTTCTAGCGTATGTAAGTGCCGTAGTGTAAGAAATAATGCTTATAAGATCCAAAGAGGGACCTACCTACCTCACTCGTTAGCCAACTTTGGCTAATGAGTGAGGTAGGTGGATATTAATACCTCGGATTATGTACGATTTACTAATCCGATATTGATAAACACTCGGTAGTATCAAGATAAGTGCAGTTTTAGCCTATAGATGTGCCGTTGTGTAAGAAATAATGCTTATAAGATCCAAAGATGAACCTACCTACCTCACTCGTTAGCCAACTTTGACTGGCTAATGAGTGAGGTAGGTGGATACTATAATACCTCGGATTATGTACGATTTACTAGTCCGATATTGATAAACACTCGGTAGTATCAAGATAAGAGCAGTTTTAGCCTATAGATGTGCCGTTGTGTAAGAAATAATGCTTATAAGACCCAAAGAGGGAGCTACCTACCTCACTCGTTAGCCAACTTTGACTGGCTAATGAGTGAGGTAGGTGGATATTAATACCTCGGATTATGTACGATTCACTAATCCGATATTGATAAACACTCGGTAGTATAAAGATAAAAGCAGTTTTAGCGTATGTATGTGCCGTAGTGTAAGAAATAATACTTATAAGACCGAAAGAGGGACCTACCTACCTCACTCGTTAGCCAACTTTGACTGATTAATGAGTGAGGTAGGTGGATATTAATACCTCGGATTATGTACGATTTACTAATCCGATATTGATAAACACTCGGTAGTATCAAGATAAGAGCAGTTTTAGCCTATAGATGTGCCGTTGTGTAAGAAATGATGCTTATAAGACCTAAAGAGGGACCTACCTACCTCACTCGTTAGCCAACTTTGACTGGCTAATGAGTGAGGTAGTTGGATATAAATACCTGGGATTATGTACAATTTACTAATCCGATATTGATAAACACTCGGTAGTATCAAGATAAGAGCAGTTTTAGCGTATATAAGTGCCGTAGTGTAAGAAATAATTCTTATAAGATCCAAAGAGGGACCTACCTACCTCACTCGTTAGCCAACTTTGACTGGCTAATGAGTGAGGTAGGTGGATATTAATACCTCGGATTATGTACAATTTACTAATCCGATATTGATAGACACTCGGTAGTATCAAGATAAGAGCAGTTTTAGCGTATCTAAGTGCCGTAGTGTAAGAAATAATTCTTATAAGATCCAAAGAGGGACCTACCTACCTCACTCGTTAGCCAACTTTGACTGGCTAATGAGTGAGGTAGGTGGATATTATTACCTCGGATTATGTACGATTTACTAATCCGATCTTGATAAAGACTCGGTAGTATCAAGATAAGAGCAGTTTTAGCGTATATAAGTGTCGTAGTGTAAGAAATAATGCTTATAAGATCCAAAGATGGACTTACATACCTCACTCGTTAGCCAACTTTTACTGGCTAATGAGTGAGGTAGGTGGATATTAATACCTTGGATTAAGTAGGAGGTTCTGTTCCGATAGCAATTAACACTGTAACAGCAAGATAGGAAAAGTTTTCGTGTATTTATGTGCCGTAGTGTATAACATAATGATCATATGACCCAAAGGGAGACCTACCCACAATGCAAATACCTGATGTGAAATGTCAAAATAATTGGCAATGGCATGTGGTAACGTCTGAGCTTTTAGAGTTTGTAGGTTGATAATGTGATAACGTGGAAAACCACCACTTACATTTGTTGGGCATTATATTGCCAATGTATCCATTATAACCCCCCCCCCCTCCTTCCCCCATGAAAAGCACCCCCATATATATTTGTTGGGCATAGTGGAGACCGGTGCTTGTTCGGCCAGTTTTTACACAAGTTGTTGGCCATTATGTTCTAGCAAGGTATGCAAAGTCTGATATAATATGTACATATGTCGGCTAAGAGCCCGGCATTATTTCACAGTTGTGGCTTATGTACTAACGACATAAGTTGACACCAAAGACATTAAAGTAGACGTGCACAGATTCGGAATTATAGTCCCCTCCCCCCGCCCCCTAGATCCGACCCTTCCCACGGGTAGACCTATCTGGGAACCTCATTTCCTTCTTGAAAATCCATCAAAAGTAATTAGGTGACTTCCATACGTCATACATACACACTGCATGGAACAATTATCGGATCAATGAAACACAATAAATTAATTCCTCCAACCATACCTTACAAAAAGTCGAATTAGTTAAAATTGTGATTATGAGATACAAGGGAATGTTCAGGTTCCGGGTTGAGTGAGTACATGGGTAACGCATATGTACATTAAATGGCCATTTCATGTAGCCGTCATAAAGCAGTTATAGCGTTGTTTACTACCGGCGCATGGTACCGTAGTCCAGCGCACGGAGCCATAGCCCGCGCACTGTGCCACAATACGCGACCGGAGCCGTAGCCCGCGCAAGGAGCCATAGCCCGCGACCGGAGCAAATCCGCGACCGGAGCTGTAGCCCGCGCCCAGAGCCATAGCCCGCGCCAAGAGCCACAATCCGCGACAGGACCCGTAGCCCGGCGCACGGAGGCATAGTACAGCACGGGGCCATAGTCCAGCGCCAGGAGCCATAGTCCAGCGCTTGAAGCCATAGTCCAGCGCACGGAGTCATGGCCCGTGAGCGGAGCCGTAGTCCGCGACCCGAGCCAGAGCCCAGCGCACGGAGCTATAGCCCGGCGCCCTGCCGGGCTGAAACTTTTATTCTCGACCATGGTAATATGGTATTACTGTGGTATATCATTATATAACATTATACCATGGTAATACCATGATATTATTGTGGTATATCATTATACCGTGGTAATACTAAGGTATTATTCTGGTATATCATTATAATATGGTAATATCCAGGCACCACGGTAATATCATGGTATTACTGTGGTATATCATTATATCATTATACCATGGTAATATCCAGGCACCATGGTAATATGATGGTATTACTGTGGTTTGTCATTCTACCATAGTCCCAACCATGTACAGTGCAGTGTTACCATGAACTATTGTTGTAAATCATTGTACCACCAGAAGGCACCAGAAGGCAGGACTCTGAATATATGCGTTTGTAGAGCGAGTTTCCCGTGAAAAATAATAAACCGAGCGGGCTCGGTCTAAGGAAAAAAAAATCCCCTTCCGAGCGGATATTTTCGCGTTCAAACGTTCGAGCCGATTTTCGGGGTGAAACGCCCCTTACAAGCGTATTTTGGCGGTCAAGTAGGGGTGGCTTTACCGCAGACCCCCTCCCCCCCCCCCCCCGCACCCCCGCCGCAAACCCAATAATGTAAGTGTCCCCACCCCACCCCTTCGAGACAGCAACGTTAAAAAACAAGACAGCCGTAGGCTGAGGTACTGACAGAAGTGACTTCATCTTTGACGCACAAGTCTGTGGCACTATTTATGCGCCGAAACTATGGTACAGGCGATGACATGCAGAAAGACATATACTATCAGCTGCTCCTGCCTCGTGCTGGCTACAAGATGCCTTCAGTGGGCTGATTGCGTTAAACAGTTCCTTGAGCGAACAATTTGGGCTAAATAGCGCTTTAAACGGGCAAATTGGAATAATTACCGCCTTCAGCGGCCAATTTGGGCTAAACATGGCATTCAATGGCCAATTTGGGCTCAATAACGCCGATATCCGAAGGCTGTTTTGCCAGATAGAGGGCGCCATTTTGAGTGAATTCGTTCAAATCCCGACTTTCTACTTGTGCTTGGTCCCGCTCTGATGCCTGTTCTCAGACTCATCATTGCTCAATTGCGGAGCCCTCTAGCGCCGGTGTGGCATGAAAACGCGTCCGCCATGAAATTGTGTCCGGGCCGTAGTGCGCATGCGTATTAGCGCTTTGCGCATGCGCTGTTCACCGTTCGCAAACTAGCCATGAAATTGTGTCCGTTTGCGATGATGAATAGGTTGTTAATATCATAGCGTGATATTTCGCAAACGCATTCAAATACTAACACATCTTATGTAACAGGCAGTTATTGCTACTCGAAATTGACCTAGTGTTTGTGACTGTCACTGTACGCTGAGAAATTGGCAGGTTCACAGTTGGTCGCCCTCTGTCAGACCCGAACTTGAGCGGTTGCGAAAACTGCTTATGCCCTGGCCCATGCGCTTCGCAAGATAGCCATGAAAATGCGTCCGCTTTTCTAGATGGTGATCACCCTGATGTTTAGTTAATATCATAGCGTGATATTTCAGAACCGCATTCAAATATTAACATATCTTATGTAACAGGCAGGTATTGCTCCAAATAGACCTGGTGTTTGTGACTACCACTGTCCGCTGGGATATTGTCAGGTTCATTTTATGCCTAACTTATTAATATTAGAAATATTAGAAAATGAGGCATGCAGCACATTATATGCAGACAATAGTTTACTGCAGTCAACAGCAAAAATACTATATTGTAATACATAATATGCTTCAGTAAACTCAAGTGAATTGTTATTAAAATGTTTTATCATAGTTATTAAATGTTATTTCTAGTTTCTATTGCAATTTCATTATTATTATTTAACTGATTAAAAATAGCAGTTTAGTCAAACTATCTATTATTATTATCATAATTCACTAGATCTACATAAACTAATTGCATATATTTCCAAATATTTGCATATATATGTCAAAATATTTGCACATATTCAGTGATCCAAATAGGTATGCGTCCTGCATCATTTGTCACACAAAATGATGCATTTCAGTGATCATATCGAACTGTGTGCGGACATGGTGACGCATTGTAAATAGATAGTGAGCAGACTATGCAATATTGTATTTAAATTAATTTCCCATAATTTGGCCTACCTATCAGAATCACTGATGTTTGCACTTATCATGACTAAGTAATTTCAACATATATCTTAATATAGATCTATGCACATATCTTTAATTAATTTAGACATATCTCTAAATAATTGAATATAGATCTATGCACATATCTTTAATTAATTTAGACATATCTCTAAATAATTGAATATAGATCTATATATGTTCATATATTTAGACAGTAGTCAAATTATTTAATGATACATCAATTGAATTGGACATATAAGTAACATTAATATTATTGACTTTAATGATGTATTCCATTCATTTTATGATATGTGGAATTGATTTTATCAGGGTATGTAGAATTGAAGTAGATCTAATGGTATGTGGAATTGAATTAATGACATCTGAAATTGAATAATCATGTGTAGTTGAATTAAGCACTTAACCTAATGTTTTTGGTAAGTCATAGGCTTATTTCCTTCCAAGTTACAGACAATCATTGTGTACTTTTGCGATGTTGATACTTCTGAAATAATGTGCAATAAAAGTAATAATGATATTTTTAATATGAAGCCAGTCAACAATTTCACTTTTATATGGTGTAAATATCAGTGTATCAGGCTGTCCAATGATCCTACTTTTCCGAATTTTCCTACTTTTTTGTCTCCATCCTATTTTTCCTACTTTTTCTTCAAAATACCTACATTTTCCTACTTTTTCCTATTTTTTGGTATTTGCATCATCAGGCGCAATTTCGAAATGTCGTGAATTGCTGTAAAAGTGTGCATATCGCTTCTATTATTGCATAAGTCAGAGGTATTTTGTTTTTGCGTCCTGATATATCTTTAAATCAACACTATAGTGTCTGTCAAATTCTAATAATGAAAATGCAGGTACAGCTGAGCAGCGTATAAGAAATATTCTGGGAAAGCATTTTCTCAGTAATATAACTTTTTGTCATTTGTTTATCCGGAATAATGTTGCTACATATGCTATTTGAGTCATACTTTTTGCTTTTATTTTCCTATTTTGTCCTACTTTTTCTGTATTTCCATTCCTACTTTTGTCCTACTTTTTCATGAGGGTGTGCTGGACAGCCTGGTGTATGCATCTACTGCACTACCTATTTTGTATATGATATTTCTTGACATCTGAGTAACAACATATTCTAATTGTAGCATTTTTTTAAGTTATTGAGAAAGCATATCATCTAGTGACTGATAACGCTGCATAAAGTTTTAAAATTTCCCAGTTGGATATAACCCCTACGAAAAAAGGATAGGAGTTTTCAACTGAACCAAGTAGTTTGTTTTCAATTGAATACTAACGTTTGTTTTCGACTAGTTCCCACATGAAGAATTTCTCATGCATATCAGTTGAAAACTAACTGTTGAATTTTCAACTACTAGATGGGTTCTTGGGTGTGCTATTTATAGCTACTGCTCATGAAACATGATCCCAGTTAGTTTTCAGTGAAGAACTAACTACCCACCAGGGACTAGCTCAAAAGTTACTGTATATATACATTTGTAACCTATAGCTAGGTGCAGACATACAGAAACACAAAATGGAGCTTTAAGGTTTTTATTCACAGAATGAAACAGCCACTGGGTGCAGGTAAACTGGGCAAACTGGTATTCACTTTGATATAACATATCATTTGACTATCATTTGATGTATTTGAAGGATCTTGCCAGCATGTAATACTCCAATGCATGTATCAGCCTGGTGTAGCCTGGAACCTAAAATAAGAAATAAATGTTCATACACTCTTGGTTTACATCAACAAATGAAGGCAAATAATAGGAACATCAATGTTAAACAATGAATGGTTATCTACTATAAGAGACTATTGCAACAACAGAAAACCCATATGAATATATAGACCTACAGCAACATTTTTTTTCTAACTATGGAAAGGCATAGTGCAGAAACTTACCCGAGATGTGTCCTTGCATGCGTTGCCCACTGGCTTGGATCTAATGTCAGGTGAAATAAAGTCTTATAATATATATAAATTATATGTTTGGTACTTCTGATGATTCATGTACAGCTTGATTCAGCATAGAGTTCTAGCTTATATAGAACCCTCTTATGCAGGTCAACCCCTAAGCAACACTGAAGACTTGCCTGGCTGCTTGCTGGCTTGGCTTTTTTACATTAAATGTGTACAGCAACCATAGTACATGACCAACATGCTAGTCTATGAGTCCAAGTCTACCAAGTACTAGCAAAGAGACAGATCCTACAACTGCAGCCCTGAATTCACAAGCTGAATGAGTCATAAAAGTAGCCAGGCTGCTGGCCTCTCTAATATGTTCAGACTCTACAGATCCTTTAGGCCCACATGCACATGTGGCAGAAGCTGCAGGCACTGTATATAAGCTAGCAGACAGAGCTGAGCCCAGAAACCATAAAGTATATGATTTCAACTAGTGTCTCACTGGCCTGGCTTGTAAAAGTGAGTAAAAGTGAGCCTGGACCGATTTTCATGGAGCCGATCACAGCCATGAAAATGTGTCCGGCCCGGACCGATTTTCATGGAGCCGATCACAGCCATGAAAATGTGTCCGGCCCGGACCGATTTTCATGGAGCTGATCACAGCCATGAAAATGTGTCCGGCCCGGACCGATTTTCATGGATCCGATCACAGCCATGAAAATGTGTCCGGCCCGGACCGATTTTCATAGAGCCGATCGCAGCCATGAAAATGTGTCCGGCCCGCCAAATGACTCTTTCTGATGATGTATGGGTTGTCTGATAAGGGCAGACCGATTTTCATAGAGCCGATCGCAGCCATGAAAATGTGTCCGGCCCGGACCGATTTTCATGGAGCCGATCACAGTCATGAAAATGTGTCCGGCCCGGACCGATTTTCATGGAGCCGATCACAGCCATGAAAATGTGTCCGGCCCGCCAAATGACTCTTTCTGGTGATGTATGGGTTGTCTGATAAGGGCAGACCGATTTTCATAAAGCCGATCGCAGCCATGAAAATGTGTCCGGCCCGGACCGATTTTCATGGAGCCGATCACAGTCATGAAAATGTGTCCGGCCCGGACCGATTTTCATGGAGCCGATCACAGCCATGAAAATGTGTCCGACCCGCCAAATGACTCTTTCTGATGATGTATGGGTTGTCTGATAAGGGCGGACCGATTTTCATGGAGCCCATCGCAGCCATGAAAATGTGTCCAGCCCGGACCGATTTTCCGATTTTCATGGAGCCGATCACAGCCATGAAAATGTGTCCGGCCTGGACCGATTTTCATGGAGCCGATCACAGTCATGAAAATGTGTCCGACCCGCAAAATAAACACGACTAACTCTTGCCCCTTGCCCTCTCATTACTGCACTAAGGTCCCGTTTTTGTTTGTTTGTTTTTTTTGTTTTTCCTTCTAGATCTATTCGTATATATTGTAAAAAGTACGCGGACACTTTCTCACGGTGGCCACAATTTCATGTTACCGTGCCATGAAGTCCGGCCGGACACGATTTCATGGCCGGACACTATTTCATACCACACTATCCATGAAAATGTGTCCGGCCGGACACAATTTCATGGCCGGACACAATTTCATACCACACCGGAACTAAGCGTACCAGACTGAAAGTGAATGCGGATTCCTTACCCAAGTTGACGTTTGCCCGTCTTTTGCAACCAGTCCCGACTCGCTAGCGTCGCTATTAATCGAACGGCGGCCGTCTTCGCTCTAGCGGCCAAACTAAGCATAGTAGAGCAATTCTGTAGGAATTTACCTTATATAAGTCGACATGTCTCTCTCGCTTCATACCAATCTGGGCTTCCTAGCTCAAATATTAACCGAGTTATGGCCCTTTCAAGTTCAATACACCGTTTAACACGAGGTAGACGTCGGTTTTGACGCACACGTTTCGGTACCGCAAAAAAAGTTACGCATCGCAGCATTTGTCCCTTGATATAAGATACAGCGTCATATCAACCGGTAGTCGCTATGAGGTATAATAGTCGAGTAATAGAGGTTATAATATTATCACGTCATCACGTCATGGTGACGTCATGGCACGACGCACGGCAACGTCCAAATGTCTAAACACACGCATTTGTGCCCTCAATCCAAAACGTTGATTAGAACGGCGGTAGGACTGTTAGTCCTTCAGATATAGCTTCACCTAATTACCGAAAATTACTATTCTTCATCATAATTATGGGTAAATGAAAAACGAGCAGACGAAAAAAGGACTCTGCAGCTAAGATGTAAAGGCTAATAATGCTTTACTGCCAATAGTGATCTGGTGACATATTATCCCTACCATAATACGCAAAGATCGAAGGTCTAGCTAGTTCTTCCGATTTTTGACGAATTTTCTAATTTAGAGAGAATTTGTATACTTTATCCTTGGGAAAAATTTCGGTTGCCACGGAAACGAAACTGAGACACGCGTTTGCCGTCAGCCTACCCTCGATCTCTTGTACTCATCCACATATCGCACCGTGGCAAAGCAAAGTGAGATCGCTCAAACGGAAGTACGTCATATTGAGGGAAGTTTGATTATCTCCATAGGGTCCCATGTTAAACGCGTCCCTCCGTGTCCCTCCTTCTCCCATTGACGTGATATGAACAAAAGTGGTTAAAGCGTCCTGAAAAACCAACCAACCAACCATAGCAATTAGATTTATTCTCCTTGTCAAACCAATCCCACACCCCTGTCACATTTCTACATTATAAGTGAGGGGTAAAATTTATAATATAAAGATAACATTGTATCTCGGCATAATATGTTGAAATTATATAATGAAAACATCTAAGACAGTAAGTAAAATATTGATGACCAAAGTAACCAAAGTAACCACCATGGGCTTCCATATCTACCCCTCAACGCTGTGAAACGAGAGCTGCCCCATATTGTTATGCCATGCGGGTCAAACGACCATTCAAAATAGACCGCGGTCCGCAGTCCGCAGTCCGCAGTCCGCAGTCCGCAGTCCACAGTCCGCAGTCCGCAGTCCGCGAGTCAATAAGTCATCATAGATAACAGAGTGCCCGCTCGCACACAGTCCGACAGTGCCGCAACCAAGGTGGTCCGACAGTGTCGTGACCAAGGTGGTCTGACAGTGCCGTGACCAAGGTGGTCCGCCAGTGCCGTGACCAAGGTGATCCGACAGTGCCGTGACCAAGGTGGGCCGACCGTGCCGTAACAAAGATCGTCTGACAGGGTCGTAACCAAGGTGGTCCGACAGTGCTGTGACCAAGGTGGTCCGACAGTGCCGTAACCAAGGTAGTCCCACAATGCCGTGACTAAGGTGGTTCGACAGTGCCGTGACCAAGGTGATCCGACAGTGCCTTAACCAAGGTGGTTCGACAGGGCCGTGACCAAGGTGGTCCGACAGTGCCGTGACCAAGGTCGTTCGACAGTGCCGTAACCAAGGTGGTCCGACAGTGCCGTGACCAAGGTCGTCCGACAGTGCCGTGACAAAGGTCATCCGACAGTACCGTGGACAAGGTCGTCCGACAGTGCCGTGACCAAGGTGGTCCGACAGTGCCGTGACCAAGGTCGTTCGACAGTGCCGTGACCAAGATAGTCCGACAGTACCGTGACCAAGGTGGTCAGAAATTGCCGTGACCAAGGTAGTCAGACACTGCCGTGACCAAGGTGGTCCGACAGTGCCATGACCTAGGTGCTCCGACATTGCCGTGACCAAGGTGATCCGAGAGTGCCGTGACCAAGGTCGTTCTACAGTGCCGTGACCAAGGTGGTCCGACAATGCCGCGACCAAGGTCGTTCGACAGTGCCGTGACCAAGGTTTTTGTGGAAGAATGCTCTCTGAGGCGGACACCGCCCCTACCCACACCCCCTCCCACCGGATCGCAAGCTTCAGTGCCACCTCCCCCCTCGTCAAATAATAATAATAAAAAAAATATTCGTCAAATAATAATATTATTATTTATATTTTAAACTATAGTTTTAGTATTACCAATTGCCCAACTATTTATACCAATCAGTATTTGAAGTTTTCGTTTTTGATGCTTGTTTTACATTTGATGATGGCTTAATCTATTCGCACTTTTACATGTACTTCAACAGTTATAGATATTTATGCCATCATCTTACCAGAAAGCCTTTGTTAAATCTATCGATAATAATTAAGGCTCTGAATCTGATATTGTTCATGTGCCGGTGCAAGCATACCGTCGCAGGCTCTTCTCTACACTGGAGACTAATTAGGAAGCGTTACACGAGCGTCGACATGTCTCAATAATGTCGCAAGTAAAGAATGGACGAAACATTATAATGATATCGGATCCAAGCATTTCTACTCGCTGCAAAAATATCCATCCTTACGCACTATACTTTTAGCCAAATTGAAACAAACAATGATAGCAAGGCACAAGATTCACATAGAAAATAAATTTTATATATGCGGCGAACGTGAAATCATAAACACCTTTTCTTGATCAAACTCTCTGTCTGGAGGGGGGTAATACTTTTTTCGTGATCCGTGATTGCGCCTAAAATTATTATCGTGATCAAGAACTGAGAAAACTTATTTGCGTGATTCGTGATCGAAGTAATTCTCGTGATCGTGATTTGGGTAAAACTGCAAATCTGTGATGTATGACTGGAAACTATTGTTTTCGTGATCCGTGACCTCCGTTTCACTTGCTATCAAGATTTACACTACAGTTATTATCGTGATTGTGATATGCGACTTTGTTGGGAGGTTTTTTGCCCTGATTCTCGGCATTTAGTCCTTTTTTACTGCCATGAAATTAACCTGTGCCGAGTTCCGTATCACAGTCGACCGCCGCTTACAATTTTGGTCGCTCTGCAGAGGCGGACCGAGAAAATCTGGATAGGGGGGGCGGTTTAAGGGTCGGATTCAGATATGCTGGATAGGGGGGGCCGGTTTCGATTTTCGTTTGTTAAATGGTATAAATTTCGGGAAGCCGCCTCTGCTCTGAACTCGTTATGGAACGACATTGGTCGCAGCGAACTATTTCCATTTGTTGCGGGTATATCCACTAAATCATTATCCCTCATTTTGGAAATAGCAGCACAATCTAAATTGTGTAAAATATTGATAAATACAAGATAATGTTTACGCATCGACACTTTACGGGTTTTCTGTACGTATTTTATAAGAATTGTCGTTCAGAGTTTAATATTATCATGCGGGACTGCTCTTGATTGCGGCGAACCATACCCGTAGGGACGCATCTAGGAAATTGCCAAGAGGGGGCGGTGGGGAGGGGGGTTGCTCTCTGAAATTTTCCGACACGGGGGGGGGGGAGCTCTGAAAACATGCAACCGGGGTGGGAGGGGGGTGGGAGGAGAACCCGACGTTAACGATGTATGTTCAGGTTCCCAAGGGGTTGGGGGGGGGGACTGCGGCGGCTTGACTAGGGGTGGGGGTGGGGCTTAAGCCGCTGTAGCCGCCCCGCTGGATCCGCCACTGCGTTCGATCTCGCACTAAGACCCATATCGATTCTAACAGCTTTCATGTCGCGCTGGCAAACGTTATTGAACATCACTTTTGGTTGTCCAGTTGGCTTTTTGCCGGCGGCAAGCTCGCCATTGAGCATATGATTTGAAATGCGTTCAAGAAGAGCAAGAACAAGAATGCTTGGTGGGCTGGCCTTGGGTAAAACACTTCGTCTTTTGTTACCTTTGCCACTTCTTCGTGCATTATGTCAGATCAATCGCACATCCGCCGATCCGGATTGTTATCTTCTTAATAACTGTCCGTCAAATATTTATGGCTGAAAGAGACTCTTCGTTCTATGTTGAGAGCAGTATTCACACTTCCGGGTGCAGGAAATATTTGTGATATTGAATAGACAAAAGATGCATTTGGGTGCAGTTTGAACCATGGTGAACCAGATAAAACTCAAAGGCTCCCCAAAGGACTCTCCAAAGCAAAATGCATTACAAGTTTAGCTCATGAGACAACTGAACCTGTTGTTTAATATTGGTTTAGTACACGAACCCTCGTGATGAGTGTGTTAATTGTGAATATGTAGTTTAGGTAATACACATCTGGGTATATATTCGGCCCCGATAACCGACGAATGAGGATTTTACAGAACCAAGACTATATTGCGCTCTTTGTATTCGCTTAGAAGGACAAAACCGTTGTCTTACTGTTTAAGTTTGTTTTTCCCCCGTAGATATTAACGTGAACAAAGTGTTACCATGCGAGCATTGTGATAATGCAATCTGCTATTGATTGCTGATTAAATCGTGAAATATGGCAGAAGTAGCAAGGTTATTGCCATATATAAACCTATTACTACATGCTACGTGAGAAACGAGTGTTATTTTATCTTGTCATTAAGCCATATCGTAATAAATGACAATTCATGTGGCGAGCTCCAGAACATTTCAACTGATATACGGTCAATGTCATAAGCTGTCTCACTATTTTTAGTTATTAACGTTATACATGAAATCAAGTCTGCTTAGTTCCGTGATCGGTGTGGGCACCTTATTTCCGTGATCGTAAACTGCCATGATTCTTATTTTGTGATGCGGGACTCTGTGATCCGAGATGAGTTGCCCCTCTTAACCCCCCCCCCCCTCTCTTATACCGACATATGGACAGTTTCTGATACATTAGCTATATTCCTTATATATAGATTCCTTATAAGTTACAGACTAGAAGTTTATTGTCATTTATTAGACACAGAAATGGGCCGGCAGTTTCAAAGCTAGCCCATTGCTCCTTTTTGTGAACAAGTGTTAGAATTAAGACAATCTCTTTGAGTGTAGTGTAATATTCCGCTGTTTAAAGCCTCGTTGGACGTATTATTAAGTATTTATTAGCAGCGTTTTATGTGAGACCAAAATGTCTGAAATCCGAATTCTTTAGCCTGTCTTTATTAATTTGACAAAGCGATACGATACAGTTTCTCAAATTGAAGAATAACGCGATACATTTTTTTTAATTGAGAAGGCGACACGATATAGTTCTTACATTGATAAAGCGACTCATCCCTTCTACATTGACAAAACAACACTATATCTTTCTTAGATTGACAATTCTGACAAAGTAACACGATATCTTTCTTACATTTTCTTATATTGACAAAGTAACACTAAATTGTTCTTACTCTCGGAGTTCTAGAGCTCCAGAGTCATCGCTTCACTGTCCCTTCTTGCGCCTTTTCACCTCATACTGAGTCCTTGTGGAGCGTCCAAGTGTGGGAGTTTTTATTTGTAGACTCTGTCACGACTCTGTATCCCAGACGCTCGAACCTGTTGAGTACTGCACTAGCTGTGACGTTGTCAATGACCATTTGGGGAGGAGGGTAGCCTCTACAAAGCACGTAAAAAAAACATTTAAAATTTGCAATTTTTGCGTCGCGACTAAGGTCTTGAGTTGTGCTGCCATCTGACGGCTACCAGATAATGATCTAATAGCGCGCAAATGATAACGTAACATTTCAACCCTTTGTACCGACATTTTACCTGATCTTCTCTTATGTGCAATGGTCTGTTAGACGTAATATTTGATCAGCAGTCGATCGACATCGCTCGCTATACTGGCACTGATTCTCGTCAGTTTTAATAAAAGGTGCGAATTCCCAATTCCTTTTGACAGTATTCATTATTCATAATTCAAATTCACTTGCCTGGAGATCCCCGATTTAGCGCCTAGTTGTTCCATAATAGCGGGATCGCCTTCCACGGTGCAAGTTTGCTTCATCTGAAAATAAAGGAGGTAATAAAACAGCCAGTATAGCGAGGTTGTAGGACGTTTCGGCCAGTGGACGTTTCGGCCTAGGACGTTTCGGTCTAGGATGACAGGAGCATAGGATGATACTGCAATTGAAAAACCCAAGAGATCTACCTTAAACTAATCCTTAGTGCTACAGCCACATGGAAGTAGGGCTATCTTAATTGAATGCAGCCCTATTGCCGCAGCCACAGTTCTGTAGAGGGTCGCATTACATTGGTCTTATCCGGGGGTCTTACATACATCTAAGTTAACGCCTTCAACGGTTGTAACAACGGTCCGTGTATATACCGATCCGGACGCCATTGTTGTTTTTGGCGCGTGCTGTGCCTGCATGTGAATGTAGCCTAGTTCCCAAATTGTGTAACGGTGAATTCTCTGTGACAGAGGGCACTGTTATCCAACCAAAACTCTAGAACATGCGCTATGCTCACAATGTGGCAATGAACTTAACAACCCAGTACATATTGCGAGCAGGGCATAAAAGCTGATATGGCAAGATGGTTTTAATACTTACAAGAGGGCATATTGCCTGAAGAAGACAGTAAGGCATTTTGAATCAGTCCTTAATTTCCACTCATGTTCGAACGTAAATGATGTGGCTGAATGTTTGCGCTGAATGGACTCTGTGCGTCAATATACATATATGATAGGGCTGTACTCTGGACCTTCTTCTGTACTCTGAACCCTGGACATGGTAAACAGCCATTCACGACATAGATTGGTTACTGTACAGCATTAGGTCCATGCCAGCTCGTGTAGTCTCATACTCGAACGCACGAGCTATCATGTCCGTTGATTATGATGATAACATGTCCGTCGGCACACAGCGGGGGCCTATGTATAATATACCCATATATCATATTATATTATATTATATTATATTATATTATATTGTATTATATTATATTATATTATATTATATTATATTATATTATATTATATTATATTATATTATATTATATTATATTATGTTATATTATATTATATTATATTATATTATATTATATTATATTATATTATATTATATTATATTATATTATATTATATTATATTATATTATATTATATTATATTATATTATATTATATTATATTATATTATATTATACATAGGCCCGCTCCGTGTGCGGACGGACACGTTATGATCATGATTATCGGCGGTGAACGCTCGTGATTTTGGAGGCCTTTTTTAAAGGGAACCGCCAGCCTGGCCTCTAACGCTGCTTTACCGATTCATATAATACCCAATTGTCTATCCTCCAAATTACAGATTTTTTTGTTCTATCTTTAGCTCACAATAAAATTTAGAAGTGACCGCCAGGCACGATTTCGCCGCCTACCCAGGCGGCAGCCCTTTTTGGAGGCGTGTCTGTGATTGACCAATCAGGAGGCCATACTCTAATTTATTCTAACCGGAAATTGCGACTATTGTGTCAGCAAAACAAGAGCGCGTGATAATCGCTAATATAAATAGCTGCGATTCTAACTCCAATCATGGCAATTATTGCGAAGTCAATCGTCGCAAGACGTATATCAATTTGTTTGGACGGTACTTTTCCATGAAAGGCTAAGATCTTGCGCTGGAACTGCCGGTGTTCATCTGTAAATCGCGGCCCTGATCTCTCTCTCCGCGAGTTATAACGTAAGGCGGCGCCATATGATTAGTCACAATATGCGTCACTGCTCCCGGCAAAATGGCGCTCTGCTAGACATTGCTGGGGGCGGGTTGTCTTAATTTTGTTCTCCTTACCAGTCGGTCGAACCGAAGCGTTAACACTCGCCAATTTAAGTTTAAGATGTAAACTGTCGATGCAGATCGCGAGTAAATTAGGTTGGACACCCGCTTTAACCATTTGTTTTCTCTCAATGACCACATAATCTTGCACTTTGCTCTCGCTCTCCATATGTTCTCCATGGCCTGGGCGGCCCACCCCCACCACTGTACTAATGGGGTGCCACCCCGGGGTTATAGTCTATCTGTGGCGACATATTTATGGTGGCATAGTTGTGCCACATGCTGTCTCGCCTTCTCGTCTGGCACAAAAATTGCGCGCACGCGAGAAGGCAAGGGCGAGATTGCGGGCACGCGAGAAGGCGAGAATGAGGTTACACACCAATAAAAACCATCCCCATGTTAAGTAATGGAAAACCCAAATTTTCAGCCCAATGCTGGAGAAAAATCGGTACCCATGTTTGACTATATGGGCCATATGAAATTATAGAGCAAGTATCCAACTTTATTATAAAAACTATCAAAACACAGGTTGACGTGCGATATTTTTTAGCTACAGCCCATAGTATGACCCCCCCGCCGCCCCCCCCCCCCCCACCCCCCAATTGGTTGTCAGTTTCAGAGATGAGTAATTCTAACTTGTACCTACCATCAACTATGATTGTCGATTTCGTACTGACGATTGAGAGAAAAGACCCAAGCGTGGACGGGGCTTGGTGTCCGAGTATGGATCGGTCTATTGTATCTAAGAGTCTAATCGATTCCACTCTTCCAGGAAGAGAAGAGCTCATCCAAGAATAGAGAATATGAGCGATGAATCGATCGCGTGTGACGAGTTGGAAGAGTAGTTCAATACGGCGAACGGGAAGTCACTAATTGCCCACAACTGATCGCCCAATTCCATATATTATCGCCCAAAATTAACAGCTAGATACGTGGTTAACTACATATGTGGGCCCTCATATACCACTACATGCCTTTCAAATAACAAGATAAAGTCTTACATAGGTTTCACATAATTGTATTCGTTGTTTCATTCATGTATTTCCCCCTTAAACCTATTTGATGACACTGAGCGAATATTGCATAGTTAGCTTCCCCATCTTGGAATAGCCTCTGCCTCTTCTCTCTTCCACCTACCTGGGCGGAAGAGCAGAAGAGGTCTTCTCGGAATAGAAGAAGTAAAACGATCGTACTGCATGTACTCTACCGGAAGAGGTAGACTTTGGAAGAAAGAGGCAAATCGATCACGCCCTTAGTACTGACGCCCACTGGAACCGAATGGCGACCGAACCAAGGCGACGCGGTTCGGACGCGTTGGCCAACGCCCACTGCGCGCGACTCGCACCTCGGCGGCAAAGTTCTTTTGCACCAGTCGCCATGGTGAAGATCATGCGGTGCATGGTGCTGATTATGTCATTCTTTTTTTGTGATTGGCTGAAATGTCGACGGCGCGCTGACTGACCCCCGAAAAATGATCTCAACGCGGCACTGCGTCCGCGCCGTGCACGTGCGGTGGGCATCAACTAAGGGTGTGTTCGATTTACATAAAACCAAAACCGGTTCGCCAAACTGACTGCTTGATAGGAGAAGAACCGAAACCGGTTTGCTCGAAACCGTGAAAGAGCTGGTTTGACTGTTTCGGCTCCGCGAAACTGTCAGTTCAATCAACACAGACACCATAGTTGATCATAAATGTAATGAATAAAGACTTCTGGACAGAAGTATGATACTAATTTATTAACGGACAGTACAATCGCGGGCAGGATATTAGGCCCAACAGACGGCATATTTATGCTGGCATAACTTCATAATCACATGGCCATTGCAACATGCATGCTGAAACTGTAAACAAATGGAACTGTGCGTTCGCATCTAAGTGCGCAGACCGCTGAAAACGGTTTCAAAAACGGTTTCGGTTTACCGTCGGTTTCAGGTTAATTGGACACGCCCTAAGTGAAACTCAATTTTGTTCTAAGTTTCGTCGCCGCCCCGCGCACAGCGTCCAATGGGCGTTAGCACTGCACAATCGACTCTAAAATCTGTCAAATTTGATGTAAGTACTACGGGGCGTAAGCGGGCGGTGCAAGGAGTAACAAGAGAACTAGGGCAAGGGGTAGACTAGGGAACCGGTACAAGGGATGATTGGTTGGTTGTGTATTTCCGGACTTTTTAACCAATTCTGGTCATATCTCGTCATTGGGAGAAGGAAGGAAAGGGCGAAGCCATGTCCCCGGGGTAACCCCCTACTAAAAATGATGTCGTTTCGACCAGTTTACGACGAGTTTTGCCCACTGGGACTGAGTAAGAGCCAATGGTTTCTATTGTGTCAAGTCCCCGGCAGAAAAAGACGATGGTGGGTTCGGTATCGTCTGCTCCACTTTAAATGGCGGCAAAATGGAGTAGCTTGCGTGACCCCCAAAGAGCTGAAGTAATTAACGACAGATGGATATCTGAGATCTGCGCAGATCTTCGTGGATTATTGCCGCCATGCATATCGCTGATGAGGTGTACGAGAAACAAAACTGTAAGCTCTTAACACATGGAAAGTCGCTAACCCTATATAGAGAGGTCAAATCTGAAACGTTACTGAGCTTTGAAACATTATAATAACGAGGCTACTATAACTTTCAGCAATCGAAAATGTCTGATGCACAAGAGCCGACGCATCGAATTCGAAAGGTTACAGTTGTGAAGGTTGTCTGTAGTTTGGAATTGCAAGTGAGTGATTACTTGTAACTACTTTTGGTCATATCGCCTCAATGGAAGAAGGAAGGGAGAGTGGAGCCATTTCCCCGGGGATAGCCCCCTACTCTTTGCGAAGAAGCACAGGGGATCTTTATCCTGCGACCACACAGATATGGCCACAGCGTGGCACGAACCATCGATCCACGTGCCGTTGGGCTCCCAGGTGACCAAAACGCTCAATACGAGCGCTCTAACTCACTGAGCTGTCGGGGCTGTCCCGCAATGAGACAGGGAACCAGTGAAAGTCGTTCGTTGCCCTTTTACGGAATAAGGCATATGGGATTAATCGGGCCAAGGACGCGAAAGACTGATTCGGCCCCAAGACACATGCGGCTTTTTAAGCAATATGTTCTGTAATTTTTATATTACCAATGTCTTCTCCATGTCAAATAAGGATATTCTGTCTTGGATTTAAATCCTGAAAGCCTGTGGGCTATCCGCAGAGAAGCGAATTTGTTCACCGGAGCAGAAGTTGGCGGCCGGCTTTATGTCCCTACGCGCCTGTTCCCAGGCAAATCTACTTTAACCCACGCCTCGTTGCATTATTCGCAGTCGAAAACGCCCTTGGCCTATGCGGCTCCGTCGCTAGGAGTTGTGTACACTACCGAAACACGTTCGATGGAAATGTTATAGCGATGGGATTGCAAACAGCGCTGATGGGAAATACCACTACTGACATCCAGTGGAGCGTGGACGGTCCCAAATGGTCTTGTGCAAACAACATCGTCGTCATTACTAGCCAGGACAAGGTACAAGGTGCTTGGCTGAAGGCGATACGAAGCACGGCTCTACGTTTGCTGTGACGGTTTCTGTGTTTACTGACTGTTACCCCGACGGAGGGGGATAAAGCTATGTGTATAGCCGTTATGACGCTGATGACGTTTACTCCAAGCACGAGGGAGCCCTTCGCGACAGTCAGTATCAGCGCCGCGGTCATATCCTGTATCCCTGACTCGACGCCCTTCAAGTCTATCAGGTGGCATAAACTGTTGTTGGCGGTCCTCCACTCTGAATTAGTCCACTCCCGGCGCCACAATATGAACGCTGCAATCATGGCCGTCAGAAGAAATATGCCGATTAACACTCCGCGCCATGTTCTTCTGCTTATATGATAGCGTTGCATGGTAAAGGTTGTTCCGACGAATCTTTGTATGGAAAGCAGCAGGAAGCAGCACTGAGACAGTTCGTGGCTACAAAACATCAACAGGGCGGCGAAAATGCAGATCGGACTCCGACGTCAGTCATCTTCTAGCAGGGCGTATAGTTGGCCGAAGTACGTGTGACCACTTGCGAGGATTACCAGATAGAGTCCCATCATTGAATCAAAGAAATGAAGACACATAGTGACCTCTGACCTTGTCTTCCCTCGTCGGCCTTGCTTGTTTACGGCCTGGACGTCGCGCCCCAGCCACATCAATGCCAGGAGATTGCTCAGAACGATCGTGAGGCCGATGACCCACGCTAGAAGATGCAGCGTGTGACTTCCCAGCAATCCGTTACAAGAAGACGCGCTTCGGCGCTCCGCACCCACCAAGCACGATACCTCGTCCGGTATGTAGCAACACAAGTTTTCATCACTGACCACCACCAATCTCAATCCCTCTATAGATGCGAACGTCTGATATGTCATTGACCGGATGAAGTTTCCGGTCAGAACGATTTCGCCCATGGAGGAAATGTGACACAAAGTATCTGGGTCGATGACGGAGAGCTCATTATTGGACAGATCGAGGATCCCAACTTTTATCAGCCCCTCAAACGCGCAAGGCACAATGTCTGTAACGCCGCAGCGAGACACATCGAGTAACTGTAAATGGGTTAGTCCTAAGAATGTGCCAGGGGATATGGCACCTAGTGAATTTCCATGTATATCCAGCCACCGCAGGTTATCTAGCCCTTGAAATGCATATCTGTTAACCAAAGCGATATTATTTTGAGATATGTTAAGAAACCACAGGTGGCGACAACCTTCAAATGCAAAGGAACCGAGTTTGGTTATCTTGTTTTGAGAAACGTCCAGCAGGATCGTCTTGTCCCAATAGTCACCCGAAAATTTCCGTACGGCTAATTCACTAATGGAATTGTTTGTCAATATTAGTGTTTTCAACTTCCATTGTACAGTTGGAATGACGGATAGTTCCGACGAGCTGCAGTCTATCGCATAGCCATGACACCTGCAGGAACTGGGGCATTCCTCAAGCAGATAAGATGCTTCATCATCCCCGGATGTCGGACACTCCACGCTACCGTCCCGCAGTCTGTCTGGGTGAACGCATATCGTTTTGAACGAACACATCAGAAGCCATTGACATTTAAGTCCGGCACAGCGAAACTCGTCCTCTCCCTGAGGGCAGTCTCTGTGGCCGTCACACACCATATGGAACGGGATGCAATAGGAGAATGAGCATTTAAACATCCCAGAGCATTCAGCGAGGGTGCACTCCTTTAGATGGTCTCCGTGAGGACAATACTTTGTTTTAGCGTTGTCCTCTCGCTCATAAACACAGCTAAGGTGCCTTGGAAACATCCCGTCCTGGTCATTTGCGCAAGGAGTCCATTCCACTACCTCGTAGGAGATATTTTTGTCATCGCTTCCTGCATTGTACGTTGCGTCGCCTCTTGCAGAGAGGTGTGGCAGCAGACATGAATATTCATCCGATTCGTCAGGGCAGTCTGGATGACCGTCACATACTTTGGAGAGAGGGACGCAACCGCCAACTGAACACTGCAGATAGGCGATGGTACAGCGACACTGGGCCAGCTGGCATGTGGTTCTACACCACACGTTGTCGCCAGGCCCGCTTGCCCTGGTGGACGAACCGGTTAGATTGAGACACATTGCGGGGCATTTGGTTTCATCGGTACCATCGGGACAATGTCTAATTCCATCACAGCGATTCACGATGAGAATGCAAGTGTGGTCATCGCATTCAAAGAGACCGGTGGCACAGCTCCGATGAGTCAAGACTGGCATACTGCCGCATAGAACATGGTCTCGCTGGTTGAGAGTCAAACAATCTACAACTTCAGGCAACGTCACGAGTTTGTTGTTCCAAGCGTTGTGAGGGGTGTTCTGTATCATCGACCTCCTGCAGAAGCCTGGGGCATTGTCCTTTGTCACAACACTGTCGTTGGGTTTGTGGTAAAGTAGGCTAGCTTTCACAAAGACTTGGATCTGTAAACTTGAGTGGATTACCATGTTATCCATCGTGGTTCCTTCATTATATTCACAAGATGGCGGACGGATATCCGGATTATCGGAGCTGGCAAAGTAAAGGCAAACCCCTGATAGCCACGTCCGGGATTCAGGACATTCCATCTCAGACCTCAGTAAAGTCAGAGTAGACATATTGGAAACGATGCCTTCTTCCTCAGGGGGATAAAAAGGCTTAAGTGAGAACTTGTATCTCCCTGAGGGATATGGATCTCTTTCGGCACAGATCTGTGAGCCGCATGACGATAGGGGAACGTCACTTGTGTTTTTCTGTAAATCCTTGGGGAATCCTTCCAACGAAGGTTTTGTATTTAACAACGACTGGAAGCTCGCTGTCTGATTTCCTGCAAATAGCCTTTCGGGTTTGACTGTTTCGCATATTATCGCCGTTTGGTCGTACGATACGTTACATGGCACTGAGATCCACGGCGGGTCACGTGACTGAAACAATAGGAGAGCACAGCATTGGCCTTCCTTATAGCGGTTGAAACGTTCGTAGGAAAAGTTCGTAGTAAAATCATTGGGATTTGTTTTTATACCGAAGTACGAAGGCAATTCAACGTCGGCACTTGGCTGATTGGCGTACAAGAAGGGGCTGCCGTCAGTCCAGCGCCAGTTCTGAAATCAGAGAAAAACTTAAACCATGCGCTCTGCAAGTTTTCCGAATATGTCAATCAAATTGAATTTGTCAAATTATCAAAGCAGATATTGTAAGAGTCACTGTTGTAATACATTACGAACAGAAATTATACAAAACAAAAAAAGCCAAACAATGTTTACCTTGATTGACGTGTTCCATCGAAGGCCAAGAAAGAGGCGTTGATGCAGGAATAACTCTAGCAGATCCAATTTGGATGATGAGTTGGATGATGAAGGTGAAGATGAGGGTGAGAAATCATTTTGTGGAAATCCTTCGAGGGACCACGTGACGAGAGTGGCCCATTCGGAGTCCGTGGCGAGACTTAACAAATGGCCGCCCCGACTGCGGCAAACCCCTTCCGCTTCCTCCCAAGACGCTTGCGGGATATCCATTGCTGTATAACACTGTGAATAAGAACAAATAGTTTGTGATGTAGAGTCCCCGACAGAAAGAGTAGCGGGCGGATTCGGTGCCGTCTGCGTCGCTTCAAAGGGCGGCAAAATGGAATAGATTGCGTCACGCTCAAAAGAGCGGAAGTAAATAACAGCGGAACATTTGAGAGGCGGCGATCTTCGTGGCTCATTGCCGCTTTCTAGCAGTGAATGTGCGCGGGCGAACAACACTATTAGGCCCTTTAATACATTATTAAACGTATATGGAAAGGTCAAATCTATATCTTTATTGGCCTTGAAAGCAGTATTAATCAGGATAATTTGATGTTCAGCATTCGGAAATGCCTGCTGCACAAAAGCAGACTCAAGCGAGTCTGAAAGACTGCAGTTAGTATGGTGATCGGACCGCAGTTGGATCTCCAAGTGAAGACCCCAAGCAACTTCAGCGAAATGGATCACCCAAGCTACATCAAAAGAAGCCGGGCTAGGCCAGGTCGCGGAGCCGCAGTGTTGATCCACAAGGAATGTAGATGCCAAATACGGGACATTTAGCCCGTTGCAGAAGTCATCGGGGTCATCCACCCGTACCGCCTGTGAGATGTCTAACCAGCCACAGCCAGTGTTGAGGGTAACGGTAGCGTGGCGTTCAATGACTTCGACTGGCTGGGTGACCGGCTTGAAACTGCCGGTTAAAGACGGCATCAACAGAGCATCCCTGCAAGGAAAACCTCTCCTTTCGAGGAAGGCACGACGAAGTTTCTCAGGTGCGTTGAGACTTATCTTGAGACGAGATGGTAATATATCGTTTTGATTGAATGTATGCAAAAAGCAATGCGTTCTGTCCTCGATTCGGGTGTCATCAGACGGCAATGCCTGGAAGATGACACAAGTCCCCAGCGAACGCAGCAAGGCGAACGCGCGTTCTTCCGGCCCAGGGAATATCTTCCATCTTCTGGGTCCTCCTGGGTGGGACATCCGGGGCTGGGAGATAGAACCTTCGGTCTCGTACTTGTTGCATAAGTTAAGGATCCCCTCGCACGGACCTAACGTCAGTCTGACATCAGCTTTAACGGCGGGTATACCGGGATAGGACCGTAATAATAAAACATGCTCGCCCTGGCCTAGCTGAATGCCACTCGGGTGAGAGTCTGTCAGACCATCTAGCGTGGCCCTGGAGCAGAAGCTGGCAAGGGGGGTACCATTCCGGAGTAGATGAACACCGCTGAGAGAACACCCAGAGCTTGTCAGAGGAACCAGCAAATCGGTGAACTCTAGATGAAGAAACATATTAGGTACAGCAGAGGTTATTCCAAAGATGTACAAAAAACTTATCTCGTTTGTCGTTAGTGTAAAATTTTCTGACTCCCGAAGGGTGACTGCTTGGTACGTACAATGCTCGCTGGGACAGGAAGCAGGTATGGCGTTGAATAATATTCTAGTCGCTACTTTCTCACTGTGTGCGATATGAAGGAAAACAGTCAAATCACCAATAGACGCTCGAAGTTTTTCACGGGAAAGGTTACCATTCGTCAGTCCTTCACTGGCTTCGATTTGGAAATCTGTACACAAGAGTCCCTGATCTAGCAATGTGTAGCCCGTTTCCACGCCGGAGGTGGTAAGATAAGAGGCAGGCCCGTCATACGCTGAAAACCGTGACTTCTCTCCGTAATGGCTGCACGCAGCGTGAATACGAGCGGTGGCAACCCATCCAACGGGAACCGATGTATACCAGTGCAGCAGTAGCCGGTCTGCAAACTCCAGACCACCCTCGTGTAGTGGGTGTTGAGATTGCACGGTGAAGTAATCTCCGTGTGCGGTAGCTGGGCGCACAAATGATGGATTGTAGACTTGGTATACCAGCAGGAAGGATTCAGTCTCCTCGAAGAAGTGTTGCTTGAAGGAGATGTCGGCATTGCCGAGGGGCACCAGCGCTGTCTGTGGGGTACTGGACGCGCAGAACATACCAAAGCGTCCTGCGTCTATTTCTATTCTGGCGGAGAAACAGTTAGGCGAGAAGTAAACTGGCGTCAACCACACGAGTGTGATGTTGAGATGGAATGTATTCGCGGTGTCCTTGACACTGATGCTACACGTTGACGGCAGACCATCATCGAGGTCGTTGGACTTGTAGTAAACATAGCCGCACGGGCCTGGTTTGTAGATGGGCCCAGCACATTCCGTGTTATGGCGGTACCCGACCGGAAAACGCTTGGGATTACAATGTTGAGTTAATGATAACAACGCTGTTTGGAACTCGCCTAGCGTTCCTCCCATCGTATGTCCCTGACTGGCACCCACATCAAATGAAACCCTCTGCAACACATCCTCCAGAAAACTGTTCCACCCTTTCCTATCTTCTCTCCTGATCTCGCGAGAAGTTCTCCTTTTCACGCGCTGTTTCGTCCAATCAATGGGATTGAGCGATATTCGGTGACGTCCGTTTGCTTCCCCTATGATGCCGGAAGTGACGTCATTGCTAATGTAGCTGGTTCCCCCTGTTTCGGTGACGTCCGGGGAGCGAGATGTTCCTACGAGTGACGTAGATGAATCGCTGATGTTATCTTTGCCGTCCCCAGGACCAACATGGGTTGGTATTAGGTCTAAACACGAAATATGCAGGACCGAAACGACAAGCAGAACTGTTATCTTCATTTCGGGAATATCGGTGGCAGATGTTTGCTGAAGCAATGAAGCGAGCTACGGCTGTTCTTTCTTTAACACTGATTTTTCATCCCAGGGGAAACCATGTGCTTCCGTGAGGGCTTGTGGAATTTGTACCAGGCTAATTATAATTGGAAACCTCAGCAAAGGGGCTTTCTATGATCAAATGCCTTGATGTTACAAATTTCACCAAAGGCAACGGACATCTGTGAGGTGAATTAAATCATGGTGTCGAGTGTTTCATTAGTTCATTAGTAATACTGTAAGGTGGGAAGGGAGGGTGGGGGGGGGGGGTCGGTGGGGGGGGGGTCGAAAAAATGGGGCATTAATGAAACGTAAATGGAGACAAAGTGTAACACAGTAGGCGAAACGTTTTGTTTCAAAAGTTGGCAGAGGGCATGATAATAAGTAATGACTACGTTCGAATAATTATACTCCCCTCAACTGATGCCACAAAAAGCTAGGTTCTAACTAACCCTGAATGTCATAAACACTAGTTTCGACTAACCATAGATGTCACAAACACTAAGTCAAACTAACCATGGGTTGCCACAGGCACTAGGTTAAACTAACCATGGGTTGCCACACGCACTAGGTTAAACTAACCATGGGTTGCCACAAGCACTAGGTTAAACTAACCATGGGTTGTCACAAGCACTAGGTTAAACTAACCATGGGTTGTCACAAGCACTAGGTTAAACTAACCATGGGTTGCCACAAGCACTAGGTTAAACTAACCGTGGGTTGCCACAAGCACTAGGTTCCCTGTAACCCTATATCGCATTGGAATCGCGCCCGTCCGGTATCCAACATATCACGTCCTCTACTGTGACCGGGGTAAACATCACTATGGCCGCATCACGACCGCTGCAGTTAGATGGGGTGAAATTTATTAATGATGAATCACTTGTTCCAATGCCTGTGATACTTAGCACCGCGCTAATTAATTATATCCCACCTGCCACTGTCACACTCTTTGTGGATCAATATTGTGGCTTCGTTACTTGAACGAGGCCGGATTCATCTTGTCCATTTTGAATGATCCATTTCCATAAGATTGCTTGGGGTCTTTGCTTACAATTCCAAATACGGTCCGACGACCGTCAGAACTGTAACCTTTCTGATGCGCTTGCGTCGGCTTTTGTGCAGCAGCCAGTTTCGATTGCCGAACGTTGTTATAATAATAGTAGCCTCTTCAATAGTGTTTCAAAGCTTTCAAAGCATACCTGTTTAGTAATTTCCAGGTGCAAAGACCATTACAGTTTTGTTTCCTCTTACACGTTATCCACGAGATGGCGGCAATCATCCACGAATTCATATCACCGTCTCTCATCTGCCGTTACTCACTTCCGCTGTTTTGAGCGTCAAGCAAGCTAATTCATTTAAAGACAATTCTCACTTAAGACAACAGCGCTCCCTGGCGAAAGTATTGGAACTAGCGTAAGCTACTACCACCGCTCGTACTCGTATACAAGGGCATGTTCGATTTACCTGAAACCGACGTGAAACCGAAACCGTTTTTGGAACCGGTTATAATGGTTTGCCCAGCTGAGAGCGAACGCATCGTTTCATTTGTTTACAGTTTCAGCATGTATTTAGGCCACGACCATGTGCTCATGCCAGCATAAATATGCCGTCTGTGTCATTTTCTACCCGCGATTGGACTGTCCGTTAATAAATTATTCTGATACCTTTGTCCAGAAGTCTCTATTCATTACATTTATAGTTAACTATGGTGTATGTGTTCACTGAACTGACAGTTCCGCGGAACCGAAACCGTCAAACCAGCCCTCTCGATAGTTTCACAGTTCCGAGCAAACCGGTTTCGGTTCTTCTCGTGTCGAACAGTCAGTTCGGAAAACCGGTGTAAATCCCACACGCCCTAAGTATTGCTGAGTGAGCGAAATTAGTGACTCGGAACCACGCCAGAACTAGCGCTGCTATGCCTCTCGGCGTTGTTTCCCCCGTGTCAGAGAAACGTATGTGAGAACCAAAACCGGCACCTGTTTGTCTCAATGAGGAGGTGGGCAATGGGGAGGTGTCTGAATGGCAATTCTGATACCGCGTTGAAGCTTGTTAGATAGACACCTTGAATAAAGATGGATAGCTCAATATTTTCATCCGTGACCCCCAATGTTTTCTCCTGTTTTCGTCACTTCTTGTATTGAATAACATGCCAAACTTCTTTACTTGTAAAAAGCCTTTTTTAACCATTTGTTTTCTTTCAATGACCACATAATCTCGCACTTTGCTCTCGCTCTCCATATGCCCTCCATGGCCTGGACGGCACACCCTCACCACTGTGCTCATGGGGTGCCACCCCGGGGTTATAGTCTATCTGTGGCGACATATTTATGGTGGCATATTTGTGCCACATGCTGTCCCGCGTTCTCGCTTGGCACAAAAAGTTACGCACGCGAGAAGGCGAGGGCGAGATCGCGAGCATGTGAGATGGCGAGGGCGAGATCGCATTACCATGGTAAACGATGGTATTACCATGGTATACCATAGTATATCATGATTGACCATCAAGTATCATGCTGTACCACAATATATCATGGTATATGATGGTATTACTTTGGTAATATCATGGATGGATGGATTCGTTTATTCAACAAAGTGTTACATAATAAAACTAACCGAACAATGTTTGTATAAGTATCACACTTAGTCGAGGAGACTCTAGTTAAGGCTGTGATAGGCCGCTGGCACTAGAGCCACATAATAAATTAAATTTGGTAAATGATGACCCTATTTAAGAGAGAGAAAAAAAAAAGCAGGAATAGGCTAGGAAAAAAAATAACAACTTGCGCTATTTGATGGTCAAACATACAAAGCAAAACGTACAAAAGCATTTGGTACATAATTGAAAAATTGAATTGAATTGAAAAATAAAAAAATAAAACCCCCTATGCTTGACACACAAAACAGTTCTGTATATCACACTCTATTGGGTAGTCATTTATCATAATTTGATTGAGAGAATCCCTGTAGACTATGTGTGTAGATTTTATCTAAGATGGATTTAGGTTCATGATTTATTACATATACTAAACTATGTCTTATACATTTAGTGGCATATTGATGGTGTGCACGGGTTGTTTGAACCAAATATTTACCCCTGGTGTTGTATGAGTGTACACTTGAAAGCTGGGCCAGTGGTATTTGCTCAAAGTATATTGGAAGTTTTTTATTTACTAGTTTATAGTAAAATTTTAGAGTTTGCAATCGATGAATATCTTTAGCTTTTAGTAATTTAAGATCTTGGAACAAAGGATCCGTGTGTGCGTTATATTTACTGCCGGTTATGATCCGCACAGCTTTCTTTTGTAGCTTTTCCAATCGTTGTGTTCGGTAACCCCAGGCTAAGATACAATAGTTTAAGTGTGGTAACAGAAGCGTTTTATAAATTGATAACAGCGTATGTTGCGGAAGGATATACTTAGATCTGCTCATGATTGCAATTACTTTACATACTTTAATTGCTATTTTATTTATATGGCTATTCCATTTTAAGGTTTTCTCTATAGTTAACCCGAGCATATTAAATTCGCCCACACATTCGATAGACGTACCAATCACAAGTTTGGGAATATCAATTTTTTTCCCGGCATGTAAAAGGGCATAAATTTACATTTATTCGGGTTCAGAGCCAATTTATTTATTGCCAGCCATTGGCCAATTTTGCTCAATTCTCCATTTAGCATTTCCGCGCTGGTCTCATGAGATGATATTGGTAAATTTGCGTTTAATGTGCTCAGAAGGATTGTGTCATCCGCGTATATAATAAATTAAAAAATTCGATTCATGGCATATCTGTGGTTTATCATGATACCATGGTAATATCCTGGCACCATGGTAATATGGTATTACTGTGGTATATCATTATATAACATTATACCATGGTAATACCATGGTATTACTGTGGTATATCATTATACCATGGTAATACCATGGTATTACTGTGGTATATCATTATACCATGGTAATACCAAGGTATTATTGTGGTATATCATTATACTATGGTAATATCCTGGCACCATGGTAATATCCTGGCACCATGGTAATATCATGGTATTACTGTCATTCTACCATAGTCCCAACCATGTACAGTGCAGTGTTACCATGAACCATTATTGTAAATCATTGTACCACCAGAATTATACAATGGTATCAGCCGAGTATTCTATGGTATATACTATCATGTGCATGCTATAACTACACATGGTAAGTGAGTTTTCAGTTGAGGCATAACTGAGAGTCAACCAAAAACTAACCCCCTGCGGTGGGGGGGGGGGGGGGTGGAGGAGGACTCTGAAAATGTGCGTTTGTAGAGTCACGTGGTAGAGTTTCCCGGGAAAAATAATAAACCGAGCGGGCTCGGTTCAAGGAAAAAAATCACCTTCCGAGCGGATATCTTCGCGCTCAAACGTTCGAGCCGATTTTCGGGGTGAAACGCCCCTTACAAGCGTATTTTGGCGGTCAAGTAGGGGTGGCTTTACCGCAGACCCCCTCTCCCCCCACACCCCCGCCGCAAACCCAATAATGTAAGTCCCCCCACCCCACCCCTTCGAGACAGCAACGTTTAAAAAACTAAACAGCCGTACGCTGAGGTACTGACAGAAGTGACTTCATCTTTGACGCACACGTCTGTGGCACCATTTATGCGCCGAAACTATGGTACAGGCGATGACATGCAGAAACACATATACTATCAGCTGCTCCTGCCTCGTGCTGGCTACAAGATGCCTTCAGTGGGCTGATTGCGTTAAACAGCTCCTTGAGCGAACAATTTGGGCTAAATAGCGCTTTAAACGGGCAAATTGGAATAATTACCGCCTTCAGCGGCCAATTTGGGCTAAACATGGCATTCAATGGCCAATTTGGGCTCAATAACGCCGATATCCGAAGGCGTTCTAGCACACACTGCCCACTGAAAGCTGTATTGGGCTCGCTGAAAGCGCAAATTAGCCCAAATTGGACCTCTACGATGCGGATGCTGGATGAGCACAATCTAACGGCTGCTGTTCAACGCGGGCTGTTTTGCCAGATAGAGGGCGCCATTTTGAGTGATTTCGTTCAAATCCCGACTTTCTACTTGTGCTTGGTCCCGCTCTAATGCCTGTTCTCAGACTCATCATTGCTCAATTGCGGAGCCCTCTAGCGCCGGAACTAAGCGTACCAGACTGAAAGTGAATGCGGATTCCTTACCCAAGTTGACGTTTGCCCGTCTTTTGCAACCAGTCCCGACTCGCTAGCGTCGCTATTAAGCGAACGGCGGCCGTCTTCGCTCTAGCGGCCAAACTAAGCATAGTAGAGCAATTCTGTAGGAATTTACCATATAAGTCGACATGTCTCTCTCGCTTCATACCAATCTGGGCTTCCTAGCTCAAATATTAACCGAGTTATGGCCCTTTCAAGTTCAATACACCGTTTAACACGAGGTAGACGTCAGTTTTGACGCACACGTTTCGGTACCGCAAAAAAAGTTACGCATCGCAGCAGTTGTCCCTTGATATAAGATACAGCGTCATATCAACCGGTAGTCGCTATGAGGTATAATAGTCGAGTAATAGAGGTTATAATATTATCACGTCATCACGTCATGGTGACGTCACGGCACGACGCACGGCAACGTCCAAATGTCTAAACACACGCATTTGTGCCCTCAATCCAAAACGTTGATTAGAACGGCGGTAGGACTGTTAGTCCATCAGATATAGCTTCACCTAATTACCGAAAATTACTATTCTTCATCATAATTATGGGTAAATGAAAAACGAGCAGACGAAAAAAGGACTCTGCAGCTAAGATGTAAAGGCTAATAATGCTTTACTGCCAATAGTGATCTGGAGACATATGTTCCCTACCATAATACGCAAAGATCGAAGGTCTAGCTAGTTCTTCCGATTTTTGACGAATTTTCTAATTTAGAGAGAATTTGTATACTTTATCCTTGGGAAAAATTTCGGTTGCCACGGAAACGAAACTGAGACACGCGTTTGCCGTCAGCCTACCCTCGATCTCTTGTACTCATCCACATATCGCACCGTGGCAAAGCAAAGTGAGATCGCTCAAACGGAAGTACGTCATATTGAGGGAAGTTTGATTATCTCCATAGGGTCCCATGTTAAACGCGTCCCTCCGTGTCCCTCCTTCTCCCATTGACGTGATATGAACAAAAGTGGTTAAAGCGTCCTGAAAAACCAACCAACCAACCATAGCAATTAGATTTATTCTCCTTGTCAAACCAATCCCACACCCCTGTCACATTTCTACATTATAAGTGAGGGGTAAAATTTATAATATAAAGATAACATTGTATCTCGGCATAATATGTTGAAATTATATAATGAAAACCTCTAAGACAGTAAGTAAAATATTGATGACCAAAGTAACCAAAGTAACCACCATGGGCTTCCATATCTACCCCTCAACGCTGTGAAACGAGAGCTGCCCCATATTGTTATGCCATGCGGGTCAAACGACCATTCAAAATAGACCGCGGTCCGCAGTCCGCAGTCCGCAGTCCGCAGTCCGCAGTCCGCGAGTCAATAAGTCATCATAGATAACAGAGTGCCCGCTCGCACACAGTCCGACAGTGCCGCAACCAAGGTGGTCCGACAGTGTCGTGACCAAGGTGGTCTGACAGTGCCGTGACCAAGGTGGTCCGCCAGTGCCGTAACCAAGGTGATCCGACAGTGCCGTGACCAAGGTGGGCCGACCGTGCCGTAACAAAGATCGTCTGACAGGGTCGTAACCAAGGTGGTCCGACAGTGCTGTGACCAAGGTGGTCCGACAGTGCCGTAACCAAGGTAGTCCCACAATGCCGTAACTAAGGTGGTTCGACAGTGCCGTGACCAAGGTGATCCGACAGTGCCTTAACCAAGGTGGTTCGACAGGGCCGTGACCAAGGTGGTCCGACAGTGCCGTGACCAAGGTCGTTCGACAGTGCCGTAACCAAGGTGGTCCGACAGTGCCGTGACCAAGGTCGTCCGACAGTGCCGTGACAAAGGTCATCCGACAGTACCGTGGACAAGGTCGTCCGACAGTGCCGTGACCGAGGTGGTCCGACAGTGCCTTAACCAAGGTGGTCCGACAGGGCCGTGACCAAGGTGGTCCGACAGTGCCGTGACCAAGGTCGTTCGACAGTGCCGTGACCAAGATAGTCCGACAGTACCGTGACCAAGGTGGTCAGAAATTGCCGTGACCAAGGTGGTCAGACACTGCCGTGACCAAGGTGATCCGAGAGTGCCGTGACCATAGTCGTTCTACAGTGCCGTGACCAAGGTGGTCCGACAATGCCGCGACCAAGGTCGTTCGACAGTGCGGTGACCAAGGTTTTTGTGGAAGAATGCTCTCTGAGGCGGACACCGCCCCTACCCACACCCCCTCCCACCGGATCGCAACCTTCAGTGCCACCTCCCCCCTCGTCAAATAATAATAATAAAAAAAATATTCGTCAAATAATAATATTATTATTTATATTTTAAACTATAGTTTTAGTATTACCAATTGCCCAACTATTTATACCAATCAGTATTTGAAGTTTTCGTTTTTGATGCTTGTTTTACATTTGATGATGGCTTAATCCATTCGCACTTTTACATGTACTTCAACAGTTATAGATATTTATGCCATCATCTTACCAGAAAGCCTTTGTTAAATCTATCGATAATAATTAAGGCTCTGAATCTGCTTTGATCTAAGACGTGTTTAGGGCTATTCCTACGCATGGTGTCCCATATACTAGGTGTTCGAGCCTGCACATGATATTGTTCATGTGCCGGTGCAAGCATACCGTCGCAGGCTCTTCTCTACACTGGAGACTAATTAGGAAGCGTTACACGAGCGTCGACATGTCTCAATAATGTCGCAAGTAAAGAATGGACGAAACATTATAATGATATCGGATTCAAGCATTTCCACTCGCTGCAAAAATATCCATCCTGACGCACTATACTTTTAGCCAAATTGAAACAAACAATGATAGCAAGGCACAAGATTCACATAGAAAATAAATTTTATATATGCGGCGAACGTGAAATCATAAACACCTTTTCTTGATCAAACTCTCTGTCTGGAGGGGGGTAATACTTTTTTCGTGATCCGTGATTGCGCCTAAAATTATTATCGTGATCAAGAACTGAGAAAACTTATTTGCGTGATTCGTGATCGAAGTAATTCTCGTGATCGTGATTTGGGTAAAACTGCAAATCTGTGATGTATGACTGGAAACTATTGTTTTCGTGATCCGTGACCTCCGTTTCACTTGCTATCAAGATTTACACTACAGTTATTATCGTGATTGTGATATGCGACTTTGTTGGGAGGTTTTTTGCCCTGATTCTCGGCATTTAGTCCTTTTTTACTGCCATGAAATTAACCTGTGCCGAGTTCCGTATCACAGTCGACCGCCGCTTACAATTTTCGTCGCTCTGCAGAGGCGGACCGAGAAAATCTGGATAGGGGGGGCGGTTTAAGGGTCGGATTCAGATATGCTGGATAGGGGGGACCGGTTTCGATTTTCGTTTGTTAAATGGTATAAATTTCGGGAAGCCGCCTCTGCTCTGAACTCGTTATGGAACGACATTGGTCGCAGCGAACTATTTCCATTTGTTGCGGGTATATCCACTAAATCATTATCCCTCATTTTGGAAATAGCAGCACAATCTAAATTGTGTAAAATATTGATAAATACAAGATAATGTTTACGCATCGACACTTTACGGGTTTTCTGTACGTATTTTATAAGAATTGTCGTTCAGAGTTTAATATTATCATGCGGGACTGCTCTTGATCGCGGCGAACCATACCCGCAGGGACGCATCTAGGAAATTGCCAAGAGGGGGGGGGGGGGTTGCTCTCTGAAATTTTCCGACACGGGGGAGGGAGCTCTGAAAACATGCAACCGGGGTGGGAGGGGGCTGCTCGGAGAACCCGACGTTAACGATGTGTGTTCAGGTTCCCAAGGGTGGGGGGGGGGCTTCTGCGGCTTGACTAGGGGTGGGGGGTGGGGCTTAAGCCGCTGTAGCCGCCCCGCTGGATCCGCCACTGCGTTCGATTTCGCACTAAGACCCATAGCGATTCTAACAGCATTCATGTCACGTTTACAAACGTCATTAAACATCAGCCTTTGTTGTCCAGTTGGCTTTTTGGCGGCGGCAAGCTCGCCATTGAGCATATGATTTGAAATACGTTCATCTTGCATGTGATGAACATATCTAAAGACAGCGAAGATATGTTTTGGATTGATAAGCAAGAGCAAGAATGCTTGGTGGGCTGGCCTTGGATTTTCAACCATGGTGAATCAGATAAAACTCAAAGGCCCCCCAAAGGGCTCTCCAAAGCAAAATGCATTACAAGTTTAGCTCATGACACAACTAAACCTGTTGTTTAATACTGGTTTCGTACATGAACCCTCGTGATGAGTGTGTTAATTGTCAATATGCAGTTTGGGTAATACACATCTGGGTATATATTCGGCCCCGATAACCGACGAATGAGGATTTTAGAGAACCAAGACTATATTGCGCTCTTTGTATTCGCTTAGAAGGACAAAACCGTTGTCTTACTGTTTAAGTTTGTTTTTCCCCCGTAGATATTAACGTGAACAAAGTATTACCATACCAGCATTGTGATAATGCAATCTGCTATTGATTGCTGATTAAATCCTGAAATATGACAGAAGTAGCAAGTTTATTGCCATATATAACCTATTACTACAGGCTACGTGCGAAACGACTGTTATTTTATCTTGTCATTAAGCCATGTCGTAATAAATGACAATTCATGTGGCGAGCACCAGAACATTTCAACTGTTATACTGTCAACTAACGTTATACATGAAATCAAGTCTGTTTATTTTCTTGATCTGTGATGGGTACCTTATTTCCGTGATCGTAAACTGCGATGGTTCTTATTTTGTGATGCGGGATTTAAGAATTTTATTTGTGTGATCCGAGAGTTACCCCTATTACCCGCCCCCCCCCCACGCCCTCTTATACAGACATTTCGACAGTTTCTGATGCATTAGCTATATACCCATTAATCTTTTTTTTTTGACTGCCCGTATAACATGTCGTAAGGTACAGACTATAAGTTTATAGTCATGTATTAGACACAGAAATGGGCCGGCAGTTTCAAAGCTAGTCTAGTGCTCTTTTTTGTGAACAAGTATTAAAAGGCACTGTCTCGGAGTATACTGTAACTGTACTGTAACATTCCACCGTTCAAAGCCTCGTTGGACGTATTTATTAGCATCGTTTTATGTGAGGCCAAAATGTCTGAAATCGAAGTTCTTTAGCCTATCTTTATTAATTTGACAAAGCGATACGATGCGTTTCTCGAATTGAAAGAATGGCGCAATATATGTTTTTAATTAAGAAGGCGACACAATGTGTTTCTTACATTGACAAAGCAACACTAAATCTTTCTCACATTGACAATTCTGACCAAGTAACACGATATCTTTCTTACATTGACAATATTGACAAAGTAACACTAAATTGTTCTTACATTGACATCATTCTATAGTTTCACGCATCTTATGCGGCACCACATATTTGTTTCCCGTCGTCATAGTGTGACACAAAGTCGAAGCCCAAATGCCACTTCACTAGCTTAGTCATTGTGTCTCAGGGTTCCAGGGCTCCAGAGTTATCGCTTCACTGTCCCTTCTTGGGCCTTGTCACCTCATTTTGAGTCCTTGTGGAGCGTCCAAGTGTGGGAGCCTTTTTCTGCAGACATCGCCACGACTCTGTATCCCAGACGCTCGAACCTGTCGAGTACTTCAGGAGCTGTGGTTTTGTCAACGAGCCATAGATGAGGGCTGAAAAACACGTTTAAAATTTGCAACTGTCGTGTCATCACGTCTGTTTAGTTTTTTATAAATTCTATTTCCGCAAAAAATAAATAAATCACATGATCACATGAACGTATATACAGTCATAAAGTGATATACCAGTTACATCAAATGAAATGCATTTGTTCGTGTAAGCATATTTCTTTAAACAAATACACTTTAAAGGTTATCGATTTTTGAATTAAAATTTGCAGATACCTTTCTTTACCAACAATAAAATCATATTGGAGTAAATTAATTAAGCCTGAAATATTAACGGAAACTGGACTTATTAAAACCTACATTCATTTTCTGATGTAGTTTGTCTCATCAACCAGTTTTGCTTTTATATTGTGTTTTACCTCATCCCAAAATTCGTTTCAAGTTGCATTTATAAAAATAATGTATGGTGGTTGGTTGTATATTCAATACGCTTTAACCACTTGTTTGTCATATTACGTCAGTGGGAGAAGGAAGGGAGAGTGGAGGCATGTCCCCGGGGGTAACCCCGTACTGTTTGCGAAGAAGGACTTGGGATCTTTATCCTCCGACAATGTATGGCTAAACTGGTTCATTGTAAACACCACATAGATGGGACATTTTCCATATTCTCACTTGTCGTATATTAACCGACTGTAACGCCTAATTGCGGGACAATGTTATGGCCCGTATTCTATATGCATATGTTAAACTTATGTTAGAGTTAATGCGATTCCATCAACAACTTTAGTGGCATCTCAGATCGGCCCTCAGAGGAGGTTTGACTCCTGGTCCGCAACTAAATCTGGAAAGCGCCTCGCTTCATCAGCCGTCGCGACTAAGGCTTTGAGTTGTGCTGCCATCTGACGGCTACCTGATAATGATCGAATAGCGCGCAAATGATAACGTAACCTTTCAACCCTTTGTACCGACATTTTATCTGATCTTATCTTATGTGCAATGGTCTGTTACACGTAACATTAGATCAGCAGTCGATTGACATTGCTCGCTATACCGCCACTGATTGTCGTCAGTTTTAATAAAAGGTGCGAATTTCCACTTCCTTTTGACAGTATTCATTATTCATAATTCAAATACTTGCCTGGATCTCCCCGCCGGTCTGGCGCCTAGTTGTTCCATAATAGCGGGATGGCCTTGCACGATGCAAGGTGTCTTCATCTGAAAATAAAGGAGGAAATAAAACAGCCAGTATAGCGAGGTTGCAGGACGTTTCGGCCTAGGACGTTTCGGTCTAGGATGACAGGAGCATAGTATGATTCTGCAATTGAAAAACCCAAGAGATCTACCTTAAACTTATCCTTAGTGCTACAGCCATAGGGCGAGACATCCTAAATTTAGCCCTATTGCCGCAGCCATATGAAAACAAAAGGTTTGTGTGGGGGTGAGGCCCCGGCTCAGGTGACGCATTTGATGCTATCTGTTTTGTAGAGGGTCGCATTACATTGGTCTTATCCGGGAGTCTTACATACATCTAAGTTAAATGCTTTCAACGGTTGTAACAACGGTCCGTGTATATACCGATACAGGCGCCCTAGTTCTTTTTGGCGCGTGCTGTACGTGCCTGCATGTGAATGGAGCCTGGTTCCCAAACTGTGTAACGGTGAATTCTCTGTGACAGAGAGCACTGTTGCCCAACCGAAACTCTAGTTCCGTCTCCGAAACCTAGTGTCTCCGCACGCTCCGCCAACTAGGTTTCGGAGACGGAACTACCGAAACTCTAGAACATGCGCTATGCTCACAATGTGGCAATGAACTTAACAACGTATTACATAGGGTGAACAGGGCATAAACGATGATATGGTCAGATGGTTTTAATACATGTACTTACAAAAATGATTGTTGTCTGAAGAAGACAGTAAGGCATTTTGACTCAATCCTCAATTTCCACTCATGTACGAACGTAAATGAAGGGGATGAATGTTTGAGCCGAATAAACCACCTCGTAGTTTCGAGTGCGCGTGCGCGACACGCTCTGTTGCGCATCCGGGTCACAGTTCACGGCACACAAAATGCACTCATACTCATAGGGGTCAAGTGCAGACGCCAGTGTAACAGTACAATTGGACAGTGACAGATGCTTTCAAAGCTGATATACACTCAAGTAAGAACCAAACGAGCTCTGCTGACATCTGTAGTTTATTTTCTGTGACTATTCTCGGTTGATGGAAGTAGAATAGACCGTAAAAATGTAGAGAGAAGCATCAGTGGCCTACTCGCTGTGTCCTAAACCATAATGTAGCCTGGGCCTTGTACGTAGTTGTACGGCAACGGAATAGCACATGGGGTGGATATGGAGGTGAGATGCACCCCCCCCGCCCTACCAACCTCGGAAATATGACCATGCACTGTACAAGTCCCCCATTCAGGGGCAGGACCTGGGGCAGGACCTGGGGGGGGGGGGGGCAAGGGAACGGACTTAATTTACACCTTAGAGGAGGGGGGGGGGGGGGGGGGGCAAGGGAGGCTTGTTGTTCCAAAATCACGAAGAATAAATTTCTTTATTCCCAGGTCATAATGAATTAAAAGCACAAAACTCCGCATGCAATGGAAGAGTGGATACACGATACTAAATAGACGATATCCCGGTTCACGGTCATTTAATATTAAAATTCCCAGTTCGCGATTGATGAAAATCCTTGATCACGGCAGTCGGCTAATGTCCAATGCCCAGTTCAAGAAGAATTATTTTCCTCATTCCCCGTTTACCGTGAAATGAAAAGCCCAATCCCAAAGAACGCAAATACCCCTTGCCCTCCACCTTAGATGGCCTTGATTTTGCATGCATGCGGAGAAAAATGTCGTTCATCCTCAAAAAAAGTAATTGAAAAAGTTTCGACTTTAACAGTCCCTAAGAAGGCTTAACATCCCTTTGCTTGAGGGGGGTGGGTTTAATCCCCCTCCCCCCATACTTGGAACTGTCTGGCTTGGATCTACAAAGTGTCATTTTGTGATGTATTTAATTGGAAAGCACAGTTGTTACAGTGTATGCTCATGTTCCCAAGGGACACCCGCCCCAGGCCTGGACACCTAATCCGCGTTATGTTTGATCCATTTGAGGTTGTTTGGCCCAATTTAACTCATTTCATTTCCCAAGTTGTTAGGATCTATATAAACTTCTCGAACCCCCAGCCTGTGGTCAAATCCGAGAGTGGATCTGGCAAAACTGTGCCATCAATTATCAGTAAGTTTTTATACCTTCCAGCTCACGCACGATCTTCTTGTTTTGCCGTTGCTTTCTGTGGTACCGCAAAGTATTGCGCCCCGTAGGCAAGAGCCCATAGTTAGTCCTTATTGCCAGAGATCGGCAGTCCACGATCTCATAAAAATGCCTGAAGTTTGTCTTTATTCCATAAACAAAAATGACCGAAGGTAGCCATCTCAGGCCTTATATCAATATACTTGTATTTCAAAAAATTATAACAATTTATGTGCAGTCACCGAATCATGGTTAACTTCGAAAGATGAAGCAAAGAGATCAGAATGTGAACCAGATGGATACGCTTTGCACGACCAACCTCGAGAAACCAATAGGACTGGTGGAGGTACAGGACTTCTGTGTAAGGCACCGCTGGCGGCCAAAAAAGTGGCAGGAGGTGAAAAAACTTCATTTGAGTTTTCTGAATGGCTTGTCAATGGACCTGCAACTAATGTCAGAATTATAGTAATTTATCGTCCAACGTACTCTGCGAAACACCCAATCTCTACTACGATGTTCTTTGATGAGTTTTCTGAATACATGGAGCCTGTCATTATCAGCACTGAGCCACTCTTAATCACTGGAGATTTTAATTTCCACGTTGATGTTACCTCAGATAGGGAAGCGGGTGCTTTCATGAATCTTGTAACCAGTTTTGGTCTGAGACAACACGTAACAGACCAGACGCATGAATCTGGTCACACATTGGATTTAATTCTAACACGGAATACTGGCCAATTACTGCTGGATATACCGCAATCCACTTATTACATCTCTGATCATGCTTTTGTGCAATGTCAACTATCTCTTCCGAAGCCTATACTGCAAACGAAGACAATCACGTTTAGGCAGTTAAAAAAGATCAACATCCATCGTATTAAGCTGGACATCCAGGGATCTCAGTTGCATTTCTGCAACCATGACACGGATGCGGCCGGAACACCGGAACAATTGGACAAGGTAGTCACCCTATATAATGATACTTTACAACAACTGCTCGATCAACATGCGCCACTAAAGACTAAGACCATCACTGTTAGACCTGCGGTTCCATGGATGAACGATAACATCAAAGAACTAAAGCGAAGACGGCGGAAGGCAGAACGTGAATGGAGGAAATGGAAAAATGATCCAATCGAGTGCGACCGTAAAAGAGCTCAATTCAAGCATTGGCGAAATGAAATATTCTTAATTGATTTGGTAGCTAAATGAATTGGCTTAAAAATAAAATGCAATCAGTTTAATCTTATCTAGAAAATAACATTCCTTTATCTGCCTCACACGGTATGGCACATTACATACAAGAAAAATATATTAAATAAGTAAATTACTTGAAACTTCATGTGGGCAAAAATTTGTTCAAATATAGTTTCATGCAAAGTCATATTTTTGTTAAATGCTGGTTCTATATGTTCATATGTATCTAATTTAATTTGCATTCAGTTAATCAGCCCTGCCATGGCTGTCATGACTGAAGATCTACAGTTGTATGATATGATGCAAATATACTTATGATCAATTCTGATAATTCGTAGCATAAACATGTCAGTATATTTTTTTATGCAAATTAGCTCCTAGGGAAAGGGATACATTCTATAGAACAGGCTTACTGGTTCCTTAAGCCTGAAAAACAAGATGTTACAGTCATAAGATACTTATAGTTACAGTTACTAGGTCATCCATTTCCCTCACTGTCTGCAAACTGTTTCACAACTGTAACAGCATGTTTTGAGGTTATGGTCCCCTAAGATAGTCTGTTTTTAGTGTTGCTTTATCAATGTGACTGCATCTCTGATTTGTTGTTATGAAATTTAAATTTAAATGTGTTCTACTGTATACATTTCTTATACAACTAAATTTGGGTTGGAAATTTCTAAGTGTTTTTTGTATGTATTTCTCATTAAACTGTAATTTTGAAGTTACCCCAACTAGAAATAACATGTATAGAGCATTATGACTATTTGCAGAAGTTACCACAAAAGTTAACAAAAACCATGTGATTGGTTGTTGTTGAAACTAGTACTGGTATTGTGGGGGTAATGCCTGCCCTGCTTTGAATAACATGGAATCATCCATCAAACATGTTGATTTATAAGTTCACAGATCAGTACTAGCATTATTTGTTGGGGCATGTTGAAATACATGTATCGCCAAAAGTAAACTTGTCAGTAACATGAAAATATTTCAGGAGTTCATACTGCTGAGGCAATGGCGAACTACTAGTCGTTGGCCAGCTTTAAGCTGTTGCAGTCCGGCTGGGTTCAAACCGTACATCACTTAAAATCGACCGGCATGTCCTGTACACTTCTTAAAGCTGATGTGACGCCCTCGTTTAAACTGAACGATGCACCACACCACCCATGGGTCGCCTTGGACACGGAAGGCAATGTCATGACGGCTCATTGCGATTGTAAAGCTGGGTGTATATTTTGGTTGTAGAAAATAAATAAGCATCCACTTGGATATAATTTGTTGAATTATTCTTTATTCGTTGACCACTGTATTCCTGTCATTTGTTATCAATTTGCGCTTCGCAAGATCATTACTATATTCTTCAATATCACAAAACTGTTAGTGATATTGACACTGTGCAACACTTGAAAATTCTGAAAAATTTAACAAATTAGGAAGTAACTTGCTTTGCAAGACAATCGTTATTCTGCAGCATCACAAAATTGTTAGTGATACTGAAACTGTTATTGTCGAATTCTCACGAGTTGAACAAATTAAGAAGTGACTTGCTTTGCAAGATAATCGTTATTCTCCAGTGTCACAAAATTGTTAGCGATATTTACTCTGTGCAACACTTCTTGTTGAAAATTCTGAAAAATTGAACAATTTAAAAAGGAACCCTTGCAAGTTGCCGTAGTTTTTTGCTGAAAAGTGTGATAATTTGAAAACCAACTGTACGAATGGCGCTTGAACAGAAATAATGCCTTACGCCTTACTGTCGTCACTGACAGTTTTAATTGGGTTTGGCCTGCACTATAACTTAGTTACACTAAATGCTAAACGATGCTTTGTTTCTAGACAAAAGGACTCGTAGGTAGAAAGGAAACAATCAATTTGGTATTACATTTTTCAGCTTAGGAGAGTCTTGTTCCCATGTTGGGGGCCTACTATATAAAATCGAAATGATTGTGCGGCTTGGTGGTACAAAGAAGTCATGCACTGACGAACTACGCAAGTGGAATAATGCGGAGTGGAAAGGAGTAGGACAAGTGCCCTTGTCAGAAGTTGAGCTGTACAGCACTGGGGCCCAAGGACCGGATAAAAGCAGCAAATGCCAAACCACGGAGAGCGGCTCCGCGACCGATGCTACACGAAGCGAGAGTTGCTCTTCTGGACAAACTCTCCAAGAACTCGAAGCTTCCAGTTGGCTTCTGTCTCTTCCAGTAAGATACAACCCATAATGAGTAAATAATATATGAAAAGTTACAATATAATTTACTGCGACAATCACTCAAGATTGCCATATAAAAATAATATACAATATAAATCAATATGAGCATTACCGCTATAAATTAATCCGCACCTAAAAAAATCATCCATGAAACCTTTCCACCGGGAAAATTGACAATGGACTAAATGTTTGTAATAATCTTTCGAAAGAGCGCTAAACCGTTCTGCAACAATATATAACCACCTAGATTACATTGCGGCTAACCACATATTACTTTGTTATTCCGTCGACTTCCACATTAACAGGCAGACACAAGAAAAAGTAATGCCGAGAAAGGTATTGACCGGCCCACCGAACAGACTTCCTCCTAGAACACGCCAGTTGCTCAACACGACACTGTCCATGGATGAGGCCACTGACTTCTTGACACCAAGTGACAACGAAGCCGAGTATTTGGCCTCATCCACAGTGAACCAGTCCTCTACGCTGGTGTGGTTTGATCAACGTGCCGGGCGTATCACCTCTAGTGCGGTCGGAGATATTTTACACACCAGCCAATCGTCTCCTGCTGCGTCCCTCCTCCAACGCATCTGCCAGGACTGCCCTTCGTCTTGGACTTCTGCAGCCACATCCTGGGGAAAGGAAAAGGAGGCCGGTGCGCTTCAAAACTACACCTTGAGCTTGTCAGGAGGACATGACAGCGTTGAGGTGTCTCGCTCAGGCCTCCTTTTGCATCCTGAATACCCCCAACTAGCCGCCTCCCCCGACGGCCTGGTCTACTGCACTTGTTGTGGCACAGGCATTGTGGAGATAAAGTGCCCGTACACTTACCGTGGCCAGACCGTATCGGCCATGATAAACTCCGGGAAGTCCTGCCTTGACCACGAGGGACACCTGAGGCACAGCCACAAGTACTTTGCTCAGGCCCAGCATTTGCTGTATGTGTCCCAGCGGATGTACTGTGACTTTGTTGTGTGGTTGAGCAACGGGGAAATGGCTATCTGCAGAATTGAGCCGGAACCATCGTACGGACTTCAGACCGTCCCGCTCCTTTTGTCCTTCTGGGAGAACCACATCCTTCCACAGATGAAGAGTGGTCAGCTGGCGGCATGTCACGACAAGCGCAAAGTGCTCACGAACCACTGCTTATGTGGCCAGCCTGATGACGCGGACTCTATGGTGGGATGCGACGGCGCAGAATGTCCGCACGAGTGGTACCACTGGAGCTGCGTGGGCATCACTTCAAAACCACGTACTAAGACGTGGTACTGCGATTTCTGCCGCGCCTCAAAGAGAGCGAAGAACAAGTAGACGAGGATTCCTGCCAACGCGTTACGTTTGTTACGACCATAACCTGTTAGGATGGCCGCAAATAATATCTTTTAAAAGGAAACTATTGGACAAGGTTAAACAATCTCCCACCATTAGCGGCATTTATTTAACTCTCTCCACATGGATTCTCACGGAAGAGACTCGTCGCGAAGTTTCCACGTCCATTGCATCGAACTGCTCTTGGCCTATATTAATAATTGGAAATATTCAGAGATAATGTTTAAAAAATCATTACACTTTGTCTATACTTACTCTATTTGGGATAAGAATGTGTGTAGAAATTCAACATACCAAGGTTTAAAACATGCATAAACTAGCAACACCTGTAAAGTTGATAATGTTGCTTATTCAAAGACCTTGTAACATTTGGTTAGCTGCCGAAGTTAATAGTTCATAGCCATTATAACCTGTACAAAATCGACAGTTATTATATATAGTTGTTCTAAATGAATGTATTTATGGCAGGAAATATATAACTGTATATAATCTGTAATAGTGTATACACTAAATCTTTGTTGCACTGATATATAGATAGAAATCCGCTCTTTTTAACGATTTCCACGTCACTCGCCCGCCCTCCCCAAGCTTTAGACAAGAATGAGACTGCCCCGGAAGGGGTACTTCCTATGAGAAATTTGATTGTGGTATGTTTTTTATAGTTTGACCAGAGCTGGACTCGAGCTTTCAAATTGCTGGGAGCTTCAACGAAAATCTCAAAGCAGTCAATAATACAAGTCAGCTTCGGATAGAGAGCCTTGATATGTGGCGGTAAAACCTTGCGAAAATGATCTCTATCTGGCCACTGAACCAACCATTCTAATTTGATCAAAATAATATCAATCCATTTCCAGAAATAGTCAATCATGGTTGAAGTGGAAATGCCAGCTTGGTCGGCCAGGTATTGAAACTTAGGGTCATGTTTGAGTTTAACTAGGGTGAAAAAAAACTGGTCAATATAAGGTAGGAGAGGCACTCCTTTCCCAGGGCTTTGTTTTGAAAGGGCCGTGTACAGAGCGTCAAATGACTCCCAGCTTATCCCTGTATAAAATTGGCATTTAGCATCATTTTCATAAATGGACGATATCCCAAGCCGACTGGAATTGAATCTAGCCCTTGTCATGTGGAGTTCGTCCTTCAGTTTTGCATTCTCCTCCTGCAGTGCCAAGCGTTGTTGCTCTGAATCTGAAATAATGATTATACAGAATCTCCTGCAAAGGTTTACACATTTTTGTATGAAGACAAATTATTTGCGGCCAACACTGACCGTAGTGCATAACTTACACACGATCCTGTAATTATCTAATTGGTTCATATATACCCGGTACATTATGATTGATATACCGTTGGTTTGTTATCATCATATGAATAAATCAGTTTGGTTGTAGCATTCTGATTAGTTTTATGGTCATTCTTTGTTCAAATGTTACCCTAACCAAAGAGTGACTTGATCCCACCTCTTGTACTGGAGGCCATCCTATATATGCAAAGAGTTTAATATATAAACTGATACATTAACATGACAACTACACAACTCTGAGGTATAACCAACATTGCAGACAATCACATCTGGCACATCCAACTTTGTAATAAACCACATGAATAAAGATTGTGTGGCACCATAATGCAAAAAGGTCAAAGCTATTGCCACCACCGACCACTCTTCTCAACGACCAACTCCTCTCCACCACGATCCATTCCAGTTGGTTCCATGTGGGGAGGAGAACACGATGATTGTTCTTCGCCTAAACCATACCAGATGATACAATTTGATGAATGAAATGTACACATAAAGTTGCAAATGAAAACTCTTGCCGACCGTGCCTCTGTATTTACATTTAGATGGGACAAAAAAGCATCATAACATCTCAACATGGTTTACAGTTACACATTAAAACTACTGATAATGGCTGGTACTGGGAAAAATGTCTACCATAGCATGTGTAATTCATGTAAACCTTACTGCACTTTTTCAATATAAATAAATAATAATATTAATGTTAATATTAATGGTGCTAGCATTTCCAGTAGTTGTATGGTCCTTCTTTGTAGTGAAGCCTGAACCCAGGTGTGACTTGAACACACAACCTCTTGTATTGGAGGCCATCCTATATGCAAAGGGTGATAAATCAAAACTGACACATAAAGAAGACAACTAGGAAAAAGGTAACTAACATACCAGACGATCACACCTGGCACATACCAATTTGTAAGCAACCACATAAATAAAGATTGGGTGATAAGGCAAGCAAATGTCTTGATATTATAACCACCAACCATGAGTCATCCCTGAAAAGTGTTCTTCACAATCAGACTGATCCACTTCCATGGTGTGAGAATTCGAGGACGGTTCTGCATCATATCAGATTAAAGAAAACATAATACAATAAGTAAAAACTAGTTTTTAGTACTTCTACAATTAACTACTTAAAGATGTTAATCAAGGTATATGTAGCTTAACTTAAATATCATTCATATCAGATATCATGTGCCTGCAATATGAACTGAATGTCATATTATGAAGGAAGTGTAATATTTATTGACATCTCCAATAGTGATTATACATGTAGTACCAGTAGAAATGATGTTTATTGTGTATTTGCTTTCAGGTTATACTATATTTGTAAACTTTCCTAGACCTAAAAGTATTAGTAACATTCATGGAGACAACTTTAAAAAGCTGAATACAAAAGCTTGATACATGTATATACATGTAATGGTAAAGACACACTTTCTCATTTAAAATAAGTTTCAATAACATTATTTTTTTATGCAAAGAAGACTTGTAAGTAAATGTAAACAACAATACCACATATCTCTATTGCATACCATACAACTAACCATTAGTGCTGTTATCATGATCCAGGTCAACCTCAAAATTTAAAGTGGTCTCTGATTTATCAGCTGAAACATATTCATGTTAAACTGTAGATCACAAACTATTGAGAGTGCATGTCAAGAGGCAATATATATAAGTACTAATACATAAAATCACAAAATTATTATTGATCATTATATTGATTGATAAAGTACATATACTGGTATATCAAAATATGAAGTTTCACTATAAACAGATAGGAATACAAAACGTATATAATACAAACAACTAAGCTTCGTTTAGACTTGTTGTAAAAAACAACATTATTTTGCTTACTTTGATGCCCGGTCATACCATCACTTTCGTGGCAGTCATCCTTCTTTGATTGTACTTGCCGACGTTCCATTACACTGTTGTATCTGTACAAATAAGTGGTAGATGTAATTATTTTTAAGCCTCAAGATATATAATATATACATTGTGGAGAATTCTTATAGATAATAATATTTACATTACATTAGAACATTGGCTCTGTGAGCCAGTTTTATATATATAAAGTATATTTTATTTCAAATATGCTACGCCAAAAGCTTCTATACCCCTATCTTTGACATACCGATTTAAAATAGGTTGTAAATGGAGAAAAATAAATATCATATACAACGATTATATAAGGGTGCAACCATGTTCTTATATATTTCCATTCCTAATTTGTATCAGATATATTTATGATCAACTATAGTATTTCTTACTTTTTGGCATAGCAATTTCCCAATAAATTATTATGATCATAAAATATATATAATTTTCTTATGTGTACCTTCTAATTTTCTGATTAACATTTTTGCCACATGCAGTCCCACCTGCTGTTAAATTAACAGATGGGACAAAATCCGGATGTGCCGGTTTTTTTACTGGTGCTCCTGCAGCAAAAGATTGAAATACATTTGACAGATATTTATATAAACATTTTCAACCCATCATATAGGTAAGCATGGGAATGTCCAGTGGGGGGCACAGGGGTTGCGTATCCCCTCCCTTTCAGACCCTAAGGTATATCTGTGCCACCCCCTTTTTCAAATTCTGTGTCACCTGGCTTCACATTATTATATGTTGCCATGTATCTATCAAGCTTTGTAGTTTATGTATTCTTTCTTGATCGTACCAACAACTGAAAAGTAAACCACTGCCAACTGCATCTCTGCCTTTTACACATATTTTTTGGTTAAATAATTTTCTGTGCCCTCCCTTTAATTCCTGCACACATCCCTGGGGCCAGTTTTGTTACATGTAGCCCACATATAAATGTTCATACGAGAACTGTATGTGTATTTCACCAAGCCTTTGTACCTCCTTTGTATTTTGTATGGCTTAAGTCCATCTTACCGTTACGAAGGGTCAAGTTTACTGGGCTATAATAGGCCTAACCCTGTTTGATGGTGTTAACTGTTATAACTGATAGCAGACTAATAGGACATAGAACAATAAACAATTTATAACAAGCCATCCGAAGTAAAGTACTAATGGGGTTATATGTCTATGAAGTATGATCACTGATATTGTGATACTAATAGCGAGTGCAAGCGAGCTCTTAAGGTAACATGCATGCATATTCAAAGTCCATTTAAAGCATAGACTTAGGACTTTCATTTCGCGTAACAGCCCCCATGAAACGTTTTCGGATTCAGAGTAAATATCAGATATACATAAATGTATTCAAGCAAAGAGAGGTTGAAGCCTATTATGTCAGGTCTTTAATACTTAAATCAGCTACCCCACAAAATTAACAAATAAATTATTCAATGTTAACACTGGATGTATACTTCAAATTAAAGCTAATTTACAAGGTTAGTCTATCATTAGTCTAAAGTTACTAATTTCAGTAAGGACTGGCAAGTGTTGTTTGCGACAATTTTCTGATCCCTCACAAACCTGTAATAAAGTGTTCCGAGCAGACGTAAACACCAACGACGTCGTGGCCCGTGTTCCAGGCATAAATCGGCCATAAGCCTTCGCCCATCTCTCCCTTCTCCTCGGATCCTTGTCAAACTTTGGAAACTTAAAAAGCGAAAAAAACTCTGCCTTGTAGATCCATCAACATGAAATGTCATCAGATTATGGTTACTGCAGCCACCGATGTTGCACCACTTTGGCATACTGATTGACCTGTAAATCCTGCATTTGGTCGTCTGCTTTGTTTGTAGCTCCACAATACCGGACGGATGTGACACTAGCGGCGATTGCAGCGCCACCACAAAAATGCCCGTATGTGTGTGCGAAAGAATGGACTCTGTGCGTCAATACTAACTTACAACAGATCTTAAAAAAAAGTCAGTCATAAATGCTGTAGACTCACGTTTCAGCCCATATTTTCCGCGAATTTGGCGCGATCGCTCTAAAAATCACTGATCTGACAAAGCAACCGTGTGCAATTTTAATGATACCAAACTTACGAGCGTACTGCGAGGTACCCATGAATGGCCTCGCCTCCTCCGTCGTTCTCACCCATGACCAGATGACTGCATGAGAGAAGCCCCTTACCCTGTTACCAGCCGGGGCGCAAGAAAACAAAGTCTTTAGACCGACGCTGTTCGAATAGTTTTCAACGGGGCTTAACTAAATTACGCCACCGTTCATCCTTGGGTATTCAGTGGTCAGGCTGCTAGGTAATCTGCCTCATTGGTGGTCCCTTTATTGTGTATATGCGGAAATTCCTTCTTCAAGCCGCTTCCACCGATGGCCACACCGTCGAGCTGGGTAATACTGCAGCCGCAGCCGTGGACTTGTGGGTCTCCGACGGCAGGGGGCACCCCTAAACGTCGCACACGACCAACTGTGACTTAACACCGCAAACACTTTTTCCCTGTTTGATGCAGTGACGTGCAACCACAGGCACAGTATATCAGTTGGTGTGGGGGGGGGGGGGGGGTGGGATGCTATCGAGCACTGGCCTGAAATATACGGCCCCAAGCCCACGCCGTGACGCTCAGGTAAGGCTTGTGGACCCAATGTCCACAACGGGCTCCGGGCTGTAGTTTCTTTATTAATTCACATATTATATCACATGAGGTGTCATACGAAAGGTCTACATCCCGACAAGACAGGTATATCTTTTAACATATAAGGAGACATCATTTACACAGCCAAATTTGTTGGTGAAGTGGGTCCCTGTCGGGCACTGGCCTGAAATATAGGGCCCCAAGCCCACGCCGTGACGCTCAGCTAAGGCTTGTGGACCCAATGTCCACAGCGGGCTCCGGGCTGTAGTTTCTTTATTAATTCACATATTATATCGCATGAGGTGTCATACGAAAGGTCTACATCCCGACAAGACCAGTACATCTTTTAAAATATAAGGAGACATCATTTACATGGCCAAATTAGTTGGCAAAGTGGGTCCCTGTCGGGCATTGGCCTGAAATATACGGCCCCAAGCCCACGCCATGACGCTCAGCTTAGGCTTGTGGACCCAATGTCCACAACGGGCTCCGGGCTGTAGTTTCGTTATTAATTCACATATTATATCAAATGAGGTGTCATACGAAAGGTCTACATCCCGACAAGACCAGTATGTCTTTTAAAATAAAAGGAGACATCATTTACATGGCCAAATTAGTTGGCAAAGTGGGTCCCTGTCGGGCACTGGCCTGAAATATACGGCCCCAAGCCCACGCCGTGACGCTCAGCTAAGGCTTGTGGACCCAATGTCCACAACGGGCTCCGGGCTGTAGTTTCGTTATTAATTCACATATTATATCAAATGAGGTGTCATACGAAAGGTCAACATAATATATCACAATATACCATGGTGTCTGTTGGAATGCCATGATATATCATGATATACTATGGTATCTTATTGGCATACCATGATATAGCATGATATACCGAGGTATCTGTTTGCATATCATGAAAAATTATGGTATACCATGGCATCTGTTGGCATATCATGATATATTATGGTATCTGTTGGCAAACCATTATATATCATTATATACCCTTGCCAAAGCACCATGGTATGCAATATCATCATATTGTTGTTAAGTTCTTCTGACACCACTTTTCGGTTCTCTCGTCGGGCCGCGTAGTGAAATTCAACACATGTCGTTCTTTTCTCAGCTTTATTCCACAATAATATTCCATGCCACACGCTCCGTTTATCTCTCTCTCTCTCTCTCTCTCAAGTCTTCCCGTTCTCCTCGTCTTCCCTTATTTATACGTCTCTCTCTCGCCCCTCCCCTAAGTTGAGGGTACCACCCCAACCCAGGGATTAACCCCCTCGCTAAGTTGGGGGTACCACCCCCAACCCGGAGACTCGCCCCTCCCCTAAGTTGGGGGTACCACCCCAACCCAGGGATTCACCCCCTCGCTAAGTTGGGGGTACCACCCCCAACCCGGAGACTCGCCCCTCCCCTAAGTTGGGGGTACCATCCCAACCCAGAGGATTAACCCCCTCGCTAAGTTGGGGGTACCACCCCCAACCCGGAGACTCGCCCCTCCCCTAAGTTGGGGGTACCACCCCAACCCAGGGATTAACCCCCTCGCTAAGTTGGGGGTACCACCCCCAACCCGGAGACTCGCCCCTCCCCTAAGTTGGGGGTACCACCCCAACCCAGGGATTAACCCCCTCGCTAAGTTGGGGGTACCACCCCCAACCCGGAGACTCGCCCCTCCCCTAAGTTGGGGGTACCACCCCAACCCAGGGATTAACCCCCTCGCTAAGTTGGGGGTACCACCCCCAACCCGGAGACTCGCCTCTCCCCTAAGTTGGGGGTACCACCCCAACCCAGGGATTAACCCCCTCGCTAAGTTGGGGGTACCACCCCCAACCCGGAGACTTGCCCCTCCCCTAAGTTGGGGGTACCACCCCAACCCAGGGATTAACCCCCTCGCTAAGTTGGGGGTACCACCCCCAACCCGGAGACTCGCCCCTCCCCTAAGTTGGGGGTACCACCCCAACCCAGGGATTCACCCCTTCGCTAAGTTGGGGGTACCACCCCAACCCGGAGACTCGCTCCTCCCCTAAGTTGAGGGTACCACCCCAACCCAGGGATTAACCCCCTCGCTAAGTTGGGGGTACCACCCCCAACCCGGAGACTCGCCCCTCCCCTAAGTTGGGGGTACCACCCCAACCCAGGGATTCACCCCCTCGCTAAGTTGGGGGTACCACCCCCAACCCGGAGACTCGCCCCTCTCCTAAGTTGGGGGTACCACCCCAACCCAGGGATTAACCCCCTCGCTAAGTTGGGGTTACCACCCCCAACCCGGAGACTCGCCCCTCCCCTAAGTTGGGGGTACCACCCCAACCCAGGGATTAACCCCCTCGCTAAGTTGGGGGTACCACCCCCAACCCGGAGACTCGCCCCTCCCCTAAGTTGGGGGTACCACCCCAACCCAGGGATTAACCCCCTCGCTAAGTTGGGGGTACCACCCCCAACCCGGAGACTCGCCCCTCCCCTAAGTTGGGGGTACCACCCCAACCCAGGGATTAACCCCCTCGCTAAGTTGGGGGTACCACCCCCAACCCGGAGACTCGCCCCTCCCCTAAGTTGGGGGTACCACCCCAACCCAGGGATTCACCCCCTCGCTAAGTTGGGGGTACCACCCCAACCCGGAGACTCGCTCCTCCCCTAAGTTGAGGGTACCACCCCAACCCAGGGATTAACCCCCTCGCTAAGTTGGGGGTACCACCCCCAACCCGGAGACTCGCCCCTCCCCTAAGTTGGGGGTACCACCCCAACCCAGGGATTCACCCCCTCGCTAAGTTGGGGGTACCACCCCCAACCCGGAGACTCGCCCCTCCCCTAAGTTGGGGGTACCACCCCAACCCAGGGATTCACCCCCTCGCTAAGTTGGGGGTACCACCCCAACCCGGAGACTCGCTCCTCCCCTAAGTTGGGGGTACCACCCCAACCCAGGGATTCACCCCCTCGCTAAGTTGGGGGTACCACCCCCAACCCGGAGAATCGCCCCTCCCCTAAGTTGGGGGTACCACCCCAACCCAGGGATTAACCCCCTCGCTAAGTTGGGGGTACCACCCCCAACCCGGAGACTCGCCCCTCCCCTAAGTTGGGGGTACCACCCCAACCCAGGGATTCACCCCCTCGCTAAGTTGGGGGTACCACCCCAACCCGGAGACTCGCTCCTCCCCTAAGTTGAGGGTACCACCCCAACCCAGGGATTAACCCCCTCGCTAAGTTGGGGGTACCACCCCCAACCCGGAGACTCGCCCCTCCCCTAAGTTGAGGGTACCACCCCAACCCAGGGATTAACCCCCTCGCTAAGTTGGGGGTACCACCCCCAACCCGGAGACTCGCCCCTCCCCTAAGTTGGGGGTACCACCCCAACCCAGGGATTAACCCCCTCGCTAAGTTGGGGGTACCACCCCCAACTCGGAGACTCGCCCCTCCCCTAAGTTGGGGGTACCACCCCAACCCAGGGATTAACCCCCTCGCTAAGTTGGGGGTACCACCCCCAACCAGGAGACTCGCCCCTCCCCTAAGTTGGGGGTACCACCCCAACCCAGGGATTCACCCCCTCGCTAAGTTGGGGGTACCACCCCAACCCGGAGACTCGCTCCTCCCCTAAGTTGAGGGTACCACCCCAACCCAGGGATTAACCCCCTCGCTAAGTTGGGGGTACCACCCCCAACCCGGAGACTCGCCCCTCCCCTAAGTTGGGGGTACCACCCCAACCCAGGGATTCACCCCCTCGCTAAGTTGGGGGTACCACCCCAACCCGGAGACTCGCCCCTCCCCTAAGTTGGGGGTACCACCCCAACCCAGGGATTAACCCCCTCGCTAAGTTGGGGGTACCACCCCCAACCCGGAGACTCGCCCCTCCCCTAAGTTGGGGGTACCACCCCAACCCAGGGATTAACCCCCTCGCTAAGTTGGGGGTACCACCCCCAACCCGGAGACTCGCCCCTCCCCTAAGTTGGGGGTACCACCCCAACCCAGGGATTAACCCCCTCGCTAAGTTGGGGGTACCACCCCCAACCCGGAGACTCGCCCCTCCCCTAAGTTGGGGGTACCACCCCAACCCAGGGATTAACCCCCTCGCTAAGTTGGGGGTACCACCCCCAACCCGGAGACTCGCCCCTCCCCTAAGTTGGGGGTACCACCCCAACCCAGGGATTAACCCCCTCGCTAAGTTGGGGGTACCACCCCCAACCCGGAGACTTGCCCCTCCCCTAAGTTGGGGGTACCACCCCAACCCAGGGATTAACCCCCTCGCTAAGTTGGGGGTACCACCCCCAACCCGGAGACTCGCCCCTCCCCTAAGTTGGGGGTACCACCCCAACCCAGGGATTCACCCCTTCGCTAAGTTGGGGGTACCACCCCAACCCGGAGACTCGCTCCTCCCCTAAGTTGAGGGTAGCACCCCAACCCAGGGATTAACCCCCTCGCTAAGTTGGGGGTACCACCCCCAACCCGGAGACTCGCCCCTCCCCTAAGTTGAGGGTACCACCCCAACCCAGGGATTAACCCCCTCGCTAAGTTGGGGGTACCACCCCCAACCCGGAGACTCGCCCCTCCCCTAAGTTGGAGGTACCACCCCAACCCAGGGATTAACCCCCTCGCTAAGTTGGGGGTACCACCCCCAACCCGGTGACTCGCCCCTCCCCTAAGTTGGGGGTACCACCCCAACCCAGGGATTCACCCCCTCGCTAAGTTGGGGGTACCACCCCAACCCGGAGACTCGCTCCTCCCCTAAGTTGAGGGTACCACCCCAACCCAGGGATTAACCCCCTCGCTAAGTTGGGGGTACCACCCCCAACCCGGAGACTCGCCCCTCCCCTAAGTTGGGGGTACCACCCCAACCCAGGGATTCACCCCCTCGCTAAGTTGGGGGTACCACCCCCAACCCGGAGACTCGCCCCTCTCCTAAGTTGGGGGTACCACCCCAACCCAGGGATTAACCCCCTCGCTAAGTTGGGGGTACCACCCCCAACCCGGAGACTCGCCCCTCCCCTAAGTTGGGGGTACCACCCCCACCCAGGGATTAACCCCCTCGCTAAGTTGGGGGTACCACCCCCAACCCGGAGACTCGCCCCTCCCCTAAGTTGGGGGTACCACCCCAACCCAGGGATTAACCCCCTCGCTAAGTTGGGGGTACCACCCCCAACCCGGAGACTCGCCCCTCCCCTAAGTTGGGGGTACCACCCCAACCCAGGGATTAACCCCCTCGCTAAGTTGGGGGTACCACCCCCAACCCGGAGACTCGCCCCTCCCCTAAGTTGGGGGTACCACCCCAACCCAGGGATTCACCCCCTCGCTAAGTTGGGGGTACCACCCCAACCCGGAGACTCGCTCCTCCCCTAAGTTGAGGGTACCACCCCAACCCAGGGATTAACCCCCTCGCTAAGTTGGGGGTACCACCCCCAACCCGGAGACTCGCCCCTCCCCTAAGTTGGGGGTACCACCCCAACCCAGGGATTCACCCCCTCGCTAAGTTGGGGGTACCACCCCCAACCCGGAGACTCGCCCCTCCCCTAAGTTGGGGGTACCACCCCAACCCAGGGATTCACCCCCTCGCTAAGTTGGGGGTACCACCCCAACCCGGAGACTCGCTCCTCCCCTAAGTTGGGGGTACCACCCCAACCCAGGGATTCACCCCCTCGCTAAGTTGGGGGTACCACCCCCAACCCGGAGACTCGCCCCTCCCCTAAGTTGGGGGTACCACCCCAACCCAGGGATTAACCCCCTCGCTAAGTTGGTGGTACCACCCCCAACCCGGAGACTCGCCCCTCCCCTAAGTTGGGGGTACCACCCCAACCCAGGGATTCACCCCCTCGCTAAGTTGGGGGTACCACCCCAACCCGGAGACTCGCTCCTCCCCTAAGTTGAGGGTACCACCCCAACCCAGGGATTAACCCCCTCGCTAAGTTGGGGGTACCACCCCCAAACCGGAGACTCGCCCCTCCCCTAAGTTGAGGGTACCACCCCAACCCAGGGATTAACCCCCTCGCTAAGTTGGGGGTACCACCCCCAACCCGGAGACTCGCCCCTCCCCTAAGTTGGGGGTACCACCCCAACCCAGGGATTAACCCCCTCGCTAAGTTGGGGGTACCACCCCCAACTCGGAGACTCGCCCCTCCCCTAAGTTGGGGGTACCACCCCAACCCAGGGATTAACCCCCTCGCTAAGTTGGGGGTACCACCCCCAACCAGGAGACTCGCCCCTCCCCTAAGTTGGGGGTACCACCCCAACCCAGGGATTCACCCCCTCGCTAAGTTGGGGGTACCACCCCAACCCGGAGACTCGCTCCTCCCCTAAGTTGAGGGTACCACCCCAACCCAGGGATTAACCCCCTCGCTAAGTTGGGGGTACCGCCCCCAACCCGGAGACTCGCCCCTCCCCTAAGTTGGGGGTACCACCCCAACCCAGGGATTCACCCCCTCGCTAAGTTGGGGGTACCACCCCAACCCGGAGACTCGCTCCTCCCCTAAGTTGGGGGTACCACCCCAACCCAGGGATTCATCCCCTCGCTAAGTTGGGGGTACCACCCCAACCCGGAGACTCGCTCCTCCCCTAAGTTGGGGGTACCACCCCAACCCTGAGCTTCCCCCCTCCCTCTATCCGAGAGCGTCCGCCCGCCTGCGCTGATCACTCCTGCATGCTGCCCCCGCCTTGACCCCGGTTTATGACCCCGCTGCTCACCACCGCTCTACTTATTGCTACTCCCCCATGATAACCCCAACCCCCGTCTAGCCCTACCAAATCCCTCTACAATATACGTCCGCGAAAGTACCATGGTATACCATGGTGCGCAATATCATGATTTATCATAATACATATCCGCCGAAGTACCATGGTATACCATGGTACGCAATATCATGATATATCATGATATACCTCCGCCAAAGGAACTTAGCGAAACAGCAAGGTAGGAACGAAAACACAGGACAGGGATTAACGGCGCGCTGAGCCTGCGTGCGAAGGTAGGGGGTGGGGGGAATCCTGAGGGTGTCAGGGTTGTCCCCTCAGCGTTAGTGGGGGTGGGGGGAGAATCCAGACGTCCCCTCAGCTTTAGTAGGGGTGTGGGGAGTTCTGAGGGTGCCAGGGTGGTCCCCTCAGCGTTAGTGGGGATGGGGGGAGAATCCTGACGTAGCCAGGGGAGCGTCTCCTCAGCTTTAGTAGGGGTGGGGGGAATCATGAGGGTGCCAGGGTGGTCTCCTCAGCGTTAGTGGGCGTGGGGGGAGAATCCTGACGTAGCCAGGGGAGGGTCCCCTCAGCTTTAGTAGGGGTGGGGGAATCCTGAGGGTGCCAGGGTGGTCCCCTCAGCGTCATTGGGGGTGGGGCGAGAATCCTGACGTTGCCAGGGGGGTCCCTCTAGGGGTGGAGGGGCTCCTGGCCTAGCTAATATAAATAAGGGGTTGAGATCATGAGAAAAGGGAGATCATCTTGAGAGCTTTTTTGACCAAGAAACCAGAATTATCGAGCAGGAGTTAGAAGGGTATAGAATGTACATGTGTTCGCAACCGGAGTACTAAATATAGAGTGATGTCAGAAGGAAATAAAGACCACCGCAGTACCAAGATATACCATAGTAAATCATGGTATCAAATACCATGGTATACCATGGTATATATCTCCGCTGGCGAAGAGGGTCCTGTTCACTGGTATGAAAGATACGGCTCCAAGCCTAAACCGTGACATTCAGCCTAGCCTTTGGACCCTTGTGGAGAAGAGGGTCGGTTGGTTGGTTGTTTATTCAGGACACTTTAACCACTTTTGGTCATATCGCATGAAAGGGAGAAGGAAGGGAGAGTGGAGCCATGTCCCCGGGGGTAAACCCCTATTCTTTGCAAAGAAATGAGATCTTTATCCCGCGACGACACAGACATGGCCACAGCGGGGCTCGAACCATCGATCCCCGTGCCGTTAGACTCTCAGGTGTCCAGAGTACTCTAACCCACTGAGCTACCGGGCCGGCTCCTGGGGAAAAGAGGATCCTCGTCCGGGCACTGACCTGAAATATACGGCCCCAAGCCGACGCCATCATATAATAGCTTAGGTTTGTGGACCCATGGCCACGAGTTAAGCTATAATATCACATATATCACACGAATGTGTCACACGAAAGCATATAGTGATACACATACACTAATAGACATTTTAATAAGTATTCTTAAACGTAGCGATACGCAGATACTGTTTTGATGCTAAGTCCTCGTGCATGTGGCCATAAACTCACGCCAGTATGCAAAGATCTTATGAAGTTAACCATACGCACACTCTAGTATGCAAATTTTAAGTTCTCATAAAGGTAGCCATACGCAATACTAGTATGCCATGTCTTCATAAAGATACCCATTCGCACACACTAGTATATATCTATATATAGTAGCCATATCTCCTCTATTCCATCCAGTACTCAAATTCCTTTTAAAGGTAGCAATATACACATTTAGGATGGCATCTGTCCGACGGTGAGACTAGATTTCAGCTTTGTTTTGGTTTAAGTTCTAAGATGTGTTTTGCGGCGTTTGCGCTTAATTATGAGAGAATAAGCCTGTCACCGACAGAGCTTACCGCGGTCGTCGCATCGATGACTTCGTTAGATTTTGGTTTGTTCTCACTGTACACCTATAGACTATGGATTGGCGTTTTAAGTCCAGTTTCTCAAACCAGAGACCGTCGTGGTTGGCCTTTCCATGACGCACAACACGTGCCAACCCCTCTTTTGGGATGCTAGACCCTCACAAGAATTCGAATCGTTGTCGAAAGCCTTGCAAACCTTGTCATCTATACTAATAAAATGAAGCTGTCTGTCCCACTATGCCGCGGCATGCAAGAGCCCATTGGCATCAGCAGCCGCCCTGAACCTATTAATATCCAGCCGCCGCTCTTAGATGTGTCAAAGCTATCACAGGTGTGAACACAACCACCGGGTGCTTATCACCTTATCCCGCGGCATACTATCGCCTGCGGCGGGCTACCTGGCTTGGTGCCAACAGTAATAATATTTCTCCCAACGCCTTATCGCCCGAACCGTCATCGAAACAAACAAATCCCGTACTGTCTCGCGTCCACAACTTCCCATTAGTAGCAAGAGAACGAACTCTGCCCGGGAAACTCTGCCCGGGAAACTCTGCCCGGGAAAGCTATAATACGCTGCTCTTAACATCAGTCACGGCAGTATCCAATTCCACCCACACCAACCAGGGTTAATGGACTCCTCTCTGCTCATCCCCCACACCCATCCACCCGACTCCTGGAGCCCCGCGCCCCGTCGACATTCATCAGACTCCGGCTTTACTGGCCCGCCCCCCCCCACCCCCGCCCACCGGCACCCACTAGACTTAAAGCAATATACTTACATGCGCCATCTTAGATTTTTGACACTTTAGAATCAAGACTAAAAGTATCTAAAAAATTATGACGCATATGTTCTATATCTCTTTGAGTCTGTAAAACAAACATTTCAGCATAAAACTGCGCGGTTTCTTTATATCGCGCGCGGACGTGATAGCGAGCCGCGGTCGACATCACACACAAAATAGCGAACTGCGAACAGGCGCGTAGGGATATAAAGCCGGCCACCAACTTCTGCTCCGTTAACCAAAATGCTTCTCTCCGGATAGCCCGCAGGCTTTCAGGATTTAAACTCAAGACAGAATGTACTTATTTGACATGGAGAAGAGGTTGGTAATACAAAAAAAACGGAATTTATTGCTTTAAGCTTTATGTACTCCTGTTTTTGTTCGTACCCTCTACTGACCTAACGACAACAGCTATCGTTCGCCAACTTTTATGGACATATGTGGCATGTCCGAGCCTCTACAATTTTCAAGTATTATTGTATCCAGTACAGAACCATTTTCAAGTATTATTGTATCCAGTACAAAATACGCAAATTGCATCTAAAGCACGCTGACAAAAATGTGTATATGGCGTATATGTATCTCAGTTGGAATAACAACAACATGTCTAGATGCAATCTGTACCAATATAGTACCGGAAGCGTGACGTTAAAGACCGACGTACAGAAACAATTCTAATTATCATATATGTTGACATTATAACATTCATTTGTAATCAACAAACATGCGCAAAATAACTGAGCGGACGCGTGTCGTTCAAGACCGACGTACAGAAACAATTATAATTATCGATTACGATTTCGATGACATTGAGTGTAAACACGATTACAATCATGTTTGCAAGCGTGGCATGTTCGAGGACTTTCGGCATCGATTCGGATTCTTGGGAAGATCTGGCATCCCGGGTGAGGGGGTGGGCACGTATCGTGTGTGAAGGAATGGCCCACCCCGACGGGCTCTGGTTTGAGAAACTGGACTTGAAACGCCAATCTAGGCGCCCACCGGCGCTTCCCAGATGCTGACATTTAGAACGCTCACACAACTTGATTTCTTGGCCAACTTTGGCACTCCTTCACACAGATGAAACTGACATAGACATCGATAACTCCAAACCATAACTCGAAAAACCATGAATCTGTGACAATACTCCCCTCTTAAGAAAATATCACGGCATATTTTACCAACAACGGGTTTCCAAAATTATGTACAAATATTACGCACACAAGACACATCTTTTCCTGCATACGACTAAGATAATCAGCGATAACACTGTCTTTGCCCTTAATGGCACGAATCTGATCTTTGTAGTTCTGGAGAAACATCGCTCATCTCATAATACGACTATTAGAGACTTTGCATTTGTCAATTTACACTAAGGGTTGATGATCAGTTTCTAAGACGAACTCCTTTCCATATAGGTAAGTTTGAAAACGTTTATTGGCCCACACCAAGGCCAAACATTCGCGTTCTATGACTGAATAATTTTTTTTTACGGGCAATGTTTTTCTTACTGGCATAAGCTATGGGAAACTTTCCATCTGGGTAGCTCTGCAAAAGGGCGGCACCAATGCCACTATCTGACGCATCTGTCTGTAACCAGAAAGTCTTAAGAAAAATCCGGCATACGTAACACCAGTTGTTTCGTCAACATCATTTTCAAAGTAAGAAACGATTTGTCATGAGCCATACAACATTTCAAATGGGGAAAATCCAAACTTTCCTGAGTAGCCTCACGATAAGCAAACAAAACTGCTGGCAATTATCTGTCCCAAGCCTTGGGTTTTTCGTTACAGAGACGCTTTAAAATCTGCTTCATGGTACCGTTAAATCTTTCAATCAATCCATTACAAATGGGATGGTAAGGAGTTGTAGTAAGCTGCTTGATAGAGACTAGTCTGCAAACTTCTCTCATCAAGTCTGATGTAAACTGAGAACCTAAGTCACTGAGCACTTCGTCAGGGAAACCAACTCTGCTGTATATACTCAAAAGTGCCTCGGCAATAGTCTCCGTATCAATTTTCTTCAAGGGAACAGCTTCAGGGTACCTGGTGGCATAATCTATGACAGTCAAGATATATCGGTGACCTCTGTCAGATGAAGGTTGAATAGGACCAACTAAGTCGACAGCACCACGTTTGAATGGTCTGTCAATCAATGGAAGTTGAACCAAAGAAGCTTTACCAGATTTGCCTTTGGGAATAGTGCATTGACAAATGTCGCAGGATCGACAGAATCGCGTGACGTCACCATGTACATTTGGCCAATAGAATTGAGTTAATATCTTATCACTGGTCTTCCTGATGCCTAAATGACCACCAATGAGTGATTCATGAGCCAAAGCGAGAACCTGAGGACGATACGAACTGGGAACTACCAACTGTCTTATTCGCGTCGCGACCTGGTATCAGCGGTTCAATGACCTTGTAAAGAAGTCCCTTCCGAATTGTAAAGGCAGAAGTATTCGAGTTGTTAATTTTGGGTGGATCGTCGGCGTGAGCCATTAACCACAATTTAGAAAGAGACTTCAGAGGGCATCAATCAGAGATTCAACAGTGACGTTTTCGCCTACACCGTCAGGAACACGTTATGGTTGCGGTACGTCACATTGTCGTTTTGTCTGACTCCTAGTTACAATGGTATTAGCAATTTGGGCTGGATTTGGATTTTGCCAACTGGTTAAAGGACCAGTAGGCTTCCTGGCACCATCAATATTTCCAATAATTAGATCATAGATTGGGTTATGCATGCACAAAGCTTCATCTTCTCCAGAGTAGAATGAGGTATTTACTTGAACCTTGGCAACTGGGTATTTTTGCATAGTGCCGTCAATTAGTAAACACATGTGATTCTTGCCGGTAAGCTGCTCTGGCTTCACTAAGCTGGAGCGTACAGCAACTCCGCTACATCCTGTGTTACGCAAGGTATTGACTAAAGTGTCACCAATCACACCCTTTCTAACAGGCATTCCCATGGAATCAGCGCTTGGTTCTGAACAATCTCCACTTACAATTGGGAGATATTTGCCATTGACTAATTTCAACTCAGATACACTCATTACGCAACAACCAGCGGTTTCTACGTTAGCATTCTCAAGGGCATTATCTGCTGACATCGAAAAGTCAGCACCACTAGTGTCTACGGTATTCGTCAACATCATTGCTCCCGCTCTTTGTTTAACACCTGGAGTTTTGGAGTTGCGACATTATCTTGCTATATGACCTGTTTTGTCACAAAGGAAACATCGTCGTCTATCAATAGGGGAGGGAGCAGAGTTATTTGTCTGTTTCCGATCTTCATATGTAGTTACATTACTGCGACATCGGTCTGCAACATGTCCGATTCGCTTGCACTTATAACAACGTTTGTCTGTCCCGTTATTCTGCATGTCTCTGTCACGGGTCACTACGCGCGTTTTCTTACCGTCTAATGTACAACCGTGAATTTGCAAGTAGCGCTCAGCATATTCTTTGACAGAGTCGCTAGAATGAGGATCTTTCTCACGAATGTATGTGCGCAAATCAAAACTGCATCATCAAAGAAATTGTTCTCTAATAAAGAGATCACTCAGTTCATGGTACGTCATCTTAATATCTGATAACTCAACCCACCTGGTCAAATTACTGCGGAGTCGAGCCATCTGTTCACTCGGTGTAAGTCCTGGTTCAATATTAGTGTCAAAAAACTTTCTTCTTTCTTTTGTTCTGTACCCGTCTTTGGTCAACTGATATCTGTGTAGTAAAGCGCTTTTAACTTTATCATAATCACTGGCATCTTCTATTGACATCCTGAAGTAGGTTTCCAAAGCCCGTCCAGTAAGTAGTGCACTAAGAGCAGTTGCCCAGTCGTCCGTATGCCATTCCTGACAATTAGCAAACCTTTCAAATCGATTCCATTATGCGTCAATATTGTCTTTATCGTCTTGGAATGTTGGTAACTTAGGGACCGGAACATGTTGGTGATGAGTTGTACTATCTTTACAAATACTTTCTGTTTCGGCGTCCTTCTGAACCTTTTCTAATTCAGTCTCTTTTTCGAGTTTAGTTACTTCAAACTCTCGTTTCATACGCCTCTCATCTCGTTCTATCTCCAAGTCCCATCTACGAGTTTCCAACCTTTCTTTCTTTTCATTTTCCACGAAGTCTTTTACCTCTTTTAACTCTTTCAACTCTATGTTATCCATGTCCACGACAAGTTGACAAATAAGAATCTATGAATGAATAATTAACATTTTCACGTGAACTGGTGTCGGGGTTTCGTTTGAGTGAATAAACTGGATTATCGATCTCAGTCAAAAACAATATGTAGATTTCACTCACCCAACAAGAGATATAAAGACCACCTGCTTCGGTCCACTGCTTGATATTCCACAACACGCCTCTAACATGACAAGGACACTCCACGTGCGGTTCCGTATATAAAGTATTGACACTCCAAGTGATAAGCAGCTGAAACATCTGAGCACAAGTTTAAAGATAAATCGACCATGGTGGTACAATTGACACGTTTGACGTAAATTATTGGCTTAGTATAATCATACGGAAAAAATAAGCCAACCGCAATACATATGCGCGAGGAAGGAGTTATACAATTAGCTACACATTTTAGATATATCCCGGACGAACGCCGACTTTTTCGAGTTATGGTTTTGAGTTATCGATGTCTATGTCAGTTACATCTGTGTGAAGGAGTGCCAAAGTTGGCCAAGTTGTGTGAGCGTTCTAGATGTCAGCATCTGGGAAGGTCTGATTGCGTGACTGTGTACGAGTTAATTTTAGTGTCTGGTTAATTGCAGTAGAGATGGGAGTGGCAGTAGCCGTGTGCCATGATATTGTGAGGCTGTGTGCCATGATATTGTGAGGCTGTGTGCCATGATATTGTGAGGCTGTGTGCCATGATATTGTGAGGCTGTGTGTCATGATATTGTGAGGCTGTGTGCCATGATATTGTGAGGCTGTGTGCCATGATATTGTAAGGCTGTGTGTCATGATATTGTGAGGCTGTGTGCCATGATATTGTGAGGCTGTGTGCCATGATATTGTGAGGCTGTGTGTCATGATATTGTGAGGCTGTGTGCCATGATATTGTGAGGCTGTGTGCCATGATATTGTAAGGCTGTGTGCCATGATATTGTGAGGCTGTGTGCCATGATATTGTGAGGCTGTGCGTCATGATATTGTGAGGCTGTGTGCCATGCTATTGTGAGGCTGTGTGCCATGATATTGTGAGGCTGTGTGCCAGGTTTTGTATATTGTGCGGCTGTGTGCCAAGGTGACAAGCTGTCTTGCTGCTAGAAGATGGTGTGAGAGCTGGGTGCCAGATATGTTAATGGAAATGGTGAATGTTCACGTAAGTGTCTTAAGTGTACTTATTTGTTTATATTTCAGATTTTATTCATATATATTCATATTTTATATTTGTTTATAAGTTCAAACATGTATTGCCACCAATGTATGTGTGTATACCTTGACCAATAATTATGACTAGTTTATATTGTTTAATTATAGCTGTGAATGCTGAGAGAAGCGGACTTGTACGAAAGAATACTAGCTGCCATGTATGACGAGAACGAGAAAGAAAGAGGGGAAAGCAAGAAGAATTTTATTGTATTATGTAAATACAATCTTTCGCCCTCATTTTGCCCATTGTGTTATCTATACGTTATAAATGACCCCTAGACGAACGTGACAGATAGGCAAGGTTTATTTAGTCATAAGCGCAAATACCGCGACGCAAATCGTATCACTTAAACCAAACAAAGCTGCAAATTCGTCCTTGTAGATGTCCAACGACCGCATTCGTTTTAGTGAACGCTGATGATGAATTGTGATGGCTGAGTTCGTCCTTGTAGATGTCCAAGAGTCGCGGTAACGTCGTGGACCCCTTCGACCGTCTGGATCGCTTCTCCACGGACGGCCTGAGGTACTTCCTGCTGAATGAGGGAGTCCTGCACAACGACGGAAGTATGACCCACCTCTTCTATGGAGTTATATATAGGCTTTTGATTGACAGATGTATGTCACGGAAATTGGGCACCAACCCAATGATATGTTTGTGTCCTAGTTAAAAAAATCATAAGAGTAGTTAGTCCAAACAATACGAGTAGTAAGTCCAAACAGTAAGAGAATTCGTCCAAATAGCAACAACGTGCAAGGAAAATTTATAATTTGTTTGTAATTTAATACTCTTTTAAATTCTTGTGAGTAAGTCAAATCGTTATCACGTCTCTTCCTTAAAACGTGTCCATCCCATTGCAGCAGTTACTCACAGAAAATGATCACGCTATATAAATATACTTAGCATAATTATACTTTATATATTACGCATACATTATATTCGTCGTCTCTCCCCCCCCCCCCCCTTTTGGAAACTCCTTGTATAAGTGGCTTTATTTGAGACCCCAGAACACCACGCAATGATCTATAAAGCGTGTATACAATGATAAGGACATTGTTTGCTGCAGACTACACGGACCGTAAGGTGGTGGAGTGTCTGAACAGCGAGCTGTGTAACACTCTGGGCAACCTGCTCCAGCGCTGTGTATAATGATAAGGACATTGTTTGCTGCAGACTACACGGACCGTAAGGTGGTGGAGTGTCTGAACAGCGAGCTGTGTAACACCCTGGGCAACCTGCTCCAGCGCTGTGTATAATGATAAGGACATTGTTTGCTGCAGACTACACGGACCGTAAGGTGGTGGAGTGTCTGAACAGCGAGCTGTGTAACACCCTGGGCAACCTGCTCCAGCGCTGTGTATAATGATAAGGACATTGTTTGCTGCAGACTACACGGACCGTAAGGTGGTGGAGTGTCTGAACAGCGAGCTGTGTAACACCCTGGGCAACCTGCTCCAGCGCTGTGTATAATGATAAGGACATTGTTTGCTGCAGACTACACAGACCGTAAGGTGGTGGAGTGTCTGAACAGCGAGCTGTGTAACACTCTGGGCAACCTGCTCCAGCGCTGCGCATAATGATACGGACATTGTTTGCTGCAGACTACACGGACCGTAAGGTGGTGGAGTGTCTGAACAGCGAGCTGTGTAACACTCTGGGCAGCCTGCTCCAGCGTTGTGTATAATGATAAGGACATTGTTGGCTGCAGACTACACGGACCGTAAGGTGGTGGAGTGTCTGAACAGCGAGCTGTGTAACACTCTGGGCAACCTGCTCCAGCGCTGTGTATAATGATAAGGACATTGTTTGCTGCAGACTACACGGACCGTAAGGTGGTGGAGTGTCTGAACAGCGAGCTGTGTAACACCCTGGGCAACCTGCTCCAGCGCTGTGTATAATGATAAGGACATTGTTTGCTGCAGACTACACGGACCGTAAGGTGGTGGAGTGTCTGAACAGCGAGCTGTGTAACACTCTGGGCAACCTGCTCCAGCGCTGTGTATAATGATAAGGACATTGTTTGCTGCAAACTACACGGACCGTAAGGTGGTGGAGTGTCTGAACAGCGAGCTGTGTAACACTCTGGGCAACCTGCTCCAGCGCTGTGTATAATGATAAGGACATTGTTGGCTGCAAACTACACGGACCGTAAGGTGGTGGAGTGTCTGAACAGCGAGCTGTGTAACACTCTGGGCAACCTGCTCCAGCGCTGCGCCTCGGCCGCCGTCAACCCACGCCAAGTCTTCCCGCCATTCGACGACGCCCTCTTCCGGCAGCGCGCCGAACCAAGAGATCAGCAAATGTGGTGCCGTCTGTCGGAATTGCCAGGTGTGTGAACAAAATAGCATTTGGATTTGGAAGGGGAATGGGTGTAAAAATTTATTTACCAGTTATTTGAAATCGAAGTTTCTGTAACTTCGTGAATTTGCTTTAACCGTGTTAAAATATATGGTGAGGTGATGATGAAGCCATCACTATGTTTATAATTACGATGTGCTGGCTTAGCGTTCGCGACGTATCCGTCTCTGCTATGGCATCATACAACTTCACAGACTGAGTAAAGTGTCGCCAAGCGCCGATTGATCATTAAAAAATCAAGTCTCTCGTACTCCACCAGCCGAGGTTGATGGCCACTACAGCGAATACAACGTCTACCGAGCCCTGGACGCCATCATGACTCAGCTGCGCCAAACCAAGCCTTGGGAAGTCTGCAAGGACCCGGACCTGTTGCCATGGCTACAGATCATGCTGCACGTCGCCATGGCTACGCTGCGGACATGCGCCGTCTTGCTGCAGCCAGTGGTGCCCACTCTGAGCTGCCAGGTGTTGAACAGATTGGGAGTCCCCCTAGGGAAGAGAGACTGGCGCAGTCTTCAGAGCGCCCCCTGTGTTGAGACGGAGGTTAACCTTGGGATCAGTGCGGGACCCTTGTTTCCGAGGATTAAATCGTGAAACGTAAAACTTGTTACTATGCTTTTTGTTATCGTGAATTGCTGTTGCCATGCTTGCCTTTAAGGTGAAAATAAACTGGAAAGAAATCCATCAAACGATTCGAGTTCATTATGTAAATCAGTTATTAGTACGCAGAGCGTCAGCGGTCCTTCTTCGCAGGGCACCGGGTAGTCAATAAGGTACAAACAGGCCGATAATAAACATCCGCGGTTATACACTATTCTATAACTTAAATTACAAGATTCTTGAAAATGGGTCGGTTATAATTTTAATCAAAACGATTATTTACAGGAACGAAAAATGATTACTTTCATACGAAAAAGGCCAATTATTCAACGTACCGTTTTAAAATATGATTAGGTTCTTTTAACGTTTTAACCACTTTTGGTCATATCGCGTGAATGGGAGAATGAAGGGAGAGTGGAGCCCTGTCCCCGGGGATAACCCCCTACTCTTTGCGAAGAAAGACATGGGATCTTTATTCTGCGACCACACAAACCCACTGAGCTACCGGGCTCCTTGGCTGGGAACCAGCCTGGAGCTACTAGCAGCATACGGTCTGGCTTTAGCACCACCCATGGCACCACCCTTGGCGCCACCCTTGCCGCCACCTCCTCCTTTATTTTACGGCATTTCGCCAACTTGAGTTTACAAACAACACGCACGAGCTGCTGTCTGCATGCAAGACTTGCGGGGAAGCCCTCTCGTGACGTCACAGACTCGCTTTGAGATTGCTTCACTCCACGCCCGGGATTACCCCACCGTGCGACGTTCTCGTGGTAGACCATGTCTAATTTGTCTAATTCTTTTTTGTCGCTTTGATTCGACCGACTGGTAAGGAGAACAAAATTAAGACAACCCGCCCCCAGCAATGTCAAGCAGAGCGCCATTTTGCCGGGAGGAGTGACGCATATTGTGACTATTCATATGGCGCCGCCTTACGTTATAACTCGCGGAGAGAGAGATCAGGGCCGCGATTTACAGATGAACAACGGCAGTTCCATGCCGCGCAGTAGCACAGGATCTTAGCCTTTCATGGAAAAGTACCGTCCAAACAAATTGGTATACGTCTTGCGACGATTGACTCCACAACAATACCATGATTGGAGTTAGAATCGTAGCTATTTATATTGGCGAGTATCACGCGCTCTTGTTTTGCTCACACAATAGGCGCAATTTCCGGTTTGAATAAATTAGAGTATCGCCTCCTGATTGGTCAATCACAGACACGCCTCCAAAAAGGGCTGCCGCCTGGGTAGGCGGCGAAATCGTGCCTGGCGGTCACTTCTAAGTTTTATTGTGAGCTACAGATAAAACGAAAAATTCCGTAATTTGGATGATAGATAATTGGGTATTATATCAATCGGTAAAGCAGCGTTAGAGGCTAGGCTAGCGGTTGCCTTGAATGAATGCACCTCAGGCGGACACAATATATTAGGGGTGGGGTTGGGAGGTAGGCCTTGGTTAACTGCAGAATATAAAACACCTAGGAACGGTTTCTCTTTTTTTACGTTCGAGATTTGATCTCAACTTTTGCTATAGCTATATCAGTAGGCCCTATATATAGCATTTATATAGGGGGGGTGGGGGGATGCCTTTGCGATCTCCGCTATTGGCATCCAGGAATTCGCGATTATAGCTGTTGGCAATTTTGGGGGGATCGTTATCCGTACAATTCTCAATTAGTTCAACGCGAAAACCCTTTGGCTATTTACCGCGACCTTTACCGTTATTATAATAGCAGTCTGAGAATTCTTCGATATTCGCGATATCATCATTAAGGCCTAATCTTGGAGATTCGATGGGGATTGAGGATTTTATAATTTCCCCCGGACAACTCCCCCCCCCCCCCCGACAATTCCCCCCCGGACAATTCCCCCCTATCACAACCCACCCCCCCGGATAACTGCCCCCCGATAACTCTACCCCCCCCCCCCCAGACAACCACCCCCGAGACAATTTTCCGGACATTACCACCCACGTCTCCTTAAGAGGAGTAGCCTCGCCCCCCCCCCCCCCCCCCCTCCCTTCCCCCCAAACAATCCCCACCGGTCAAACCCCAACTCCGGACCACCAACTGTGTTGAGCGTGTGAAGGAGCGTGGCGCTGTCTCAACAAGCTCCCAATAAGCCCTGGGCCTCTATAGTCTTTGTCGGATGGGTACTGACGTTACGGTTAACTCGTGTAACATACATCGATGGCTCGGACTTATTACAGAGACTCTGCGGATCTCAAGGGGTGGGAGGTCTGAGGGGGTGTTCGCTGCGCAGATACTACGTAGGAAGATAAATCGATTTCGAATCTGTATTAAAATCAGTCAAAAAAACAAAAAAACATTGAGGTCTCGCTAAATCTCGGTGGAATAAAAGGTGCATATAAAAATATATTTTTTCCGACAGGGGACTGGCTGTCTCGGAGGGTATTTTCGGGGGGGGGGCTGTCCGTTTGTGGGTATGTCTTTCCAGGGGGTGGTTATTGTCTGGGGGCAATTTCTCGGAGGGGAATTGTCTGGGGTGGGGGTAGAGGGGGGGTTTCCGGGTGGCAATTGCCCAGGGGGAGTTGTCATGGGAGGGAATTGTCCGGTCGCAAGGGGTATTTTCGGGAAGGAATATTCTGGGGGGAATGATCTCGGGGGGGAATGGTCTCGGGGGGAATGGTCTCGGGGGGAATGGTCTCGGAGGGAATTGTCTTGGGGGAATTGTCTCGGAGGGAATTGTCTAGGGGGGAATTGTCTTGGGGGAATTGTCTCGGAGGGAATTGTCTCGGGGAAACTTACCGGGGGGAATTGTCTTAGGGGAACTTACCGAGGGGAACGGTCTCGGGGGGAATTGTCTCGGGGGAACTTACCGGGGGAACTTACCGGGGGGAATGGTCTCGGGGGGAATAGTCTCGGGGGAACTTACTGGGGGGAATGGTCTCGGGGAGAATGGTCTCGGGGGAACTTACCGGGGGGAACTTACCGGGGGGACTTGTCCAGGGGGGCATTGTTCGGTGGGGAATTGTCGGGGGAAAAGCTTAAACAGCTCCTGTCTTGAAGATTCTGATAACCAAAGCAAAATGCATTACAAGATTAGCTCATGAGACAACTAAACCTGTTGTTTAATATTGGTTTAGTACATGAACCCTCGTGATGAGTGTGTTAATTGTCAATATGCAGTTTGGGTAATCCAAATCTGGGTATAGGCCTATATTCGGCCCCGATAACCGACGAATGATGATTTTAGAGAACCAGGACTATATTGCGCTCTTTGTATTGGCTTAGAAGGACGAAACCGTTGTCTTACTGTTTAACCTTGTTTTGCCCTGTAGATATTAACGTGAACAAAGTGTTACCATGCAAGCATTGTGATAATGCAATCCGCTATTGATTGCTGATTAAATCGTGAAATATGGCAGAAGTAGCTAGGTTATTGCCATATATAACCTACTACTACAGGCTACGAGCGAAACGAGTGTTATTTTATATTGTCATTAAGCCATGTCGTAATACCCCCCCCCCCACCCCCTCTTATACAGACATTTCGACAGTTTCTGATACATTAGCTATATACCCGTTATTCGTTATTTAAGAGTGTCCGTATGAGATGTCATAAGGTACAGACTAGAAGTTTATAGTCATGTCTTAGACACAGAAATGGGCCGGCACTTTCAAAGCTAGTCTATTGCTCCTTTTTGTAAACAAGAATTAGAAGGCACTGTCTCGGAGTATACTGTAATATTCCACCGTTCAAAGCCTCGTTGGGCGTATTATTACGTATTTATTAGCAGCGTTTTATCTGAGGCCAAAATTTCTGAAATCGAAATTCTTTAACCTATCTTTATGAATTGGACAAAGCGATACGATGCGTTTCTCGAATTGAAAGAATGACGCGATATCTTTTTTTAATTAAGAAGGCGACACAATGTGTTTCTTACATTGACAAAGCAACACTAAATCTTTCTTACATTGACAATTCTGATAAAGTAACACGGTATCTTTCTTACATTGACAATATTGACAAAGTAACACTAAATTGTTATTACATTGACATCATTCTATAATTTCACGCATCTTATGCGGCACCACATATTTGTTTCCCGTCGTCATAGTGTGACACAAAGTCGAAGTCCAAATGCCACTTCATTAGCTTAGTCATTGTATCTCAGAGTTTCCGAGCCTGTTATCGCTTCACTGTACCTTCTTGCGCCTTGTCACCTCATTTTGAATCCTTGTGGAGCGTCCAAATGTGGTAGGTTTTATCTTTAGACATCGCCACGACTCTGCATCCCAGACGCTCGAACCTGTCGAGTACTTCACTGGCTGTGGTTTTGTCAACGGACCATTGATTAGGGCTGAAAAACACGTTTAAAATTTGCAACTGTCCTGTCATCACGTCTGTTTAGTTTTTTATAAATTTTATTTCCGCAAAAAAAAACTAAATCACATGATCACATGAACGTATATACAGACATAAAGTGATATACCAGTTACATCAAATGAAATGCATTTGTTCGTGTAAGCATATTTCTTTAAACAAATACACTTTAAAGGTTATCGATTTTCGAATTAAAATCTGCAGATACCTTTCTTTACCACCAATAAAATCATATTGGAGTAAATTAATTAAGCCTAAAATATTAACGGAAACTGGACTGTCATTAAAACCTACATTCATTTTCTGATATAGTTTGTCTCATCAACCAGTTTTGCTTTTATATTGTGTTTTACCTCATCCCAAAATTCGTTTCAAGTTGCATTTATAAAAATAATGTATGGTGGTTGGTTGTATATTCAATACGCTCTAACCACTTGTTTGTCATATTACGTCAATGGGAGAAGGAAGGGAGAGTGGAGGCATGTCCCCGGGGGTAACCCCGTACTGTTTGCGAAGAAGGACTTGGGATCTTTATCCTCTGACAATGTATGGCTAAACTGGCACATTGTAAACACTACATAGATGTGACATTTTCCATTATCTCACTCATGTCGTATATTAACCGACTGTAACGCCTAATTGCGGGACAATGTTATGGCTCGTATTCTATATGCATATGTTAAACTTATGTTAGAGTTAATGCGATTCCATCAACAACTTCAGTGGCATCTCAGATCGGCCCTCAGAGGAGGTTTGACTCGTGGTCCGCAACTAAATCTGGAAAGCGCCTCGCTTCATCAGGCGTCGCGACTAAGGCCTTGAGTTGTGCTGCCATCTGACGGCTACCGGATAATGATCGAATAGCGCGCAAATGACAGCGTAACCTTTCAACCCTTTGCACCAATATGTTATCTGATCCTATCTTATGTGCAATGGTCTGTTACACGTAACATTTGATCAGCAGTCGATTGACATCGCTCGCTATACCGCCACTGATTGTCGTCAGTTTTAATAAAAGGTGCGAATTTCCACTTCCTTTTGACAGTATTCATTATTCATAATTCAAATTCACTTGCTTGGAGCTCGACCCCGGTCTGGCGACTAGTTGTTCCATAATAGCGGGATCGCCTCCCACGGTGCAAGTTATCTTGTTCTGAAGATAAACAGCCAGTATAGCGAGGTTGTAGGACGTTTCGGCCAGTGGACGTTTCGGCCTAGGACGTTTCGGTCAAGGAGCATAGGACGATTCTGCAATTGAAAAACCCAAGAGATCTAGGCTTACCTTCAACGTATCCCTAGTGCTGCATCCACGGAACTAGGGTTACCTTAATTAAATATAGCCCTATTGTCGCAGCCACAGTTCTGTAGAGGGTCGCATTACATTGGCTTTATCCGGGGGTCTTGCATACATCTAAGTTAATGCCTTCAACGGTTGTAACAACGGTCTGTGTATATACCGATCCGGGCGCCATAGTTGTTGTTGGCGCGTGCTGTGCCTGCATGTAGGTGGAGCTAGGTTCCCAAACTGTGTAACGGTGAATTCTCTGTGATAGAGAGCACTGTTGCTCAACCGAAACTCTAGCACATGCGCTATGCTCACAATTAATGTGGCAATGAACTTAACAACGTATTACATAGGGGGAACAGGGCATAAACGATGATATGGTCAGATGGTTTTAATACATGTACTTACAAAAGGGAATGTTGTCTTAAGAAGACAGTAAGGCATTTTGACTCAATCCTCAATTTCTACTCATGTACGAATGTAAATGAAGTGGCTGAATGTTTGCGCTGAATGGACTTTGTCCGTTAATATAGATATAAGATAAGGGTGTACTCTGGACCTTCTATGTAACCAACCGTTCACGATATAGATTGGTTACTGTACAGCATTTGGTCCATGCCAGCTCGTGTAGTCTCATACTCGAAGCAAAGATATTAGTACAGGTGTACCGGTCTCACTTTATAGCGAAAAGACACTAATCTCGCGAAAGGACAGCCCAAATGCCAATTAACCCCGATTTGAAGCTGTTGAACCGGCTGATTCGGGTTGTAATATCTTTACTGCGGGCAGGAATGCAAATATGTATTGTTTAATCGGGCTCACATGCATATTTAACAAATATTTCAACACGGATGCCGTTCAGCGATCGGTACGGCTGCCGCCATGTTGGATAGACACTTGCCTGTTGCCTCACTAGATGGCGTAACGCGACAGATGATGTTATATAGATCTACATGTTTGCGTTATGAGGTCCTTATCGCGAAAAGACGGTTACATCTGCGTAAAAGGGATATGTATCGCTGCTAAAAGACACTTAAAGCATTATTAGCATAGTAGATTTGTACAGTTTATTTACACGCATCACACCACACACATTACGCCTTCTTCTTACTTGTCGTCGTCGTTTTAGCGGAGCGCTTCCGTTTGCGTTGGCATGGCTTCTTGCCGCCAGTGGGTGCCGTGACCACGAGTTGGCCGTCTGTTGAGCGGACACAGCCTTTGAGCAGTCCCGACTTCTACCCCATTGCTATTTACCTTTTACTCCACACCTCTCGACACAGTCATGTAACAAGCCAAGTGATGAGAAGCCTTTGCTGAACTGAACTGCCCTTAGATGTAAACTCGATGTAACAAACTAATTGATGTTAACTGATTAGCCCTGCACGAAACCGGCGCCCCGAAACCGGGTGTCTTCCGATTTCCACCCCAACTAATTGGTGTCACATAACTGCGGCATGCGTGTCTCCTACCCCAATAATACTAACATTTTATTTCGTGGAAAATAGCAACCCAAACTTGATGAATTAAAAAAAACGTTTCAGGCGATACATGTCCCATTTACGATTAGATTGTCGCATTATCGTCTTTTCGCGAAAAGACTTCATAACGCAAACATGTATTCGATAATGCACGCCATCTAGTGAGGCAACGGGCAAGTGTCTATCCAACATGGCGGCAGCCGTACCGATCTCTGAACGGCATCCGTGTTGAAATATTTGTTAAATATTCATGAACCCAATTAAAAAAATTTTTTTTGCATTCCTGCCCGCAGTAAAGACATTACAAACCGAATCAGCCGGTTCAACCGCTTCAAATCGGGGTTAATTGGCATTTGGGCTGTCTTTTCGCGAGATTAGTGTCTTTTCGCTATAAAGTGAGACCCCAGGTGTACTAATATCTTTGCTCGAAGGCACGAGCGCTCACCGCCGTTGATCATGATCATAACGTGTCCGTCCGCACACGGCGGGGGCCTATGTATAATATACCCATATATTATATTATATTATATTGTACATACGTGTGAGGATGGACACGTTATGATCATGATCAACGGCGGTGAGCGCTCGTAATTTCGGAGGCCTTTTTTAACAATTTGTTTTCTCTCAATGACCTCAATAATCTCGCACTTTTCTCTCGTTCTCCATATTCCCTCCATAGCCTGGACGGCACACCCTCACCACTGTGCTAATGGGGCGCCACCCCGGGAGTATAATCTATCTGTGGTGACATATTTAGGTTGACATATTTGTGCCACATGCTGTCTCGCATTTTCGCCTGGCACAACCATGGAACGCACGCGTGAAGGCGAGGGCGAAATCGCGAGCCCGCGAGAAGGCGAGGGCGAGATCGCGAGCACGCGACGGCGAGAACTCGAGATTGAGGTGACACACCAATAAAAACCATTCCCATGTTAAGTAATGGAAAAACCCAAATTTTCAGCCCAATGCTAGAGAAAAATCGGTACCCATGTTTGACTATATGGGCCATAGGAAATTTATCATAGAACAAGTATCCAACTTTATTTTAAAAACAAACAGAACATCAGTTGATATTTTTTAGATACAGCCCATAGTATGACCCCCCCCCCCCCCCCCCGCCCGATTTGTTTTCAGTTTCAGAGATGAGTAGTTCTCACTTGTACCTACCATCAGCTATGATTGTCGATTTCATACTGACGATTAAGAGAAAAGACCCAAGCGTGGACGGGGCTTAGTGTCCGAGTATGGATCGGTCTATTGTATCTAAATGCTGACGCCCACTGGAACCGAATAGCGACGGAACCAAGGCGACGCGGTTCGGACGCGCTGGCCAAAGCCCACTGCGCGCGACTCGCACCTCGGCGGGTAAGTTCCTTTGCACCGGTCGCCATGGTGAAGATCATGCGGTGCATGGTGCTGAATATGTCATTCTTTTTTTGTGATTGGCTGAAATGTCGACGGCGCGCTGAGTGACCCCCGACAAATGATCTCAACGCGGCACGGCGTCCGTGCCGCGCACGTGCGGTGGGCATCAACAAAGGGTGTGTTCGATTTACATAAAACCAAAACCGGTTCGCCAAACTCACTGCTTGACAGGAGAAGAATCGAAACCGGTTTGCTCGAAACCGTGAAAGAGCTGGTTTGACTGTTTCCGCTCCGCGAAACTGTCAGTTCAATCAACACAGACACCATATTTAATCATAAATGGAATGAATCAAGACATCTGGACAGAAGTATGATACTAATTTATTAACGGACAGTACAATCGCGGGTGGAAAAATTAAACAAACGGCATATTTATGCTGGAATAAGCACATGGCCATTGCCAAAATACATGCTGCAGTTTTAAACGAATGGAACTATGCGTTCGCATTTAGGTGAGCAAACCGTTGAAACCGGTTTCAAAAACGGTTTCGGTTTTTCGTCGGTTTCAAATAAAATCGGACACGCCCTAAGTGAAACTCAATTTTGTTCTATATTTCGGTAAATTCCGTCGCCGCGCCGCGCACCGCGTCCAACGGACGTTAGCACTGCACAGTCGACTCTAAAATCTGTCAAATGTCTGATGTAAGTACTGCGGGGCGTAAGAGGGCGGTGTAAGGAGTAACAAGAGAACCAGGGTAAGGGGTAGACTAGGGAACCGGTGCAATTCATGATTGGTTGGTTGTATATTTCCGGACGCTTTAAGGTAGTATGCTGCATTTCAAAACTTACGGTAAAAGATTGTGAAATTTTCACCAGATACATCTTTAACTATGCTTATAACAAAGCAGTAATGAAAAAAAGTTGTTTTCAGGATGCTTTTTCCAAAAAGTGAAGTGGAAGCATCCACCTATTACAATTTAACATGGCGGCCTATGGGAGTTTCAGATATTTCCACTTATTTTTGTTATTGTAAAAACAAAACTAGACGGTAAAGCATCCTGATTTTTGCACAAGGAGTACTTTGTTATGTACTTAGAAGAATAATACAATAATATTGATATGTTTTCCCCCTAGTTGTTTTGCAATGTGAGCTTGAACCGTCCCACCTGAACCCCCTATGGAAACTCGGCATTGTCACTTACGGAATTTACGGCATGAAAAAAAACGTGAAAAAAAATTGCCCAAACGTATCGATATTTTTAGTTTTGTATTATTTCCTGTTATGTACATTGTATTAATATTTAGATTTCGTAGCGAAACAATGCTCCAAAAGTCGAAAAACGGCCAATTATAAGGTTTTTTCGACCAGTTTACGACGAGTTTTGCCCACTGGGACTGAGTAAGAACAAATGGTTTCTATTGCGTCGAGTCCCCGGCAGAAAAAGACGATGGTGGGTTCTGCTCCACTTTAAATGGCGGCAAAATGGAGTAGCTTGCGTGACCCCCAAAGCGCTGAAGTAAGTAACGGCAGATGGATATCTGATATCCGCGGTGATCTTCGTGGATTATTGCCGCCATGCATATCGCGGATAACGTGTACGAGAAACAAAACTATAAGGCTCTTAATACCTGGAAAGTCACTAACCCTATACGGAGAGGTCAAATCTGAAACGTTACTGAGCTTTGAAACACTATAGTAACGAGGCTACAGTAATTATAACTTTCAGCAATCGAAAATGTCTGATGCACAAGAGCCGACGCATCGAATCCGAAAGGTTACAGTTGTGACGGTCGTCTGTCGTTTGGAATTGCAAGTGAGTGGTTGGTTGTATATTCAGGACGCTTTAACTACTTTTGGTCATATCGCGTCAATGGAAGAAGGACGGGAGAGTGGAGCCATGTCCCCAGGGTAGCCCTCTGCTCTAATCTTTATCCTGCGAGCACACAGACATGACCACAGCAGGGCTCGAACCACCGATCTACGTGCCGTTAGGCTCCCAAGTGACCAGAACGCTCAATACGACAGCTCTAACCCACTGAGCTATCGGGGCGGCCCTGCAATGAGAGAGGGAGCCAGTGAAAGTCGTTCGTTGCCCTTTTACGGGTTTAGGCACATGGGATTAATCGAGACAAGGACGCGAAAGACTACTTCGGCCCCAAGATACATGCGGGCTTTTAAAGCCATATGTTCTGTAATTTTTATATTACCATTCTCTTCTCCATGTCAAATAAGTATATTGTGTCTTTTTATCCTGAAAGCCTGAAAGCTATCCGCAGAGCAGCGAATTTGTTCACCGGAGCAGAAGTAGGCGGCCGGCTTTATATCCCTACGCGTCTGTTCCCAGTTCAATATTCTGTGCGATGTTGACCGCGGCTCGCTAGAACGTCCACGCGCGATAAAATATTCCGCGTAGTTTTATGTTGAAATGGATGTTTTACAGACTCAACTAGATATGAAACATATATGCATCATAATTCTGATATACTTTTTTGTCTTAATTCTAAAATGTAAAAAATCTACTTTAACCCACACCTCGTTGCATTATTCGCAGTCGAAAACGCCCTTGGCCTATGTGGCTCCGTCGCTAGGCGTTGTTTACATTACCGAAACACGTTCGATAGAAATGTTATAACGATGGGATTGCAAACAGCGCTGATGGGAAATACCACTACTGACATCCAGTGGAGCGTGGACGGTCCCAAATGGTCTTGTGCAAACAACATCGTCGTCATTACTAGCCAGGACAAGGTACAAGGTGCTTGGCTGAAGGCGATACGAAGCACGGCTCTACGTTTGTTGTGACGGTTTCTGTGTTTACTGACTGTTACCCCGACGGAGGGGGATAAAGCTATGTGTATAGCCGTGATGACGCTGATGACGTTTACTCCAAGAACGAGGGCGCCGTTCGCGACAGTCAGTATCAGCGCCGCAGTCATGTCCTGTATCCCTGACTCGACGCCCTTCAAGTCTATCAGGTGGCATAAACTGTTGTTGGCGGTCCTCCACTCTGAAGTAGTCCACTCCCGGCGCCACAATATGAACGCTGCAATCATGGCCGTAAGAAGAAATATGCCGATTAACACTCCGCGCCATGTTCTTCTGCTTACATGATAGCGTTGCATGGTAAAGGTTGTTCCGACGAATCTTTGTATGGAAAGCAACAGAAAGCAGCACTGAGACAGTTCGTGGCTACAAAACATCAACAGGGCGGCGAAAATGCAAATCGGACTCCGAAGCCAGTCATCTTCTAGCAGGGCATATAGTTGGCCGAAGTACGTGTGACCACTTGCGAGGATTACCAGATAGAATCCCATGATTGAGTCAAAGAAATGAAGACACATAGTGACCTCTGACCTTCTCTTCCCTCGTCGGCCTTGCTTGTTTACGGCCTGGCCGTCGCGCCCCAGCCACATCAATGCCAGGAGATTGCTCAGAACGATCGCGAGGCCGATGACCCACGCTAGAAGATGCAGCGTGTGGCTTCCCAGCAATCCGTTACAAGAAGACGCGCTTCGGCGCTCCGCACCCACCAAGCACGATACCTCGTCCGGTATGTAGCAACACAAGTTTTCATCACTGACCACCACCGATCTCAATCCCTCTATAAATGCGAACGTCTGATATGGCATTGACCGGAGAAGTTTCCGGTCAGAACGATTTCGCCCATGGAGGAAATGTGACACAAAGTATCTGGGTCGAAGACGGAGAGCTCATTATTGGACAGATCGAGGATCCCAACTTTTATCAGCCCCTCAAACGCGCAAGGCACAATGCCTGTAACGCCGCAGCGAGACACATCGAGTAACTGTAAATGGGTTAGTCCTAAGAATGTGCCAGGGGATATGGCACCTAGTGAATTTCCATGTATATCCAGCCACCGCAGGTTATCTAGCCCTTGAAATGCATATCTGTTAACCAAAGCGATATTATTTTGAGATATGTTAAGAAACCACAGGTGGCGACAACCTTCAAATGCAAAGGAACCGAGTTTGGTTATCTTGTTTTGAGAAACGTCCAGCAGGATCGTCTTGTCCCAATAGTCACCCGAATATTTCCGTACGGCTATTTCACTAATGGAATTGTTTGTCAATATTAGTGCTTTCAACTTCCATTTTACAGTTGGAATGACGGATAGTTCCGACGAGCTGCAGTCTATTGCATCGCCATGACACCTGCAGGAACTGGGGCATTCCTCAAGCAGATAAGATGCTTCGTCATCCCCGGATGTCGGACACTCCACGCTACCGTCCCTCAGTCTGTCTGGGTGAACGCATATCGTTTTGAACGAACACATTAGAAGCCATTGACATTTAAGTCGGGCACAGCGAAACTTGTCTTCTCCCTGAGGGCAGTCTCTGTGGCCGTCACACACCATATGGAACGGGATGCAATAGGGGAATGAGCATTTAAACATCCCAGAGCATTCAGCGAGGGTGCACTCCTTTAGATGGTCTCCGTGAGGACAATACTTTGTTTTAGCGTTGTCCTCTCGCTCATAAACACAGCTAAGGTGCCCTGGAAACATCCCGTCTTGGTCATTTGCACAAGGAGTCCATTCCACTACGTCGTAGGAGATATTTTTGTCATCGCTTCCTGCATTGTACGTTGCGTCGCCTCTTGCAGAGAGGTGTGGCAGCAGACATGAATATTCATCCGATTCGTCAGGGCAGTCTGGATGACCGTCACATACTTTGGAGAGAGGGACGCAGCCGCCAACTGAACACTGCAGATAGGCGATGGTACAGCGACACTGGGCCAGCTGGCATGTGGTTCTACACCACACGTTGTCGCCAGGCCCGCTTGCCCTGGTGGACGAACCGGTTAGATTGAGACACATTGCGGGGCATTTGGTTTCATCGATACCATCGGGACAATGTCTAATTCCATCACAGCGATTCACGATGAGAATGCAAGAGTGGTCATCGCATTCAAAGAAACCGGTGGCACAGCTCCGAGGAGTCAAGACTGGCATACATAGAACATGGTCTCGCTGGTTGAGAGTCAAACAATCCACAACTTCAGGCAACGTCACGAGTTTGTTGTTCCGAGCGTTGTGAGGGGTGCTCTGTATCATCGACCTCCTGCAGAAGCCTGGTGCATTGTCCTTTGTCACAACACTGTCGTTGGGTTCGTGGTAAAGTAGGCTAGCTTTCACAAAGACTTGGATCTGTAAACTTGAGTGGATTACCGTGTTATCCATCGTGGTTCCTTCATTATATTCACAAGATGGCGGACGGATATCCGGATTATCGGAGCTGGCAAAGTAAAGGCAAACCCCTGATAGCCACGTCCGTGATTCAGGACATTCCATCTCAGACCTCAGTAAAGTCAGAGTAGACATATTGGAAACGACGCCTTCTTCGTCAGGGGGATAAAAAGGCTTAAGTGAGAACTTGTATCTCCCTGAGGGATATGGATCCCTTTCGTCACAGATCTGTGAGCCGCATGACGATAGGGGAACGTCACTTGTGTGTTTCTGTAAATCCTTGGGGAATCCTTCCAACGAAGGTTTTGTATTTAACAACGACTGGAAGCTCGCTGTCTGATTTCCTGCAAATAGTCTTTCGGGGTTGACTGTTTTGCATATTATCGCCGTTTGGTCGTACGATACGTTACATGGCACTGAGATCCACGGCGGGTCACGTGACTGAAACAATAGGAGGGCACAGCATTGGCCTTCCTTATAGCGGTTGAAACGTTCGTAGGAAGAGTTCGTAGTAAAATCATTGGGATTTGTTTATATACCGAAGTACGAAGGCAATTCAACGTTGGCACTTGGCTGATTGGCGTACAAGAAGGGGCTGCCGTCAGTCCAGCGCCAGTTCTGAAATCAGAGAAAAACTTAAACCATGCGCTCTGCAAGTTTTCGAAATTGTCAATCAAATTGAATTTGTCAAATTATCAAAGCAGACCGGGTCAAATTTAGGCCAACAAAGGCTTCTTGTGTGGTGATGTGAATATTGTAAGAGTCACTGCTGTAATACATTACGAACAGAAATTATACAAAATAAAAATGAATAAACAAAAGCCAAACCTGTTTACCTTGATTGACGTGTTCCATCGAAGGCCAAGAAAGAAGCGTTGATGCAGGAATAACTCTAGCAGATCCAATTTGGAATGGAATGGAATGTTGGTATTTTAGGCCACTTTTGTGCACATACAGGCTAAATTGGGCCAAGGAACCTCCCGAGACGATGAAGGATGAAGGAATGAAACATGCCCCAGATTAGGTGCCCGAGCCCGGATTCGAACCCAGGACCTATTGATCTGCGGTCTAGTGCGCTAACCACTACACCAGGGAGGCCCCCTGGTCCAATTTGGATGATGAGTTGGATGATGAAGGTGAAGATGGGGGTGAGAAATCATTTTGTGGAAATCCTTCGAGGGACCACGTGACGAGAGTGGCCCATTCGGAGTCCGTGGCGAGACTTAACAAATGGCCGCCTCGACTGCGGCAAACCCCTTCCGCTTCCTCCCAAGACACTTGCGGGATATCCATTGCTGTATAACACTGTGAATAAGAACAAATAGTTTGTGATGTAGAGTCCCCGACAGAAAGAGTAGCGGGCGGATTCGGTGCCGTCTGCGTCGCTTCAAAGGGCGGCAAAATGGAATAGATTGCGTCACGCTCAAAAGAGCGGAAGTAAATAACAGCGGAACATTTGAGAGGCGGCGATCTTCGTGGCTCATAGCCGCTTTCTAGCAGTGACTGTGCGCGGGCGAACAACACTATTAGGCCCTTTAATACATTATTAAACGTATATGGAAAGGTCAAATCTATATCTTTATTGGCCTTGAAAGCAGTATTAATCAGGATAATTTGATGTTCAGCATTCGAAAATGCCTGCTGCACAAAAGCAGACTCAAGCGAGTCTGAAAGACTGCAGTTAGTATGGTGATCGGACCGCAGTTGGATCTCCAAGTGAAGACCCCAAGCAACTTCAGCGAAATGGATCACCCAAACTGCATCAAAAGAAGCCGGGCTAGGCCAAGTCGCGGAGCCGCAGTGTTGATCCACAAAGAATGTAGATGCGAAAGGACATTTAGCGCGTTGCAGAAGTCATCGGGGTCATCCACCCGTACCGCCTGTGAGATGCCTAACCAGCCACAGCCTGTGTTGAGGGTAACGGTAGCGTGGCGTTCAATGACTTCGACTGACTGGGTGACCGGCTTGGGACTGCCGGTTAAAGACGGCATCGACAGAGCATCCCTGCAAGGAAAACCTCTCCTTTCGACGAAGGCACGACGAAGTTTCTCAGGTGCGTTGAGACTTATCTCGAGACGAGAAGGCAATATATCGTTTTGATTGAATGTATGCAATAAGCAGCGCGTTCTGTCCTCGGTTCGGGCGCCATCTGACGGTAATGCCTGGAAGATGACACAAGTCCCCAGCGAACGCAGCAAGGCGAACGCTCGGTCTTCCGGCCCAGGGAATATCTTCCAACTTCTGGGTCCTCCTGGGTGGAACATCCGGGGCTGGGAGATAGAACCTTCGATCTCGTACTTGTTGCATAAGTTAAGGATCCCCTCGCACGGACCTAACGTCAGTCTGATATCAGCTTTACGGCGGGTATACCGGGATAGGACCGTAAAAATAAGACATGCTCGCCCTGGCCTAGCTGTATGCCACTCGGTTGAGAGTCTGTCAGACCATCTAGCGTGGCCCTGGAGCAGAAGCTGGCAAGGGGGGTACCATTCCGGAGTAGATGAACACCGCTGAGAGAACACCCAGAGCTTGTCAGAGGAACCAGCAAATCGGTGAACTCTAGATGAAGAAACATACAGCAGAGGTTATTCCAAAGATGTACAAAAAACTTGTCTCGTTTGTCGTTAGTGTAAAATTCGGACGAGGTACTCCCGAAGGGTGACTGCTTGGTACGTACAATGCTCGCTGGGACAGGAAGCAGGTATGGCGTTGAATAATATTCTAGCCGCTACTTTCTCACTGTGTGCGATATGAAGGAAAACAGTCAAATCACCAATAGCCGCTCGAAGTTTTTCACGGGAAAGGTTACCATTCGTCAGTCATTCACTGGCTTCGATTTCGAAATCTGTACACAAGAGTCCCTGATCTAGCAATGTGTAGCCCGTTTCCACGCCGGAGGTGGTAAGATAAGAGGCAGGCCCGTCATACGCTGAAAACCGTGACTTGTCTCCGTAATGGCTGCACGTAGCGTAAATACGAGCGGTGGCAACCCATCCAACGGGAACCGCTGTATACCAGTGCAGCAGTAGCCGGTCTGCAAACTCCAGACCACCCTCGTGTAGTGGGTGTTGAGATTGCACGGTGAAGTAATCTGCGTGTGCGGTAGCTGTGCGCACAAATGATGGATCGTAGACTTGGTATACCAGCAGGAAGGATTCAGTCTCCTCGAAGAAGTGTTGCTTGAAGGAGATGTCGGCATTGCTGAGGGGCACCAGCGCTGTCTGTGGGGTACTAGACGCGCAGAACATACCAAAGCGCCCTGCGTCGCTTTCTAGTATGGCGGAGAAACAGTTAGACGAGAAGTAAACTGGCGTCAACCACAGGAGTGTGATGTTGAGATGGAATGCATTCGTGGTGTCCTTGACAATGATGCTACACGTTGACGGCAGACCATCACCGAGGTCGTTGGACTTGTAGTAAACATAACCGCACGGGCCTGGTTTGTAGATGGACCCTGCACATTCCGTGTTATGGCGGTACCCGACCGGAAAACTCTTGGTATTACAATGTTGAGTTAATGATAACAACGCTCTTTGGAACTCGCCTAGCGTTCCTGCTAGCGTATGTCCCTGACTGGCACCCACATCAGACGAAACCTTCTGCAACACATCCTCCAGAAAACTGTACCACCCTTTCCTATCTTCTCTCCCGATCTCGCGAGAAGTTCTCCTATTCACGCGCTGTTTCGTCCAATCAATGGGATTTAGCGATATTCGGTGACGTCTGTTCGCTTCTCCTATGATGCCGGAAGTGACGTCCTTGCTAATGTAGCTGGTTACCCCTGTTTCGGTGACGTCCGGGGAGCGAGATGTTCCTATGAGTGACGTAGATGAATCGCTGATGTCATCCTCGCCGTCCCCAGGACCAACATGGGTTGGTATTAGGTCTAAACACGAAATATGCAGGACCGAAACGACAAGCAGAACTGCTATCTTCATTTCGGGAATATCGGTGGCAGATGTTTGCTGAAGCAATGAAGCGAGCTATGGCTGTTCTTTCTTTAATACTGATTTTTCATCCCAGGGGAAACCATGTGCTTCCGTGAGTGCTTGTGGAATTTGTACCAGGCTAATTATAATTGGAAACCTCAGCAAAGGGCCCTTCTATGATCAAATGCCTTGATGTTACAAATTTTACCAAAGGCAACTGACATCTGTGAGGTGAATTGAATCATGGTGTCGAGTGTTTCATTAGTTCATTAGTAATACTGTAAGGTGGGAAGGGAGGGGGGGGGGGATCATCGTCGGATAACTGGGGCATTAATGAAACGTAAACGGAGACGAAGTGTAACTCAGTAAGCGAAGCTTTTTGTTTCAAAAGTTGGCAGAGGGCATGATAATAAGTAATGACTACGTTCGAATAATTATACTCTACTCAACTGATGCCACAGAAAAGCTAAGTGTAACTAACCCTGAATGTCATAAACACTAGTTTCGACTAACCATAGGTGTCACAAACACTAGGTCAAACTAACCATGAGTTGCCACAAGCACTAGGTTAAAATAACCATGGGTTGCCACAAGCACTATGTTCCCTATAACCCTATATCGCATTGGAATCGCGCCCATCCGGCATCCAACATATCACGTCCTCTACTGTGACCGGGGTAAACATCACTATGACCGCACCACGACCGCTGCAGTTAGATGGGGTAAAATCTGTTAATGATGAATTCGAGCAGCAGTAACAAGAGTTGCAGCTAATGCGTCTGATGATGGTCTTGTATTCCATGGCAAAATCACTTGAACAGTGGTGCCTGTGATACTTAGCACCGCGCTAATTAATTATATCCCACCTGCCACTGTCACACTCTTTGTGGGTCAATATTGCGGCTTCGTCACTAGCTTGGCCGAGCCCGGATTCATCTTGTCCATTTTGAATGATCCATTTCCAGAAGATTGCTTGGGGTTTGACTTGCAATTCCAAATACGGTTCGACGACCGTCAGAACCGGAACGTTTCTGATGCGCTTGTGTCGGCTTTTGTGCATCAGCCATTTGCGATTGCTGAACGTTATTATAATAATAGTAGCCTCGTTAATAGTGTTTCAAAGCTCAGTAATGCTTCAGATGTGACCTTTCCATATATGTTTAGTAATTTCCAGGTGCAAAGAGCATTATAGTTTGGTTTTTTCTTACACGTTATCCACGAGATGGCGGCAATCATCCACGAATTCATATCACCGCCTCTCATCTGCCGTTACTCACTTCAGCTCTTTTGAGCGTTAAGCAAACTATTCCATTTAAAGACAATTCTCACTTAAGACGAACGGGGGTCACCTCACTTAAAGACCAGTAGCGCTAAAAAGGTTTCGGTGACCACCCATTTTTTTAGCCTATTTTGTTACAGCATAATCTAGTGACATCCTGTAAACAAATCTGAAACATGTAATGACTTTTTAACATTGTGGCAGAAAGTTGCTAAATAATATCTCACTAACCACAAGCTTTCCGGTATTACCATATATATTGACATATATTCCCCTCATTTTACATATAAATAGTACTTAATGTAGATTATGTATATATATTTTATACTCTTATGATCATAGATGTGAACACATAACAATTGGTAACTTCCGCAACTGAGGAGGTGGATAATGGGGAGGTATCTGAATCGCAGTTCTGATACCCTGTTGAAGTTTGTTAGATAGACACCTGGAATAAAGATCGATAGCTCAATATTTTCCTCGGTGACCCCCAATCTGTTTTCGTCACTTCTTCGACGCGGGCCTATATATGCGGATGCAAGCACGTGGCGGATGGTGCAGAATGCTTAGATAGAACCTTAGACTAGGATTTCTTTTTTCGGATTATGATGATCACGTTATATTGGGACTCACATTTTGGAGGTAAGGCTGGATTCTGGAGGCAAGGCTCAGGGTGTGTATTGTGTCTATATATACGTGTGGTGAATAAATGTTCAATTATTTTAAATCACGCACATATATATATATATTTGTGTAGTTCTTGCATATGGCCCCGGCTATAGGAGGCAGTGTTGTGTAGTCCAAGGAATGACCCCTCCCCCCTTGCCCCCCCCTCCCTCCCACGCCTTTGTACGCATTATTCATTATTTCGCATTACATCGCACTGTAAGCTATATAGATAACCTTGGAATAAATGTATGTAGCTATATAATATGCAAAATCTATCTGATACTTAACCAAAGAGAAACCAGCTATACTCATTCCCATATCCGTAAATTGTCACTTTTGCAAAGATAAAGGCTTTGAATTGTGTAAAGAAAGAAAACTCTCGGGACAATGAAAGGGAGTTGGATGAATCATAAACCGGATACAGGTGCCCGGGCGCGAACCCATGACCTGGTGACCTAAATACAGTTGGTTGGTTATTCAGGACGCTTTAACCACTTTTGGTCATATCGCGTCAATGGGAAAAGGAAGGAAGAGTGGAGCCATGTCCCTGGGGGTAACCCCCTACTGTTTACGAAGAAAGACATCTGATATTTATCCTGCTACCACATAGACATGGCCACAGCAGGGCTCGAATCCCGATCCACGTGCCGTTAGGCTCTCAGGTGACCAGAGCACTCAATGCGAGCGCTCTAGCCCCCTGAGCTGTCGCGCAGGCCCCTGATCTAAATACAGCTCAGCGTACTTATACCAACTGAGGTCTAGAGGCTCCCCTGTAGGGTGACATTTGAAGTACAATATTAATACTGTGACAATGAAATCAACATAGCAATATCTGTACTGACAACACCCTGGTGCGCAAAGAATCATAACCGTATGGCCGTACCACGTGGAGGCAATTAGAATGTGCAACATGTATATATTGATTCGCTGCGAGTATACAAAATATTATGGTAAAAACAGTTAAAATGAAATGCGTAGATTTATTGATTTTCTGCGATATTTATACAAACTATAATGGTAAAAATACTTAAACTGGCATATACAGATACATGTATATAGATTTCCCGCGATTATGCAAATTATTGTGGCAAACGCTGCTAAGAAGAAAAAACCGGCAGTCGTTCCTCACATTCTCTCTCCTCCATTCAACGAGAGCCCGGCTCGATAGCTTAGTGGGTTAGCGTACTCGCAATGAGGGCTCTGGCCACCTGAGGGCCTAACAGCACGTGGGTCGGTGGTTCGAGCTCTGCTGTGGCCATGTCTGTGAGGCCGAAGGATAAAGATCCAATACCCTTCTTCGCCACGAGTAGGGGGACTACCCCGGGGACATGGCTCCACTCTCCCTTTCTTCTCCCGTTGACGCGATATGACCAAAAGTGGTTAAAGCGTCTTGAATATACAACCAATCAACCCCAATCAACGGTCGACTTTGCGGCTTTCACTTGTCACCTTCGCCACTTGTGTGTTCACTGCATGGGCTTCCTTAGCCCTGCACTCAATCCGTGGGATACACATAAAGATTTGACGGTGTACACGTCAGACGCGGGGTATTGATATTCAGTAATCGTAATCGATTGTAATCGATTACATTTGTCAAGTAATCGTAATCGATTACTTTGGTTTTGAAAGCAATGTAATCGTAATCGTACTCGATTACATTGCGAATGTAATTGTAATCATGATTACTTTTGATGATTACTTGACTATGTTCAATCTAGCTGTCTTAGTCTTCAACCTGAGCTTCACACTTTCCATGTCGCCAGTATCATAAATGGAAACTGGCCACTAGAGTCCTTCTGTATAAATGCACCCCCCCCCCTCCCCTCCCCAACCACCCCTACCCTTTTGGTCCTTTGTGCCCCACCCCGAGACATAACCGGACATAACAGATTAATCCGGCTGGGTACCCGAAAGTGGACCTCCTTCTAATCCCATAATTAACTTGCATTGAAACATTGGATAACTAGGAATGGTCCAGTGCCACCTGAATTGTTGGGAGAGGGTGGGTGGGAGCTGTGATGGGATGGAGTTGGATGCTTGTGTTATTTATTTTCTCTGCATGGATGGATTGGAAGAAGTGTTGTTATAAAACAAATTCGACTGGGTTCAGTAGTTGGGCGCGGCAACGTATGCTACGGATATCACCGTGCCCTATAGCTTTGTGGCGTCATTTTTTTACCTGCTATTTAACATAGAAGTCATAAGTTATGTTACCCACTACACCTCCTTCTAAGGAACATAAGAATAATTGCCGGGGATTTGTATCAAAAATAGATATTGTGTTTTTTCATTTTAAACTTACTATTTAATATATATAATGTAATTTTATACTTGTATACATTATATGCATATTTTTATACTATTGTTTTGAGGATATCGTGGTCGGCATCGATGGCATCTAAAACCCTTGTGAGATTCCCAGACAATACCTCGATTTCGTTATGACTGAGGTTTGGAAGTCGGAGTTCCTTAAGATTACTTATATCAACATCGACTTCCTTCGAGGATTTTCTACTGAGATTGAACATCTCTAGACGAGGCAGCATATCGAATTCAAGCTCTGGAATAAGGTTGTATGTTATAATCCTGGAGATCAAGTGTCCGAAGTGTTGTGTTATTCTGAAAAAAAACCGAAAAGAGTTAACATCCAAATCCATACGCACCGTGTTGCCGCCAATCAGCAAATATTCCAAAGTAACGAAGTACTTGAAGACAGTGAAAATCATTATCTCCGCGCGATTGTTCTGAACGCGCAAATGAGTGAGACCCTTGAACGTGGATAAGCCCGGTGCAAAGGAGCCCCCCACTCTGTTATTAGACAGATCCAGGTACTGTAAACTAATCTTCTTGCTCACACAGAGCGTTTGATTGTTCCTTCGGTCGAGTAGGTTGCCGTATAGGCCTAACGCGGCGCCGCTATACTGCAGCTATACTGACAGCTTTTTTGAAGGGGTACAAGATGTTTTTTGCTGTATTAAATATACAGAACTCGTTCTTTTTATGTTTTATTCTTGAAAATTATAATGTTGCAAGAAATTACAGCTGATTTGACCGTTTTTCCTGAATCTTGAAATTTACCCCCGGCCGAGAGCAGCGGTAAAAGCGGAGCTTGCGTGGCGCAACCGTGCGGGGAGCTTGCACCGTCCATTATACAATAAAATTTGCTGGTTCCCTCACCCATTTGTACGCCTTTGCAAGTTTTCGAGACTTGCATAACACGGAACCAGCATCAACTTCCCCCCGGCTCGCTGCCGCGGTCGTATCGGCTGTGTCGGCTGCTTTGGTAATAAGCCTACTGATAGGTTCATGGCAGTGCCATGTAGTGGCACCGGAGTTGATCGAAGGCTTTGTTTAGTGTTATGTTGGAGTGTACTGTCTGTGTGTCCGTGAGTCTGTTGGTAGCGACGGGCGATAAATATCGAACGCCTTGAGATATCGACTCCCGGTTTCGAGTGGGGGAGGGGATACCTTTTCCGATCTCCGCGATTGGCATCCAGGAATTCTTAAGATTCGCGAATAGCTGTTTTGGGGGATCGTTATCCGTACAATGCCTGGTTCAGTGCTAAGACCCTTTCTCTAATTACGGCGATCCGTTATTATAGTGTGAATTCTTGCGATGCGAAGCGCCCACCTTAGGTCTAACTTTGTTACTGGGCGATATAGCCCAAAGGTCAATGTCATTTTACCGCCAAAATTCGTTCGGAAGAGTTATTTTTTATCGGCAACCCGCTCTCTAAACGCTATAATTTCAGAGCCCCTTCCCCGGTCGCAAGTTTTTAAATGTCCGCTCTATAGGGCTATATTTTTTATCCCCACTATCCGCTCTCTCAGACATCAAGGCAACCGCGGAATCCCCCCACCATATTTGTATAATAGTCCCCCCCCCCTTCTCGGGGATTTCACATCGTCTGCCAAGTGCCAAGCCATCTCACGTTTATGACAAACCAAGCATTCACGTCGTCTGCGAAGCCCATTTAAGACATGACGAACAAAGCATTCACATCGTCTGCGAAGCCCTCTCACGACCATGACAAAAAAAAGCATTCACATCGTCTGCCATGCACTCTCACGGTCATAACAAACCAAGCATTCACATTGTCTGCCATGCCCCCTGACGGTCATGACAAAGCAACTCGGCAACTTGACTAGGGTGTGGGGGGCTTCTGCGGCTTGACTAGGGGTGGTGGTGGGGGGGGCGGTTTAAGCCGCTGTAGCCGCCCCGCTGGATCCGTCACTGCGTTCCATCTCACACTAAGACCCATATCGATTCTAACAGCATTGAACAAAAACTGATGTTCAACGTCATTGAACATCAGCTTTTGTTGTCCAGTTGGCTTTTTGGCGGCGGAAAAACTCGCCATTGAGCATAATATGGATAGGTGCTACCTAAAAAATGCGAGCGTATACTTATTAATTCAGATATTCCGAGGGAATACATCTAGATTAATACTCAAAATTAATTTCACTTCGGCTTGCCATAAAGAATATCTTTGGCAGGATGACATATACCATGCACGTGCTTGCGGCATATCATTTGGTTGCTTAGGAACTCCCATTGTGACGTCATGTTTATAACATTTGACGTCACAACTACTCACTATGACAGCAGCCGATGGGCGGTCACCAAGGGCGTTCTGCTTGGCAACAGACATTTAGCCCGTCGCTTATAAATTAACTTTAATTTGAAGTACACATCCAGTGTTAACATTGAATAATTTATTCGTTAATTTTGTGGGGCAGCTGATTTAATTATTAAAGACATGACATAATCTGATAATAGGCTTCGACCTCTCTTTGCTTGAATGTATTTATGTACAGCTGATATTTACTCCGAATTCGAAAACGTCTCATGGGGGTTGTTACGCGAAATGAAATTCCTAAGCCTATGTATGAAACGGACTTTGAATATGCATGCATGTTACCTTAAGAGCTCGCTTGCGCTCGCTATAATTTGAAATGCGTTCACCTTGCATATGATGAACATGCTTTGGCAGTTCTTCGTGCGTTATGTCATATCAATCACACATCCGCCGATCCGGATTGTTATTTTCTTAATAACTGTCGGTCAAATAATTATGGCTGAAAGAGATTCTTTGCTCTAAGTTGAGAGCGGTATTCACACTTCCGGGTGCCGAAAATATTCTGGACCATGGTGAACCAGATAAAACTCACATGGGCTCTCCAAAGCAAAATACATTACAGGTTTCGCTCATGAGACAACTAAACCTGTCGTATAATATTAGGTTATTATATGAACCCTCGTAATGAGTGGTTAATTGCGAATATGTAATTTGGGTACTACACATGTGGGTATATATTCGGCCCCGATAACCGACGAGTGATGATTATAGAGATTCAAGACTAGATGGAGATCTTTGTATTCGCTTAAAGTCAATCTCTGTGTGGGGGGGGGGGGGGGGTATTTGTTACTAAACCACTTTCAAATAAACACTTCCCAGTGGTTACTAAAGCCATTTATCAGATGCACTTATTTTACAATGTCTCTTATGCCATAAAAATTAATATCTAAAGTCACCAAAATAAACTCAAGCAGCGAACGATCCATTTCCAAACCCCCGCCTAGTTTTGTGACGTCACAAGATGAACCGGTTTGAGTGCGCCTCTCTCGCTGCGACTGCCCGCGCTGTTTGAATGTAGCCTACGTGCATCAGGGAGGCTCTAACTCAGATGTTTATTTCGGTTAACATTAACTCATGATAAATATTTACCACATGTAGATTTAGATAGACCTAGATCTATGACATTAGAGGTGTGTTCTTGTTAATTAGAGCAATATTCGTGACACTGACAGAAAAACAAACAGCTGCAGTGGCAGTGTGCATGTTGCTAGCCTACTGGCCACGTTTGTTCCCAAAAACGAAAAGGGTGGGCTGGGCTACACTAGTGGACGGGCCGCCATGGGGATGTCCGTCGAATCGTAGACATAGACTCTAGATCCAGGGTTAAATGAGATGTATGTACTAGCAAAGACCTTACTACGATAAGCTTATCATAGTAAGGTCTTTGGTACTAGGCCTAAAGGACTCGTTCATGCACATCAGAAGGGAGGGAGGGCGGCATTTATCAGCCTGGCTTAGAAAGCTCGCAGTGCCCCTCTCTTACGCTTCATCACGTACCTTTTATAGTAATACTTGTGGACACCCGAACGTTATGATGTACGGTTAAGACAAACCACTAAGTAGCTTTTCACCAATTTGTCTGCAGGTCGCCTAATTAATATTTTATATGATTACAAGGCATATTTGTAGGGTTTTGATCTGGATCCCATGTTCAAATTGTATTTTTGTACCTTTTGTATCCTCATCATTCTATAATTTCACGCATCTTATGCGGCACCACATATTTGTTTCCCGTCGTCATAGTGTAAAACAAAGTCGAAGTCCAAATGCCACTTCATTAGCTTAGTCATTGTGTCTAAGAGTTCCAGAGCCTGTTATCGCTTCACTGTTCCTTCTTGCGCCTTGTCACCTCATTTTGAGTCCTTGTAGAGCGTCCAAGTATGGATGAATTTTTCCGTAGACATCGCCACGACTCTGTATCCCAGACGATCGAATCTGTCGAGTGCTTCACTGGCTGTGATGTAGTCAACGACCCATCGGGAAGGAAAGCCTCTACAAAATACATGAAAAACAAGTTTAAACTTTGCAACTGTTGCGTCATAACGTCTTTTTTTAGTTTTGATGAATTATTTCCACAAGAGAAAAAAATTAAATCACATGGTCATATGAACGTATATACAGACATAAATTGATATACCAGTTACATTAAATACATGCATTCGTTCGTGTAAGCATATTTTTAAAAAAAATACACTTTAAAAGTTATCGATTGTCAAATTTAAAGTTGCAGATACATTTCTTTCCAACAAAGAAAAGCTTATTGCAGTAAATTAATTAAGCCTCAAATATTAAAGAAAACTGGACTGTCATTAAAACCCAACTTCCTTTTCTGATATAGTTTGTCTCATCAACGAATTTTGCTGTTATATTGTGTTTTATCTCAACCAGAAATTCTTTAGCCAAGTTGCATTTATAAAAGTAATGTATGGTTGCTTGGTTGTATATTCAGGACACTTTAACCACGGTTTTGCCATATCGCGTCAATGGGAGAAGGAAGGGAGAGTGGAGCCATATGTCACAACTTTTCAGACAATTTCATAATTTGGCCTTTGTCACATGTTTATAATTTGTGTGATAAAGTCAATTGCTTACAATGTGTGTGATGAAGTCATCTGTTTATAATGCGTGTGATGAAGTCCATTGTTTACAATGTGTGTGATAAAGTCAATTGTTTATAATGCGTGTGATGAAGTCAATTGTTTATAATATGTGTTATGAAGTCAATTGTTTATAATGTGTGCGATGAAGTCAATTGTTTAATATGTGCGAGATGAAATCAATTGTTTATAATGTGTGAGATGAAGTCAATTGTTTGTAATGTATGTGATAAAGTAAATTGTGTGTGATGAAGTCAACTGTTTATAATGTGTATGATGAAGTCAACTGTTTATAATGTGTTTGATAAAAAGTCAATTGCATATTATGTGTGAGATGAAGTTAATTGTTTATAATGTGTGTGATGAAGTCAACTCTTTATAATGTGTGTGATGAAGTCAATTGTTTATTATGTGCGAGATGAAGTCAATTGTTTATGTGTGCGATGAAGTCAATTGCTTATAATGTGTGGAATGAAGTCAATTGTTTATAATGTGTGTGATGAAGTCAACTGTTTTTAATGCGTGTGATGAAGTCAATTGTTTATAATGTGTGCGATGAAATCAATTGTTTATAGTGTGTGTGATGAAGCCAATTGGTTACGATGCGCCTGATGAAGTCAACTGTTTACAATGTGTGTGATGAAGTTAATTGTAGCTTGGAACGTCGCATGCGTTAAATGGGTTCCTTGCTACGGCCAGCAGACCAGTGGAACAACTACCCAGGTTCTTGATCGGGTGATGGGGCGGGGGGTGCGGGGTGTATCACGTACACCCTGTATGCCGTGGGGTGATATAGGGACTGCTCGGCCCGCTGGCTGGGATACGGCGACCGTTAGGAACGGGCAATGGAAAATGGGGGAATGAGGCAATTGGGTTGCCTTTGGGGGAGTGAATGTGGGGGACAGGGACGATGAGGAAAGTGTGATCACGTAACGGTCATCTCTGTTATAGCATATACAAGCTTGAATTGGAACACAATTGGATGCCTAGAGCGATTCTCTATCTCTATGCATCAATGCAGCTAGGAACTTTCGTTTGCATGAATTATTACGTCACGGTGATGTCACATGACGTCAGTGTTGATTATGAAAGTTAGCAGTATGACATACGTATTTAGTTTGCCCTCCCGCGAGGTTTGCAGGTGGTAGGTCACATACGTAAAAATGACGTCCTTCAACGGATTTTGCATGTCGAAAGTTGTCAATTGGGACCACAAATATTGTCAATAAACTGGATGTCGCTGTGACGTGTTATAGCACTGTGACGAGTTATAATGGCTTTAAGATTTGTTGGTAACGCGACTAAAATTGTTAACGCTAACACGAAACTGCAAACTACAGTGTGATGGCGTCGACAGGACAAATATCCATATATATTTTACCATATTTTTTTTTTAATCCTGTGACATCATTTCTTGTTCGAATTGCATATGGTAAGCACAGTGGTTACTGGGTACCATGTCTAACCAAAGAAAAACATGGTGGCACTGTTTGACGAAGGCACGTGTGAAGTACCCGACATGATGTAAAGGAAAGTACGAACTGAACAATAATAATACCGAGGCACCGAGCCTGAATTCGACTTGTCCAATTGCGATGGCCAAAGAATTGGGCTGGCTGGTTCCACGCTTAAATGTTATAGATGTCTAAACGGTGGTATATAAGTAATGTTTTTACTACAAGCGGGCATAATATAGGTATTCCCAGATTGTATGATCGTCCGTTACGATAAAGTGAAACATAAAATTCAAATAAAATTTCCGCCGCGTCCTACGCTTCTTCCGAACTAATCTTAAACTACACTTTGGGTGAGCGGTGGCTCCACCGCGTGAGTGACGTACGAGTTATTTGAATGCGTTTGATCAGTTTGGGGCTGAGCAAGCCAGTGGACGGCCCATTGCTCATGTTGCTGTCACATTGTCTCCGGCTTTATGGAATGGCGTCCCGATATTTAAATGCTTAAACAAGTTAATGTCACAATTTCAACAACAAGCAAGCATTGGGCGAACGGGAACGCACATACTTGTGGCGTGACGACGCCAGCACATTGACGTCACCCGCATGAATAAACTCAGAGCTTGACGCAACAACTTCTCAGTTGCCGTATATTCACCGACTGTAACACTGTTACTCACTACGACGGCTAGTCTGGGAGACGTAACCGGGCCATTGTTCTAACCAGTTTCAGACTAACCGAACATAAAAATAAGTAGTCACTATTAATTGATTGACCAATAAGCTTACTAGCTAATTATCACACTTCCTAATTGGTTTTTATTGGCAGATCCAATAGCGGGTGGAGCTACCAGGGCCGGGGAGTACAGGGCGGTTGTGTTCCCAGGTCACCCAGGTGACAATGAATTAAAAAGGATAACTCCCAGTATACATAGGGCGGGCGGATACATGATATAAATTAGCGATTTCTTGATCAACGGGTATTTAATATTAAGATTCCTAGTACACAATTAATGAAAACTCTTGATCACGATGGTCGCTTATTTACTCCAATCCCCTTGCTGCCCCCCCCCCCCTCCTTCCAGGGCAGACATTGGAAACCATAAATTTCTGAAAACATAGTTAGGCCCAGATGGACCATTTTTTTCCTTTGGTATAGATATAATAATTAGTTTTAGTCATAATCAGTATGGTGAGTCCTGGATACTAATAGTTCTGGATGAAAATACATTTAATCAATTTTAAAGGTGGTGTAGCAGAAGGTTGTATAATATACGGACCACTGTATTACTGGTATCCTACATCCTTCGATTAAACTATATTAATTTGATAATTGTAACTTGTTATTTATCTTATATTTCAGGTAAATGGGTAATCAGTCTGCAGCGTGGGGATCTGCTGAAAAGGGACAGCGAGTGTCTTCACAAGAGCTGTGTGGTCTGCTCAAACTCTGCTTAAAGACTCCATGTTCATAAATATTCATGAAGTAAAGCCTGAGATGACAGTGCCAACATTTTGGTGATGAATCTAACTTGAAAGTGTCAGCATTAGTATTTCAAAGCATTTTATATGATATGAATCATGTAAAAACTGATTTTATTATATTGTAAACTAAAACAATGAATATACTGACATTAGCATTTCTATGTTACGCAATCAATTATGTCTGATGTTGTGTGTCATATTTACAATGGATAATATAAATAATATAATATAAATATATATAAATATAGATATAAATGGATTAATTGTTGTTTATTGTCATAACTTGATACTGTATTGTGCTGGCTATCTTTGTTAATTACACTGTATGTGCATATAACAATTTTTATGCTTATGTGACGTCATCATTGACATATAGTTCTGTCAATTGCTGAAATGTTCCCACACAGTTCTGTTCCAACAGCTTAATTAGAACTATTTGTTAGCATGCCAAAATAAATAGTTTAGACTAAAGCTCATTTAACAATGAGATGATATGTACAAGGCAATATGTACTGTACATGACCTGAGACTTCTCTGTACTGAGACTGTACATCTGTGTTTGAATGTTTATGTGATCAATTAGATGTGAATCCCTAGAACAAATAACTTGTTTATTTCTTACTTTCTTACAGTTATTACAATATTCAATATTACAATATGGTCCTGTCATAACTTGAAAACATCAAGTTATCTACAATTGTCTGATTTTGTTCGAAACATTTGATTTTTTTGAAAAGTAAAGGCAATTTTGCATTATTCCAACGAATCCTTGTTTTACGTGGCTCAGCTGGTAAAACTTCAAAAGTGCGCTGAAAAATAAATTTCTTGGACTTTTTGCTATTTAAAAAATATATATATATATATTGGCAGTCATCTTGAAAAATGGCAGCCATTTTGTCTTATTCCAATGAATTCTTATTTGCGTTTTTCACCAGGTAAAACTGCAAAAGTACAAATTCGTACAATAATATCTTGGAACTATTATTTTATAGACTTTCTTTGGTTATCTTCGCGGCCATGTTGAAAATGGCGGTCATTTTGAAATATATGACCTGGGTCCATAGTCCAATTTTTCCGTACCTCAAACTCCACAAGTGTACCAAATTTGGTTCTTTTACCACCAGAGTACAATACATTGCAGGGCCGCCGCGGGTACTAGTACATAACCCAGCAAGAATAGCAAAACCACAAACCCCCACCCCCAAACCCCCTTCGCCGCTCCCCCACCACCCCGCTCCCCCATCAACCCTCACAGGGAGGAGGTGATGAAGATGCACGACGGCCTCTGCACCCTAATTTCTGCCCCACCAGATTTTACCGATCCCGGCTTTCCCGCACTATCACATCCGGTCGCGCAAAATCACAATCAGAACGATATCTTATCTTCCCCAACCCTGGCACCCGTCACCCACCTCAAACCCCCGGTGCAGCTTGGTAACCCCACCAAAGAGAAACATTCTACAAAATCCACACCCAACGAGGATCTTGAACTATTGTTAAATTTGCATAAACGTTTCTGTTGATACGATACCGTGCAGGATACGGCGCTACCATTCAACCACGTGCTTTTGTTTACATTCTAAGACGGTATTTAATAGGTGGCGCCTCGGTTTGTTTTGTCACAATTGGCCCATAGGGGAAGTTTACAGTTGGGCATCCTATTATACACTATCCTTGGTCACATCTCAGATCGGCTCTCAGTGGAGGTTTGACTCTTGGGGTAAGTCCGCAACTCAATCTGGCAAGTGCATCCCTTTACCGGTGACATCTTAAATTAAGGTGTATGCAGAATACTCGTTCGCAAACTCCGATAACACTTCGACCAAATAAATGTTGGTAACAATCTTAGATTGCATACAGAATGCGGGGCCAGGTAGTTCTCCTGCTAGCTTTGCGATGCGAGGTGAGCCGCGGGGTCTTAAGCCCCAGCGGGGACGCGTGGGTCGTCTCGCAACGACCGGAAGCAGGATGTTTCTATGGAGACTACTGAGCCTCCGACCGCCATCCGTGAGACGCAGGGCTCATACACGGGAATAGTCTGACTGGCCTGGCTCCGCACCCAATATATGTCCGGCAGCCACCTGTCTGGCCAGCACCACTCCTTCTTACCGGAGGGGCCGGCCCGGTAGTTCAGTGGGTTAGAGCGCTCGGCTTGAGTGAGTGCACTAGTCACCTAAGAGCCTAACGGCACGTGGATTGCTGGTTCGCGCCTCGCTGTGGCCATGTCTGTGTGGTGGCGGACATAGCTCCACTCTCCCTTCCGTCTCCCATTGACGCGATATGGCCAAACGTGGTTAAGGCTTCCTGAATATACAACCAACCAACCTTCTTACCGGCCTTCCCAGCTATGGACTTTTCTCGTGGTAAGACATAAGGGGTGTTCCACTTCCTGTTGACAGTATTCATTATTTATAATTCAAATTCACTTGCCTGGATTTCCTCCATTTAGCGCCTAGTTGTTCCATAAAAGCGGGATCGCTATTTTTGTTTCCCACGGAGCAACCTTCCGCCTTCTGAAAATATAGGACGTAATAAAACAGCCAGTATAGCGAGGATGTGGGACGTTTCGGCCAGTGGACATTTCGGCCTAGGACGTTTCGGTCTAAGATGACAGGAGCATAGGACGATCCTGCAATCGGAAAACCCAAGAGATCTACCTTAAAATTATCCTTAGTTCTACAGCCATGGAACTAGGGCGAGACATCTTAAATTTAGCCCTATTGCCGGAGCCATATGAAAATGAAAGGTGTGTGTGGGGGTGGGGCCCCGGCTCAGGTCACGCATTTGATGCTATTTGTTCTGTAGAGGGTCGAATTACATTGGTCTTATCTGGGAGTCTTACATACATCTAAGTTAATGCCTTCAACAGTCGCAGCAACGGTCCGTGTATATACCGATCCAGGCGCCATAGTTGTTTTTGGCGCGTGCTGTGCCTGCATGTAAGTGTAGCCTGGTTCCCAAACTGTGTGACGGTGAATTCTCTGTGACAGAGAGCACTGTTGCTCAACCGAAACTCTAGAACATGCGCTATGCTCACAATGTGGCAATGAACTTAACAACGTATTACATAGTGTGAACAGGGCATAAAAGTTGATATGGCCAGACGGTTTTAATACATGCACTTACATAAAGGTCCCTTGTCTGAAGAAAACAGTAAGGCATGTTGACGCAGTCCTTAATTTCCACTCATGTAGGAACGTAAATGATGTGGCTCAATGTTTGAGCTCGATGAACTCTGTGCGTCAATATAGATTTAAGATAAGGGTGTACTCTGGACCGTCTATGTAAACAACCGTTCACGATATAGATGGGTTACGGTACAGCATTTGGTCCATACCAGCTCGTGTAGTCTCATACGAAAGATATCTTTCTCTTGTACTCTAAGGCACGAGCGCTCACCTCCACTGATCACGATCATAACGTATCCGTCCGCATACGGCGGTGGCCTATATAGGCACCCACCGGACACGTTATGATCATGATCAACGGAGGTGAGCGCTCGTGATTTTGGAGGCCTTTAGAAAAAAGAAATGTTCTCTCAATGACCACATAATCTCGCAATTTTCTCTCGCTCTCCATATTCCCTCCATGGCCTGGGCGGCACACCCTCACCACTGTACTAATGGGCTGCCACCCCCGGGGTTATAGTCTATCTGTGGCGACATATTTATGGTGGCATATTTGTGCCACATGCTGTCTCACGTTCTCTGTGCGTACCACAAAAATGGTACGCACGCGAGAAGGCGAGGGCGAGATCGCGAGCACGCGAATCGCTAGCATGCGACGGCGAGAACTCGAGATTGACACTCGAGGTGTCACACACCAATGAAAACCATTCTCATGTTAAGTAATGGAAAAACCCAAATTTTCAGCCCAATGCTAGAGAAAAATCGGTACCCATGCTTGACTATATGGTCCATAGGAAATTATAGAGCAAGTATCCAACTTCTTTTTAAAAACAAATAGAACATAAGTTGATATTTTTTAGCTACAGCCCATAGTACGACCCCCCCCTCTCCCCCCCCCCCCCCCCGCCCCCGTTTGTTTTCAGTTTCAAAGATGAGTAGTTCTCAATTGTACCTACCATCAGCTATGATTGTCGATTTCATACTGACGATTAAGAGAAAAGATTCACGCGTGGACGGGGCTTAGTGTCCGAATATGGATCGGTGTATTGTATCTAAGTACTGACGCCCACTGGAACCGAATGGCGACGGAACCAAGCGACGCGGTTCGGACGCGTTGGACAAAGCCCACTGCGCGCGACTCGCACCTCGGCGGGTAAGTTCCTTTGCACCGGTCGCCATGGTAAAGATCATGCGGTGCATGGTGCTGAATATGTCATTCTTTTTTTGTGATTGGCTGTAATGTCGACGGCGCGCTGAGTGACCCCCGAAAAATGATCTCAACGCGGCACGGCGTCCGCGCCGCGCACGTTCGGTGGGCATTAACAAAGGGTGTGTTCGATTTACATAAAACCAAAACCGGTTCGCCAAACTGACTGCTTGACAGAAGAAAAACCGAAACCGGTTTGCTGGAAACCGTGAAAGAGCTGGTTTGACTGTTTCGGCTCCGCCAAACTGTCAGTTCAATCAACACAGACACCATATTTAATCATAAATGGAATGAATAAAGACTTCTGGACAGAAGTATGATAGTTATTTATTAACGGACAGTACAATCGCGGGTGGAAAAATGAAACAAACGGCATATTTATGCTGGAATAGGCACATGGCCATTGCCAAAATACATGCTGCAGCTTTAAACGAATGGAACTATGCGTTCGCATTTAGGTGGGCAAACCGTTAAAACCGGTTTCAAAAACGGTTTCGGTTTTTCGTCGGTTTCAGATAAAATCGGACACGCCCTAAGTGAAACTCAATTTTGTTCTATTTTTCGGTAAATTCCGTCGCCGCGCCGCGCACCGCGTCCAATGGACGTTAGCAGTGCACAGTCGACTCTAAAATCTGTCAAATGTCTGATGTAAGTACTGCGGGGCGTAAGAGGGCGGTGCAAGGAGTAACAAGAGAACCAGGGTAAGGGGTAGACTAGAGAACCGGTGCAATTCATGATTGGTTGGTTGTATATTTCCGGACGCTTTAAGGTAGTATGCTGCATTTCAAAACTTACGGTAAAAGATTGTGAAATTTTCACCAGATACATCTTTAACTATGCTTATAACAAAGCAGTAATAAAAAAAAGTTGTTTTCATTATGCTTTTTTCAAAAAGTGAAGTGGAAGCACCTCATCCCCCTATTACAATTTAACATGGCGGCCTATGGGAGTTTCAGATATTTTCACTTATTTTTTATTGTAAAAACAAAACTAGACGGTAAAGCATCCTGATTTTTGCACAAGGAGTACTTTGTTATGTACTTAGAAGAATAATACAATAATATTGATATGTTTTCCCCCTAGTTGTTTTGCAATGTGAGCTTGAACCGTCCCACCTGAACCCCCTATGGAAACTCGGCATTGTCACTTACGGAATTTACGGCATGAAAAAAAACGTGAAAAAAAATTGCCCAAAAGTATTGATATTTTTAGTTTATATTATGTCCTGTTATGTACATTGTATTAATATTTAGATTTCGTAGCGAAACAATGGTCCAAAAGTCGAAAAACGGCCAATTATAAGGTTTTTTCGACCAGTTTACGACGAGTTTTGCCCACTGGGACTGAGTAAGAACAAATGGTTTCTATTGCGTCGAGTCCCCGGCAGAAAAAGACGATGGTGGGTTCTGCTCCACTTTAAATGGCGGCAAAATGAAGTAGCTTGCGTGACCCCTAAAGAGCTGAAGTAATTAACGGCAGATGGATATCTGATATCCGCGGTGATCTTCGTGGATTATTGCCGCCATGCATATCGCGGATAACGTGTACGAGAAACAAAACTATAAAGCTCTTAATACCTGGAAAGTCACAACCCTATATGGAGAGGTCAAATCTGAAACGTTACTGAGCTTTGAAACACTATAGTAACGAGGCTACAGTAATTATAACTTTCAGCAATCGAAAATGTCTGATGCACAAGAGCCGACGCATCGAATCCGAAAGGTTACAGTTGTGACGGTCGTCTGTCGTTTGGAATTGCAAGTGAGTGGTTGGTTGTATATTCAGGACGCTTTAACTACTTTTGGTCATATCGCGTCAATGGAAGAAGGACGGGAGAGTGGAGCCATGTCCCCAGGGTAACCCTCTGCTCTAATCTTTATCCTGCGAGCACATGTCTCCATGTCAAATAAGTATATTCTGTCTTTTTATCCTGAAAGCCTGAAAGCTATCCGCAGAGCAGCGAATTTGTTCACCGGAGCAGAAGTTGGCGGCCGGCTTTATATCCCTACGCGTCTGTTCCCAGTTCAATATTCTGTGCGATGTTGACCGCGGCTCGCTAGAACGTCCACGCGCGATAAAATATTCCGCGTAGTTTTATGTTGAAATGGGTGTTTTACAGACTCAACTAGATATGAAACATATATGCATCATAATTTTGATATACTTTTTTGTCTTAATTCTAAAATGTAAAAAATCTACTTTAACCCACACCTCGTTGCATTATTCGCAGTCGAAAACGCCCTTGGCCTATGCGGCTCCGTCGCTAGGCGTTGTTTACATTACCGAAACACGTTCGATGGAAATGTTATAACGATGGGATTGCAAACAGCGCTGATGGGAAATACCACTACTGACATCCAGTGGAGCGTGGATGACCCCAAATGGTCTTGTGCAAACAACATCGTCGTCATTACTAGCCAGGACAAGGTACAAGGTGCTTGGCTGAAGGCGATACGAAGCACGGCTCTACGTTTGTTGTGACGGTTTCTGTGTTTACTGACTGTTACCCCGACGGAGGGGGACAAAGCTATGTGTGTAGCCGTGATGACGCTGATGACGTTTACTCCAAGAACGAGGGCGCCGTTCGCGACAGTCAGTATCAGCGCCGCAGTCATGTCCTGTATCCCTGACTCGACGCCCTTCAAGTCTATCAGGTGGCATAAACTGTTGTTGGCGGTCCTCCACTCTGAAGTAGTCCACTCCCGGCGCCACAAGATGAACGCTGCAATCATGGCCGTCAGAAGAAATATGCCGATTAACACTCCGCGCCATGTTTTCCTGCTTATATGATAGCGTTGCATGGTAAAGGTTGTTCCGACGAATCTTTGTATGGAAAGCAGCAGGAAGCAGCACTGAGACAGTTCGTGGCTACAAAACATCAACAGGGCTGCGAAAATGCAGATCGGACTCCGAAGCCAGTCATCTTCTAGCAGGGCATATAGTTGGCCGAAGTACGTGTGACCACTTGCGAGGATTACCAGATAGAATCCCATGATTGAATCAAAGAAATGAAGACACATAGTGACCTCTGACCTTCTCTTCCCTCGTCGGCCTTGCTTGTTTACGGCCCGGACGTCGCGCCTCAGCCACATCAATGCCAGGAGATTGCTCAGAACGATCGTGAGGCCGATGACCCACGCTAGAAGATGCAGCGTGTGGCTTCCCAGCAATCCGTTACAAGAAGACGCGCTTCGGCGCTCCGCACCCACCAAGCACGATACTTCGTCCGGTATGTAGCAACACAAGTTTTCATCACTGACCACCACCGATCTCAATCCCTCTATAGATGCGAACGTCTGATATGTCATTGACCGGATGAAGTTTCCGGTCAGAACGATTTCGCCCATGGAGGAAATGTGACACAAAGTATCTGGGTCGAAGACGGAGAGCTCATTATTGGACAGATCGAGGATCCCAACTTTTATCAGCCCCTCAAACGCGCAAGGCACAATGTCTGTAACGCCGCAGCGGGACACATCGAGTAACTGTAAATGGGTTAGTCCTAAGAATGTGCCAGGGGATATGGCACCAAGTGAATTCCCATGCATATCCAGCCACCGCATGTTATCTAGCCCTTGAAATGCATATCTGTTAACCAAAGCGAGATTATTTTGAGATATGTTAAGAAACCACAGGTGGCGACAACCTTCAAATGCAAAGGAACCGAGTTTGGTTATCTTGTTTTGAGAAACGTCCAGCAGGATCGTCTTGTCCCAATAGTCATCCGAAAATTTCCGTACGGCTAATTCACTAATGGAATTGTTTGTCAATATTAGTGCTTTTAACTTCCATTTTACAGTTGGAATGACGGATAGTTCCGACGAGCTGCAATCTTTCGCATAGCCATGACACCTGCAGGAACTGGGGCATTCCTCAAGCAGATAAGATGCTTCGTCATCCCCGGATGTAGGACACTCCACGCTACCGTCCCGCAGTCTGTCTGGGTGAACGCATATCGTTTTGAACGAACACATCAGAAGCCATTGACATTTAAGTCCGGCACAGCAAAACTCGTCCTCTCCCTGAGGGCAGTCTCTGTGGCCGTCACACACCATATGGAACGGGATGCAATAGGAGAATGAGCATTTAAACATCCCAGAGCATTCAGCGAGGGTGCACTCCTTTAGATGGTCTCCGTGAGGACAATACTTTGTTTTAGCGTTGTCCTCTCGCTCATAAACACAGCTAAGGTGCCTTGGAAACATCCCGTCCTGGTCATTTGCGCAAGGAGTCCATTCCACTACCTCGTAGGAGATGTTTTTGTCGTCGCTTCCTGCATTGTACGTTGCGTCGCCTCTTGCAGAGAGGTGTGGCAGCAGACATGAATATTCATCCGATTCGTCAGGGCAATCTGGATGACCGTCACATACTTTGGAGAGAGGGACGCAACCGCCAACTGAACACTGCAGATAGGCGATGGTACAGCGACACTGGGCCAGCTGGCATGTGGTTCTACACCACACGTTGTCGCCAGGCCCGCTTGCCCTGGTGGACGAACCGGTTAGATTGAGACACATTGCGGGGCATTTGGTTTCATCGGTACCATCGGGACAATGTCTAATTCCATCACAGCGATTCACGATGAGAATGCAAGTGTGGTCATCGCATTCAAAGAGACCGGTGGCACAGCTCCGAAGAGTCAAGACTGGCATACTGCCGCATAGAACATGGTCTCGCTGGTTGAGAGTCAAACAATCTACAACTTCAGGCAACGTCACGAGTTTGTTGTTCCAAGCGTTGTGAGGGGTGTTCTGTATCATCGACCTCCTGCAGAAGCCTGGGGCATTGTCCTTTGTCACAACACTGTCGTTGGGTTTGTGGTAAAGTAGGCTAGCTTTCACAAAGACTTGGATCTGTAAACTCGAGTGGATTACCATGTAATCCATCGTGGTTCCTTCATTATATTCACAAGATGGCGGACGGATATCCGGATTATCGGAGCTGGTAAAGTAAAGGCAAACCCCTGATAGCCACGTCCGGGATTCAGGACATTCCATCTCAGACCTCAGTAAAGTCAGAGTAGACATATTGGAAACGATGCCTTCTTCCTCAGGGGGATAAAAAGGCTGGCACCATGGTAATATCATGGTATTACTGTCATTCTACCATAGTCCCAACCATGTACAGTGCAGTGTTACCATGAACCATTATTGTAAATCATTGTACCACCAGAATTATACAATGGTATCAGCCGAGTATTCTATGGTATATACTATCATGTGCATGCTATAACTACACATGGTAAGTGAGTTTTCAGTTGAGGCATAACTGAGAGTCAACCAAAAACTAACCCCCTGCGGGGGGGGGGGGGGGTGGAGGAGGACTCTGAAAATGTGCGTTTGTAGAGTCACGTGGTAGAGGTTCCCGGGAAAAATAATAAACCGAGCGGGCTCGGTCCAAGGAAAAAAAATCACCTTCCGAGCGGATATCTTCGCGCTCAAACGTTCGAGCCGATTTTCGGGGTGAAACGCCCCTTACAAGCGTATTTTGGCGGTCAAGTAGGGGTGGCTTTACCGCAGACCCCCTCTCCCCCCACACCCCCGCCGCAAACCCAATAATGTAAGTCCCCCCACCCCACCCCTTCGAGACAGCAACGTTAAAAAACTAGACAGCCGTACGCTGAGGTACTGACAGAAGTGACTTCATCTTTGACGCACACGTCTGTGGCACCATTTATGCGCCGAAACTATGGTACAGGCGATGACATGCAGAAACACATATACTATCAGCTGCTCCTGCCTCGTGCTGGCTACAAGATGCCTTCAGTGGGCTGATTGCGTTAAACAGCTCCTTGAGCGAACAATTTGGGCTAAATAGCGCTTTAAACGGGCAAATTGGAATAATTACCGCCTTCAGCGGCCAATTTGGGCTAAACATGGCATTCAATGGCCAATTTGGGCTCAATAACGCCGATATCCGAAGGCGTTCTAGCACACACTGCCCACTGAAAGCCGTATTGGGCTCGCTGAAAGCGCAAATTAGCCCAAATTGGACCTCTACGATGCGGATGCTGGATGAGCACAATCTAACGGCTGCTGTTCAACGCGGGCTGTTTTGCCAGATAGAGGGCGCCATTTTGAGTGATTTCGTTCAAATCCCGACTTTCTACTTGTGCTTGGTCCCGCTCTAATGCCTGTTCTCAGACTCATCATTGCTCAATTGCGGAGCCCTCTAGCGCCGGAACTAAGCGTACCAGACTGAAAGTAAATGCAGATTCCTTACCCAAGTTGACGTTTGCCCGTCTTTTGCAACCAGTCCCGACTCGCTAGCGTCGCTATTAAGCGAACGGCGGCCGTCTTCGCTCTAGCGGCCAAACTAAGCATAGTAGAGCAATTCTGTAGGAATTTACCATATAAGTCGACATGTCTCTCTCGCTTCATACCAATCTGGGCTTCCTAGCTCAAATATTAACCGAGTTATGGCCCTTTCAAGTTCAATACACCGTTTAACACGAGGTAGACGTCAGTTTTGACGCACACGTTTCGGTACCGCAAAAAAAGTTACGCATCGCAGCAGTTGTCCCTTGATATAAGATACAGCGTCATATCAACCGGTAGTCGCTATGAGGTATAATAGTCGAGTAATAGAGGTTATAATATTATCACGTCATCACGTCATGGTGACGTCACGGCACGACGCACGGCAACGTCCAAATGTCTAAACACACGCATTTGTGCCCTCAATCCGAAACGTTGATTAGAACGGCGGTAGGACTGTTAGTCCTTCAGATATAGCTTCACCTAATTACCGAAAATTACTATTCTTCATCATAATTATGGGTAAATGAAAAACGAGCAGACGAAAAAAGGACTCTGCAGCTAAGATGTAAAGGCTAATAATGCTTTACTGCCAATAGTGATCTGGAGACATATGTTCCCTACCATAATACGCAAAGATCGAAGGTCTAGCTAGTTCTTCCGATTTTTGACGAATTTTCTAATTTAGAGAGAATTTGTATACTTTATCCTTGGGAAAAATTTCGGTTGCCACGGAAACGAAACTGAGACACGCGTTTGCCGTCAGCCTACCCTCGATCTCTTGTACTCATCCACATATCGCACCGTGGCAAAGCAAAGTGAGATCGCTCAAACGGAAGTACGTCATATTGAGGGAAGTTTGATTATCTCCATAGGGTCCCATGTTAAACGCGTCCCTCCGTGTCCCTCCTTCTCCCATTGACGTGATATGAACAAAAGTGGTTAAAGCGTCCTGAAAAACCAACCAACCAACCATAGCAATTAGATTTATTCTCCTTGTCAAACCAATCCCACACCCCTGTCACATTTCTACATTATAAGTGAGGGGTAAAATTTATAATATAAAGATAACATTGTATCTCGGCATAATATGTTGAAATTATATAATGAAAACATCTAAGACAGTAAGTAAAATATTGATGACCAAAGTAACCAAAGTAACCACCATGGGCTTCCATATCTACCCCTCAACGCTGTGAAACGAGAGCTGCCCCATATTGTTATGCCATGCGGGTCAAACGACCATTCAAAATAGACCGCGGTCCGCAGTCCGCAGTCCGCAGTCCGCAGTCCGCAGTCCGCAGTCCGCAGTCCGCAGTCCGCAGTCCGCAGTCCGCAGTCCGCAGTCCGCAGTCCGCAGTCCGCAGTCCGCAGTCCGCAGTCCGCGAGTCAATAAGTCATCATAGATAACAGAGTGCCCGCTCGCACACAGTCCGACAGTGCCGCAACCAAGGTGGTCCGACAGTGTCGTGACCAAGGTGGTCTGACAGTGCCGTGACCAAGGTGGTCCGCCAGTGCCGTGACCAAGGTGATCCGACAGTGCCGTGACCAAGGTGGGCCGACCGTGCCGTAACAAAGATCGTCTGACAGGGTCGTAACCAAGGTGGTCCGACAGTGCTGTGACCAAGGTGGTCCGACAGTGCCGTAACCAAGGTAGTCCCACAATGCCGTAACTAAGGTGGTTCGACAGTGCCGTGACCAAGGTGATCCGACAGTGCCTTAACCAAGGTGGTTCGACAGGGCCGTGACCAAGGTGGTCCGACAGTGCCGTGACCAAGGTCGTTCGACAGTGCCGTAACCAAGGTGGTCCGACAGTGCCGTGACCAAGGTCGTCCGACAGTGCCGTGACAAAGGTCATCCGACAGTACCGTGGACAAGGTCGTCCGACAGTGCCGTGACCGAGGTGGTCCGACAGTGCCTTAACCAAGGTGGTCCGACAGGGCCGTGACCAAGGTGGTCCGACAGTGCCGTGACCAAGGTCGTTCGACAGTGCCGTGACCAAGATAGTCCGACAGTACCGTGACCAAGGTGGTCAGAAATTGCCGTGACCAAGGTGGTCAGACACTGCCGTGACCAAGGTGGTCCGACAGTGCCATGACCTAGGTGCTCCGACATTGCCGTGACCAAGGTGATCCGGGAGTGCCGTGACCAAGGTCGTTCTACAGTGCCGTGACCAAGGTGGTCCGACAATGCCGCGACCAAGGTCGTTCGACAGTGCCGTGACCAAGGTTTTTGTGGAAGAATGCTCTCTGAGGCGGACACCGCCCCTACCCACACCCCCTCCCACCGGATCGCAAGCTTCAGTGCCACCTGCCCCCTCGTCAAATAATAATAATAAAAAAAATATTCGTCAAATAATAATATTATTATTTATATTTTAAACTATAGTTTTAGTATTACCAATTGCCCAACTATTTATACCAATCAGTATTTGAAGTTTTCGTTTTTGATGCTTGTTTTACATTTGATGATGGCTTAATCCATTCGCACTTTTACATGTACTTCAACAGTTATAGATATTTATGCCATCATCTTACCAGAAAGCCTTTGTTAAATCTATCGATAATAATTAAGGCTCTGAATCTGCTTTGATCTAAGACGTGTTTAGGGCTATTCCTACGCATGGTGTCCCATATACTAGGTGTTCGTGCCTGCACATGATATTGTTCATGTGCCGGTGCAAGCATACCGTCGCAGGCTCTTCTCTACACCGGAGACTAATTAGGAAGCGTTACACGAGCGTCGACATGTCTCAATAATGTCGCAAGTAAGAAGAATGGACGAAACATTATAATGATATCGGATCCAAGCATTTCTACTCGCTGCAAAAATATCCATCCTTACGCACTATACTTTTAGCCAAATTGAAACAAACAATGATAGCAAGGCACAAGATTCACATAGAAAATAAATTTTATATATGCGGCGAACGTCAAATCATAAACACCTCTCTGTCTGGAGGGGGGGTAATACTTTTTTCGTGATCCGTGATTGCGCCTAAAATTATTTTCGTGATCGAGAACTGAGAAAACTTATTTGCGTGATTCGTGATCGAAGTAATTCTCGTGATCGTGATCTGGGTAAAACTGCAAATCTGTGATGTGTGACTGGAAACAATTGTTTTCGTGATCCGTGACCTCCGTTTCACTTGCTATCGTGATTTGCACTACAGTTATTATCGTGATTGTGATATGCGACTCTGTTGGGAGGTTTTTTGCCCTGATTCTCAGCATTTAGTTCCTTTTTTACTGCGATGAAATTAACCTGTGCCGAGTTCCCTATCACAGTCGACCGCCGCTTACAATTTTGGTCGCTCTGCAGAGGCGGAACAAGAAAATCTGGATAGGGGGGGGGGCGGTTTAAGGGTCGGATTCAGATATGCTGGATAGGGGGGGCCGGTTTCGATTTTTGTTTGTTAAATGGTATAAATTTCGGGAAGCCGCCTCTGCTCTGAACTCGTTATGGAACGACATTGGTCGCATCGAACTATTTCCATTTGTTGCGGGTATATCCACTAAATCATTAGTCCCTCATTTTGGAAATAGCAGCACAATCTAAATTGTGTAAAATATTGATAAATACAGGATAATGTTTACGCATCGACACTTTACGGGTTTTCTGTACGTATTTCATAAGAATTGTCGTTCAGAGTTTAATATTATCATGCGGGACTGCTCTTGATCGCGGCGAACCATACCCGCAGGGACGCATCTAGGAAATTGCCAAGAGGGGGGGGGGTTGCTCTCTGAAATTTTCGACACGGGGGGGAGCTCTGAAAACATGCAACCGGGGTGGGAGGGGGGTGCTCGGCGAACCCGACGTTAACGATGTGTGTTCAGGTTCCCAAGGGGTTGGGGGGGGGGCTTCGGCGGCTTGACTTGGGGTGGGGGGTGGGGCTTGAGCCACTGCAGCCGCCCCGCTGGATCCGCCACTGCGTTCGATCTCGCACTAAGACCCATATCGATTCTAACAGCATTCATGTTGCGTTTGCAAACGTCATTGAACATCACTTTTGGTTGTCCAGTTGGCTTTTTGCCGGCGGCAAGCTCGCCATTGAGCATATGATTTGAAATGCGTTCAAGAAGAGCAAGACCAAGAATGCTTGGTAGGCTGGCCTTGGCTAAAACACTTCGTCTTTTGTTACCTTTGCCACTTCTTCGTGCATTATGTCAGATCAATCGCACATCCGCCGATCTGGATTGTTATTTTCTTAATAACTGTCCGTCAAATAACTATGGCTGAAAGAGATTCTTCGTTCTATGATGGGAGCGGTATTCACACTTCCGGGTGCCGAAAATATTTGTGATATTCAATATGCAAAAGATGCATTTGGGTGCATTTTGAACCATGGTGAACCAGATAAAACTCAAAGGCTCCCCAAAGGGCTCTCCAAAGCAAAATGCATTACAAGTTTAGCTCATGAGACAACTGAACCTGTTGTTTAATATTGGTTTAGTACATGAACCCTCGCGATGAGTTTGTTAATTGTGAATATGCAGTTTGGGTAACACACATCTGGGTATATATTCGGCCCCGATAACCGACGAATGAGGTTTTTGGAGAACCAAGACTATATTGCGCTCTTTGTATTCGCTTAGAAGGACAAAACCGTTGTCTTACTGTTTAAGTTTGTTTTTCCCCCGTAGATATGAACGTGAACAAAGTGTTACCATGCGAGCATTGTGATAATGCAATCTGCTATTGATTGCTGATTAAATCGTGAAATATGACAGAAGTAGCAAGGTTATTGCCATATATAAACCTATTACTACAGGCTACGTGAGAAACGAGTGTTATTTTATCTTGTCATTAAGCCATATCGTTTTAATGACACTTCATGTGGCGAGCTCCAGAACATTTCAACTGTTATACTGTCAATGTCATAAGCTGTCACACTCTTTTTAGTTATTAACGTTATACATGAAATCAAGTCTGCTTAGATCCGTGATCGGTGTGGGCACCTTATTTCCGTGATCGTAAACTGCCATGATTCTTATTTTGTAATGCGGGATTTAGGAATTGTATTTCTGTGATCCGAGATGAGTTGCCCCTCTTAACCCCCCCCCCCCCCGCTTATACCGACATTTCGACAGTTTCTGATACATTAGCTATATTCCTTATATATAGATTCCTTATACGGTGCAGACTAGAAGTTTATTGTAATTTATTAGACACAGAAATGGGCCGGCAGTTTCAAAGCTAGCCCATTGCTCCTTTTTGTGAAAAAGTGTTAGAATTAATTCTCTCTGAGTGTACTGTAATATTCCGCCGTTCAAAGCCTCGTTGGACGTATTATTAAGTACTTATTAGCAGCGTTTTATGTGAGACCAAAATGTCTGAAATCCGAATTCTTTAGCCTGTCTTTATTAATTTGACAAAGCGATACGATACGTTTCTCAAATTGAAGAATAACGCGATACATTTTTTTTAATTGAGAAGGCGACACGATATAGTTCTTACATTGATAAAGCGACCAATCCCTTCTACATTGACACAGCAACACTAAATCTTTCTTACATTGACAATTCTGACAAAGTAACACGATATCTTTCTTACATTGACAATATTGACAAAGTAACACAAAATTGTTCTTACAGTGACATTATTCTACAGTTTCACGCATAGTGTTTCTATAGTTTCACGCATAGTGTGACACAAAGTCGAAGTCCAAATGCCACTTCATTAGCTTAGTCATTGTGTCTCAGAGTTCCAGGGCTCCAGAGTTATCGCTTCACTGTCCCTTCTTGGACCTTGTCACCTCATTTTGAGTCCTTGTGGAGCGTCCAAGTGTGGTAGCTTTTATTTGCAGCCTCTGTCACGACTCTGTATCCCAGACGCTCGAACCTGTTGAGTACTTCACTAACTGTGATGTTGTCAATGTCCATTTGGCTACAAACCACGTAAAAAAAACATTTAAAATTTGCAACTGTCGTGTCATAACGTCTGTTTTGTTTTTTTTATAAATTTTATGTCCGCCAAAAAAGCCACAACTAAATCACATGATCACATGAACGTAAATACAGACATAAACTGATATACCAGTTACATCAAACGTTCGTGTAAGCATATTTCTTTAAAAAAATACGAATTATAGATTATCGATTGTCGAATTAAAATTTGTAGATACCTTTCTTTACCATGAATAAAAACATATTGGAGTAAATTAATTAAGCCTGAAATATTAAAAGAATCTGGACTGTCATTAAAACCTAAATTCCTTTTCTGATATAGTTTGTCTCATCAAACAGTCTTGCTTTTATATTGTGTTTTACCTCATCCCAAAATTCTTTTCAAGTTGCATTTATAAAAATAATGTATGGTGGTTGGTTGTATAGTCAATACGCCTTGACACTTTTTTTATCATATAGCGTCAATGGGAGAAGGAAGGGAGACTGGAGCCATGTCCCCGGGAGTAACCCCGTACTGTTTGGGAAGAAGGGATCTTTATCCCCCGACAATGTATGGCTAAACTGGCTCGTTGTAAACATTACATAGTTGTGATATTTTCCATATTCTCGCTTGCCGTATATTCACCGACTGTAACGCCTAATTGCGGGACAATGTTATGGCCCGTATTCCATATGCATGTTAAACTTAAGTTAGAGTTAATGCGATTCTATAAACAACTTTAGTGGCATCTCAGATCGGCCCTCAGAGGAGGTTTGACTCGTGGTCCGCGCCTCGCTTCATCAGGTGTCGCGACTAAGGCCTTGAGTTGTACTGCCATCTGACGGCTACCGGATAATGATCTAATAGCGCGCAAATGATAACGTAACCTTTCAACCCTTTGTACCGACATTTCACCTGATCTTCTCTTAATATGCAATGGTCTGTTACACGTAGCATTTGATCAGCAGTCGATCGACATCGCTTGCTATACTGGCACTGATTCTCGTCAGTTTTAATAAAAGGTGCGAATTTCCACTTCCTTTTGACAGTATTCATTATTCATAATTCAAATTCACTTGCCTTACCCCGATTTAGCGCCTAGTTGTTCCATAATAGCGGGGTCGCCTTGCACGGTGCAAGTTTCCTTCATCTGAAAATAAAGGAGGTAATAAAACAGCCAGTATAGCGAGGTTGTAGGACGTTTCGGCCAGTTTACGTTTCGGCCTAGGACGTTTCGGTCTAGGATGACAGGAGCATAGGATGATATTACAATTGAAAAACCCAAGAGATCTACCTTAAACTTATCCTTAGTGCTACAGCCATGGAACTAGGGCTATTATGCAGCCCTATTGCCGCAGCCACAGTTCTGTAGAGGGTCGCATTACATTGGTCTTATCCGGGAGTCTTACATACATCTAAGTTAATGCCTTCAACAGTCGTAACAACGGTCCGTGTTTATACCGATCCGGGCGCCTTACTTGTTTTTGGCGCGTGCTGTGCCTGCATGTGAATGTAGCCTGGTTCCCAAACTGTGTAACCATGAATTCTCTGTGACACTGTTGTCCAACCGAAACTCTAAAACATGCGCTATGCTCTCAATGTTGCAATGAAGCTAAAAACGTATTGCATAGTGTGAACAGGGCATAACAAATGATACATGTACTTACAAAAGGGTGGTATGTCCGAAGAAGACAATAAGGCATTTTGACGCAGTCCTTAATTTCCACTCATGTACGTCCCTAAATGAAGGAGATGGATGTTTGCGCTGAATGGACTCAGTGCGTCAATATAGATATAAGATAAGGCTGTACTCTGGACCTCCTATGTAGAAAACCGTTCACGATATAGATTGGTTACTGTACCGCATTTGGTCCATGCCAGCTCGTGTAGTCTCATACTCGAACGCACGAGCTATCATGTCCGTTGATTATGATGATAACGTGTCCGTCGGCACACAGCGGGGGCCTATGTATAATATACCCATATATCATGTTATATAATATTATACATAGACCCGCTCCGTGTGCGGACGGACACGTTATGATCATGATTAACGGCGGTGAGCGCTCGTGATTTTGGAGGCCTTTTTTAAAGGGAACCGCCAGCCTGGCCTCTAACGCTGCTTTACCGATTCATATAATACCCAATTGTCTATCCTCCAAATTACAGATTTTTTTGTTCTATCTTTAGCTCACAATAAAATTTAGAAGTGACCGCCAGGCACGATTTCGCCGCCTACCCAGGCGGCAGCCCTTTTTGGAGGCGTGTCTGTGATTGACCAATCAGGAGGCCATACTCTAATTTATTCTAACCGGAAATTGCGACTATTGTGTCAGCAAAACAAGAGCGCGTGATAATCGCTAATATAAATAGCTGCGATTCTAACTCCAATCATGGCAATTATTGCGAAGTCAATCGTCGCAAGACGTATATCAATTTGTTTGGACGGTACTTTTCCATGAAAGGCTAAGATCTTGCGCTGGAACTGCCGGTGTTCATCTGTAAATCGCGGCCCTGATCTCTCTCTCCGCGAGTTATAACGTAAGGCGGCGCCATATGATTAGTCACAATATGCGTCACTGCTCCCGGCAAAATGGCGCTCTGCTAGACATTGCTGGGGGCGGGTTGTCTTAATTTTGTTCTCCTTACCAGTCGGTCGAACCGAAGCGTTAACACTCGCCAATTTAGGTTTAAGATGTAAACTGTCGATGCAGATCGCGAGTAAATTAGGTTGGACACCCGCTTTAACCATTTGTTTTCTCTCAATGACCACATAATCTTGCACTTTGCTCTCGCTCTCCATATGTTCTCCATGGCCTGGGCGGCCCACCCCCACCACTGTACTAATGGGGTGCCACCCCGGGGTTATAGTCTATCTGTGGCGACATATTTATGGTGGCATAGTTGTGCCACATGCTGTCTCGCCTTCTCGTCTGGCACAAAAATTGCGCGCACGCGAGAAGGCAAGGGCGAGATTGCGGGCACGCGAGAAGGCGAGAATGAGGTTACACACCAATAAAAACCATCCCCATGTTAAGTAATGGAAAACCCAAATTTTCAGCCCAATGCTGGAGAAAAATCGGTACCCATGTTTGACTATATGGGCCATATGAAATTATAGAGCAAGTATCCAACTTTATTATCAAAACTATCAAAACACAGGTTGACGTGCGATATTTTTTAGCTACAGCCCATAGTATGACCCCCCCGCCGCCCCCCCCCACCCCCCAATTGGTTGTCAGTTTCAGAGATGAGTAGTTCTAACTTGTACCTACCATCAACTATGATTGTCGATTTCGTACTGACGATTAAGAGAAAAGACCCAAGCGTGGACGGGGCTTGGTGTCCGAGTATGGATCGGTCTATTGTATCTAAGAGTCTAATCGATTCCACTCTTCCAGGAAGAGAAGAGCTCATCCAAGAATAGAGAATATGAGCGATGAATCGATCGCGTGTGACGAGTTGGAAGAGTAGTTCAATACGGCGAACGGGAAGTCACTAATTGCCCACAACTGATCGCCCAATTCCATATATTATCGCCCAAAATTAACAGCTAGATACGTGGTTAACTACATATGTGGGCCCTCATATACCACGTACATGCCTTTCAAATAACAAGATAAAGTCTTACATAGGTTTCACATAATTGTATTCGTTGTTTCATTCATGTATTTCCCCCTTAAACCGATTTGCTGACACTGAGCGAATATTGCATAGTTAGCTTCCCCATCTTGGAATAGCCTCTGCCTCTTCTCTCTTCCACCTACCTGGGCGGAAGAGCAGAAGAGGTCTTCTCGGAATAGAAGAAGTAAAACGATCGTACTGCATGTACTCTTCCGGAAGAGGTAGACTTTGGAAGAAAGAGGCAAATCGATCACGCCCTTAGTACTGACGCCCACTGGAACCGAATGGCGACCGAACCAAGGCGACGCGGTTCGGACGCGTTGGCCAACGCCCACTGCGCGCGACTCGCACCTCGGCGGCAAAGTTCTTTTGCACCAGTCGCCATGGTGAAGATCATGCGGTGCATGGTGCTGATTATGTCATTCTTTTTTTGTGATTGGCTGAAATGTCGACGGCGCGCTGAGTGACCCCCGAAAAATGATCTCAACGCGGCACTGCGTCCGCGCCGTGCACGTGCGGTGGGCATCAACTAAGGGTGTGTTCGATTTACATAAAACCAAAACCGGTTCGCCAAACTGACTGCTTGATAGGAGAAGAACCGAAACCGGTTTGCTCGAAACCGTGAAAGAGCTGGTTTGACTGTTTCGGCTCCGCGAAACTGTCAGTTCAATCAACACAGACACCATAGTTGATCATAAATGTAATGAATAAAGACTTCTGGACAGAAGTATGATACTAATTTATTAACGGACAGTACAATCGCGGGCAGGATATTAGGCCCAACAGACGGCATATTTATGCTGGCATAACTTCATAATCACATGGCCATTGCAACATGCATGCTGAAACTGTAAACAAATGGAACTGTGCGTTCGCATCTAAGTGCGCAGACCGCTGAAAACGGTTTCAAAAACGGTTTCGGTTTACCGTCGGTTTCAGGTTAATTGGACACGCCCTAAGTGAAACTCAACTTTGTTCTAAGTTTCGTCGCCGCCCCGCGCACAGCGTCCAATGGGCGTTAGCACTGCACAATCGACTCTAAAATCTGTCAAATTTGATGTAAGTACTACGGGGCGTAAGCGGGCGGTGCAAGGAGTAACAAGGGAACTAGGGCAAGGGGTAGACTAGGGAACCGGTACAAGGGATGATTAGTTGGTTGTGTATTTCCGGACTTTTTAACCAATTCTGGTCATATCTCGTCATTGGGAGAAGGACGGAAAGGGCGAAGCCATGTCCCCGGGGTAACCCCCTACTAAAAATGATGTCGTTTCGACCAGTTTACGACGAGTTTTGCCCACTGGGACTGAGTAAGAGCCAATGGTTTCTATTGTGTCAAGTCCCCGGCAGAAAAAGACGATGGTGGGTTCGGTATCGTCTGCTCCACTTTAAATGGCGGAAAAATGGAGTAGCTTGCGTGACCCCCAAAGAGCTGAAGTAATTAACGACAGATGGATATCTGAGATCTGCGGAGATCTTCGTGGATTATTGCCGCCATGCATATCGCGGATGACGTGTACGAGAAACAAAACTGTAAGCTCTTAACACATGGAAAGTCACTAACCCTATATAGAGAGGTCAAATCTGAAACGTTACTGAGCTTTGAAACATTATAATAACGAGGCTACTATAACTTTCAGCAATCGAAAATGTCTGATGCACAAGAGCCGACGCATCGAATTCGAAAGGTTACAGTTGTGAAGGTTGTCTGTAGTTTGGAATTGCAAGTGAGTGATTGGTTGTATATTCAGGACGCTTTAACTACTTTTGGTCATATCGCCTCAATGGAAGAAGGAAGGGAGAGTGGAGCCATTTCCCCGGGGATAGCCCCCTACTCTTTGCGAAGAAGCACAGTGGATCTTTATCCTGCGACCACACAGATATGGCCACAGCGGGGCACGAACCATCGATCCACGTGCCGTTGGGCTCCCAGGTGACCAAAACGCTCAATACGAGCGCTCTAACTCACTGAGCTGTCGGGGCTGTCCCGCAATGAGACAGGGAACCAGTGAAAGTCGTTCGTTGCCCTTTTACGGAATAAGGCATATGGGATTAATCGGGCCAAGGACGCGAAAGACTGATTCGGCCCCAAGACACATGCGGCTTTTTAAGCAATATGTTCTGTAATTTTTATATTACCAATGTCTTCTCCATGTCAAATAAGGATATTCTGTCTTGGATTTAAATCCTGAAAGCCTGTGGGCTATCCGCAGAGAAGCGAATTTGTTCACCGGAGCAGAAGTTGGCGGCCGGCTTTATGTCCCTACGCGCCTGTTCCCAGGCAAATCTACTTTAACCCACGCCTCGTTGCATTATTCGCAGTCGAAAACGCCCTTGGCCTATGCGGCTCCGTCGCTAGGAGTTGTGTACACTACCGAAACACGTTCGATGGAAATGTTATAACGATGGGATTGCAAACAGCGCTGATGGGAAATACCACTACTGACATCTAGTGGAGCGTGGACGGTCCCAAATGGTCTTGTGCAAACAACATCGTCGTCATTACCAGCCAGGACAAGGTGCAAGGTGCTTGGCTGAAGGCGATACGAAGCACGGCTCTACGTTTGTTGTGACGGTATCTGTGTTTAGTGACTGTGACCCCGACGGAGGGGGATAAAGCTATGTGTATAGCCGTGATGACGCTGATGACGTTTACGCCAAGCACGAGGGAGCCGTTCGCAACAGTCAGTATCAGCGCCGCAGTCATGTCCTGTATCCCTGACTCGACGCCCTTCAAGTCTATCAGGTGGCATAAACTGTTGTTGGCGGTCCTCCACTCTGAATTAGTCCACTCCCGGCGCCACAATATGAACGCTGCAATCATGGCCGCCAGACGAAATATGCCGATTAACACTCCGCGCCATGTTCTTTGGCTTATATAATAGCGTTGCATGGTAAAGGTTGTTCCGACGAATCTTTGTATGGAAAGCAGCAGGAAGCAGCACTGAGACAGTTCGTGGCTACAAAACATCAACAGGGCGGCGAAAATGCAGATCGGACTCCGACGCCAGTCATCTTCTAGCAGGGCGTATAGTTGGCCGAAGTACGTGTGACCACTTGCGAGGATTACCAGATAGAGTCCCATGATTGAATCAAAGAAATGAAGACACATAGTGACCTCTGACCTTGTCTTCCCTCGTCGGCGTTGCTTGTTTACGGCCTGGCCGTCGCGTCCCAGCCACATCAAGGCCAGGAGATTGCTCAGAACGATCGCGAGGCCGATGACCCACGCTAGAAGATGCAGCGTGTGGCTTCCCAGCAATCCGTTACAAGAAGACGCGTTTCGGCGCTCCGCACCCACCAAGCACGATACTTCGTCCGGTATGTAGCAACACAAGTTTTCATCACTGACCACCACCGATCTCAATCCCTCTATTGATGCGAACGTCTGATATGTCATTGACCGGATGAAGTTTCCGGTCAGAACGATTTCGCCCATGGAGGAAATGTGACACAAAGTATCTGGGTCGATGACGGAGAGCTCATTATTGGACAGATCGAGGATCCCAACTTTTATCAGCCCCTCAAACGCGCAAGGCACAATGTCTGTAACGCCGCAGCGAGACACATCGAGTAACTGTAAATGGGTTAGTCCTAAGAATGTGCCAGGGGATATGGCACCAAGTGAATTCCCATGCATATCCAGCCACCGCATGTTATCTAGCCCTTGAAATGCATATCTGTTAACCAAAGCGAGATTATTTTGAGATATGTGAAGAAACCACAGGTGGCGACAACCTTCAAATGCAAAGGAACCGAGTTTGGTTATCTTGTTTTGAGAAACGTCCAGCAGGATCGTCTTGTCCCAATAGTCATCCGAAAATTTCCGTACGGCTAATTCACTAATGGAATTGTTTGTCAATATTAGTGCTTTCAACTTCCATTTTACAGTTGGAATGACGGATAGTTCCGACGAGCTGCAATCTATCGCATAGCCATGACACCTGCAGGAACTGGGGCATTCCTCAAGCAGATAAGATGCTTCGTCATCCCCGGATGTCGGACACTCCACGCTACCGTCCCGCAGTCTGTCTGGGTGAACGCATATCGTTTTGAACGAACACATCAGAAGCCATTGACATTTAAGTCCGGCACAGCGAAACTCGTCCTCTCCCTGAGGGCAGTCTCTGTGGCCGTCACACACCATATGGAACGGGATGCAATAGGAGAATGAGCATTTAAACATCCCAGAGCATTCAGCGAGGGTGCACTCCTTTAGATGCATGGTCTCCGTGAGGACAATACTTTGTTTTAGCGTTGTCCTTTCGCTTATAAACACAGCTAAGGTGCCTTGGAAACATCCCGTCCTGGTCATTTGCGCAAGGAGTCCATTCCACTACCTCGTAGGAGATATTTTTGTCATCGCTTCCTGCATTGTACGTTGCGTCGCCTCTTGCAGAGAGGTGTGGCAGCAGACATGAATATTCATCCGATTCGTCAGGGCAGTCTGGATGACCGTCACATACTTTGGAGAGAGGGACGCAACCGCCAACTGAACACTGCAGATAGGCGATGGTACAGCGACACTGGGCCAGCTGGCATGTGGTTCTACACCACACGTTGTCGCCAGGCCCGCTTGCGCTGGTGGACGAACCGGTTAGATTGAGACACATTGCGGGGCATTTGGTTTCATCGGTACCATCGGGACAATGTCTAATTCCATCACAGCGATTCACGATGAGAATGCAAGTGTGGTCATCGCATTCAAAGAGACCGGTGGCACAGCTCCGAGGAGTCAAGACTGGCATACTGCCGCATAGAACATGGTCTCGCTGGTTGAGAGTCAAACAATCTACAACTTCAGGCAACGTCACGAGTTTGTTGTTCCAAGCGTTGTGAGGGGTGTTCTGTATCATCGACCTCCTGCAGAAGCCTGGGGCATTGTCCTTTGTCACAACACTGTCGTTGGGTTTGTGGTAAAGTAGGCTAGCTTTCACAAAGACTTGGATCTGTAAACTTGAGTGGATTACCATGTTATCCATCGTGGTTCCTTCATTATATTCACAAGATGGCGGACGGATATCCGGATTATCGGAGCTGGCAAAGTAAAGGCAAACCCCTGATAGCCACGTCCGGGATTCAGGACATTCCATCTCAGACCTCAGTAAAGTCAGAGTAGACATATTGGAAACGATGCCTTCTTCCTCAGGGGGATAAAAAGGCTTGAGTGAGAACTTGTATCTCCCTGAGGGATATGGATCCCTTTCGGCACAGATCTGTGAGCCGCATGACGATAGGGGAACGTCACTTGTGTTTTTCTGTAAATCCTTGGGGAATCCTTCCAACGAAGGTTTTGTATTTAACAACGACTGGAAGCTCGCTGTCTGATTTCCTGCAAGTAGCCTTTCGGGTTTGACTGTTTCGCATATTATCGCCGTTTGGTCGTACGATACGTTACATGGCACTGAGATCCACGGCGGGTCACGTGACTGAAACAATAGGAGGGCACAGCATTGGCCTTCCTTATAGCGGTTGAAACGTTCGTAGGAAAAGTTCGTAGTAAAATCATTGGGATTTGTTTTTATACCGAAGTACGAAGGCAATTCAACGTCGGCACTTGGCTGATTGGCGTACAAGAAGGGGCTGCCGTCAGTCCAGCGCCAGTTCTGAAATCAGAGAAAAACTTAAACCATGCGCTCTGCAAGTTTTCCGAATATGTCAATCAAATTGAATTTGTCAAATTATCAAAGCAGATATTGTAAGAGTCACTGTTGTAATACATTACGAACAGAAATTATACAAAACAAAAATGAATAAACAAAAGCCAAACAATGTTTACCTTGATTGACGTGTTCCATCGAAGGCCAAGAAAGAGGCGTTGATGCAGGAATAACTCTAGCAGATCCAATTTGGATGATGAGTTGGATGATGAAGGTGAAGATGAGGGTGAGAAATCATTTTGTGGAAATCCTTCGAGGGACCACGTGACGAGAGTGGCCCATTCGGAGTCCGTGGCGAGACTTAACAAATGGCCGCCCCGACTGCGGCAAACCCCTTCCGCTTCCTCCCAAGACGCTTGCGGGATATCCATTGCTGTATAACACTGTGAATAAGAACAAATAGTTTGTGATGTAGAGTCCCCGACAGAAAGAGTAGCGGGCGGATTCGGTGCCGTCTGCGTCGCTTCAAAGGGCGGCAAAATGGAATAGATTGCGTCACGCTCAAACAAGCGGAAGTAAATAACAGCGGAACATTTGAGAGGCGGCGATCTTCGTGGCTCATTGCCGCTTTCTAGCAGTGAATGTGCGCGGGCGAACAACACTATTAGGCCCTTTAATACATTATTAAACGTATATGGAAAGGTCAAATCTATATCTTTATTGGCCTTGAAAGCAGTATTAATCAGGATAATTTGATGTTCAGCATTCGGAAATGCCTGCTGCACAAAAGCAGACTCAAGCGAGTCTGAAAGACTGCAGTTAGTATGGTGATCGGACCGCAGTTGGATCTCCAAGTGAAGACCCCAAGCAACTTCAGCGAAATGGATCACCCAAGCTACATCAAAAGAAGCCGGGCTAGGCCAGGTCGCGGAGCCGCAGTGTTGATCCACAAGGAATGTAGATGCCAAATACGGGACATTTAGCGCGTTGCAGAAGTCATCGGGGTCATCCACCCGTACCGCCTGTGAGATGCCTAACCAGCCACAGCCAGTGTTGAGGGTAACGGTAGCGTGGCGTTCAATGACTTCGACTGGCTGGGTGACCGGCTTGAAACTGCCGGTTAAAGACGGCATCAACAGAGCATCCCTGCAAGGAAAACCTCTCCTTTCGAGGAAGGCACGACGAAGTTTCTCAGGTGCGTTGAGACTTATCTTGAGACGAGAAGGTAATATATCGTTTTGATTGAATGTATGCAAAAAGCAATGCGTTCTGTCCTCGATTCGGGTGTCATCAGACGGCAATGCCTGGAAGATGACACAAGTCCCCAGCGAACGCAGCAAGGCGAACGCGCGCTCTTCCGGCCCAGGGAATATCTTCCATCTTCTGGGTCCTCCTGGGTGGGACATCCGGGGCTGGGAGATAGAACCTTCGTTCTCGTACTTGTTGCATAAGTTAAGGATCCCCTCGCACGGACCTAACGTCAGTCTGACATCAGCTTTAACGGCGGGTATACCGGGATAGGACCGTAATAATAAGACATGCTCGCCCTGGCCTAGCTGTATGCCACTCGGGTGAGAGTCTGTCAGACCATCTAGTGTGGCCCTGGAGCAGAAGCTGGCAAGGGGGGTATCATTCCGGAGTAGATGAACACCGCTGAGAGAACACCCAGAGCTTGTCAGAGGAACCAGCAAATCGGTGAACTCTAGATGAAGAAACATATTAGGTACAGCAGAGGTTATTCCAAAGATGTACAAAAAACTTGTCTCGTTTGTCGTTAGTGTAAAATTTTCTGACTCCCGAAGGGTGACTGCTTGGTACGTACAATGCTCGCTGGGACAGGAAGCAGGTATGGCGTTGAATAATATTTTAGTCGCTACTTTCTCACTGTGTGCGATATGAAGGAAAACAGTCAAATCACCAATAGACGCTCGAAGTTTTTCACGGGAAAGGTTACCATTCGTCAGTCCTTCACTGGCTTCGATTTGGAAATCTGTACACAAGAGTCCCTGATCTAGCAATGTGTAGCCCGTTTCCACGCCGGAGGTGGTAAGATAAGAGGCAGGCTCGTCATACGCTGAAAACCGTGACTTCTCTCCGTAATGGCTGCACGCAGCGTGAATACGAGCGGTGGCAACCCATCCAACGGGAACCGATGTATACCAGTGCAGCAGTAGCCGGTCTGCAAACTCCAGACCACCCTCGTGTAGTGGGTGTTGAGATTGCACGGTGAAGTAATCTCCGTGTGCGGTAGCTGGGCGCACAAATGATGGATTGTAGACTTGGTATACCAGCAGGAAGGATTCAGTCTCCTCGAAGAAGTGTTGCTTGAAGGAGATGTCGGCATTGCCGAGGGGCACCAACGTTGTCTGTGGGGTACTGGACGCGCAGAACATACCAAAGCGCCCTGCGTCGATTTCTAGTATGGCGGAGAAACAGTTAGGCGAGAAGTAAACTGGCGTCAACCACAAGAGTGTGATGTTGAGATGGAATGCATTCGTGGTGTCCTTGACACTGATGCTACACGTTGACGGCAGACCATCACCGAGGTCGTTGGACTTGTAGTAAACATAACCGCACGGGCCTGGTTTGTAGATGGACCCAGTACATTCCGTGTTATGGCGGTACCCGACCGGAAAACGCTTGGGATTACAATGTTGAGTTAATGATAACAACGCTGTTTGGAACTCGCCTTGCGTTCCTCCCAGCGTATGTCCCTGACTGGTACCCACATCAGATGAAAGCCTCTGCAACACATCTTCCAGAAAACTGTACCACCCTTTCCGATCTTCTCTCCCGATTTCGCGAGAAGTTCTCCTATTCACGCGCTGTTTCGTCCAATCAATGGGATTTAGCGATATTCGGTGACGTCCGTTCGCTTCCCCTATGATGCCGGAAGTGACGTCATTGCTAATGTAGCTGGTTCCCCCTGTTTCGGTGATGTCCGGGGAGCGCGATGTTCCTACGAGTGACGTAGATGCGCCGTCACCAGGACCAACATGGGTTGGTATTAGGTCTAAACACGAAATATGCAGGACCGAAACGACAAGCAGAACGGCTATCTCCATTTCGGGAATATCGGTGGCGGATGTTTGCTGAAGCAATGAAGCGAGCTACGGCTGTTCTTTCTTTAACACTGATTTTTCATGTGCTTCCGTGAAGGCTTGTTGAATTTGTACCAGGCTAATTATAATTAGAACCCTCAGCAAAGGGCATTTTTATGATCAAATGCCTTGATGTTACAAATTTCATCAAAGGCAACGGACATCTGTGAGGTGAATTGAATCATGGTGTCGAGTGTTTCATTAGTTCATTAGTAATACTGTAAGGTGGGAAGGGAGGGGGGGGGGGGGGAATCGTCGGATAACTGGGGCATTAATGAAACGTAAACGGAGACGAAGTGTAACTCAGTAGGCGAAGCTTTTTGTTTCAAAATTTGACAGAGGGCATGATAATAAGTAATTACTACGTTCGAATAATTATACTCTACTGAACTGATGCCACAAAAAGCTAGCTTTAACTAACCCTGAATGTCATAAACACTAGTTTCGACTAACCATGGGAGTCACAAACACTAGGTCAAACTAACCACGGGTTGCCACAAGCACTAGGTTAAACTTACCATGGGTTGCCACAAGCACTAGGTTAAACTAACCATGGGTTGCCACAAGCACTAGATTCCCTATAACCCTATATCGCATTGGAATCGCGCCCGTCCGGTATCCAACATATCGCGTCCTCTACTGTGACCGGGGTAAACTTCACTATGACCGTACCACGACCGCTGCAGTTAGATGGGGTCGATTCTGTTAATGATGAATTCGAGCAGCAGTAACAAGAGTTGCAGCTAATGCGTCTGATGATGGTCTTGTATTCCATGGCAAAATCACTTTAACAGTGGTGCCAGTGATACTTAGCACCGCGCTAATTAATTATATCCCACCTGCCACTACCTCATTCTCTGTGGATCAATATTGTGGCTTCGTCACTTGGCCGAGCCCGGATTCATCTTGTCCATTTTGAATGATCCATTTGCATAAGATTGCTTGGGGTCTTCGCTTGCAATTCCAAATACGGTCCGACGACCGTCATAATTGTAACCTTTCAGATGCGCTTGAGTCGGCTTTTGTGCAGCAGCCATTGGCGATTGCTGAGCGTAGTGTTTCAAAGCTCAGTAATGCTTCAGATTTGACATTTCCATATATGTTTAGTAATTTCCAGGTGCAAAGAGCATTATAGTTTTGTTTTTTCTTACACGTTATCCACGAGATGGCGGCAATCATTCACGAATTCATATCACCGCCTCTCATCTGCCGTTACTCACTTCAGCTCTTTTGAGCGTTAAGCAAGCTATTCCATTTAAAGACAATTCTCACTTAAGACGAACGGGGGTCACCTCACTTAAAGACCAGTAGCGCTAAATAGGTCTCGGTGACCACCCATTTTTTTAGCCTATTTTGTTACAGCATAATCTAGTGACATCCTGTAAAAAAATCTGAAACATGTAATGACTTTTTAACATTGTGGCAGAAAGTTACTAAAATAATATCTCACTAACCACAAGCTTTCCGGTATTACCATATATATTGACATATATTCCCCTCATTTTACATATAAATAGTACTTAATGTAGATTTATGCATATATATTTTATACTCTTATGATCATAGATGTGAACACATAACAATTGGTAACTTCCGCAACTGAGGAGGTGCATAATGGGGAGGTATCTGAATCGCAGTTCTGATACCGTGTTGAAGTTTGTTAGATAGACACCTGGAATAAAGATCGATAGCTCAATATTTTCCTCGGTGACCCCAAATCTGTTTTCGTCACTTCTTCGACGCGGGCATATATATGCGGATGCAAGCACGTGGCGGATGGCGCAGAATGCTTAGATAGAACCTTAGACTAGGATTTCATTTTTCGGATTATGATGATCACGTTATATTGGGACTCACATTTTGGAGGTAAGGCTGGATTCTGGAGGCAAGGCTCAGGGTGTGTATTGTGTCTATATATACGTGTGGTGAATAAATGTTTAATTATTTTAAATCACGCACATATATATATATATTTGTGTAGTTCTTGCATATGGCCCCGGCTATAGAAGGCAGTGTTGTGTAGTCCAAGGAATGACCCCTCCCCCTTGCCCCCCCTCCCCCCTCCCTCCCACGCCTTTGTACGCATTATTCATTATTTCGCATTACATCGCACTGTAAGCTATATAGATAACCTTGGAATAAATGTATGTAGCTATATAATATGCAAAATCTATCTGATACTTAACCAAAGAGAAACCAGCTATACTCATTCCCATATCCGTAAATTGTCACTTTTGCAAAGATAAAGGCTTTGAATTGTGTAAAGAAAGAAAACTCTCGGGGCAATGAAAGGGAGTTGGATGAATCATAAACCGGATACAGGTGCCCGGGCGCGAACCCATGACCTGGTGACCTAAATACAGTTGGTTGGTTATTCAGGAGGCTTTAACCACTTTTGGTCATATCGCGTCAATGGGAAAAGGAAGGAAGAGTGGAGCCATGTCCCTGGGGGTAACCCCCTACTGTTTACGAAGAAAGACATCTGATATTTATCCTGCTACCACATAGACATGGCCACAGCAGGACTCGAACCACCGATCCACGTGCCGTTAGGCTCTCAGGTGACCAGAGCACTCAATGCGAGCGCTCTAGCCCCCTGAGCTGTCGCGCAGGCCCCTGATCTAAATACAGCTCAGCGTACTTATACCAACTGAGGTCTAGAGGCTCCCCTGTAGGGTGACATTTGAAGTACAATATTAATACTGTGACAATGAAATCAACATAGCAATATCTGTACTGACAACACCCTGGTGCGCAAAGAATCATAACCGTATGGCCGTACCACGTGGAGGCAATTAGAATGTGCAACATGTATATATTGATTCGCTGCGAGTATACAAAATATTATGGTAAAAACAGTTAAAATGAAATGCGTAGATTTATTGATTTACTGCGATATTTATACAAACTATAATGGTAAAAATACTTAAACTGGCATATACAGATACATGTATATAGATTTCCCGCGATTATGCAAATTATTGTGGCAAACGCTGCTAAGAAGAAAAAACCGGCAGTCGTTCCTCACATTCTCTCTCCTCCATTCAACGAGAGCCCGGCTCGATAGCTTAGTGGGTTAGCGTACTCGCAATGAGGGCTCTGGCCACCTGAGGGCCTAACAGCACGTGGGTCGGTGGTTCGAGCTCTGCTGTGGCCATGTCTGTGAGGCCGAAGGATAAAGATCCAATACCCTTCTTCGCCACGAGCAGGGGGACTACCCCGGGGACATGGCTCCACTCTCCCTTTCTTCTCCCGTTGACGCGATATGACCAAAAGTGGTTAAAGCGTCTTGAATATACAACCAATCAACCCCAATCAACGGTCGACTTTGCGGCTTTCACTTGTCACCTTTGCCACTTGTGTGTTCACTGCATGGGCTTCCTTAGCCCTGCACTCAATCCGTGGGATACACATAAAGATTTGACGGTGTACACGTCAGACGCGGGGTATTGATATTCAGTAATCGTAATCGATTGTAATCGATTACATTTGTCAAGTAATCGTAATCGATTACTTTGGTTTTGAAAGCAATGTAATCGTAATCGTACTCGATTACATTGCGAATGTAATTGTAATCATGATTACTTTTGATGATTACTTGACTATGTTCAATCTAGCTGTCTTAGTCTTCAACCTGAGCTTCACACTTTCCATGTCGCCAGTATCATAAATGGAAACTGGCCACTAGAGTCCTTCTGTATAAATGCACCCCCCCCCCTCTCCTCCCCAACCACCCCTACCCTTTTGGTCCTTTGTGCCCCACCCCGAGACATAACCGGACATAACAGATTAATCCGGCTGGGTACCCGAAAGTGGACCTCCTTCTAACCCCATAATTAACTTGCATTGAAACATTGGATAACTAGGAATGGTCCAGTGCCACCTGAATTGTTGGGAGAGGGTGGGTGGGAGCTGTGATGGGATGGAGTTGGATGCTTGTGTTATTTATTTTCTCTGCATGGATGGATTGGAAGAAGTGTTGTTATAAAACAAATTCGACTGGGTTCAGTGGTTGGGCGCGGCAACGTATGCTACGGATATCACCGTGCCCTATAGCTTTGTGGCGTCATTTTTTTACCTGCTATTTAACATAGAAGTCATAAGTTATGTTACCCACTACACCTCCTTCTAAGGAACATAAGAATAATTGCCGGGGATTTGTATCAAAAATAGATATTGTGTTTTTTCATTTTAAACTTACTATTTAATATATATAATGTAATTTTATACTTGTATACATTATATGCATATTTTTATACTATTGTTTTGAGGATATCGTGGTCGGCATCGATGGCATCTAAAACCCTTGTGAGATTCCCAGACAATACCTCGATTTCGTTATGACTGAGGTTTAGAAGTCGGAGTTCCTTAAGATTACTTATATCAACATCGACTTCCTTCGAGGATTTTCTACTGAGATTGAACATCTCTAGACGAGGCAGCATATCGAATTCAAGCTCTGGAATAAGGTTGTATGTTACAATCCTGGAGATCAAGTGTCCGAAGTGTTGTGTTATTCTGAAAAAAAACCGAAAAGAGTTAACATCCAAATCCATACGCACCGTGTTGCCGCCAATCAGCAAATATTCCAAAGTAACGAAGTACTTGAAGACAGTGAAAATCATTATCTCCGCGCGATTGTTCTGAACGCGCAAATGAGTGAGACCCTTGAACGTGGATAAGCCCGGTGCAAAGGAGCCCCCCACTCTGTTATTAGACAGATCCAGGTACTGTAAACTATTCTTCTTGCTCACACAGAGCGTTTGATTGTTCCTTCGGTCGAGTAGGTTGCCGTATAGGCCTAACGCGGCGCCGCTATACTGCAGCTATACTGACAGCTTTTTTGAAAGGGTACAAGATGTTTTTTGCTGTATTAAATATACAGAACTCGTTCTTTTTATGTTTTATTCTTGAAAATTATAATGTTGCAAGAAATTACAGCTGATTTGACCGTTTTTCCTGACCAAATTTACCCCCGGCCGAGAGCAGCGGTAAAAGCGGAGCTTGCGTGGCGCAACCGTGCGGGGAGCTTGCACCGTCCATTATACAATAAAATTTGCTGGTTCCCTCACCCATTTGTACGCCTTTGCAAGTTTTCGAGACTTGCATAACACGGAACCAGCATCAACTTCCCCCCGGCTCGCTGCCGCGGTCGTATCGGCTGTGTCGGCTGCTTTGGTAATAAGCCTACTGATAGGTTCATGGCAGTGCCATGTAGTGGCACCGGAGTTGATCGAAGGCTTTGTTTAGTGTTATGTTGGAGTGTACTGTCTGTGTGTCCGTGAGTCTGTTGGTAGCGACGGGCGATAAATATCGAACGCCTTGAGATATCGACTCCCGGTTTCGAGTGGGGGAGGGGATACCTTTTCCGATCTCCGCGATTGGCATCCAGGAATTCTTAAGATTCGCGAATAGCTGTTTTGGGGGATCGTTATCCGTACAATGCCTGGTTCAGTGCTAAGACCCTTTCTCTAATTACGGCGATCCGTTATTATAGTGTGAATTCTTCGCGAGGCGAAGCGCCCACCTTAGGTCTAACTTTGTTACTGGGCGATATAGCCCAAAGGTCAATGTCATTTTACCGCCAAAATTTGTTCGGAAAAGTTATTTTTTATCGGCAACCCGCTCTCTAAACGCTATAATTTCAGAGCCCCTTCCCCGGTCGCAAGTTTTTAAATGTCCGCTCTATAGGGCTATATTTTTTATCCCCACTATCCGCTCTCTCAGACATCAAGGCAACCGCGGAATCCCCCCACTATATTTGTATAATAGTCCCCCCCCCCCCTTCTCGGGGATTTCACATCGTCTGCCAAGTGCCAAGCCATCTCACGTTTGTGACAAACCAAGCATTCACGTCGTCTGCGAAGCCCTTTTACGACCATGACAAACAAAGCATTCACATCGTCTGCAAAGCCCTCTCACGACCATGACAAAAAAAAGCATTCACATCGTCTGCCATGCACTCTCACGGTCATGACAAACCAAGCATTCACATTGTCTGCCATGCCCCCTGACGGTCATGACAAAGCAACTCGGCAACTTGACTAGGGTGTGGGGGGCTTCTGCGGCTTGACTAGGGGTGGTGGTGGGGGGGGGGGTTTAAGCCGCTGTAGCCGCCCCGCTGGATCCGCCACTGCGTCCCATCTCGCACTAAGACCCATATCGATTCTAACAGCATTGAACAAAAACTGATGTTCAACGTCATTGAACAAAAACTGATGTTCAACGTCATTGAACATCAGCTTTTGTTGCCCAGTTGGCTTTTTGGCGGCGGAAAAACTCGCCATTGAGCATAATATGGATAGGTGCTACCTAAAAAATGCGAGCGTATACTTATTAATTCAGATATTCCGAGGGAATACATCTAGATTAATATTCAAAATTAATTTCACTTCGGCTTGCCATAAAGAATATCTTTGGCAGGATGACATATACCATGCACGTGCTTGTGTCATATCATTTGGTTGCTTAGGAACTCCCATTGTGACGTCATGTTTATAACATTTGACGTCACAACTACTCACTATGACAGCAGCCGATGGGCGGTCACCAAGGGCGTTCTGCTTGGCAACAGACATTTAGCCCGTCGCTTATAAATTAACTTTAATTTGAAGTACACATCCATTGTTAACATTGAATAATTTATTCGTTAATTTTGTGGGGCAGCTGATTTAATTATTAAAGACATGACATAATCTGATAATAGGCTTCGACCTCTCTTTGCTTGAATGTATTTATGTACAGCTGATATTTACTCCGAATTCGAAAACGTCCCATGGGGGTTGTTACGCGAAATGAAATTCCTAAGCCTATGTATGAAACGGACTTTGAATATGCATGCATGTTACCTTAAGAGCTCGCTTGCGCTCGCTATAATTTGAAATGCGTTCACCTTGCATATGATGTACATGCTTTGGCAGTTCTTCGTGCGTTATGTCATATCAATCGCACATCCGCCGATCCGGATTGTTATTTTCTTAATAACTGTCGGTCAAATAATTATGGCTGAAAGAGACTCTTTGCTCTAAGTTGAGAGCGGTATTCACACTTCCGGGTGCCGAAAATATTCTGGACCATGATGAACCAGATAAAACTCACATGGGCTCTCCAAAGCAAAATACATTACAGGTTTCGCTCATGAGACAACTAAACCTGTCGTATAATAATAGGTTATTATATGAACCCTCGTAATGAGTGGTTAATTGTGAATATGTAATTTGGGTACTACACATGTGGATATATATTCGGCCCCGATAACCGACGAGTGATGATTATAGAGATTCAAGACTAGATGGAGATCTTTGTATTCGCTTAAAGTCAATCTCTGTGTGGGGGGGGGGGGTATTTGTTACTAAACCACTTTCAAATAAACACTTCCCAGTGGTTACTAAAGCCATTTATCAGATGCACTTATTTTACAATGTCTCTTATGCCATAAAAATTAATATCTAAAGTCACCAAAATAAACTCAAGCAGCGAACGATCCATTTCCAAAGCCCCGCCTAGTTTTGTGACGTCACAAGATGAACCGGTTTGAGTGCGCCTCTCTCGCTGCGACTGCCCGCGCTGTTTGAATGTAGCCTACGTGCATCAGGGAGGCTCTAACTCAGATGTTTATTTCGGTTAACATTAACTCATGATAAATATTTACCACATGTAGATTTAGATAGACCTAGATCTATGACATTAGAGGTGTGTTCTTGTTAATTAGAGCAATATTCGTGACACTGACAGAAAAACAAACAGCTGCAGTGGCAGTGTGCATGTTGCTAGCCTACTGGCTACGTTTGTTCCCAAAAATGAAAAGGGTGGGCTGGGCTACAGTAGTGGACGGGCCGCCACGGGGATGTCCGTCGAATCGTAGACATAGACTCTAGATCCAGGGTTAAATGAAATGTATGTACTAGCAAAGACCTTACTACGATAAGCTTACCATAGTAAGGTCTTTGGTACTAGGCCTAAAGGACTCGTTCATGCACATCAGAAGGGAGGGAGGGCGGCATTTATCAGCCTGGCTTAGAAAGGTCGCAGTGCCCCTCTCTTACGCTTCATCACGTACCTTTTATAGTAGTAATACTTGTGGACACCCAAACGTTATGATATACGGTTGAGACAAACCACTAAGTAGCTTTTCACCAATTTGTCTGCAGGTCGCCTAATTAATATTTTATATGATTACAAGGCATATTTGTAGGGTTTTGATCTGGATCCCATGTTCAAATTGTATTTTTGTACCTTTTGTATCCTCATCATTCTATAATTTCACGCATCTTATGCGGCACCACATATTTGTTTCCCGTCGTCATAGTGTAAAACAAAGTCGAAGTCCAAATGCCACTTCATTAGCTTAGTCATTGTGTCTAAGAGTTCCAGAGCCTGTTATCGCTTCACTGTTCCTTCTTGCGCCTTGTCACCTCATTTTGAGTCCTTGTAGAGCGTCCAAGTATGGATGAATTTTTCCGTAGACATCGCCACGACTCTGTATCCCAGACGATCGAACCTGTCGAGTGCTTCACTGGCTGTGATGTAGTCAACGATCCATCGGGAAGGAAAGCCTCTACACAACACGTGAAAAACACGTTTAAACTTTGCAACTGTTGCGTCATAACGTCTTTTTTTAGTTTTGATAAATTATTTCTACAAGAGAAAAAAACTAAATCACATGGTCACATGAACGTATATACAGACATAAATTGATATACCAGTTACATTAAATAAATGCATTCGTTTACTTTTAAACACTTTAAAAGTTATCGACTGTCGAATTTAAATTTGCAGATACATTTCTTTCCAACAAAGAAAAGCATATTGCAGTAAATTAATTAAGCCTCAAATATTAAAGAAAACTGGACTGTCATTAAAACCTAACTTCCTTTTCTGATATAGTTTGTCTCATCAACGAATTTTGCTGTTATATTGTGTTTTACCTCAACCAAAAATTCTTTAAGCAAGTTGCATTTATAAAAGTAATGTATGGTTGCTTGGTTGTATATTCAGGACGCTTTAACCACGTTTTTGCCATGTCGTGTCAATGGGAGAAGGAAGGGAGAGTGGAGCCATATGTCCTCGGGGGTAACCCCCTGCGCTTTGCGAAGAAAGACACGGGATCTTTATCCTCCGACAATGTATGGCTAAAATGGCTCATTGTATGCACTACATAGATGTGACATTTTCCATATTTGTAGCTGACTATTAGTTGCATAGATATTATGCAGTATCTTCCATTACAGCGAAATAAGTGCGTTTTCATTGTAACTAAAGGGGCAAGCTTCCAAATTTGTCTGAGATGGCTTTAATTGTTCATATTTTGTACATACAGTCTTAATTAATTCAACGTGAATCGGCGGCAAAACTTTGCTATTAGAGAGCAGTACAAGTATGGTTCGTCGGTATAGTGTCCAATATTTTACTTACAAACATAATTGAACTACCATCACGACATTTAATTCGAAACGCCTTGATATAATAGAGCGTAGTTTTTATAATCCAGGTATAATATGTCACCTGTGATATTTTACTTATTAGTATAATCGATTATATAAACAATGGTTCGCAGTGTTGTACCAGCTCTTGTAGCAGCCTTTTCGGCCTTTGATGTATCCCAGTGTGACCCTCGTTAGCTAATTACACTTCTAATCGCGCTGCCAGACCCTTAGCTCGTATTTCATAATCCACATTTGACTAATTGGGTAAATAGTTCCTGTGTCATAAGGTCAGCGTAAGACAAGATATCAGTGAGACACTGATAGGGTATTGGCGAAAAAGACAGATTGAGTTATCAAGTCTATGACGTCACAACTTGTCAGACAATTTCATAATTTGGCCTTTGTCACATGTTTATAATTTGTGTGATAAAGTCAATTGCTTACAATGTGTGTGATGAAGTCATCTGTTTATAATGCGTGTGATGAAGTCCATTGTTTACAATGTGTGTGATAAAGTCAATTGTTTCTAATGCGTGTGATGAACTCAATTGTTTATAATATGTGTTATGAAATCAATTGTTTATAATGTGTGAGATGAAGTCAATTGTTTGTAATGTATGTGATGAAGTAAATTGTGTGTGATGAAGTCAACTGTTTATAATGTGTATGATGAAGTCAACTGTTTATAATGTGTTTGATAAAAAGTCAATTGCATATTATGTGTGAGATGAAGTTAATTGTTTATAATGTGTGTGATGAAGTCAACTCTTTATAATGTGTGTGATGAAGTCAATTGTTTATTATGTGCGAGATGAAGTCAATTGTTTATGTGTGCGATGAAGTCAATTGCTTATAATGTGTGCGATGAAGTCAATTGTTTATAATGTGTGTGATGAAGTCAACTGTTTTTAATGTGTGTGATGAAGTCAATTGTTTATAATGTGTGCGATGAAATCAATTGTTTATAGTGTGTGTGATGAAGCCAATTGGTTACGATGCGCGTGATGAAGTCAACTGTTTACAATGTGTGTGATGAAGTTAATTGTAGCTTGGAACGTCGCATGCGTTAAATGGGTCCCTTGCTACGGCCAGCAGACCAGTGGAACAACTACCCAGGTTCTTGATCGGGTGATGGGGGGGGGGGGGGACGGGGTGCATCACGTACACCCTGTATGCCGTGGGGTGATATAGGGACTGCTCGGCCCGCTGGCTGGGATACGGCGACCGTTAGGAACGGGCAGTGGAAACTGGGGGAATGAGGCAATTGGGTTGCCTTTGGGGGAGTGAATGTGGGGGACAGGGACGATGAGGAAAGTGTGATCACGTAACGGTCATCTCTGTTATAGCATATACAAGCTTGAATTGGAACACAATTGGATGCCTAGAGCGATTCTCTATCTCTATGCATCAATGCAGCTAGGAACTTTCGTTTGCATGAATTATTACGTCACGGTGATGTCACATGACGTCAGTGTTGATTATGAAAGTTAGCAGTATGACATACGTATTTAGTTTGCCCTCCCGCGAGGTTTGCAGGTGGTAGGTCACATACGTAAAAATGACGTCCTTCAACGGATTTTGCATGTCGAAAGTTGTCAATTGGGACCACAAATATTGTCAATAAACTGGATGTCGCTGTGACGTGTTATAGCACTGTGACGAGTTATGATGGCTTTAAGATTTGTTGGTAACGCGACTAAAATTGTTAACGCTAACACGAAACTGCAAACTACAGTGTGATGGTGTCGACAGGACAAATATCCATATATATTTTACCATATATTTTTTTTAATCCTGTGACATCATTTCTTGTTCGAATTGCATATGGTAAGCACAGTGGTTACTGGGTACCATGTCTAACCAAAGAAAAACATGGTGGCACTGTTTGACGAAGACACGTGTGAAGTACCCGACATGATGTAAAGGAAAGTACGAACTGAACAATAATACTACCGAGGCACCGAGCCTGAATTCGACTTGTCCAATTGCGATGGCCAAAGAATTGGGCTGGCTGGTTCCACGGTTAAATGTTATAGATGTCTAAACGGTGGTATATAAGTAATGTTTTTACTACAAGCGGGCATAATATAGGTATTGCCAGATTGTATAATCGTCCGTTACGATAAAGTGAAACATAAAATTCAAATAAAATTTCCGCCGCGTCCTACGCTTCTTCCGAACTAATCTTAAACTACACTTTGGGTGAGCGGTGGCTCCACCGCGTGAGTGACGTACGAGTTATTTGAATGCGTTTGATCAGTTTGGGGCTGAGCAAGCCAGTGGACGGCCCATTGCTCATGTTGCTGTCACATTGTCTCCGGCTTTATGGAATGGCGTACCGATATTTAAATGCTTAAACAAGTTAATGTCACAATTTCGACAACAAGCAAGCATTGGGCGAACGGGAACGCACATACTTGTGGCGTGACGACGCCAGCACATTGACGTCACCCGCATGAATAAACTCAGAGCTTGGCGCAACAACTTCTCACTTGCCGTATATTCACCGACTGTAACACTGTTACTCACTACGACGGCTAGTCTGGGAGACGTAACCGGGCCATTGTTCTAACCAGTTTCAGACTAACCGAACATAAAAATAAGTAGTCACTATTAATTGATTGACCAATAAGCTTACTAGCTAATTATCACACTTCCTAATTGGTTTTTATTGGCAGATCCAATAGCGGGTGGAGCTACCAGGGCCGGGGAGTACAGGGCGGTTGTGTTCCCAGGTCACCCAGGTGACAATGAATTAAAAAGGATAACTCCCAGTATACATAGGGCGGGCGGATACATGATATAAATTAGCGATTTCTTGATCCACGGGTATTTAATATTAAGATTCCTAGTTCACAATTAATGAAAACTCTTGATCACGATGGTCGCTTATTTACTCCAATCCCCTTGCTGCCCCCCCACCCCCCCCTCCTACCAGGGCAGACATTGGAAACCATAAATTTCTGAAAACATAGTTAGGCCCAGATGGACCATTTTTTTTCTTTGGTATAGATATAATAATTAGTTTTAGTCATAATCAGTATGGTGAGTCCTGGATACTAATAGTTCTGGATGAAAATACATTTAATCAATTTTAAAGGTGGTGTAGCAGAAGGTTGTATAATATACGGACCACTGTATTACTGGTATCCTACATCCTTCGATTAAACTATATTAATTTGATAATAGTAACTTGTTATTTATCTTATATTTCAGGTAAATGGGTAATCAGTCTGCAGCGTGGGGATCTGCTGAAAAGGGACAGCAAGTGTCTTCACAAGAGCTGTGTGGTCTGCTCAAACTCTGCTTAAAGACTCCATGTTCATAAATATTCATGAAGTAAAGCCTGAGATGACAGTGCCAACATTTTGGTGATGAATCTAACTTGAAAGTGTCAGCATTAGTATTTCAAAGCATTTTATATGATATGAATCATGTAAAAACTGATTTTATTATATTGTAAACTAAAACAATGAATATACTGACATTAGCATTTCTATGTTACGCAATCAATTATGTCTGATGTTGTGTGTCATATTTACAATGAATAATATAAATAATATAATATAAATATATATAAATATAGATATAAATGGATTAATTGTTGTTTATTGTCATAACTTGATACTGTATTGTGCTGGCTATCTTTGTTAATTACACTGTATGTGCATATAACAATTTTTATGCTTATGTGACGTCATCATTGACATATAGTTCTGTCAATTGCTGAAATGTTCCCACACAGTTCTGTTCCAACAGCTTAATTAGAACTATTTGTTAGCATGCCAAAATAAATAGTTTAGACTAAAGCTCATTTAACAATGAGATGATATGTACAAGGCAATATGTACTGTACATGACCTGAGACTTCTCTGTACTGAGACTGTACATCTGTGTTTGAATGTTTATGTGATCAATTAGATGTGAATCCCTAGAACAAATAACTTGTTTATTTCTTACTTTCTTACAGTTATTACAATATTCAATATTACAATATGGTCCTGTCATAACTTGAAAACATCAAGTTATCTACAATTGTCTGATTTTGTTCGAAAGATTTGATTTTTTTGAAAAGTAAAGGCAATTTTGCATTATTCCAACGAATCCTTGTTTTACGTGGCTCAGCTGGTAAAACTTCAAAAGTGCGCTGAAAAATAAATTTCTTGGACTTTTTGCTATTTAAAAAATATATATATATATTGGCAGTCATCTTGAAAAATGGCAGCCATTTTGTCTTATTCCAATGAATTCTTATTTGCGTTTTTCACCAGGTAAAACTGCAAAAGTACAAATTCGTACAATAATATCTTGGAACTATTATTTTATAGACTTTCTTTGGTTATCTTCGCGGCCATGTTGAAAATGGCAGCCATTTTGAAATATATGACCTGGGTCCATAGTCCAATTTTTCCGTACCTCAAACTCCACAAGTGTACCAAATTTGGTTCTTTTACCACCAGAGTACCATACATTGCAGGGCCGCCGCGGGTACTAGTACATAACCCAGCAAGAATAGCAAAACCACAAACCCCCACCCCCAACCCCCCTTCGCCGCTCCCCCACCACCCCGCTCCCCCATCAACCCTCACAGGGAGGAGGTGATGAAGATGCACGACGGCCTCTGCACCCTAATTTCTGCCCCACCAGATTTTACCGATCCCGGCTTTCCCGCACTATCACATCCGGTCGCGCAAAATCACAATCAGAACGATATCTTATCTTCCCCAACCCTGGCACCCGTCACCCACCTCAAACCCCCGGTGCAGCTTGGTAACCCCACCAAAGAGAAACATTCTACAAAATCCACACCCAACGAGGATCTTGAACTATTGTTAAATTTGCATAAACGTTTCTGTTGATACGATACCGTGCAGGATACGGCGCTACCATTCAACCACGTGCTTTTGTTTACATTCTAACACGGTATTTAATAGGTGGCGCCTCGGTTTGTTTTGTCACAATTGGCCCATAGGGGAAGTTTACAGTTGGGCATCCTATTATACACTATCCTTGGTCACATCTCAGATCGGCTCTCAGTGGAGGTTTGACTCTTGGGGTAAGTCCGCAACTCAATCTGGCAAGTGCATCCCTTTACCAGTGACATCTTAAATTAAGGTGTATGCAGAATACTCGTTCGCAAACTCCGATAACACTTCGATCAAATAAATGTTGGTAACAATCTTAGATTGCATACAGAATGCGGGGCCAGGTAGTTCTCCTGCTAGCTTTGCGATGCGAGGTGAGCCGCGGGGTCTTAAGCCCCAGCGGGGACGCGTGGGTCGTCTCGCAACGACCGGAAGCAGGATGTTTCTATGGAGACTACTGAGCCTCCGACCGCCATCCGTGAGACGCAGGGCTCATACACGGGAATAGTCTGACTGGCCTGGCTCCGCACCCAATATATGTCCGGCAGCCACCTGTCTGGCCAGCACCACTCCTTCTTACCGGAGGGGCCGGCCCGGTAGTTCAGTGGGTTAGAGCGCTCGGCTTGAGTAAGTGCACTAGTCACCTAAGAGCCTAACGGCACGTGGATTGCTGGTTCGCGCCTCGCTGTGGCCATGTCTGCGTGGTGGCGGACATAGCTCCACTCTCCCTTCCGTCTCCCATTGACGCGATATGGCCAAACGTGGTTAAGGCTTCCTGAATATACAACCAACCAACCTTCTTACCGGCCCTCCCAGCTATGGACTTTTCTCGTGGTAAGACATAAGGGGTGTTCCACTTCCTGTTGACAGTATTCATTATTTATAATTCAAATTCACTTGCCTGGATTTCCTCCATTTAGCGCCTAGTTGTTCCATAAAAGCGGGATCGCTATTTTTGTTTCCCACGGAGCAACCTTCCGCCTTCTGAAAATATAGGACGTAATAAAACAGCCAGTATAGCGAGGATGTGGGACGTTTCGGCCAGTGGACATTTCGGCCTAGGACGGTCTAAGATGACAGGAGCATAGGACGATCCTGCAATCGGAAAACCCAAGAGATCTACCTTAAAATTATCCTTAGTTCTACAGCCATGGAACTAGGGCGAGACATCTTAAATTTAGCCCTATTGCCGGAGCCATATGAAAATAAAAGGTGTGTGTGGGGGTGGGGCCCCGGCTCAGGTCACGCATTTGATGCTATTTGTTCTGTAGAGGGTCGAATTACATTGGTCTTATCTGGGAGTCTTACATACATCTAAGTTAATGCCTTCAACAGTCGCAGCAACGGTCCGTGTATATACCGATCCAGGCGCCATAGTTGTTTTTGGCGCGTGCTGTGCCTGCATGTAAGTGTAGCCTGGTTCCCAAACTGTGTAACGGTGAATTCTCTGTGACAGAGAGCACTGTTGCTCAACCGAAACTCTAGAACATGCGCTATGCTCACAATGTGGCAATGAACTTAACAACGTATTACATAATGTGAACAGGGCATAAAAGTTGATATGGTCAGACGGTTTTAATACATGTACTTACATAAAGGTCCCTTGTCTGAAGAAAACAGTAAGGCATGTTGACGCAGTCCTTAATTTCCACTCATGTAGGAACGTAAATGATGTGGCTCAATGTTTGAGCTGGATGAACTCTGTGCGTCAATATAGATTTAAGATAAGGGTGTACTCTGGACCGTCTATGTAAACAACCGTTCACGATATAGATGGGTTACGGTACAGCATTTGGTCCATACCAGCTCGTGTAGTCTCATACGAAAGATATCTTTGTCTTATACTCTAAGGCACGAGCGCTCACCTCCACTGATCCCGATCATAACGTATCCGTCCGCATACGGCGGTGGCCTATATAGGCACCCACCGGACACGTTATGGTCATGATCAACGGAGGTGAGCGCTCGTGATTTTGGAGGCCTTTAGAAAAAAGAAATGTTCTCTCAATGACCACATAATCTCGCAATTTTCTCTCGCTCTCCATATTCCCTCCATGGCCTGGGCGGCAAACCCTCACCACTGTACTAATGGGCTGCCCCCCCCCCCCCCGGGGTTATAGTCTATCTGTGGCGACATATTTATGGTGGCATATTTGTGCCACATGCTGTCTCACGTTCTCTGTGCGTACCACAAAAATGGTACGCACGCGAGAAGGCGAGGGCGAGATCGCGAGCACGCGAATCGCTAGCATGCGACGGCGAGAACTCGAGATTGACACTCGAGGTGTCACACACCAATGAAAACCATTCTCATGTTAAGTAATGGAAAAACCCAAATTTTCAGCCCAATGCTAGAGAAAAATCGGTACCCATGCTTGACTATATGGTCCATAGGAAATTATAGAGCAAGTATCCAAATTCTTTTTAAAAACAAATAGAACATATGTTGATATTTTTTAGCTACAGCCCATAGTACGATCCCCCCTCCCCCCCCCCGCCCCCATTTGTTTTCAGTTTCAAAGATGAGTAGTTCTCAATTGTACCTACCATCAGCTATGATTGTCGATTTCATACTGACGATTAAGAGAAAAGATTCACGCGTGGACGGGGCTTAGTGTCCGAATATGGATCGGTGTATTGTATCTAAGTACTGACGCCCACTGAAACCGAATGGCGACGGAACCAAGCGACGCGGTTCGGACGCGTTGGACAAAGCCCACTGCGCGCGACTCGCACCTCGGCGGGTAAGTTCCTTTGCATCGGTCTCCATGGTGAAGATCATGCGGTGCATGGTGCTGAATATGTCATTCTTTTTTTGTGATTGGCTGTAATGTCGACGGCGCGCTGAGTGACCCCCGAAAAATGATCTCAACGCGGCACGGCGTCCGCGCCGCGCACGTTCGGTGGGCATTAACAAAGGGTGTGTTCGATTTACATAAAACCAAAACCGGTTCGCCAAACTGACTGCTTGACAGGAGAAAAACCGAAACCGGTTTGCTGGAAACCGTGAAAGAGCTGGTTTGACTGTTTCGGCTCCGCCAAACTGTCAGTTCAATCAACACAGACACCATATTTAATCATAAATGGAATGAATAAAGACTTCTGGACAGAAGTATGATAGTTATTTATTAACGGACAGTACAATCGCGGGTGGAAAAATGAAACAAACGGCATATTTATGCTGGAATAGGCACATGGCCATTGCCAAAATACATGCTGCAGCTTTAAACGAATGGAACTATGCGTTCGCATTTAGGTGAGCAAACCGTTGAAACCGGTTTCAAAAACGGTTTCGGTTTTTCGTCGGTTTCAGATAAAATCGGACACGCCCTAAGTGAAACTCAATTTTGTTCTATATTTCGGTAAATTCCGTCGCCGCGCCGCGCACCGCGTCCAATGGACGTTAGCACTGCACAGTCGACTCTAAAATCTGTCAAATGTCTGATGTAAGTACTGCGGGGCGTAAGAGGGCGGTGCAAAGATAACAAGAGAACCAGGGCAAGGGGTGAACTAGAGAACCGGTGGAATTCATGATTGGTTGGTTGTATATTTCCGGACGCTTTAAGGTAGTATGCTGCATTTCAAAACTTACGGTAAAAGATTGTGAAATTTTCACCAGATACATCGTTAACTATGCTTATAACAAAGCAGTAATAAAAAAAAGTTGTTTTCAGGATGCTTTTTTCAAAAAGTGAAGTGGAAGCACCCCATCCCCCTATTACAATTTAACATGGCGGCCTATGGGAGTTTCAGATATTTTCACTTATTTTTTATTGTTAAAACAAAACTAGACGGTAAAGCATCCTGATTTTTGCACAAGGAGTACTTTGTTATGTACTTAGAAGAATAATATAATAATATTGATATGTTTTCCCCCTAGTTGTTTTGCAATGTGAGCTTGAACCGTCCCACCTGAACCCCCTATGGAAACTCGGCATTGTCACTTACGGAATTTACGGCATGAGAAATAACGTGAAAACAAATTGCCCAAAAGTATCGATATTTTTAGTTTATATTATTTCCTGTTATGTACATTGTATTAATATTTAGATTTCGTAGCGAAAAAATGGTCGAAAAGTCGAAAAACGGCCAAATATAAGGTTTTTTCGACCAGTTTACGACGAGTTTTGCCCACTGGGACTGATTAAGAACAAATGGTTTCTATTGCGTCGAGTCCCCGGCAGAAAAAGACGATGGTGGGTTCTGCTCCACTTTAAATGGCGGCAAAATGGAGTAGCTTGCGTGACCCCTGAAGAGCTGAAGTAATTAACGACAGATGGATATCTGATATCCGCGGTGATCTTCGTGGATTATTGCCGCCATGCATATCGCGGATAACGTGTACGAGAAACAAAACTATAAGGCTCTTAATACCTGGAAAGTCACTAACCCTATATGGAGAGGTCAAATCTGAAACGTTACTGAGCTTTGAAACACTATAGTAACGAGGCTACAGTAATTATAACTTTCAGCAATCGAAAATGTCTGATGCACAAGAGCCGACGCATCGAATCCGAAAGGTTACAGTTGTGACGGTCGTCTGTCGTTTGGAATTGCAAGTGAGTGGTTGGTTGTATATTCAGGACGCTTTAACTACTTTTGGTCATATCGCGTCAATGGAAGAAGGACGGGAGAGTGGAGCCATGTCCCCAGGGTAGCCCTCTGCTCTAATCTTTATCCTGCGAGCACACAGACATGACCACAGCAGGGCTCGAACCACCGATCTACGTGCCGTTAGGCTCCCAAGTGACCAGAACGCTCAATACGACAGCTCTAACCCACTGAGCTATCGGGGCGGCCCTGCAATGAGAGAGGGAGCCAGTGAAAGTCGTTCGTTGCCCTTTTACGGGTTTAGGCACATGGGATTAATCGAGACAAGGACGCGAAAGACTACTTCGGCCCCAAGATACATGCGGGCGTTTAAAGCAATATGTTCTGTAATTTTTATATTACCATTCTCTTCTCCATGTCAAATAGGTATATTCTGTCTTTTTATCCTGAAAGCCTGAAAGCTATCCGCAGAGCAGCCAATTTGTTCACCGGAGCAGAAGTTGGCGGCCGGCTTTATATCCCTACGCGTCTGTTCCCAGTTCAATATTCTGTGCGATGTTGACCGCGGCTCGCTAGAACGTCAACGCGCGATAAAATATTTCGCGTAGTTTTATGTTGAAATGGGTGAAATGAAATTACAGACTCAACTAGATATGAAACATATATGCATCATAATTTTGATATACTTTTTTGTCTTAATTCTAAAATGTAAAAAATCTACTTTAACCCACACCTCGTTGCATTATTCGCAGTCGAAAACGCCCTTGGCCTATGCGGCTCCGTCGCTAGGCGTTGTTTACATTACCGAAACACGTTCGATGGAAATGTTATAACGATGGGATTGCAAACAGCGCTGATGGGAAATACCACTACTGACATCCAGTGGAGCGTGGACGGTCCCAAATGGTCTTGTGCAAACAACATCGTCGTCATTACCAGCCAGGACAAGGTGCAAGGTGCTTGGCTGAAGGCGATACGAAGCACGGCTCTACGTTTGTTGTGACGGTATCTGTGTTTAGTGACTGTGACCCCGACGGAGGGGGATAAAGCTATGTGTATAGCCGTGATGACGCTGATGACGTTTACGCCAAGCACGAGGGAGCCGTTCGCAACAGTCAGTATCAGCGCCGCAGTCATGTCCTGTATCCCTGACTCGACGCCCTTCAAGTCTATCAGGTGGCATAAACTGTTGTTGGCGGTCCTCCACTCTGAATTAGTCCACTCCCGGCGCCACAATATGAACGCTGCAATCATGGCCGTCAGAAGAAATATGCCGATTAACACTCCGCGCCATGTTCTTCTGCTTATATGATAGCGTTGCATGGTAAAGGTTGTTCCGACGAATCTTTGTATGGAAAGCAGCAGGAAGCAGCACTGAGACAGTTCGTGGCTACAAAACATCAACAGGGCGGCGAAAATGCAGATCGGACTCCGACGCCAGTCATCTTCTAGCAGGGCGTATAGTTGGCCGAAGTGCGTGTGACCACTTGCGAGGATTACCAGATAGAGTCCCATGATTGAATCAAAGAAATGAAGACACATAGTGACCTCTGACCTTGTCTTCCCTCGTCGGCGTTGCTTGTTTACGGCCTGGCCGTCGCGTCCCAGCCACATCAATGCCAGGAGATTGCTCAGAACGATCGCGAGGCCGATGACCCACGCTAGAAGATGCAGCGTGTGGCTTCCCAGCAATCCGTTACAAGAAGACGCGTTTCGGCGCTCCGCACCCACCAAGCACGATACTTCGTCCGGTATGTAGCAACACAAGTTTTCATCACTGACCACCACCGATCTCAATCCCTCTATAGATGCGAACGTCTGATATGTCATTGACCGGATGAAGTTTCCGGTCAGAAAGATTTCGCCCATGGAGGAAATGTGACACAAAGTATCTGGGTCGATGACGGAGAGCTCATTATTGGACAGATCGAGGATCCCAACTTTTATCAGCCCCTCAAACGCGCAAGGCACAATGTCTGTAACGCCGCAGCGAGACACATCGAGTAACTGTAAATGGGTTAGTCCTAAGAATGTGCCAGGGGATATGGCACCAAGTGAATTCCCATGCATATCCAGCCACCGCAGGTTATCTAGCCCTTGAAATGCATATCTGTTAACCAAAGCGAGATTATTTTGAGATATGTTAAGAAACCACAGGTGGCGACAACCTTCAAATGCAAAGGAACCGAGTTTGGTTATCTTGTTTTGAGAAACGTCCAGCAGGATCGTCTTGTCCCAATAGTCATCCGAAAATTTCCGTACGGCTAATTCACTAATGGAATTGTTTGTCAATATTAGTGCTTTCAACTTCCATTTTACAGTTGGAATGACGGATAGTTCCGACGAGCTGCAATCTATCGCATAGCCATGACACCTGCAGGAACTGGGGCATTCCTCAAGCAGATAAGATGCTTCGTCATCCCCGGATGTCGGACACTCCACGCTACCGTCCCGCAGTCTGTCTGGGTGAACGCATATCGTTTTGAACGAACACATCAGAAGCCATTGACATTTAAGTCCGGCACAGCGAAACTCGTCCTCTCCCTGAGGGCAGTCTCTGTGGCCGTCACACACCATATGGAACGGGATGCAATAGGAGAATGAGCATTTAAACATCCCAGAGCATTCAGCGAGGGTGCACTCCTTTAGATGGTCTCCGTGAGGACAATACTTTGTTTTTGCGTTGTCCTCTCGCTCATAAACACAGCTAAGGTGCCTTGGAAACATGCCGTCCTGGTCATTTGCACAAGAAGCCCATTCCACTACCTCGTAGGAGATATTTTTGTCATCGCTTCCTGCATTGTACGTTGCGTCGCCTCTTGCAGAGAGGTGTGGCAGCAGACATGAATATTCATCCGATTCGTCAGGGCAGTCTGGATGACCGTCACATACTTTGAAGAGAGGGACGCAACCGCCAACTGAACACTGCAGATAGGCGATGGTACAGCGACACTGGGCCAGCTGGCATGTGGTTCTACACCACACGTTGTCGCCAGGCCCGCTTGCCCTGGTGGACGAACCGGTTAGATTGAGACACATTGCGGGGCATTTGGTTTCATCGGTACCATCGGGACAATGTCTAATTCCATCACAGCGATTCACGATGAGAATGCAAGTGTGGTCATCGCATTCAAAGAGACCGGTGGCACAGCTCCGAGGAGTCAAGACTGGCATACTGCCGCATAGAACATGGTCTCGCTGGTTGAGAGTCAAACAATCTACAACTTCAGGCAACGTCACGAGTTTGTTGTTCCAAGCGTTGTGAGGGGTGTTCTGTATCATCGACCTCCTGCAGAAGCCTGGGGCATTGTCCTTTGTCACAACACTGTCGTTGGGTTTGTGGTAAAGTAGGCTAGCTTTCACAAAGACTTGGATCTGTAAACTTGAGTGGATTACCATGTTATCCATCGTGGTTCCTTCATTATATTCACAAGATGGCGGACGAATATCCGGATTATCGGAGCTGGCAAAGTAAAGGCAAACCCCTGATAGCCACGTCCGGGATTCAGGACATTCCATCTCAGACCTCAGTAAAGTCAGAGTAGACATATTGGAAACGATGCCTTCTTCCTCAGGGGGATAAAAAGGCTTGAGTGAGAACTTGTATCTCCCTGAGGGATATGGATCCCTTTCGGCACAGATCTGTGAGCCGCATGACGATAGGGGAACGTCACTTGTGTTTTTCTGTAAATCCTTGGGGAATCCTTCCAACGAAGGTTTTGTATTTAACAACGACTGGAAGCTCGCTGTCTGATTTCCTGCAAATAGCCTTTCGGGTTTGACTGTTTCGCATATTATCGCCGTTTGGTCGTACGATACGTTACATGGCACTGAGATCCACGGCGGGTCACGTGACTGAAACAATAGGAGGGCACAGCATTGGCCTTCCTTATAGCGGTTGAAACGTTCGTAGGAAAAGTTCGTAGTAAAATCATTGGGATTTGTTTTTATACCGAAGTACGAAGGCAATTCAACGTCGGCACTTGGCTGATTGGCGTACAAGAAGGGGCTGCCGTCAGTCCAGCGCCAGTTCTGAAATCAGAGAAAAACTTAAACCATGCGCTCTGCAAGTTTTCCGAATATGTCAATCAAATTGAATTTGTCAAATTATCAAAGCAGATATTGTAAGAGTCACTGTTGTAATACATTACGAACAGAAATTATACAAAACAAAAATGAATAAACAAAAGCCAAACAATGTTTACCTTGATTGACGTGTTCCATCGAAGGCCAAGAAAGAGGCGTTGATGCAGGAATAACTCTAGCAGATCCAATTTGGATGATGAGTTGGATGATGAAGGTGAAGATGAGGGTGAGAAATCATTTTGTGGAAATCCTTCGAGGGACCACGTGACGAGAGAGGCCCATTCGGAGTCCGTGGCGAGACTTAACAAATGGCCACCCCGACTGCGGCAAACCCCTTCCGCTTCCTCCCAAGACGCTTGCGGGATATCCATTGCTGTATAACACTGTGAATAAGAACAAATAGTTTGTGATGTAGAGTCCCCGACAGAAAGAGTAGCGGGCGGATTCGGTGCCGTCTGCGTCGCTTCAAAGGGCGGCAAAATGGAATAGATTGCGTCACGCTCAAAAGAGCGGAAGTAAATAACAGGGGAACATTTGAGAGGCGGCGATCTTCGTGGCTCATTGCCGCTTTCTAGCAGTGAATGTGCGCGGGCGAACAACACTATTAGGCCCTTTAATACATTATTAAACGTATATGGAAAGGTCAAATCTATATCTTTATTGGCCTTGAAAGCAGTATTAATCAGGATAATTTGATGTTCAGCATTCGGAAATGCCTGCTGCACAAAAGCAGACTCAAGCGAGTCTGAAAGACTGCAGTTAGTATGGTGATCGGACCGCAGTTGGATCTCCAAGTGAAGACCCCAAGCAACTTCAGCGAAATGGATCACCCAAGCTACATCAAAAGAAGCCGGGCTAGGCCAGGTCGCGGAGCCGCAGTGGCGATCCACAAGGAATGTAGATGCCAAATACGGGACATTTAGCGCGTTGCAGAAGTCATCGGGGTCATCCACCCGTACCGCCTGTGAGATGCCTAACCAGCCACAGCCAGTGTTGAGGGTAACGGTAGCGTGGCGTTCAATGACTTCGACTGGCTGGGTGACCGGCTTGAAACTGCCGGTTAAAGACGGCATCAACAGAGCATCCCTGCAAGGAAAACCTCTCCTTTCGAGGAAGGCACGACGAAGTTTCTCAGGTGCGTTGAGACTTATCTTGAGACGAGAAGGTAATATATCGTTTTGATTGAATGTATGCAAAAAGCAATGCGTTCTGTCCTCGATTCGGGTGTCATCAGACGGCAATGCCTGGAAGATGACACAAGTCCCCAGCGAACGCAGCAAGGCGAACGCGCGTTCTTCCGGCCCAGGGAATATCTTCCATCTTCTGGGTCCTCCTGGGTGGGACATCCGGGGCTGGGAGATAGAACCTTCGGTCTCGTACTTGTTGCATAAGTTAAGGATCCCCTCGCACGGACCTAACGTCAGTCTGACATCAGCTTTAACGGCGGGTATACCGGGATAGGACCGTAATAATAAGACATGCTCGCCCTGGCCTAGCTGTATGCCACTCGGGTGAGAGTCTGTCAGACCATCTAGCGTGGCCCTGGAGCAGAAGCTGGCAAGGGGGGTACCATTCCGGAGTAGATGAACACCGCTGAGAGAACACCCAGAGCTTGTCAGAGGAACCAGCAAATCGGTGAACTCTAGATGAAGAAACATATTAGGTACAGCAGAGGTTATTCCAAAGATGTACAAAAAACTTGTCTCGTTTGTCGTTAGTGTAAAATTTTCTGACTCCCGAAGGGTGACTGCTTGGTACGTACAATGCTCGCTGGGACAGGAAGCAGGTATGGCGTTGAATAATATCCTAGTCGCTACTTTCTCACTGTGTGCGATATGAAGGAAAACAGTCAAATCACCAATAGACGCTCGAAGTTTTTCACGGGAAAGGTTACCATTCGTCAGTCCTTCACTGGCTTCGATTTGGAAATCTGTACACAAGAGTCCCTGATCTAGCAATGTGTAGCCCGTTTCCACGCCGGAGGTGGTAAGATAAGAGGCAGGCCCGTCATACGCTGAAAACCGTGACTTCTCTCCGTAATGGCTGCACGCAGCGTGAATACGAGCGGTGGCCACCCATCCAACGGGAACCGATGTATACCAGTGCAGCAGTAGCCGGTCTGCAAACTCCAGACCACCCTCGTGTAGTGGGTGTTGAGATTGCACGGTGAAGTAATCTCCGTGTGCGGTAGCTGGGCGCACAAATGATGGATTGTAGACTTGGTATACCAGCAGGAAGGATTCAGTCTCCTCGAAGAAGTGTTGCTTGAAGGAGATGTCGGCATTGCCGAGGGGCACCAACGTTGTCTGTGGGGTACTGGACGCGCAGAACATACCAAAGCGCCCTGCGTCGATTTCTAGTATGGCGGAGAAACAGTTAGGCGAGAAGTAAACTGGCGTCAACCACAAGAGTGTGATGTTGAGATGGAATGCATTCGTGGTGTCCTTGACACTGATGCTACACGTTGACGGCAGACCATCACCGAGGTCGTTGGACTTGTAGTAAACATAACCGCACGGGCCTGGTTTGTAGATGGACCCAGTACATTCCGTGTTATGGCGGTACCCGACCGGAAAACGCTTGGGATTACAATGTTGAGTTAATGATAACAACGCTGTTTGGAACTCGCCTAGCGTTCCTCCCAGCGTATGTCCCTGACTGGTACCCACATCAGATGAAACCCTCTGCAACACATCTTCCAGAAAACTGTACCACCCTTTCCGATCTTCTCTCCTGATTTCGCGAGAAGTTCTCCTATTCACGCGCTGTTTCGTCCAATCAATGGGATTTAGCGATATTCGGTGACGTCCGTTCGCTTCCCCTATGATGCCGGAAGTGACGTCATTGCTAATGTAGCTGGTTCCCCCTGTTTCGGTGATGTCCGGGGAGCGCGATGTTCCTACGAGTGACGTAGATGCGCCGTCACCAGGACCAACATGGGTTGGTATTAGGTCTAAACACGAAATATGCAGGACCGAAACGACAAGCAGAACGGCTATCTCCATTTCGGGAATATCGGTGGCGGATGTTTGCTGAAGCAATGAAGCGAGCTACGGCTGTTCTTTCTTTAACACTGATTTTTCATGTGCTTCCGTGAAGGCTTGTTGAATTTGTACCAGGCTAATTATAATTAGAACCCTCAGCAAAGGGCATTTTTATGATCAAATGCCTTGATGTTACAAATTTCATCAAAGGCAACGGACATCTGTGAGGTGAATTGAATCATGGTGTCGAGTGTTTCATTAGTTCATTAGTAATACTGTAAGGAGGGAACGGAGGGGGGGGGGGCAATCGTCGGATAACTGGGGCATTAATGAAACGTAAACGGAGACGAAGTGTAACTCAGTAGGCGAAGCTTTTTGTTTCAAAATTTGACAGAGGGCATGATAATAAGTAATTACTACGTTCGAATAATTATACTCTACTCAACTGATGCCACAAAAAGCTAGCTTTAACTAACCCTGAATGTCATAAACACTAGTTTCGACTCACCATGGGAGTCACAAACACTGGGTCAAACTAACCACGGGTTGCCACAAGCACTAGGTTAAACTAACCATGGATTGCCACAAGCACTAGGTTAAACTAACCATGGGTTGCCACAAGCACTAGGTTCCCTATAACACTATATCGCATTGGAATCGCGCCCGTCCGGTATCCAACATATCACGTCCTCTACTGTGACCGGGGTAAACATCACTATGACCGCACCACGACCGCTGCAGTTAGATGAGGTCGATTCTGTTAATGAAAAATTCGAGCAGAAGTAACAAGAGTTGCAGCTAATGCCTCTGATGATGGTTTTGTGTTCCATGGCAAATCACTTGTTCCAACGCCTGTGATACTTAGTATCGCGCTAATTAATTATATCCCACCTGCCACTGTCCCTTTCCACTGGATCAACATTGTGGCTTCGTCACTTGGCCGAGCCCGGATTCATCTTGTCCATTTTAAATGATCCATTTCCATAAGATTGCTTGGGGTCTTGACTTGCTTGCAATTCCAAATACGGTCCGACGACCGTCAGAACTGTAACATTTCGGATGCGTTTGCGTCGGCTTTTGTGCAGCAGACATGTCCTATTGCTCGGTGTTATTATAATAATAGTAGCCCCCTTAATAGTGTTTCAAAGCTTTCAAGGCCTGCCTGTTTAGTAATTTCCAGACCATTATATTTTTGTTTTCACTTACACGTTATCCACGAGATGGCGGCAAGCATCCACGAATTCATATCACCGCCTCTCATCTGCCGTTACTCACTTCCGCTTTTTTGAGCGTCAAGCAAGCTAATCCATTTAAAGACAATTCTCACTTAACACAACAGCGCTCCCTGGCGAAAGCATTGGAACTAGCGTAAGCTGCTACCACCGCTCCTACTCGTATACAAGGGCGTGTTCGATTTACCTGAAACCGACGTGAAACCGAAACCGTTTTTGGAACCGGTTTTAATGGTTTGCCCAGCTGAGAGCGAACGCATCGTTTAATTTGTTTACAGTTTCAGCATGTATTTAGGCCACGACCATGTGCTCATGCCAGCATAAATATGCCGTCTGTTTCATTTTCTACCTGCGGTAGAATTCCTAGAACAATCTACTTGAAGAGTAACTCAGAGTACAAAGATAACCCAACAATTTTCTAAGGGATTTTGTAAGCACGTATTTTGTTTTTGTTTTTGACTGGGGGGGAGGCCCGGCGCGACAGCTCAGTGGGCTAGAGCGCTCGCATTGAGTGCTCTGGTCACCTGAGAGCCTAACGGCACGTGGGTCGGTGGTTCGAGCCCTGCTGTGGCCATGTCTGTGTGGTCGAAGGATAAAGACCCCATGTCTTCTTAACATTGTGACAGAAAAATACTAAATTAATATATCAACCACAAGGTTCCCGGTATTACCATATATATTGACATATATTCCCCTCATTTTACGTATAAATATTACTGCATATATATTGTCTTTCACCCCGAACATTGTCCAAAGTTATGCAGCGTATTTAGAACACTAACATCCATCAGAAAAAAAATTAAGCAACGTCGGCATATTGGCCGAGTTTAACTTCTTGACTTGCCAAGATCACGCCCCATTTGTAGGGGGGGGGGGGGGGGGGGGGGGGGGCACGGGGTATTTCCGTTGCTCGGGAAAATGAGGAAAGTAATTCTTCGTGAACTGGGCATAAGATATTATCCGACCTTCGTGGTCAAAGCATTTCATTAATCCTGAACTGAGAATTTTAATTTTAAATAACCGTGAATTGGGAAATCGCCAATTTATATCATGTACCCGCCCCTTCCATTGTATGCGGGGAGTTCTCCATTTAATTCATCGTGACCTGAGAACAAAGACATTTATTCTTCGTGATTTGGAAACACGACCCCCTTGCCCCTCCCCCCTCCCCCCCCCCCTCCCCTGCCCCTTGGTACGCATTATTCATTACTTACTTATTTATTATTTTTTATAACCATCGCACTGGGCTCTACGGCCAGAATAATGGCGGATGGAATGCTATGTTTGTTTAGTAGACAAGATTCCTAGAACAATCTACTTGAAGAGTAACTCAGAGTACAAAGATAACCCAACAATTTTCTAAGAGATTTTGTAAGCACGTATTTTGTTTTTGTTTTTGACTAGGAGGGAGGCCCGGCGCGACAGCTCAGTGGGCTAGAGCGCTCGCATTGAGTGCTCTGGTCACCTGAGAGCCTAACGGCACGTGGGTCGGTGGTTCGAGCCCTGCTGTGGCCATGTCTGTGTGGTCGAAGGATAAAGTCCCCATGTCTTTTTAACATTGTGACAGAAAGTTACTAAATTAATATATCAACCACAAGGTTCCCGGTATTACCATATATATTGACATATATTCCCCTCATTTTACGTATAAATATTACTGCATATATATTTAGACTGGTATGATCATAGATGTGAAGACATAACAATTGGTAACTTCGGCACCTGTTTGTCTAAATGAGGAGGTTGGTAATGGGGAGGTGTCTGAATCGCAGTTCTGATACCGTGTTGAAGCTTCTTAGATACACACCTTGAATAAAGATGGATAGCTCAATATTTTCATCCGTGACCCCCAATGTTTTCTCCTGTTTTCGTCACTTCTTGTATTGAGTAATATGCTAAATGTTTTTTTACAAACTTCTAATTACTTTTAGGTTTTGACTATAAAGTGAGAATTGTCTTTAATGTGGAGCAGACGAAACCGAACCCACCATTTTTTTTTCTGCCGCGACACAACACAAACCATTTATTCTTACTTTGTGTCATACAACATCGGGCATCCTGCAAGCGGAAGGGTTTTGCCGAAGTTGGGGCAGCCTTCTGCTGCATGAATCTCACCACTGACTCCGAGTGGGCCACTGTCGTCACGTGGTCCCTCGAAGGCTTGCCACGCAACTATTCCTCGCCCTCACCTTCATCATCCAAATCAGCCTCCAAATTGTATATGCTAGCGTTATTCATGCATCAACGCCTGTATATTGGCCTTTGATGGAATGCATCAATCAAGGTAAAATTGTTTGCATTTTTTGTAGTTGTAGTGTCGTGGGTCTTGGGACCCCGCCACCGCTGTAGAACAGTCCAGAATCCGGTATTGTGGCATAAGGGAAGTACTAAATATTCATTGTTAAGAGGGAGTTTAAATCAATCACGGCTCCTGCATTCTAGCTGGCCCGCCGTTTGGAGCCGGACGCTCGTCTGGCTCCCCACGAGGCAGGAGTCGCCGGCATATAAAGGCGGATGCAAGCACGTGGCGGATGGCGCAGAATGCTTAGATACAACGTTAGACTAGGATTTCATTTTCGGATTATCATCATCACGTTATATTGGGACTCACATTGGAGGTAAGGCTGGATTCTGGAGGCAAGGCTCAGGGTGTGTTTTGTGTCTATATATACGTGTGGTGAATGAATGTTTAGTTATTTTAAATTACATATCTATACATCTTTGTGTAGTTCTTTCATATGGCCCCCGGGCTATAGAAGGCAGTAGTGTGTAGTCGGATGAATGAGCTCTGTACTCTGAATATGTCCAGCCTAATGGTATAAATAACCCCGCAACGCGTCGTTAAAATCACCTTTCATTACTGCCGCCTAATAAGACCGACTAAGTCGAACCTAGAATGGTGCTACGTTCCACTCAATAGATTTAAGGAATAGCGTCGATTCTCTGCCACGTGATCATCCTGAGCAAAATTCTGACATGGACACACAACACTTCATCTGAGGCTAATCCAGACCCCTACAGTTTTTCTACATTTGTCTTTCACCCCGAACATTGTCCAAAGTTATGCAGCGTATTTAGAACACTAACATCCATCAGAAAAAAAATTAAGCAACGTCGGCATATTGGCCGAGTTTAACTTCTTGACTTGCCAAGATCACGCCCCATTTATAGGGGGGGGGGTGGGGCACGGGGTATTTCCGTTGCTCGGGAAAATGAGGAAAGTAATTCTTCGTGAACTGGGCATAAGATATTATCCGACCTTTGTGGTCAAAGCATTTCATTAATCCTGAACTGAGAATTTTAATTTTAAATAACCGTGAATTGGGAAATCGCCAATTTATATCATGTACCCGCCCCTTCCATTGTATGCGGGGAGTTCTCCATTTAATTCATCGTGACCTGAGAACAAAGAAATTTATTCTTCGTGATTTGGGAACACGACCCCCCTTGCCCCTCCCCCCTCCCCCCTCCCCCCCCCTGCCCCTTTGTACGCATTATTCATTACTTATTTATTTATTATTTTTATAACCATCGCACTGGGCTCTATAAATTTGCAATATTTAATCCACAATATTGCACCGGTTCAACGATGCGACAGCGTTTGGGAGAGGCAGCGTTTCTCCAACTCAACTCCCATTCCCCCGTCAAGGAAATTAATCAATCATAACGCCAACAAAAACATGTCCTTTGCGATTTTACTTTATTATACAGCAGTGTGCGCCCCATACGGATAAGTACTAGAAGAATGAAACAAACATGATATATTGTGCTTTAAGTCATTTTTGTGTAAATAAAGCTTTGAATTGGGTAAAGAAAGAAAACTTCCGGGACTGTGAAATGGGGTTAAGTGAATCATAAACCAGTTACAGGTGCCAAGGCGCGAACCCATGACCTGTTGGTCTAAATACAGCTCAGCGCACTTACACCAACTGAGGTAGGGAGGCTCCCCTGTTGGGTGACCTTGAGGTACAATATTAATACTGTGACAACGAAATAAACATAGCAATGTCTGTACGGACAACACACTGGTGCGCAAACTAACTTGCCGTACCACGAGGACGAATTAGAATGTACAACATGTATATATCGATTCGCTGCGATTATACAAAATATATTGGTAAAAATAGTTAAAATGTAATGTATAGATATATTGATTTCCCGCGATTATACAAATTATAATGGTAAAAATACTGAAACTGGGATATACAGATAGATATATGGCAAATGCAAATAAGGCAAAAATAGAGTCACCCTCCCGGTGATAATACACAATATAATCTGAAATAAAAATAGTTAAAACGGAATATACACATAATATACAAATTTCCCGCGATTATACAAACTAAAAAGGTCAACATACTTAAACATGGATATACAGATACATGTATATACATTTCCCGATTATGCAAATTATGGCAAAAGCAGCTAAGAAGAAACAGAAAGTAACCCTCCCGGAAGTCGTTCCTCACATCCTCTCTTTCCTATTCAACGGTCGACTTTGCGGCTTTTACTTGTCACTTTCGCCACTGGTCTGTGTTCATTGCATGGGCTTCCTCATCATCTCCGTAACCGTGTACTCAACCCGTCGATTACACATCAAGATTTGACGGATCACACGTGTCATCCTATTATTAAACCCTGGTGTTAGGTCAGTTGTTTTGATCCGTGTCATGACAACAGTTAGGTAAAAGAGATTAAAAAACTAATCTTTCAGTTCAACATGGTATGTAGAAATTTCAGCAAACAATTTCTGGTTCTGCTCTAGATCATCGTTAACGGCCGTCGTGATTTGATCGGAGAAAAGTGCCCTGGAGGTTGGATCAGACTTCTGGAACGGTCAGGGATCTGGATCCACGGTGTATTTATCGTTGATGGCTTTCGTCAGCTGGTCCCAGAAGAGCTTTTTGCCGTCCACATCCTCCGTCCACTTTAGGTAAGTCTTCTTCTGTAACAATCGGGCCAACGTCTTGGAAACGCCCTCTGTTGGGAGATCTTCCAGCAGGACAAATATGATGACGTCAACGCCGTCCATGACGATTCTCTGCCGCGCCATCTTGAACTCGAAGTTGCACCAATCGCTTTTAAGGAAGTTGGGGGACAGGACGACCACGGTTTTCTTGCTCTTGCTGATGCTGTCGACGATCGTGTCCTCGATGTCGTGGCCGGGAATGAAGTCGCGGAAGTGGATACAAAGGCGCATTCCGTACTCATTTTCCAGAGTTTTCATCAGAATTTCGTGAACCCAGCTTCTGTCGTCAGCACTGTAGATGACGAAGGCGTCGAACTGGTACGTGTGACCTTTGGAGACGCCCCTCTTGCGGACGAAGTTCATCCAGCTTTCTCTGGCAGCGTGTAAATGGAATCGGATCGTCCACCGCTTCCTGTATCCAAGGACAGCGAGACCAATGGCACCAACAGCGGTCAGCGTGCACATCACAGAAATCGTAATCAGAGTTTTGTGTGAAGGGAAGCAGGACTGTTCCAGATCAGAAACGGACAGTTTGTGAACCGAGACGGAACCCAAAAAGGCGTGACTGCACAGCAAGTCGTCTTTATGTACCAGCGTCACCTTGGTGTTCTGAAACCAGCTGATGAAATCGATATCTTGACAACTGCATCGAATACGATTCTGCGACAAGTCAACCAGGATCTCGTGGTCGGCAGCGATGGCATCTAACACCCTTGTGAAATTCCCAGGCAATACCTCGATCTCGTTATGACTCAGGTTTAGAAGTCGGAGTTTCTTAAGATCACTTATTTCAACATTGACTTCCCTCAACGCATTTCTACTGAGATTCAACACTTCTAGCCGGGGCAGCATATGGAATTCAAGCCTCGGAATGAAGTTTATGTTACAATCCTGGAGATCAAGTGTCCGAAGTTTTGCGTTATTCTGAAAAAAACGTGAGTTAACATCCAAATCCATACGCACCGTGTTGCCGCCAATCAGCAAATACTCCAAATTAACGAAGTTCTTGAAGACGGTGAAAATCATTATCTCCGCGTGATTGTTCTGAACGTTGAAAACGCGCAAATAAATTAGACCCTTGAACGTGGATAAGCTCGGTGCAAAGGAGTCCCCCACTCTGTTATTAGACAGATCCAGGTACTGTAAACTATTCTTCTTGCTCACACAGATCGTTTGATTGTTCCTTCGATCGAGTAGGTTGCCGTAGAGGCCTAATGCGGCGTTTGTATAATGCAGCTCTTCCAGTCGCGGTGATAACGGCAGCCACACTGCCCGTTGACACTCGAGGTCCCCCAAGTCCATGATTTCGGTGATCTGAGGTATATACTCACACGGAAAACGCGTGAAATTAGAGCACAAACAGTTAACCATTCGACAGGCTAAGTGTTCTCCCTCGGAGCCACCCGTTCCGTCTAACGCTTTCTGGAAGCACTCGCCCTGGGTGAAGGAATCAGCCGAGGCGTCAGGTCGGTAGCGGCCCGGGTTGTCGCATACATGGGCTCCGAAAGCTATGCGTTTGACGGTCGGGTGCAACAGCAGGTCGAGCACTATACAGTGCCAAAGCGCTCCAGTGTTGCTGCCGATATTGCCTCGAGCATCCACGAACTGCAAGGAAAGTTAAATGTTATAAATGAAAGGTTGGGGCTTAGGCTGAAAGGGTTCACTGTTGTTACCAATATCGCCTCGAGCATCCAGGAACCGCAAGGGGGGACATTTGAAAATTAGAAATGAAAGAAATGTTTTAAGCCCAGTGGGGTAACTGAGGCTACTGATATATAATTTTTAATTTTAATAGCTGTTTCGCGGTTATTTAAGTGTCAGCCCAAACATAAGTGCGCTCCTACAAGGTGGACAACCTTGTTGAGCGGTGTGACGGCTCAGGTTTCTGTCGCGTGTTTTACCTGTAACTTTGGCAGGAACTCTGTGAAACCCGGGCTTAAGACAACCAAGCCGTTGGAACCCAGATCAAAGTCATCGATGGGGACGCCCTCAAGGTGGCGGAGAATGTCCTCTCGCGTGTCGAGGAGCTGTTCCAGACGCTGGGGACTGGGGTGTTGGATGTTCCGGATCCCTAGTTTCCGTATCGGGATTTCAAAGCTGCGGATTGCCTTTAAGATTGGCACCAATCCCAGCTTCTCGAGGGAGCGGGTATGCGAGAGATCGAGCTCCGTCAGGTTGCTGACGTAGCCCAGGGCATCAGGGTTCACGTAATCTAATGGTATATGGAGCTTGAGAATCCTCAGATGGTTTAATCCTTGAAATATGTCGCTTCTTCTGATCGCCGCGGGGTTGTAGTCGTACTCTTCGGTGTCCACCGAAGAAAGCTCCAAGGTGTTGAGGTGCTCGAGGTGTTCGAACGTCACGTTTGCCTCGTCAAACCTATCGTTCAGCAGGTACTTCAAGCTGTAGGTGTCTGGGGAGACCTGTCGTATGGCGGTTGCCATGTCGCCATCTTGACACGTGACGAACATGCCACGTGGGTCTGACTGACACGAGCATGGCCCGGGACACGGGGTGTTCTCCGCCGTTCCGCTGATATTTGGCGAACCAGTTGCATTCTGGAAAATACTCCAAATCATGCCACACAAGACCAGGAGCCCGTGTCTTAGATCAGTTGTCATGACTACGTGACGCGATAGGAGTCAGCTTACCGGAGCGGTCCGGGCTCCGGCTTGACCTGAAATGTAGTTCACACTTAATCGACTTTTGAGTCTGATAAATGATAGTTGAGACGCCAACACAACTTTGTGTGATATAATTCGCATGTGTCTACCACGTCAATCTTATGAACTCAATTCCAGTTAGTAGGTAATTTTTACATAGTTGTATAACAGACTTCGTCTCTAATTCTCATTAAAATAAATTAAAGCAGAGCTTCGTCCGTTATAACTGTGACTGGATCGGGAACTGGTGAACGGAACCAACTCCAACTCGACGGGTTGCTTTGTTAGGTTTTCATTGATCCTACATACAGACATAAAATAGACATAATAAAACCAATCTAAATATTGGCACCATTACAGCATCTGTTATATTGCTGAATTCAAAACCCTTCGTATATCTTCTTTAATTTTATACAGCAGTCTTTTGGTTGTGTCAGTTGAGATATTTGAATTCTATATTTTATTTCAGATTTGAAGAAATTTCCATTTGCTAACGTTAATATGCTCATTTTGGTGTAGTAGCCACAGGTTGTAGATCAGATAGCAAACAATAGATGAGACTATGTTTTCATTATTATCTTGTACTCCAAATAGGACGTCCCGTAAATGGATACACTTAGCAGGCTATGCGATACCTGGTCCCAGATCTTTTTTGTAACTTCCGTACAATTAAATATCATATAAGGTATAGTTTGCACTTCATGACAAAACAACATTGATCACTGTCACTTATTCGCCATTTCTTCAAATTTTCATTACATGGCAGGATATATTATGCAAAATTTGGTAGTTAAACTCTGCAAGCTTAAAATCCTTGAGAATTGCGACTTTTCTTCTGAATATATGTATCCATCTGTGGGTCGCCATTCCGTAGTTTGCCGTAGTTTGCTAAGACAACTAGGCTTTTGTATCTTTTGATCGATTTTAACCTTATAACAATCACAGTTCTTTACAAATTCGTTCTTTACAAGGTTGTATGCAGGTACAAGATTTCGTCCATTGTGTCTCTTACACTTTCATATAAATAGGTTTCATCTAGTGTTTTACCTTTAAACACAAGGTGTAGAAACTTGATTATACCAGACTTATTAAACTCTTTGAATTGCAAGCATTGCCTCCCCTTCTGTTAAAAGTCATATACAAAGTGTCTGTTTCCCCATATAGTCCGGTCTAGCAGTTCATCCATCCGTACTTGTCTTCGGAGATATATATGACTTGGGGAAGGCGTACACTATTTCTTATAGTGATATCACAGCTATATAATTATGGAAATAAGCAAGGTCCTACCTGAAGGAAGGGTTGGTATCTGACTGTTTCTGATGGTCGTTTATTTAGTAGGTCGATACGCATGTCAGGCAATGAGGTTAGCTGAGTGGCTTCATTGATGACTAGCTGCAAGTCACTCGAGGTGAAGGTGCGGGTAGGCACGGCAAACAAGCTTAGATCTGTCATATCAAGTTTCTCCTGAGTGGGCGCATGGTCTGCCGCATTCGACTGTTTAGTCACTCTCCGCGGGATTGTACAATAATCAGAAACTACCCTTCCTTTAAGAGTGACATGTTTACGCTCACGGTAATAAGCTCCCCGCATGGTGGCGCTACGCAAGCTCCGCTTTTACCGCTGCTGTCGCCCGGGCGCAAAATTCTTGACCCACGTCACGGTCACGTGACTCCTTCTCCGCTTGCATCCCTTCTGTGTCTTTATATCTATTCTGTATATCTGACCTCACTTCGGCCGGCAGCAGCGCCGCTGGGTTGTCCGTTGTCCAGCGTTCTGGAATTCAGCAGTCATCATGACTTTTTTTACAATGCTGTCAGACTCTGCACCCCATGGTTGTCACTGCCGCAGAGGGAGTGCATATAATCGCAGCAAGCTCCCCGCACGGTGGCGCTACGCAACCTAGGTTTTACTGCTGCTGTCGGCCGGGGCCAAGTTTCAAGATTCTTGAAAAACGATCAAATGAGCTGCTATTTCTTGCATCATTATAATTTTCAAGAATAAAGCATAAAAATAACGAGCTCTGTCTATTTAATACAGCAAAAAATCGTGTACCCTTTCGAAAAAGTTATAATTGTGACTGAACTCTTTCTTTTCATCACCTGAGACCTTATTAGGCTTAGGCTGGGTCCCCGGCGCATTTTTCCTATCAATTTGCGCAGCGCCGCCCAAGCGAGCGAGTGTAAAAATGCATTAGGATGTAGGCGACAAGAGAGATATGATGGGGCCCTAACAGAGTGAGTGGAAGGCAGAGAGTGGCACGGTACTACCGGCGCATCAGTACACAGAGTGCGCATCTACATGGTAACCGCCTCGGTGGCATGCAGGGTTTGACCTAAGTTCGGTTCAAAGCAACACACAAACGAGTCATATAACAACGCTTGAACAGTGTGGACCGTGCAAGGACAACATGTCAGTTGTGAGACGACCGGCATGTGTAGGACTCGGCACGCCTCCCAACGGAAAGCGTCCGAACCATGACCACTGTATCCGCGACGCTTGACACATAAATATCCACAAGAGAATACCCCTGGAACCAGTCACCCGCTGCACTGACCTCGTCCTCGTCACTGACTAGCCCCAGTCAACATGACTCGAGCGTATACTGCACCAAGTTGTATTCCAGTTGGTGCGATGACCACTGTATGGGCGACGCTAGATACGTAAACATGTCGCGTTAGGACAACCCTCAAACCAGTCACCCGCTGCGCTGACCTTTTCAGCTTCGTTGGCATTCATCATTTAGTTCCAATTCACGAGTTGTTGTGACAACTTCTTGCGAACTACCGCATTTAACGACAGAGGCCGGTACGTGGCGCTCTTGTAATTTTACACCGCTGGTGGATATTCGTTGCATGCTGCAAATACCATGACAAGAAGGCGCGCAAAGACGCAGTACATTGGTAATGTGATAAGCGAGGACAATACACGGTATTTCGGTTGGTCAAATTACAGCCTGGAAGCCCTGGCGTGTATCGGCTTCCATGAGGGGACGACACAGCCAGGACCTCAGCCTCAAAGCCATATCGTCCAACATAAATCAGTTACAGGGACCAGGATATATAGCCTGGACTACGTTCATAACATTGTCCGTGTGCACAAGCGGTACAGCTGCGAGTATCACTCTCTGCTTTCGACTCACTCCGCTGGGGCTCCGTTATATCTTTGTTTTCGCCTACGTCCATATTGCCTTTTCACACTCGCTCGCCAGGGCGGCGCAGCGCAAATCGATAGGAAAACTGCGTCGCGCATTTCTACAAACTAGTGCTGGGACCCAGCCTAAGCCAAATAACACGTGGAATCAGGTGATGAAAAGAAAGAGTTCTGTCACAATTATAACTTTTTCGAAAGGGTACAAGATGTTTTTTTTCCTGTATTAGATACACAAAGCTCGTTATTTTTATGTTTTTTCCTGAACAATTATAATGTTGCAAGAAATTACAGCTGATTTAACCGTTTTTCAAGATCCTTGAAATTTGGCCCCTGCCGACAGCAGCGGTAAAATCTAGCTTGCGTAGCGCCACCGTGCGGGGAGCTATATGCACTCCCTCTGCGGCAGTGAAAATCATGGGCTGCAGAGTCTGGCAGCATTGTAAAAAAAAGAGTCATGATGACTGCTGAATTCCAGAACGCTGGACAACGGACAACACGGCGGCGCTGCTGCCGGCCGAAGTGAGGTCAGATATACAGAATAGATATAGAGACACAGAAGGGATGCAAGCGGAGAAGGAGTCACGTGACCGTGGCGTGGGTCATGACTGGCCTGCTAGGGACAATGGGAGGGCACACAAACGCCCCTCCCCGCGGTCGGAGAGCTGCCCGGCGGCTGGTCACCGTCGAGTCGACAGCGGGTGTCCCCGTCCCCGGGACAATCAGGGGCTTGTCTGCTCTACAGGGGGGGGCGTCCCCCACGCTCGGGCCCCTCGTCCCGCACCCCTCGGCCCTCGTTCCCTAAAACTCCGG